>JAWUZG010000179.1:2020312-2693750 GCA_036785705.1 Acanthornis magna
AGCTGCCATCGAGGGTTATGTTAACACAAACTGGAAAATCACTTAAAGGAGCTGAAATTTTTTTGCTTTGTTAAAAAAGTAAATACCCCAAGTGAGGCTCAGCTTTGTGGTGGAAGAGAAAAATGCATGATCTGTAAGAAGCTGTAAAGAAGAGCACGTCTCTAAAGATTGTGTGAAAAGATGCATTAAAAAAAAACATGCAAGAAAGTATATTTTCTTCAAAGAATTCTATGTAAGAAAGACTTCTTATTTTGTTCGAAGTACACTGAGCAGACCAGCAGAAATAACTGAGTTATTCCCTCAGTGCACTGGGCATGTTTTTTCATACAACATTAAGAGCCTGCTGTAGCGATTCACAGATTTCCTGCCTCATTTTTCCCCATGAATGTTGCAGGCTGGCAGTGGATTTGCCACTGTAACTCGAAATACAGAAGTCATGTATCATTCATACAAAGAAGTGAAGGCTTTTGGTGTGAAAATGGTTTGTCTTGTTGGAGTGGGATGCCTTTGTAGGTAGTATAGCAACCCTTGAATTCTTGGTGCAAGCATTCGGCTGGATGGAGAGGGAAATGGAAAAAGTTCAGTTACTTTGTTTAATGGTAGGGATAGGCAATTAGTTGTATTCAAATAATGGTTGTGGACCATGTTACTTAGGGTATTTTGCTGAAAATGAGGCTGGTACATGGTGTGGGATGGCCTTGCCATTTTAAATATGAGTAGATGTGATAAAAAGGAGAGGGAAGTCAAGCAGAAAGAAAAAGAGCCATTGTCAGCACAGGTAACAGCTGAATTGCAAAAAGAATCAAGTTCTTTTGAGTTCCAGTCTACTTAGTCTATCCATTAAATCTTAGGGCTTCTAATAATAGCTGGCTGACCAAAGAAAGTAAGAAATAGCACTCTGATGTCCTTACAGCATGGAAAACCTCACTTTCTGTTCTCCTGCTGCCTTTGGGATACGAAACCAAAACCACAACTGTTTGAAAATGTCTGTGGAGCACTGTACTTAATTGATACAAAGTTGGAAGAAAGTCAGAGACAACTTATTGAGGCAATTTCCACTTATCCAGGCAGTATTCACTTTCTTCTCATCTAGAGGCTGTGACCATAGACCATTGCCCTTAAGAAGTTTAAGCTTCCACAAATCACACATAGTGAGAACTCCCTAACAGAACTTAAGACAACAACAAAAAAGAGTTTATGCAGTTAGCATTCTTTCAGAACAGGCAAAAATGATATTCAGAAAATTGTCATCCTGGCATTGCAAGCGACAGAAAATGTAAGTGCAGCAGAATCAGAAGTGTGAAAGAGGAGCAGTCAGCTTTCAGAGCAGAAGAAAAAAAGCTGTTGAGTTTGCTCCTGTCAACAGGTTTGCATTCTCAGTCTCTAGAACTTCACCTTAGTCTAACCACAGCACTGAATTGTGATGGTCTCTCTTGTTGCTGTGAATCCAAGCAGCAGATGCTGCTGTGGTGGTTCAGGTGTTGCCACAGGTCTGAGTTTCCAGAATTGGAGAAGATAAAGGCCATGGACGTGTATTACACTTAGCACTAATGATTGTCACATTAAGGCAAATATAATTTTCTGATTTGGTGAAATTGCGTCCTTAAAGTAGAGATTTCCTTGAGTTTTCATCAGTGTTCAGCCCTGCAATGATGTGGTAGGGCAGTTGTGCACATTTTTTCCCTTTGCTTTGAGCTGCTGGCAGTGGGGGTACCAGGGGCTGAAGTTGGGTCAGAGGGATCCCTCCTGCCCAGCCGCAGTGCTCGAGTGGGGACTGAGCTGTGGGGCCTGTGCACGTCCAGTGTTTTCATGGCAGTATGGCTTTACAGCTGGTCTGAATTCCTCACCAATTTTTATAGTTAGAAGAGAGATAAGCTAAGAGCTAAAGTGTTCTTCAGCCATTTGGTTTGCAAACCATTTTTTTTTAAGTGTGTGTGCTTTAAATTTATTTATTTTGTGACAGCTTGAAGTAAAAAGCACTTGTAATTAGCAAGCAGTTGCTCATTGGTCAGGTCTGAGTGTCCGACACATCCCATGTGTTTACTGAGTAGCCAGCAATATTTGATAATGGTAGACATCATTATTGTGAAATGTAAATCAGTTTGTGTTTTCTAGTTCAGTTCGTATTTTCTGTCTTATTTGCAAAACAACCATTTTGAGCAATCACGTGAGTAACTCATTGCTTCACCGAGCGTCGTTATGATTTGCAAGGTTTTTTTAATTAGATTTGGGACCAAAGGAGGCACTGTACAGCCCCACGAGAAGCACATTCTTCCAAAAACTGCCTAAATTGGTATTGTTTGAAAGTGGGAGGTATTATAGGTTCAGAGTGTGCAGAAAAGTGAGGGTTGAGGGTGTGGTTTCATCATTGTTGCTTAACCTCATCTGCATTGTGGGCTAGATAACAAATTGATAGTACTTCTGTGGGGGTCTCCAAAACCATGGCTGGATGAGGGAGAGGATAGGAGGCGGTGCTGCAGTTGCAGCCGAGCTGCTGGAGCTGTGGGGTGAGAGCAGGGACACTGCAGCCAGCCCTGCTGTCGATATTCCTGCTCAGGGCTGCCTGGATGAGCAGGCCAAGGAGTGACTCAACTCTGGCCTGCGCGGAGGGTACATGAGCTCTGAGTGTACTCTGAGCATTGGGGGCTTTATCAGTTTGTCAGTATCTTCTGGTTTAATCCCTTTTTCACCTTCAGAAAGGAAAAGAATTTCAGTGTCTTTGAGACTGTAAATGTGTTGGGAAATATCTGGAGTGCTGCGTTGTGCATTGTGTTCATTCATATGTACAAGAGAATTCTGAATGCTAACAGAAGATCTTGTACAAGGAAAGACATAAAGTAGCAGCATTATCAGTGCTAGTCTTTTGAAACAAGCTACCTAAAAAAAGTCTTAAAAATGGTTTTGCAGTATACCTACTGCCGTACTCATACCCAATGTTAAATGCTGTCACTTAAAAATATGAGTGTTTAATGTGCTTACTGTTTGGGGTTTGGCGGCAGCAGTGTATTAATCTGTGCATTTGTTTTCACAGCTATCTTGCATCTACATAAAATTGTTTTGCAGATACTTAAGTTCTAAAAGTGTCTCGGGAGGCGGTGACATATGTGTGGTGTCCCAATTTTCATTTTAACTTGTAAACCCCTTCAAAATACGAAGTTGCTGTCACGGGCTTTGCCAGATTCTCTCAGGTTTCCACCTGCCACACTCTGGGCTGGTAGAGGAGGTGGATGGCTGAGAATTTCCTGAGAATCAGAACATGGGGTGGTGTCCTCATGGGACATCCCCCATCCATGTGTGTCACCTGCTGAAGTCCTGAAAGGGGCTGGAGTTTCTGCAGGAGGAAACACAGTAAGAACCTCTGTAAAACTATTACTCTCAAACTTTAGCTGATACAGAGCTTAAAATATTGGAAACTTCATTATGTAGTGGTAGTTGTGTTTCATTTCTGTGATCCCATGAGTCATTTACCAATCACTGTGTTTTTCACATATTCTCTGGTTTATTTTTGGCTGTTTCTCTATGAGATAACCCATTTTTGGCAGGTCGCAACTCGCAGAGGGGAAAGTCTCATTCTTGCTTGCTCCTGGCCACTTGTATATTTTGCTTGACACTGGTTCCTCACTTCTTTAACACTCCTCCTTCCACCAGTGGAAAAAAAATTAAAAAATCATCTGGATCATTTTTTCCTCAAGTTGAGTGTAATCACCTCGCTGATCATTCAGCCTGTGGAGAACAGATGATACTGTGAATCCAGCAAAATGTTCTAAGCATTCATCTCTTCAAAAATTTAGGGTTGACATGTGAAGTTAGGCCATCAAAAGAGGCATATCAGTCCTGGGTAGGTGGGCTTAGCTGCTTTCCGAAAGTGCTAATCTGTGTTCCTTGTCGGGATGGAGTTCAGATAGCTAATTTTTGCCTCACCTAATCTTAGCCATCTTAAATCCTGCCCGGAGTAATTGCTTGTGAAAAGCGTTGTGTGGGTGACTTGTCTGCCGAGGTGCTGTTAGAGGTAGATTTTAGTTTTCCGCAGTGTTTAGCTACAGTAATTCAGAGGCTATGCATTCTTTTCCCACTTTTCTTTATATTCCAGTGTGTTTTCCAGCTTGCTTGGCAAACAGGAACAGCAGTCTCCTTACTGCCCAGGGTGGAATCGCTCTCTGGATGGGTCTGTATTGATCCTTTGTAGTATTAATCCCGTGAAGATGAGAGTAGTGGAAATAAGCAAAGAAAATACCAAATATACACAAACTAGTGGGAATCACATGAAGATGCAAGCAGTCTGAATTATTGTGCAGCTTTGCTTTTGTTTACTGTATTTTAGAAGTACAATTTTTAGTATAATTTCCATATCTTAAATAGCAGGGTGCCATCCCGGATGTCGGCACCTTCCCCTGCATGGAGAGGGCATTCACTGTTCAGCACATGGAGCAGCTCTCAGGAGAGGGAGTGTGAGATACAAACTGCTGTAACTGAATTAAGGTGATTCCTCGCAACAGTAGAAGGATTACGTGACTCCAGAATTTTGGGTGATAATTCAGCTTTTGGAGGGGAGTGTGGTGTGGCAGGCACAAAACCCATTCTCTATTTTTATTTCCTCCTTTGCTGTCTCTACCAGTAACTTCTGATCTTCTGTCAACTCTGCATCAAACTCTTGTTCCTCATCTTTGGCCTCATCAAGCCAATTGTAATATTCTTGAACTACTTACAGTGTGCCTGTCTAATTTCTTAAACTCAGATTCTTGCACTTTTTACTCCTAGAGCTCTACTGCCGTTTTTTTCTTTTTAATAACCTCATCCAAGTCTAGATCTATTAGTTTTACTTCTTTAAACCATGGTTTTGAAGGATAAAAGTAGCCTGTGAGGTAAATTCAGGTATAGTGAGCACAGAAGAAAGGTTTTGCTCTGGCAGCCAGAGCATCCTGCCTGAAATGGGAATATGCTGGCTCCTGGATCTGCGGACTGTGGGGATGGTAGGAAAGATGCATGTGCTGGTTTTCCACCTGGAGGAACTGAGAGAAGCGTGTGGAATACAATCCTTCAGGATCTTGGCTGCTAGAATATCTGCTAAATAAAGATTCTGTCAACCACAGAAAAAGGTGGATTTATGCAGGAACTTGGAACTTGGGTGGACAGCTCTGAGGTGTCCCAAGGCAATTTGCTATTTCATGTGGCCAAAGTAGTGTTCTCCATATGCAGAACTGATTTTACCACTGTGTTCTTAGAACTTCATCTCACTCTAGGTGCCTGGCACTGAAGTTTGCAGCCTTAATGATTTTTGTTTGGCAGAGGAAAAAAAAAAGGGCCAACACCAAGGCTTTTCTGCTGGGAAATATTAGATAAAATTACGAAGGGATTGTTTTGCCTGCCCCACCTGTAATAAAATAGTAGTTAAACTGGCTGTGTTCTTGAGGAACTTCATGTTCCAACTTCTCTCTCCTCAGAGCTTATCATGCAGTAGTAAATCAGAATAATTCAAGTCTTAATTATTTTTGTTCTTCATTATAGGGAGAGTTTCCAATTTGCACATAGACTCAATAACTAGCTCAGTGCAAGAGGAGCCTGCAGAGCTTGAAGTAAATGTGTTTGCTGAGGTCTGAGCAGCCAGCCTGGAGCTGGTGTTTCCAAACTTGTAGAGGGTGTGAAGACAGAGCCTTGACCAGAGGTGTTTTCCCAACCACTGTTCTTGAATTCAGAACTGAGGACGGACCAGTCTGCCCTATTTGGAAGTATTTATTTTTCATTTGATGTTTGTGAGGACTGCCAGCTTGGAGATTATGATAGGAAAGTATTTTAGTTTGGCTTGTATTTAGATTTAACGTTGCAAGAAAACAGATAGGAAAATGTTACTACTTCTCTTTATCACAGGCAGATGTTCTGTGGGTTTGTAGTGGTGGTGGAAAGATGTCAGAAATTCCTTCTTTTGCTCTCCAAAGAACTCAGAGTTGATGTAATCCCCTCTCACAATTTAGTTCCCTTCCTTCTTGCTCTTGCCTGGAATGCACTTTCCAGGTATTCCTGCTGTAGTCCCAAAATGCCTGCTTTTCTTTGCAGCTCTTGTTTATAACATGTATGTCCCTACTTTGGGTCCTGGGGGGCATAAAGTATTTTCTTATTAAGAATAGCTGATGCTGTCTCGTAGGGTGCAAATTAACAGGTGTCCAGAAAATGTGGGTACGGTTCTCCTGTCAGGGGCCATTGCTTTATGATCACATACAGTTCTGCAGTTGCATTGCCCTCTTTATGCTATGACTATTTACAAAATAAGATGGTGCCTGTTTTGGTGTGCTTTTTCCTTTGTTGTTTTGTGGAACAGAAAAATACCACTTGGGGGAAATGTGAATTGTGAAGCAGCAGAGGTGTTCTGCTGGTGCAGTCCTGGCTATGGCAAGATAGGGAGTCTTTCTGGAGCAGCTCACTCGTAAATGCAGTGGTGTCTGTGTAAGATGGGTTGGTTTTTATTCTTCCACTCCCTTTTTCTCCCCCCTGCTAACCATTTTATAGACGACTTCCTTGGGCTGGATGCGCTTGGTGGCAGCTGCTGTTTGAAACAGAGTGCCAACAGGCACCTCATTATCGGAAATAGAATGAGGAGAGTACATAAACAGAACTTGTTTGGGTGTAAGAAATTGGCTCGCCTTTTGGCAGGGTTTTGTATGGTTATTGTTCACTTTGTTGCTCTGATTTGAAATACGTTATATAATTGATAAAAAGAGCACAACCTGCTCTGCTTTTGTGAATATTTGAGTTATGATATTCAGGATAAACTTTTGAGATCCATGTTGTGCCCTCTTAATTACATCAGGCTTGTAGGGGCCATTTGGTCATGAAACCTGTCCTTCCAGTAATGTGACAGTCACAACTGTGCCTCCCTACTAGCCAGAGATCTGCCTTTTCCTCTGGGCATAAAATGACTTTTTGAGTATCGTCGTTCTTTTTTTTTTTCCTTCATAAAGGAATAAAACCACTCAGATTAATTCATGTGAAATGTGTAGAAAATCTGTAACTTTCTTCAGCTGTAAGAATTCTATAATAACATCCAAAAAAACCCCTGAATTGGGGAAAAAAGAAGGGAAAGTACAGTCATGCACTATATTTTTGAGCCTTTGATAGCTTAAATGGTGGGCAGGCGGAGTTGCACTGACTCATGGGCTTAGGTGACCTACATTTACCTAGCTCTGATCTTTTTCCAGGCACTATGGAGATGTGTTAATGTTCTAGTTTTCAGCTGCAGGCTAATGATAAAGAACTGGCAGCTTCACTAAGAGTTTACTCATGATTTGTTGCCTTTTCAACTGTTAAAAGTTTTAATATGCAGCTGCTCCGCCTTAAGGTACGGCTTCATTTCCATCCATTTGTGTTTATAAAGGTGGGCTTTATTTTTTCGTTAAGAGGATATATTGACATAGAATTTTTTATGAAACTGCTTTACCTAAAATACTGCTATTTAGGCTGTGGTACAACTGCAAATATGTGGCCAGTGGTCTTCATAGCTCCTGGTTATGGGATGCTGGTTGCAAATTAAAAAGCTAAAAAAAAACCCAAACAGCAAACCTGATTTTAGTTTCACAATTTTGTCTGTGCTTTTTTAAGCATTTTAGTAATAAGTTCCTTGAGATTTGGGAGTTTGTAAGACCTTGTTGTCTCTAATAAAGTAATTATCTGTGTATTAAGACTTAATGAATTTCAACTCCAAAGGAAAGGACAACCTGAGGGAAGGTTGCTTTTTCCTACATTTTCCACAAGAAAGCTGATAAACCTCAAGAAACTGGGAGCAGAGTAAAGGGTGAGGAATCAATACCTTATTCTCTGCGGGGGTGACTAATGGGAGAGTGTTTTCTCTGCTAATAAAACCCAAGTGCAGTCATATGCATGTGCCCTTTTTTCCTTGCCAGAAAACACACTTCTGCCTGAATGCTTCCTTTTCCTGCTCTACTCCAGCCTATCCCAGAGCTGTAAGAGTAAGTCCACTTTGTAGGACTAGCTTGGTGGGCAAGATTCTGTAGCTTAGGGTATACATCAGCTATTTCATCAGTTCGGTTTAAATGTGAACTAGTTTGACTTGTTCGACCTTCTGCTGAGATACTCAGTGGTGGCAAGGAATAATCCAGCTGTAAAAGCTGTATTTTTAACTCCTTTGTGGAAAAGCAGTTGAAGTGGGAATATTTGCAGCTTAAACTAATTTGACTGGAAGATCTGAAGCTGTTGGGTGGTAGATGAAAGCCACGTTAATGCTTTCTGAAAGCCAAAGTTGACACTTCATTTTCCTGGCTTTCTTGCAGCACAGGTGATCCCAGGATGATGATGCATCAGCAGTGCTATTTCTACCAATTTTTCTAGGACAAGCAGCTGTGGAACACGTACTCATCCTGCTTTTATTCCTCCAGGACAGCGTTCGTGCTGCTAGACAGGAACACCAGTGGAAATTTCAGTGCAGGCAGTGGGGTAACATCAGCATTCATTTTTTAAAGTGGTTAAGGGCACCACAGCAAAAAATAGTTGACCTGGGGAGAGCTTGCAGGTCAGGTATTTTAACCCTTGGGGATCTTTTCCCCCCTCCTTGGATTAGTTCTGTTGCTGCTCCTTTTAGTTAAGATGCTGCTTGCTCAGTTCTGGCGATCAGAGTTATTACACAAATATAAAAGTACTTTTACTTTCATTCCTGAGTGGTAGAAAACAAATTTCCTTGTAGATTTCTTTTTTGTTAATTTATGTAATTTGTGTTAAAATCTAGCTGCAGTTAATATCTTGAAGCTGTAAAGGTGATGTTATTGATGAAATGATTTGTTCCAAGTGCTGTAGAATCTCCTGAAGTGCAGCTGGATGTTACACTGCTGTAATCACATTGCAGAGATTAAGTTAGAAACCGATTCCAGTTTTGTTGTGACTGGAAACAGCAGCAGCTGACTATCAGAAGGATTTGGGATTTACTCTACGGAAGGTGTTTAACATGAGTGTTTTTCTAAAGCGAATGAATGCTGGGAGGCAGGGACTCAATACAGGGAACTTGATTCCTTGCAGCATGTCAGACTGAGCATGGAAATTGGTGACAGAGGCTCAGGAGTGAGTTGGAAATGCTCTACCAGCTTTAATAGCCTCAGCCATTCAACATTCCTGACCTGTATTATAGAAAAATGTATTGCAAATATGTTACACTTTTAAAAATTTTCTCATGTGCAGAGTATTTGTAATACTCTAATCTGAAAATTTTAACTTCAAGAAGTGAGTAAATATACAACTCTTTTATTATCTTCTCATCAGTCACACAGGAAGCAATTCAGAACTACAGTTGTATCTGGTTCTGTCAACTATTTTTAGGAATTTAGTTATACTTTTTTTTTTGTATTCCTGAAAGCTGAATGACAATACTTTGTGTTCAGTGCCCACACTTTAATTGCAAAATCTTGATAGGTAGAAGTAAGGTAAAGAAATTAAACCTGAAGTACTGGAACACCCATGTCACCAGCAGCTTCATGAGAAAAGAACCATTTTTGAATTGCATAGAATATGTTGAATTCTGCAGTTTTTTCTTTAATGTGCTGTTTGTTGCTAGTGTCAGTATCTGAAAGATTTTGGGTATATAATTTTTAAGGTTTATTCAGCATTGTTAGTTTTATTTTCATCCTTGATCTCATAGATCTGCAAGAAGACAGTCCACATTTGAAAACTCCCAGAAGTTTAAAACTTGTGTATGTTGAAACAGTGTTTAAAAACCAGAGTGGAAAGCAGCCCTGGTGAATAATTGTCTCTTTAAAGTGATTAGTTATGGAACCTCAATGTGGAAGATACTGAATGGAAAATACATAAATACTTGATTGTGCAGTGTAAGCTAAGTATTTTATTATGTTGGTATATGTTTACTCCCATTAGTTAAATCATATTAATTTTAGTATGTTTATTAACATGTTGTACATCTCTGGTAAATGCTCAGTTTGGGTTGCAGTTGGGAATTGCAGAATGGAATAGATCCATCAGTATGGTTTGGGTTTGGTGGTGTTTTTCCATCCCAAAGGGGCAGTTTGGTAGCACTGATGAGGAAGTGGAACGGCAGCAGAGGTAGAGCTGTGCTATGTCCCCCTTTCCAAGAATCCCACAAAGCCTCATTCTTTCCACACCCCCCTGCCTCCCCCCTAACCCAGAGGAGGTTATTCTTTTCCATCTGGTTTTTTATACAGTTTCAAGTGGAAGGTCATTGAGATTTGTTTGATACTGTTCTGATACTGCCTTTAATGTGTGACAGAAATCAGGCTCCCCAGGCTGAGGTGTCTGAAGGGCCCCTTGAGCACCCTCAGTGCAGGGTCAGTGATGGCTCTGCAGAGTTAAATAATCCAGGGAGGAGAGGGAGGAGTGCGGCGTGAAATACGTGCTCCTAAAAAAGTGAGAGGATTCCTTCCCGGGAGCCAGGACAGACAGCTTTTATATAGCTTGTGGAGAGGGTTTGAGAAGGAGAGGGAGGTCAGATGGGACTGAATTAAGCCTCTTAGGGATTAGGTATCTTTAAAAGTAAGTCTGGGGGTATCGTTAATTCGGAAATTTTCAAAACTTTCTCCCAGTAGTCTCTTTAGATTTTCTTCCACATTTGGTTTTGGTGTGACACTGGATCTCCTGAGCTTTATTTGTGCTCTCCTGTGAGTGAACGCTGACACCATTGACTACTGTTTAACATGCTTTTCAAGCAGCTGTATTTTTGTGTGAGGCTATAAATCAAAATCAATTTTTGGAATCAGCAATTGAACTCTAAACAGTATTGGAGAAAGCTTGATTTTTTTTTTTTATTTTGTCTTAGAAATTTGTCAAGGGCTATTAATTCAACTTCAACTTTTTATGGGTAATATATTTTAATATTTTGTGTTTGTATGTTGCCAGATCCACTTGAGATTGTGTATTATTGATGGGAACAGGCCTGGCTTTGCTGACTGGGCCAGGTGAGCTGTGTGCTCACGTGCAGTGCCTGACCTTCACTCAGGGACCTGTGCAGTTGTGGGTGCAGGTGAAAGGCTGTTCTGCCCTGGCCCAGCAGTGATGCTGCAGGACAAGCAGCTTATCTCAAGCACAGCACAATCTCTCACCTGCTCCAGGGCTGACCCTGAGCTGTCTGTGTCTGACTCCCACTTTTCCTTGGAGCTTGTGAAGTGTGTCTGTGATCCCCAGTTGGGACTTGAAACAGTGTGACGTACAGGATCAGAGATTGAGACAGCAAAGGGCAGGTTAGTTGGGCATTTAAAGGCATCAATTTGATGTAGTTGTAATGGGGGTGTGTTTCTTGAAAATACTAAAATTGGAATTGAAATCATCCGGAACGGGTTTGGCAAAGCTTTAACACGTGCTGATGTGTCTCTGCCATGTGTTAAAATGTTATTTATAGAGTGGGGGGTAAATTAATGCTGATCGTGAGTAGCTTGGTAAGTTGTGTACATAATTTAATTAAATGTTTGATGTTCCAAGTATGTAGTTTGGAAAAAAAGGCAACTTTGAGAATTTTGAGTTCAGGTAGAATAATTTCAAAGGTAAAAGCTAGGACCCCAAAAGCTCATGCTGGTAAGGAGTTTATTTCTTGTAAGGGTGTGCTGCTTTTATAAAATCCTAGCGTGCTCTTGCTTAATATTTTTTATTACTTGGGCATTTCAGGTGCAGGAAAATCTTCTAAATTTGAATTAATGGTTCAGGGTAAGTACTGCAGCAATGCTGATGCTGTTAGAGTTCAAACAAGTATTTTCTTACACAGATAACTTGTAGAGGGCCAGGTACACTGATTCCTTGGGATGGATGGATGGATGGATGGATGGATGGATGGATGGATGGATGTACAGCAGGCAGGGAGTTGCAGTGTTTTTCAAATTGCTTAAAATACATTGGCTTCCCCCACCTCTGAATCCTTTCTTTTTTTGGTAGGAATTGTTGTACTTGCCAAGGGATGTGATATCACGGTTCTTTTTCACTTGAGTGCATAGTTGTGTCTCGAAAAGGGTAGAAAATTCTGTCCAGCTTGCAGAAATTATTTCTGGAGAGATGAGGCTGACTGGAGGCAGAGGAGGTTGGTTAAACTGGGGAGGTTTAATGTGATCAGTCCTATGGCCTTAGGGTTATTTTGAAACAGTATTTTTCTCAGTTATTATTCAGGGATCTTTTAACTGGTAACTTAATGCATGTGTAAAGCATTGATAAATAAAAACAGATCGAATTCTGGTTTTTTCAAGCCCAAATGGGATGCGTTTTTTGAGGTTTAGTCTGACTAGGACTAAGGTTTGGGTTAGATTTTTTTAAACGTATAAAGTCCTTTTTACTTTATGCAGAAATAGTTGCATAGACACGAATTTCTCTGTATGAATACACCATTAAAACAGTTCATTAAGATAGTGTTAATGATCACTTTGTTCAAATTCTGTTTTGTGTTTCCTCATTTGAAAAAGAAGCACTTTCTTTTGTTAGAAAGAAGTAGTATCAGGCCTGTGATACCTTGCTTAAAATGTTGGTAAATGAAATGAGTATTATATTGTTACATGGAGGAATTGGGGTTGGTTTTATATAACTTTTAATAGACTACACTTGAGATTATTGTTTTGTTCTGTTCCATGACAGCATCAAAAATACCTCCTAAAACATAATTTAGTGATGAGTCAGCAAGTGATTTTCTTAGGTTTCTTTCTGAAATGTGGTAAATTCTAGTTCATATAGTGCTGAATAAAAATGCCTTGGTTATATTGAGAGCATAAACCGAGCCTGAGTCCTGTGCCAAGAACTGTGAAGCCACTCGGGTACAATTTGGGGATCTGTTGGGTTTGGGTGTTGGACTCTCTCACTTGTGGGCAGCAGTTGGCTGCAGGAAGAGTTTCTGAAGCATTAAATGTTTAACTGTTCTTCACCCTTTGAATCACAGATGTTCCAGTTTGTTTTGACTGTTAGAGCTGTTTGTAGTCTAAACCAGATTACATTGATATTTTTTTAAAACCATGACGGCCATTAAAATGGGCACACGTAAAAGTGATGTGTGTTTAAATCACTTTTTGTGTAAGGGAACTATGGTTTGTAATTGCTGTGGAATTTGGCTTTCAGTTAAGCTTTGAAATTTATGAATGTAGTCGTGTAAACAGCAAGTTCCATTGGAATAAGCCACCTAAAGCCTGAAAAAATTCCTGTGATTGAAATATTGTGTGTGCAGTTTGTGGCAACAGGCTGTGCTTCAGAAGAGATGATTTCCCAGATTTTAGGAATTCTGTTCTCTGGCTCAATTCCCACTCTGGTTTGTTGTGTCTCAGTACAGCCAAGCTAAGGATTTACCATGAGCAAGACTTGACACTGCTGAAAAAGCTTTTCTGGTGGGAGGGTGGAGGAAAGCAAAAATTGTGCAGAATGACCCTGGGAGAACACGGGGATAAATGGGAGTGGGGGCTGTAATGTCCTGACCTGCGTTTATCCACAGCATTTCTGAGGAGTGACTCTTAAAATCAGTATCCTTCTACATGCCCAGAGTGGTGTTTTTCAGTTCTCTTTCTCTATTTTGTCCATTTACTCAGCTCCTTGTTCAACTCCTTTCTGTCCTATTATCTCCGTCCTGAATGTTTGGATGCTATTCATTGAATTACAGCTGGGGGTGGAGTTTTATAGAAACTTCCAGGTGCTGTGAAATGCCAGCAGGTCAGGCTTTTTTATTTATCGTCTGTTTTCTGTAAATTAAATATAAACTCTGATTTTCATCTTATTTTCTCTGTGGTTTTGTTAGGTACTTTTTGTCAGATAATATTTAGATGGAAAATACCTGAAAAGCTGCAAGAAGATAATGTTGGGGAAAGGTTTCATCTTAGGTTTGTTATGGAGAGTCAGGCGCAGAAATAATGAAATTGTTGATTTTTGTGTATTTTCCTACACCTGAGCAATTTCAGTTCTTTGTGCTCTCAGGTATTCTTAGCCTTGTGTAACTTATCAGTTTAGCAGAACTCTGGGGAAGTAATTCTTGTTTTTTTTTCCTGTTGTGAGGGGTGGCTTTAGAAGGCAAACCAGCCTTTGCCTGGGGCTTCCGTGAACTGGTGCAACTCCTCACCACACACGGTGGTTTTAAACTGCTCACAGGATGAGGAGCAGTTTGTGATCACCTCCAATGGGAATTTGAAGGAAAATCCTTTGTATACAGTTTTAGAGCCTAAAGTTCTTTGCTAAAGATGTGGGAAGGAACTAAGATGGGAGTTGGGATTCAAACAGAGTTTCTGACTCCCAGGTTTTTTTGAATTCTAGTATCTTAATGGATTTTAGTATGAATTTATTAGTTGTATTGAATATAAATAGTTCTTTAACAAAGATCCTTCTCTTTTATTTTTAGTATATTTTTGGGGAGTTCAGCCCTGATGAATTTAATCAGTTCTTTGTGACTCCACGATGCTCTGTTGAGGTAAGATCTACTTTAAACTTCTTTTAGAAATATTATTTGAGAGCTCCATCTCCTTGTGTGAATTCAAAATACAGCAATACAAATACTTCTTTACCATTCACTTGGCTTGCTAATTTACATACTGAAGATATTGATCTGTAGTCTTTCCATGTATGTAGATATTAAGTCAATTTTTAGGCATAAATTAATGATTCCACCTTCTGCTTGTCATCTTTTGGAGCTGGAGTAGCTGACAGTAATGATAGGAGTTGACAATGAGTTTTCCAGCCCTGTAACTCAGCTTTGGTGGCTTTTTTTTAAGGGGTGGATACCAAGAGCTTTCCCAGCAGAGTTCTTGGTTGCAAGTGGGCTCCAAAGTCTTGGGAGTCTTTTGAAGCACAGGGATTCTTAATATTTTTGGCCAGGTGGAGCACTGCTGACCCTCAGAGCTGTGCTCACAAGGAAGGCTGTGTGTGAGGTCTGAGAAGTGCATCAATAATGAACTAATTAGAGTGACAGAGAGAGCCATAGGGTGGAAACACTTGTCTTTGTGTGTTTGAGTTCATTACATACTCACAGAGCACTGTGGGCTCTTATTCTCTGTAGTTCTTGGTAGAGAATGATGAAACCATTTTCCTTCATAGGGAAGAGTATTATCCCATTGTCCTAATCTCCAGACTTGAAAAATTATTTTCCTCTGGGGCAATTTCCATGTATTTCCTCCAGACTTTTCCATTCAAACATTTCAGTCATGCTTCCATCCTGCCCTCTCAACATAAAGGAAACAAACACTCAAGCTGTAGATGGGGAAATCCTTTTGTCACACTTTACAAACCATTGTTAATGTGACTTAGTTTCCTGTAGCTTAATTTTCCAAGGATAATTAGTGTAATAAACTGCTGAACAATGAAAGGGCACGAAGGGAATGGGGTGGGGTGGGGAGTGAGGGAAGTTCAGAAAGGAAAAAGCATTTTTTCGGGGGAGAGCTGTGTCTCTGGTCTGGGGAAGCAGTGCAGAAGAGATTTTTAGCTAATACCTGTTAGTTGTGATGATCTTGCTGTTTTCCCACCGTAAATGCAGTCACAGCAGTGGGACATTTTCATCTCATGTAGTGTCACCTGAAGTGTCCCCTCATCAGCTGTTCCAACGCTCACCTTGGGGAAGATAAAAATGTCATATTTTGACTTCTGTAAAACTGTTCTCAAAGTATGAACCTACAGCATCAGAACCAGTGTGATTTCATTTCCTGTCTCAGTGTACCACTTGCTGGTTAGCTGTCAAAATAAAGAGCTGTTGAACGATGTTCCTTAAGTTTGTCCTTGATCTGGTTCAGTTCAATGTTTTAATTACCTGGATGATGAAATAAAAATGATGCTTATTAGTTTTACACTAATTGGTGTAAAAAAATTGGTCTGAAAAAGACAGGGTGAAATTCAAGAAGGACAAGACAGAGATGATAATGGTGTTTGACACACATCCTCTTGGGAACAGTCCCTGCATGTACTGGTGGCCCTCTGAGGTCCCTTAACCACAGACCAAAAAGGGGCTCAGGCAGGGGAATAATGTTAAATCTAGAGGTTGTCTACAATGTCCCTTTTACAGGTGACATTTGTGACACACGTTCTGTCAGGTACCTGTTGGCTTAGGCGGTTCAGATGACCCAGTTGTATGGAGCAAGTCACCTTTGCAAAAGTGCTGTTGGTTAATCGGATACATAGGGGACCAAGGGGATGGCTGCTTTTTAAAAAATCTTTGTATTTTATGAAGGTCTTTGATTTGGATAAAAACAAAAATTGCAAGATTTATCATAAACTGTTTGTTATAGACATTTAGAGTGATTTTTATCGCTCTAACTAAAATTCTATTGAACCTGTGTTCAGAATTAATACGGATAGTAGGTTCTAAACAGTCTGGAGCCTCTTGACCCATTGAGTCTCATTTTTGACTTGAAAAGATGGTATATTAAGATGTATTGAGGTTCATAAATGCATTTACAGCATGTGTTCTTTTTGTATACTTTTGCAGTGGAATTTTAGGAATTTTTTTTTGCCTTTTCTGATGTGCTCTTGTCTGCGGTGCATTAAGAAGGCAGTATATCAGTATCTGTAGCTTTAGAGAATCGAAAACATCCATATAGAAATCTTTCATTTGTCACACCATTAGAACTGCTGTTTAGAATAGCATTGTAAAGCTGCACTGTACCTTCAGTGTTCTGTCTCCCTGCAGAACCAGTTCCACGTTCTCCAGGGAGCTGCTGGAATGCAGTGTAGCAATGGCTGCCACTTCATGCAGGCACAGGAGAAGCTTTCAGCTGCTGAGGAGGTTTAGGGGCAGGTGAGGGGGGTTAGAAATTGCCCACCTGTGGTCACACCATAGCAAGGGTTCTGTCAAGCCCTGAGTCCATAAAATGATACCACTGTGTGTATGAGATGTATTTACAAACTGTGTCCTGTGGTTACATTATGCTTAGGCTGATCATTGTGTTCAAAATCCACCTTAGCTGAAACATTTCAAGGGCTACACTGGAGCAGGTTGAGAGTCAAAAGGTTTAGGTGTGATTGTTGGCTGTGCAAAAGCTTGTTTCATCCTTTCACAATTTGGTCTATCTTCAGTTTTTGTCGAAAAAGAGAATATGGTCCTCATCCTAAAATTGGGGTGAGCTGATGAAGAAAGATGCTGATGCTGAGAGGTGAATTACTTGGGAGGTTGGTGAGCCTGTAGTGTGTAACCAAGATAATCTTTATCTTTCAGTACTTGTGGTAATCTGCAAGGACGCTTGAAGCTGCAGTGTGGGATTTGATAAATATAGAAGCATGAGTTCAAGGCATCCTCTCCGAAAATCAAATCTCAATTATGATGTTATTTTTAAAGGATTCGGATGTTTCAAATGAAACTGATATCGAATGTTCATAGATTTGCTTTGCCTTTAAATAAGTTTCATTTCTTTTTTGTACAGCTCCCCCCATACAATGAAACAGTTTCATGTGGTATTAAATCCACAGGTAAGTTTCATGATGGTAAGAAATCACGATCTTTTTTTCTTTAAACTTCAAGGTTGTGACACTTTCCTGAGATTTACTGTAACCTCTCTTTAAATATAATTGTTAGAACTTTGCTCAGCAGCTACATAGACATATATGAGGCAGGTTGGTTTTTAAAACTCCTTTATTGAATGACATCTGTGAGAGGTTTTGAAAATCCTGCATTGAACTTCAGCTGATTACAGTGGACATCTCCTTGATTGTGCTACCACACAGTCTTGCTGAAACACTGTAGGATGTAGGTGTGAAAATGAGGGGGCCTGAGAGCCATAGCATGAGTATTTTCTAACAGTGACAGCAAGACTGCTCTGCAAGCAGTGCTCTGTTCTGTGCTCCCTTTGGCTCTTGTTTCTGCCTGGCTTGGCTATTTTTCTGGAGAATCCTGGTTTGGTTTTTTTAATCTCTTGATGAAAGTGTGAATTGATGTAAAAATACATTACAGAGTTCCTCTTTTAAAGCTGTAACACTCACAGGTCTCCTCTGCCTCAACCCATACCTCTTACAGCCTGCCCTTACTTCAGAGTTACAAGAATTGGACAGCTCGGTAGGAGCTGCCCTGGGATCATCACTAGATACTTTAAACCAAACTTCCACAGTATTTCAGGCAGCAGGTAAATTAGTTTTTGGTCTCCTCCCTGAACCAGAGGAGGGCAAGGATGCCGAGACTTACCCAGATGCATATGAAAATAACTCCAGATCTCCTTAGAAAATCATGCAAGTATCTGATTGAACATTTCTCAAAAGTACTCAAAAGAGCACCAAACTACACATTAATGCTTAAGAACGCCTGATCATTATGCTTAGAGACTTTGGCCTTGCATTAAAAAATAAACCAGATAGGCAGTCAGAAAGAAGGACCACAGGTCCCGTTTGAAAGCAGATCAGCAACACTTCTGACAGTTCAGGAGTTTTATTTAGTGCAGGACCAGTTTTAGGACCTTGAGTAGTTTTAAGTAGGAGTTAGAAAGGTTCTTTAAAAAGACCCATATGGTGTGAATTGTCTGTTGGTGACAGGGGCATCCAGTCATATATTGCTTTGTCTAACTGGATTTAAGTTTTGTTCTTTCAGACTGAGATTTTAATGTTCACAAGCCATCCAGAAAGATGGTTTGTACAAATGTCTTTCAGATCATTCCTAGACCTTGAGAGAACCCCTCCCAGCCCTGATTAGGTAATGACAGCAAATTAGGTTTTGCTTGAAAAATGTCTTTAACAAGCTTGCACTGTACTGTGCATGCACATTATCACTGTGATGGCTGCATAGGAAGCTGTGCAAACTAAACTGGAATGCTTGGTTATGCAGAATATTTGTATTTATATATGATGGCACACACGTACCATGTTACCATTCCCCATAGTCTTAATTTTTTTCTGTATTTATCTTCAGTGTTTAATTTTATTGCAGAATTAGAATATCTGTTAATACCAACTAGGAGTAATCAAATCATGGCTTAAGCTCTAATATGCAGCACTCTGTTCACACTAATTAGTACTGTGTGTTCACAGATTTTGGGGTTGTACATAGACTGTCCTTGGAGCATCTGTTGGTGCTTGTTTCAATATGTGTGCCATGTTGTTCATGGCAGAGAGATCTGTTTCAGTCCATTCAGAAACAGAGCTGTGAACTAGATTGAAACAAAGATGCCCTGAAGCAAAGTGGAAAGTCAAAACAAATAAGAAAAAAATTGCCTCTTATTTTTTGTCAAATGAACTTGACAATCTTACAGCAAATGAGCTTCTGCCAGTCATTGCATAGACTAACTATACATTAGCTACTGGTATTTATTATTCTAATCCTGTTGGAAGGTGTAAAGATTAATTGCTCAGCTGTAACTTCCTAATTTGTGTCTTAAATGCTCCAATATCAGTTATGCTGTGGGCAGGGTTTCAGCCTACGATGTTCATTGTGCCATAACTGTAAGGGATGTGTTCTGTTTTCTGCTCCCCACTAGCCTTGAGTGGGCTCTTGTTTAGCGTACAGTAAGCTGATAAATTCACCAAAACTTGAAGAAAAGGCTCCCATGGATTATGGTTGTTGCCAGGTGAGCTTTGGGTCACACAAGCGCTGGGAGCTTGCTGGGAAGAGAGAAGCAGGACAGGGGTACAGAGGTGACATCTTTTACTTTGGGCTGTGGTAGACTGAACTTGCCCATGAAGGGAAGCCACATTGTTTATTTTGAAGTGATTATTATTTTTAACTTGGATTTTGGCAAAGAAGAAATTCTGGATTATCTGATCTGGTAGGGTCTTGAAACGAGCCCAATAATTCATTTGTATCAAGGCTGGAGGAATATTGGGTGTTAGCAATTGTTGCCTGTGCTTCCTGCTGTTGTAACAAAGGGTGGAAAGAACCAGCTCTCAGTTCATGCCTGAGCTGAGGAGTCACTCCATAAACAAATGCACTGCTGAGGAACAGTTTTGCTGTGGATTTATGTCCCTTCAACCCCTCAAAGCTTTGCATTTGCAATCAGATGAGGCAGTGGCTGATTTGGAGCTGTGTGTGCACAGGCAGCTCAGGCCCTGTGGCACTGACAGCCCCTGGAGCAGGAGGTGCTGCTGAAATGTCCCAGCCCTTCCCTCTCCAGTGCATATCAGGCACAGCTTCCCCCTCGCTGTCTCCAGGCTGCTGAGTTTTGAAAAGGAGACTTCAGCCCTCTCTTCTGGTTGGTGATGGCTCGTCAGTGATTGCAGAAGTGGTTGGTGAATGGCAGATGGACAGGGTGTTAGAAATGCTTTCTCACAGGGAGAGGGGAAAAAAAATAGAATTTTGCAGTTCAGTCTCTTGTTAAGATGATTTAGATAAACCAGATGTGTGGAATTTTTTTATTTTTAACAAGTCTCTCTTAGTCTGATTGGCAGCAAGATTGAAATTGATACGTGACGTGTTCGCTTTTCGTTTAGTCAGATTAATAGATCAAAGCAGAACAGAATTAACGTCTTCATAATTTGTTCATTAAATCATAATATGTTGGCAGTGCATGGGTAAGTCAGACCTCAGCACACACTGAATGTTTGTTACTCTTCATTTGATATTAAAAAATACAGATTGTTGTTTCTTTCACATTTTAAAGCTAAAATATTTGTTAGCAGACTTTTCTAGAAAATATCCAGATTTCAAAATTGTTATATTGACAGATATCAAAATATTCTCTACTAGAATGCATCTTCACGTAGGATTATTTCCTTAAGTGTGTGAATAACTGCTTTTCTGGGAAATATTGGTTGCTTTTTGTTTTGTTTAAAAAAATTCCACCTCATTTTCAGTGAGTCAGTGGTGTACTTGAAAATAAGCATTTGTTGACATGTCATACATTGTGTAAGTTGCACAAAGTCTTAAAAGTTGAGTGCTGTATCCAATTCTGTTCCTTTGGAATTAATATCTAGTGTTGTTTGGTTCTGTAGTAAGTCTTAAAAATCGGAAATGTGAGTTTTAGCCCCCATAGTTGAGGAAACACAAAATATTAAAATGTAATGTCTTTGAAACAGTAACATAGATATCATAAAGGCTTACAGAGCTTTAAAATGTCATTTACCTTTAACATTCCTGAAACTGTTTCATTAATTTTATATCTTTACTTGATGGTTACAGAAATGGTTGTAGCTGAAGTATTCAGTGTTACCAGTTAGCACACATACATTATTACAGTAAATAAACTCCAGGAAATTGCAGAGCTTGGTGACTGAAAATAGTTTATGATATTGCTGCCTGCCATGAGAATATTTCTTAGTGCTTCTCTAGTTCCAGGGTAAATAAATAAATCAATCAATAAAACAAAAAAGCCTATTCATAATTTTTCAGTACAACTCATATGCACAAGTTGAATGCTGATTTATGTTGAGGATCATCTGTTGTATTTCATGTCATAAAATCCTGGAGTCATAGATACCATACTCTTGCAGAGAAATAAATTGTAATAAAATTAAAGATGTTATCAATGAGCCTCGTGGTTCAGAACCTTTAATTGCAGTGAAATTAAATGAAAATTAATGAAAGTATTTTTCAGTTATTCAGGATTATGATGAATCTTTGGTTATGATAAATCACACCAAGAAAACTCAATCCAGCCCCTCAAAAACCAAACTTCATGTGTGGAAAAGTTAGAAGAGGCAAAGGCTTAGATTTTGTAATTGTCAGTGGAAAAGACTGGCTTTAGAAAAAGTATGGAGTTAACTGTTGCACCATATATAATAGGCAATTATCCAGTAATTAATTTAATGCAGATTATTTTTATAGACATTGGACTTTAATAGTTTTTCTTAAGAGGTGAATTTAATAGGGGTTATGTGCAGGAGCTGTGCAGTGATTTGGAAATTACATAACTCTGGTTAAGAAAACCTGAATCATGCTCTGTTATCTTTAAGAAAATGATCTTTTGAAAGACTTCAGGATTGAGAATGACAATAACTTCTCTTTGGGGGGAACGTAGTTTGTTTTCTGAGTTACAGGAAAATAGGAAGTTTTATTTTCCTTGCTTTTGTAGCTTTTTGATTCAATGTGATTCTCTAACTGAGATTTGCTTTCTCTTGTCCAGGGGAAGAGTATCAGAGAATTGAATTTGGTGTTAATGAAGTTATTGAGACTCAGTCATCTGTCCTAAATAACACCAACTACAGTATTTCAAGTACTCTGAATCCTCAGGCTCCAGAATTCATTCTCAGCTGTGCACCTGCTCAGAAAACCCCAGATGATGCTCTCAGCGACACCAACTACAACTCCATTGACTGCCAGTTCAGTGACCCCACCCTGGCTCTGGACAGCGGCTCCAACGCTGAAAACGACGCCTTGGCCGGAGGCCTCGGGCAGAGGGAGCGGAAAAAGAAGAAAAAAAGACCCCCTGGATACTACAGTTACTTGGAAGATGTCCCTGACGGCGTGGCTGCCCCGGAGGCGCTGGTGAACGGCCACGCCACGGCCGCGGGACTCAACAGCCTGGGCACAGAGGACACGGAGCTGGCAGGAGACCTCCCCTCCCTGGCCACGCCAAGGACTTGCAGCAGCCCCGCCAGCTCTGTGGACTTCCTGGCCGGAGCTGCGTGTGCCGAGCCCGGCCCCGGCGCCGCAGCCCCCGGCAGGACTGCCGGGCAGCCCGAGGTATGCCGCCTTCCTAATTCTGAACAGTTTTGCCTCCCCTCAGAGGCCGTCAGAGATAGCCCCCTAAGGACAGCTGTTGTACAGTCTTATGCTGGTACTGATACTACTGAAACTCTGGGCGTTACTAATGGACAAACACTTGAATCCTCTGGTGAGGACACAGCTGCCAATGGGGTAGAATTGCACACTGTGGAAAGCACTGACTCAGACCAAGCTAAGCCTGAGGAAGCTTCACCTACTACTGAGGCAACGGTCCCACTTGCAGGATCTGTCCCTGTTAATCAGCCTGCAAAGTCGTGGGCTAGTCTTTTTCACAATTCCAAGCCCTCTGCTTCCACATCTGTGGTCTATGTTGAGACTAAGTATACCCCTCCTGCCACATCTCCTCTGGTCCCTGAAAAACAGGTTGAAGTCAAAGAGGGACCTGTTCCAGTTTCAGAGGATCCTGTAGCCATAAAGATTGCAGGTATAGTTAATACACACGAGTGGATGTTACACTGGAAGGGTATTAACTCTGCTTGTAAACAGGAGTGTGCAATATTGATAGAGAACATTCCTCTGGTAATGAGACAACTGTTCAAACACTGCATGAAGGATGTCATTCGAATAAGCCAGTTTTGTATCCCCCTGAGTAAACATTCCAACCAGGCATTGCCATGTCATTATCCTAGATACACTCAAACTATTGCTGCTTGTCAAACAACTTGTCAAACAGTCTGTGCAAGTGATCCGTGGTTTGAAATAGGCTGCTTGTGTTCAGCTGTGTGCTATTGTAACAAGGAGACTGTATTAGAAAGGTTTGTTCTGAAAATAGTGTGATATATTATCCAGTATTTACAATTTTGTAGTGTATTCCATTACAGGAAGAGTATTACTATATTTATACCAAAGTAGCTGAAATTCCTGGACACTTAACAGGAACTGAAGTGTAATGTCTACATAGATCTTGTTTCAGAAATTTCAATTCAGGAAATATCATATTTACTAAGATGCTGTTTGAGAGGTCTATCCTTCCAATTTTAGCATTATCCTTAACCGTTATAAACAGTATTGCTTTATCCATAAACAATGCTAGCTATTCCTGTTCAGAAATAACCCTAAGGAGCTGTCCAGAGGGAATATCAGGAAAGGAATGAGTGCTGTAAAGCCTTTGACTCTTGATCCTGTCATATTTGTGGTCCTAATGAGAAATGCTAGAAGGTGCAGTAGATTGATTGTGCAGATTCAGCCACAAAACATGAAGTTCTCCCAGATGGGTGCATTTTGTGTCACTGACTCATGAGCATTGCAACCAAAGTAATTATTTTAAATCTGTGAAGTGGTCCATGTGTGAGAAGGCTTGTGCAGAATCCTGCTATTTATGCTGCAAGCTAATTTACAAGTACAATGTTGGTTTGAATGTCACACCTTCAAGTCAGATTTTCACTCTTAACAGAAGCTGACCCGGAGATGATATTCAGAGTGCCCAGAAGTATATGCTGCCTCTCCTCCCTCTGGTACTCAGCAATGGTTTCATTACTCAGAATTGTCTGTTGAGAGAAAAGCTGTCAGAATAATTTATGTTTTGGTGTATTTTCCACTTCGGTATCACAAACATTGTATTAAAACTATATAAATATATATATATATACACACATATATATAAAAGCGGGTGATTACAGTCTGTATGAACCCATGTGGAGAATTTTGTAGCCCTAAAATCTCAAGGTACCATTTGGTAATGAATTTTAACTTAAAACTATTTTGTGACAGTCATAAAGCCAGGACTGCTTGCCATAAATGGAAAAGGTTTTTTTGCTTGTCCAAGCTGTTCCAGCTCTAAGTTAACTTTGTAGACTTTTGCTGTTTCTGTGCTATTTTTTGCCACCAGGTGGGAGCAGAGCTTTTTATTTTGTCTTTACTGTAGTAAAACACAAATGTAACTTTGATACAGTTTTCTTCTGCACCTTCACTATTAGCTCACTGTTTGGGCGGAGGAGTAATCCGAGTATAGATAAAAAGAATTAATCTGCTCATTGTAGCTCATTTAGGTAGGAGTTATTGCTGCAATTCCTGTAATTCAGATGCTGATGATTTCAGTATAAAATGTTTATTGAAGTTCTGAATGCAATGTACTCAGTGCTTTGCTCTGTGGAAAAAGGTGATTTTCTTTATTTTCCGTACTTCAGCATTTTCTGTCCTGTTTAGAAAATAGGCACCTCAGTGCTTTGTTCATACACCCACACTCAGAAATGTGTTACAAGACTTGCAGTCCATGATTCCCAGACAGATCTTTTGCTCTGTTCTGTACATATTTAATTTCTAATCCCCTGCCTCGGTGCGCATCTCTGTGTGAGGGCACACAGAGCTCTGTGTGTTTGTCAGAGAGAGCTGCTGGTGCATTCCTTGTTTTCCCTGTGGCTGAGTTTAGATGCTCCTGCTGGATTTGCTGGGAATTCACCAGCTTTAGCTCATACCAATGGGAATGAATTTTTGACCTCAAGTGCTCTAGAGTGCTGGACACAGGTAAACTCTACACCTGAAGTATCTTGAGTTAACAAGCAAAATTAACAAATCAAATTAACAAGACAACCCAGTGTTGGAGCACTGAGGTCCTTCTCTACAGTTTTTAGTTGGAACAGATACCACACAAGCAGATAAGTTACTTTTCCAGGGACAAATTGTTGGTTTGTGCCTCAGTTTCAGCAGTTATTACACGGGAGGTTAATGATTCACAGGCACCTTGAAGAGAATTTAATGCTGCTTGACTCAATGTACAGAGCTCTGAGGTTTCTTTGGCCTCGAATTTATACAGAAACTACACAAGATGAGGTGATCAGGACTAGAAAATAAATAAGACAGACAAATTTCATGTAAATCTTGATGAGAAACAAACAAGAGTTAATTTTAGCAAGTGTCCAAGGTGTACCTGCTGTGCAGGTGCTGCCCTTGGGTCTTTAGAAAGGGACAGTTGTAGTAATTAGGCACCACAGCCTAATTTAGATGCTAGAACAAACATTTTAATAATTAATATCTAAGGGATAGTAAGGTTATAAATGGTATATGTAAAAAACAAGACTCTTTGAGGCTTTACTTGCCACATTTCAATTACTCCTGATAATAATGCCTTATATATAAGGCATGTTGTAAATAAGCTAAGGAAATAAGTGATTGGAAAACTGTCAATTCTCTCAGTAATCTTTTAACTGTTCTTGGTCATCTTAGGAACATTTTCAGTGAGAGAATCTAAACCAATTTTCTGAATCATGTTCTCTTGCAGTGTTTTCACTATGGATGATGGAGGTAACAGTGCCCATAAAATCTGTTTACAGCAGGCAGGATTTCAGATGAATTGAAGAACAGAAACATTTAAGATCTGACTAAATCCAGAATGATGTTAAATTAGAAGGAAGGGAATCCAGTAAATGCAAATATGGAAGGATACACCAGAACAGGAACTAAATGCAAGTATAATGTGAAAAATTAATGGTAGAAGTATTAGAGAAAAGGATCTGGAAGTTCTAGGGAGGTGATGAGTGTCTTTGTCTTCTACAGCTGAAGAAGACAAAGTTGTCTTTTTTTTTTACCAGTGTGTGTTAATACCAATTTACATGGAAAACATGGGAGATAATGAATTCTGCTGTTGCTGTTGAGTACTTAATGTAATGGCAATCTCTGGGCATTCCTTCAGAAGGAAAATTTCATAGTGCAGCAGCAAAAATGGAAGTAAGATTTAAAAACCTTGTGGGCAAACGTGGAAAATTTGGGTTTACTTCATCTCAGATGGTATTGTTGGAGTGACCATGGATGTAAATCCAAATATTCAAAACAAATTCATAAAGAAGACGGCGATTCACTGTTCTGCCAAGACTAGTAAAAAAAATAAAGAGTTCTGATTGTAAGAAAGGTGTTTCAATATTACATAGTAGAAGATTTTTTCTTATTGTGAGGGTAGGTAAATGCTAGAGCAAGGAGTTGTGGAGATATTGAGGGTCTGGGGGGTTTTACAAACTTCACAAATGCAGCCTGTTGCACATTCAGACTGCATTCTTACAGAAATGTTTTTGTCTGGGGTCGCCAGCAGTGTTGTCTTGGGATTTTTTGATCATTGTCCAGATCTGAGGAAAGACCAGAGTGACAGAATATTCTCTAAATCAGGGCCTTAAGCCAAGTGTTCAGTTCCTGACTTGTAACCTCTTCAGCATGGACATCATATCCACGGGGCTTCTCTTTCATTAAACTTTGGGTTTGCTTTGATTAGGAAACTGCCTTTTTAAATAAAACCAGAGAGATATTTGTAATAACCAAACCCAGTGAATGAACTTCAGCAAAATGCTTTCTGTTTACCAGCAGAAATATCTAAACATGATAAAATGGTTCTGGATATGTTTTCAAATCAAGGCCTCATTTCACAAGTCGGTACCCTCCAAAGGCAATGAGTTTTCTGGGAAATGGTGTGAGCTTTCCAACAGGTTTTGAAATTTTAAGTTTTTTTCATGGTTGTAAGTGTGTTTTTCTTCTACTACTCTTGTAAAAGTTCTTTTGGTTACTGTGTAAATGTTAGCTGTAAGCTGGAAATGTGGTATTGAATGTAATTGCTGTACACAAACCTAAGTTTTTGTTCAACAAAACTCACAGGAGTTGCGCTGGAGCCTGTTAACAAAGCAGCTTTGTGACCACAAGAGGATGCTAAAGGTCCTAATAATATCTTTATTTAGCATGATGCAAAATTGGGGTTGAAGAGAGTTAATGTTAAAGGTTACTGATAGACACAAAAACCAGAAACTTTTCCCATTGCTTTTATGCTTATTTTCAACAGTGATTAACTATGTTAACAGAAATATTGTGTGTGAGCACAGTTCAAATGTTGCTGCTCTAATAATATATTCTGAAGTACTTTAGCAGTAATTTAGTAACGTATTTTAGCCCTCATAGAAAAGAATCTTCTTCTGCATCTGTGCTAGATCTTCCATTTTACATTTCTTTGCTGTCTGCTCTTTCAGGTGGCACATTCTTTATGTAATAGACAACTGAATTAAATTTTTTCTATTTTTTGGCATTTTTATTTGGTTAGAACTGATGTTCTCTGCAGGAAATATGATCTTATAAATAGTGAGATAGTTTGGAAGTAGAAGGACATGGATTTTGTTTGCAGTTCTGCCACCTCCTCTGGTTAGTTACAGCTTTGTACCTCTGTTTTTGTACCTATGTCGTGCTATTTTATCTGTTTAGTCCTTCTAGTGAACAGGTAAAACTCTTCCAGTTTATAGCATATAAGGGGTTTATAGGCACTCACATTTATAATAAAAATAAATAGCCCCATTGGTACACAATTGCTATATTTATTTGCAGTTTGTATTTTGTCTTGTGTACATCTTGTCCTTATTTTGTAAAATTAAAATACACAAGCTCCAATATTTCCTTTAAACAGCTCTTATTTAGGTACCTAAATAACAAATCAGGATTCCTGGAAAAGCTCCCTGTGTTGCTCTTGGTTTCATAACTGGGACACACTAATGTGCAGTGGTTTCTAAATTTTAAACCTGGGCCATTGCTGAAGGTTTTGAAAGCAGGAAGGAGTAGGAATGTAGGGCCAAAATCTTGTAGATTTTGGAAATCTTAAATAAAACAGCCTGTTCTGAAGAGCAGGGTAGCATGTGGCTGTGTGTTTGTGCTGAGATGGTTTTGTTGTATGATAGTGAATGGTCAGACTTCTAAACTGTGTTGGCTTCATCTCTCTTCAAAGCAGAAAAATGTGGGAAATACTCCATAAAATTGGTGACAAGTGATTCCAGCTAATGGCATTTTATACCTATGGATGTATCAATGTAGCAATATCAATAAAAATATCTGGTTTTAGGAAAACAAACATCCAAATCAATAAGTCTTGTTTTGAAATGACGATGATTAGTTTTGTACCAGCATCTCCTGACCTGAATCCCAGGATGTCTTCGATGGAAGAAAAAACGGCTGATTTGGAATGTGAGCAGTGGTTAAATGGAGTGAAAATCATTTGCTGAAGTTTCTGGGAATCTTGTTCACTGATTTGAATTACTGTGTAATGCTGCAGCAAATATTTGTTTGATGGCCACGAGAGTTTTGTTGATGCTCAATTTACTGTTTCTCATTCTGCAGAAATACTGGAAAATGTAAGACTAATACATAAACCAGTGTCTTTGCAACCCCGAGGGCTGATCAACAAAGGAAACTGGTGCTACATCAATGCTGTATCCTTCCCTGGGAAAAAATTAATGCTCTTAAGTTAATATTTGTATATTATATCTGTCAGACTTTTTCTGCATTGATCTGGTAAGTATTTTATAAAAGTGTTTGTCTTCCCAGATCCTGCTCCTGTGGTTAAAATGTTGAAGTGTAGCAGCCAGAAATCCTGGGGTGTTTTGGATCCTTGAACCTGTTTGGCCGCAATCCAGTTGGCACTTTGTTACCTGTGTCAGAATATTTCAGAACTGTAACTTCTGACTGAAAACCTTATTGTAATTTCTAGCAGTGTTTCCCCGTGACTCTGTGCATCCATTTAAGTGGTTATTTCTCTTTTGCGCTTGAAGTAACTGTTCTTACTCGTGGGATTTGTTTTGCAGTTTAGGGGGATCATTTGGGTTTGTGCTGAGCAGGTTGTCACTGTTGAATCATCTGTGTAAAGCAGCATTTAAATTAATCCTTTTATATCCTCACATAAGGAAGATGAGCTTGGTCTCAATGAATTGGAGTTGTATTGCCCTGTAAACATAACTTTTACCCTCAGGAGCAGAAAGCACCCTCCCTCAGTGCTATATTGTGATATTAATAAAAATATTAATAATTAAAAAATTATCTCCCATGTCAGCAAGGCTGACTGCAAGTGACACTTAGGGTACTTTAAGTGCTGGTACTGCTGGTGAAAAATATTAATAGCGATTTCAAGATTGATCATGGCAGAGCCTAATAAACTATTTCCAGACCAATGATTGTGCTTTAAACAACAGCTTTTATCATATATAACTAGTTCTGCACTCATTTGGTTATGTATACTAAACATCTTAGCTCCCATTTTTTCAATCTTGAAGTTTTACATGGGAATTTGATTCAGATTTCTGCACACTGTAGGGATGAAATGAATCTCACTCTTCAGCTGTTGAGATCAATTCCTTATTTTGTCATTTCCCTTTCCCTCCAGTCTTATAATGCATTTCCTCTGTTCAGTTCTCTCACCAGCTAGCACAGACTGGTGATGTTTTTCAGGTATTATTCTTCCAGCATACTCTGGAGATTTCCAGGTTGCTCCCAGCTCTTTGCACTGCAGAGTGTCTCCCATCTCAGCAGGTTTTGCTTTGGTTGCAGGGGTGACTCAGCACCTTCAAGTTTCCCTTCCTTCCTTCCTTCCTTCCTTCCTTCCTTCCTTCCTTCCTTCCTTCCTTCCTTCCTTCCTTCCTTCCTTCCTTCCTCCCTTCCTCCCTTCCTCCCTTCCTCCCTTCCTCCCTCCCTCCCTCCCTCCCTCCCTCCCTCCTCAGAAAAGGTGTTCCAGCTTATCTCATGCCAACTTTCAAATGGTTAATTTTATAAAGTCTTCCTCATGAAAGTTCTTTTCCGCTCCTGGATGAAATGTTTCCTTACCCATTGATTAAGAGTTTTGCCGTGATTAAAATGTCAGTGAATCACTGCACATTACTGGGGTGTTTTCAGTATAACTTCTGTACATTATTGGTTAATGTTGTGATGAAGCTTCATCCTCTTTTCCAGTTTAATTGTTGGATTGATCTACTTAATAAAAATACAGCTCTATTTTACATATAATTGAATATTTGGATAATGCACAGATGCCATTTTCTGCATATTTCCTTAATGCCACTGCATAGACCCTGCAAGCCTTGGTTGCTTGCCCTCCAATGTATCATTTAATGAAGTCCATTCCAATGTATTCCAAATCGCAGAGGCCGTGTACCTCCACACCAATGCTAGACAGTTTGTAAGTAGCTTGGGAAAAAGGAATAAAAGTCTGGGATCTGACTAAACTCATTCAGAAATACCTAACAAATTGTTGTTAAAAGTTGATATGTATCCACAAGTTATTCATATGTTTTTGGGTGATATTTTTATAATGATCTTGGTATTTTACAAGTGCTTGGCTTGTGGAGGAAGATAATTCCTGTTGCCTTGGGAGTATCAGTTCTGTGTAGTGTTTAATATACAGAAATGAACTGTGCGAGGTGAAAGGACCAGCCCAACACTTGGGTTTCATTGCAGTGATCAGTTTGATATTCATGTCTGAACTTTACTCAGATTTCATTATGATATTCTTTGATTTTATTTTCTTTTGGCAGTCAGAATGACAGTGTTCTGATTTTATTACTTGTCCTTCTAAGTCTTAACTTGCTGCTCACATCCAGTTGTTCCTTCCCTTGTGTTTCAGTGTTCGTTTAATGAATGAGTTCACTAATATGCCTGTACCTCCTAAAGCAAAGCAAGGTGAGTGGGAGCAGGGGCACAGAACATCAAATGATGGGAGGAAGCCTTTGGGGTGAAGATCTGCACTGGGGGAGGTGTTGCACGTTAGATTTTTTTTCTTCTCTTTGGTGAACCAAATGTAAAAATGCCAAAAGAACGGTTTTTGTTGAAGGTTCACTTAATTGTGAAGTGCCTTCTAAGAACATACCCTTTCTAAGAAAATCATTTGATACTCCCTGTATTTTCCTCCACTTCCTTCCTTACGTATTTCCAGCTGTTTGTTTATCAGATTGCTCAATTCTGTTCCTTAAATCCTGAACACTCACTTTGATTTGGAACAAAATGGGGCCATCACAGGTCCCTTGTTCTGCAGGAATATTATCCTGGCTTCTGATTCCAGTGGGAAAACTTAAGGAGTGTCTCATTCCTGCTATTACATATTTAGGCTCAATGATGATTATTTAATGAGGAATAGAATGTTTTTTGATGCAAATAAATTATCTTAGAGGTTTCAGTTGTTTAATCTTAATTTTAAACCAAGTCTGTTGTATTGCAAACTTGTAGAAACAAGCACATTCCTGAAACTGTTCTTTATGTAACATGATAAGGAAATATCACAAGGAGCTGCTTGTTCCAGTGATTTCCAAACAGTTCAGACATTTCTGTGGTTTCTTTCTGTAAAACAAATCTTACTGACTTATGCAACTTATTTTACTTGCAGGTCATTTTATTGTGTAGTTTTCAAGGATAGTTCTGAGGCCTTGTATTGCCATTAGGTGGAACATTCTGTCAGGCTGTTCTTTGGGATTTTTTTTCCCTGCAGTGAGGAAAATGATCTGTTAGAATTGCAGATAGACAAAAGGTCTAAGGACATGTTCCTCGAGTACAAAAGAAATGCAAAAATGTAAATGGCATTAGCAGTCTTCTTTTATGATGGCTATGGATATTCTTGTTAATCTTCTTAGAACTGTTCCTATCTGTAGGTTTATGTAGGGTGGTATGTTTTAAAACATACATTAATGTTTACAGGTAAGAGTTGTGTCTGATAAATTTTGAGCTCAAGACACCAAAATTACAATAAAACCATTAGTAAAAATGGAATCCAAATCTAGTGATGTGTGAAGAGGATGTTAAGGTATAATGTAAAAAATCTTTTATTTATTGTTGCTTACATTAATTCTCTTTCACCTTGCAGCTTTAGGTGATAAAATAGTGAGAGACATCCGACCAGGAGCTGCCTTTGAACCAACCTACATTTACAGGCTCTTGACGGTTATAAAGTCGAGTCTGTCAGAAAAGGTGAGACTTCAAATCCTTGACTTCTGGAATTGCAGTGCAGGGCAGTCACAGGCATTAAAAATCTGCAGAGCCAAAGCTCAGGCTCTGTTCTCAAATGCCACTAAAATCAGCTCATTGATAGTTCATTGTAATGAATCTGGACTGTCTTGGGACCTAAATTATAGGAAAATGTTAATTACAGGTTTGACAGTTTGATATGTCAGAATAATGGAAAAATTACTGTTGGAACAGAACATCTCTTTTTATAACCGAGTTACCAATTGATTTATGTTTAAGAAATGAGCAGAGGTTCATTTTTATGAGGAATTCAGCTAAGACTCTTTGAAGGTCCAGAAACTTCAAAATATATGTTCAGGTTTTATTTCAATTTAAAGAAAAGATAATAATTTAAACCCTCCTTTGATTTGGCCTTGGCTTGACAGCAACTTCTAGCAGTGCTCATAAAAGAAATGGGGGAAAAAATACCAACTCGCACGTTAAATGGAATTTGTATTGAGAAGAATGCAGAAATTCTTGTAGCCATTGTGGAGCTTTTGTTCACTGCTTAGGGCAGTTTGGTTTTAACTGGCTAAAAATGAAGTGCTGTTACAATAAAATCTAAACTTTATTTTACATTACAGCTTCAGACTGAGTAGTCGCTAAATTGGCTAAATTAATAGGAGAAAGTGCATGTTCAGTGAACCTTCTCTTAAAAGGAAATGATGAAAATGTCATAGAATTAATTAATTGAAAAAAAATATTTTGTTCAGGGCAGGCAAGAGGATGCTGAAGAATACTTGGGATTTATCCTCAATGGACTACATGAAGAAATGCTGGCCCTCAAGAAGCTTCTCTCTCCACATAATGAAAGTTAGTGGATGTTTTTTTAATAGCAAACAATTGATTTCAAATACTGTTTTTTATGTGGTGGTTCTTTAATACAATTAGAGTAATGCTTAGAGTAGATGTTGAGATAGGGATAGAATGCCATGTTTTAGAGACTTGAATAATTATCAAAATATTATCAAATAGTATTTTGTTAAAATCGGGATAAAATGAGTCCATTCTGCCCAGTTTATGAATGATCTGAAGAGTTACTGGGTTTCTGGAAAGGCATCATTCTATAAATACTCTGAATGACAATAAGTCACATCCCTGCTCTTCCTAAACAACAATACTCATTATTTCACATTTTTACTGAGCCCAGCTGAGCATTATTGGGGGCTAACTCTTGGTGCCCAGTCTTGTCTCAAGCACAGATGTGTTTGTTATTCATAACATCTGCAACGTCAGTGCTTTCTGACTCTCTCTGTGGGAGTTCAAAAATACATCAGTGTCTTTGTCACTGATCTTTAAACCAACTGTTAAGGTTTTTGTTTTTAAGTGGAAACTACTAGACCGATGGCTAATTTATATCTAATGTAAGCGACGTACTAAGTTATTTGAAAATTCTTACTGACAAAGTTGGAGGAGAATTTACTTTGAAAGAATTATTAGAATTTGTATGCAGAGCAAAATGCCAGTTTAGTTTATAGTGGCTTTGTCTTGAACCCCCTTTACAAATAAAACAGAATACTGCAAGCCTTAGCCAGGTACAGAATTCAGATCACCAGTTACCCAGTTTCTCTGTACTAGGGTAAATTTTTTAGGATATAAAGTCATTCCGTATTTTGTTCCTTAGCTGTGTTCAGTTTATAGCCTCCTGACTTTGGCACTTGAAGGGAAAATATTTGCTAAGCCTTGGGTTCCCTGTAAAATACCTATGCAGAGAAGGAGTTGTATTTAATAATGGCATCATTCTGTTTCCAGAATAACACTTGACTTTCTAATTTTCTACCCCATAAATTTACTTCTAAAAATATATCAAAGTTTGCTATTTTCCATGCAGTCATCAGTGAGCTGCCTTCTGTTAAAACATGGATGTGTCCAGCTGGGAGCGAGCCTGAAATATGCTTGTTGTCATTTTATCCTCAGAAAATTGCGTTGGGGTTTTTGCCCTTCTTTATCTGTCGGGATATTTTATTTGTTAAAAAGCCCCAATTGTTTTTTTTTCCCCTCGGTCACTTGAAGAACTGTCGGTGTCCAACGGCCCCGAAGCTCAGAGTGTTCCCAAGGAAGAGGAGCAGGAGGAGCAGGGGGAAGGCAGTGAGGACGAGTGGGAGCAGGTGGGACCTCGCAACAAATCCTCGGTCACTCGCCAGGCTGACTTCGTCCAGACTCCAATCACTGATATTTTTGGTGGTCACATAAGGTACAGTATTTTTTCCTTTTGACTTACAGTGTCTGAATCTTTTTAAAGTCTTAAATGAACAGATTGTTCTGAGATCCCAAGCCATGAATTGCAATTGTAGAAAAGGAGTTTGGAATATTTATGCTTTGAATAGTGTCTAAGAATTCCCAAGGACCTAATTTTTGTGACCTCTGAGGAGTCTCATCTCGTGGTGTAAATAAGGAGACTGAGAGAGAATGAGATTTACAAAGAGTTAAATCTTGACAGTCAAACAATGAAATAAAAAATTGTAGACTTTTGGTTGTTCAGACCCTTAATGCTTCCCAGAGAAAGCTATGTTAAATAGTAAATAAATGTTAAAGTCAAAAGAAGTCTGGAAAAATGTAAATTGCTACAAGATGTTACTGGAATGAAAAGAATGTGGGATATTACTTATATGCAGGTCTGATGCCAGACAAAGGCAGAAAGTAGATACTGAAAGAATATTTTTTGGAAAGGAAGACTTGACTTGTTTGGAGAGATGTGTAATTTAAAATGAAAGCAAAGTAAACATTTGCTGAAAACATACTGCAAAACAAAACTGCTAGACTTGAAGAATTATTTTTAAATCGGAGACAGACACTTAATTGCTGGTGTTTGACTCTCTGCATTGCCAGATATTCAGTCTAGAAGTGTGAATAATGTGGGCTAATGCCTTCTGCCTGGGAAATGCTGTGAAATTATTTATTCTTCTGGGGTTTGAGCCAGACAGCTGGTAAATAAAATTATATTTCCCATAGAATTTGGCAGGCAGATGTTTGTAGGTATTGATGGAGTCCTGCATCGACGGCTCACTTTCCCAAGGTGGTGTTAATACCCCAAGTATATTTATCAGAATTTGTCAGAATTGTTTAGATCTCTCCATGATTCCATCAGTTTTTATATTAAAAATTCTGAGATGATGCAATTTTCTGTAGAAGTCCACAGAAAATGATGCAAAGCAAAGGTAGGACTGGAAAAAGGCAAAAACTTGCAGTGAGCAGCAGAACCACAGGATCCAATCCAACATCTGCTGGCACCACATCCACTTTATTTATCCTTCACACCAGGCCACACAACTGACCACAGAAACAGCATCCCATGGGATGTTGGAAAGCTTCACCCTCTGGGGGTGGAGATGGGAAGGAGTGAATATAAAACTGCCAGTAGAATTCCACTAAATGAAAGTATCAGCAGCTGGAAAAATCCAGTGGGAAAAAACAGTGAGGAAAAGATGGTTTGAATTGGCATCTCTTGGCTTGGGAAACGTCAGACTTGGGAAACTTTAGGCTGTCCTTGGGAGGTTTGAGTCTATTAAATGCCTATTTAGGTATAATTACTTTAAAAAAACCAGTACTTTAAGTCATACTTAACAAGGTGAGGCTTAAGTGGGAAAGTACAAAGTTTTCCTGAAGAATGTTTAAGGTAGAATTCTTGCAGTGCCCAAGTAATTATTCATTGAAATGGATGCGTTTTCCTGTGTCCAGTTGGGATTTGTAGGGCATTGTTACAGAAAAATCACAGTCCAGCAGAGGTTTTGCTATCAAATCAATTTCTGCATATCTTGTGAAGAAAATACGTTGAAGAGGTCTTAGATTATAATTTCAAATAATATTTTTTAAAATAAAGGTGGTGCTGTTTTTCTTACACCCTCTTTCCTCTAAGGGATATATATATCTGCTAATGTAAAGCTGCAGTGACTTTCTCTTGGTTCTTCAGGGCTTTGCCTGAGTTAAAGGGGCTCTTTTGATTAACCTGAACATTAAAATTAATCTGAATGTTAACATTTCCTACCTGACCTGGAAATATTCCAGCATGGCCACATGGATCAGAGCTGTGTTAATTATAATTCTGGTTTCAGGCTTTGTAATGCATAACAACATAATTTATATACATGGACAAAGTCTGGACGCAGCAAATGATGGAAAGAAAAGGAACTGCTAGTCCTCAGTGGAGCATAATTTATATTTCCTATGGCAAGATTTAAGCAAATAATTTAAAGTCACTGTGAAATTGGTCTTAGTGAAGTGACTGAAAATTTTGTGTATTTTTAATGGAGAATCTGGAGTCAGCTGTGATTTTTACAGTAGAATACAATGCACAAGCAATGGCAGTTTGCACTTGTGAAAAGCTGTTGGAAAACTAAACTAACAAAAAGAGCCAGGAGGTGAATTTTTTAAAAACGCATTATCAGAATTTTCAGTCCTTTTCTTTAAACTTTGGATACTTACCCAATAACTTTGCATAAATAAAGCAATTCAAATCCAATTCAGAATACTGTTAGTGGATGTTAAAATAATTTAAATTGGGGTGAAGTGGTTGTTTCCAATTGTTAAAAGTTAATGTTTAACCTTTGTATTTTGTGAGTGTTGCCTTGAATTAGCTATAAATTGAGTTATTGAAGTAACTCACTCTTGAAGGTTCTGTCTTGTTGAAAATGACGCTTTATTACATTTTGATTTCTTTTTTTCTCCCCAGATCTGTTGTTTACCAGCAGAGTTCCAAGGAGTCTGCCACGCTGCAGCTTTTCTTCACGCTGCAGCTGGACATCCAATCGGACAAGATCCGCACCGTGCAGGATGCCTTGGAAAGTTTGGTGGCCAGGGAGTCTGTCCAGGGATACACCACAAAAACCAAGCAAGAGGTGTGTTCTCCTCACCCCTTTTTTTTCCAGCCAAGTGCTAAACTTTTAATTGAAAAGGGTTTTCACAGAGGTCTGGCTTTACAAAGAGTTGTTTGAACAGACTTTGACAAAAGAGGTACGAGGCTTTTCAGAGAGTCCTGCAGCAGTGAAATGCCAGCTCTGAACCAAAGCCAGGCCTGTAAAAAAATATAAAAAAAAAAGCTGGGATTTAAGGTGATGTAATAATTTTTTTGAGATTTTACTGGACTATATACTAAATTACCAGGCTGAACTGTGGTATAATATGTACTGTTGTGTTTGGTGTCATAATACACTGATTCCTGGGAATTGCCAGATGCTGTTAGTAAAGGCGCAGCTCTTCATAATAAATTTTTTAAATTTTATGTGTACAAATAATACATAATAATTGCAATAGAAAAGTACTTCCAAGGAGGACGAGCACGCCTTTGGCCTTGCAGTTTGAGAACTTGTGATAGAGGAGAATAAATAAAATTTCCTTTCTAAGGCCTTGCCTTGCTACCTGTGGTGGGCTGTGGTAAAGGACATCTCTGGTGGGCATGGATTGCTCAGAAGGGAATTTTGTGTGCACTGTTGAGAACTCTGGAATTGTAGGTGTTCCCTCTGACATTCATGTCTGGATCTAAGTTTTCAGAATATTCCAAGTGAGAACAGGATTAGATAAAGGATGGCTCATTTTGCTTGAAAAACTAAAGATGAATAGTGGAAATTAGTTTGCCTTGAATATTCAGAACATTTATTTCTCCAGTTGTTTTCCATGTGAAAAAAACATTTGGAATTCAAGCTCGTTGTGATTTACCACAAAGATCTTTTTGCTTGCCATTAATTTTTTTTTGTTTTTACTTCAAATGGTTTTAAGGTTTTGACTGACAACCCAGTGCTCAGTTAGGAGTTTTGGAAGAAACGGATATTCAAATTAGGTGCTGCCTGGTATTTCAGAGTTTGGATGGAAATACAAAGCATCCACAGGTCTTCTAGATATTTTTTTTCAAAAGAAATTCAGGTTGAAATAGTTCTTGTATTAAAATTGTAGTAAAAACCCTGAACACATTGTCTGTAGAACCTTGGAAAGAGATAATACTTTTTCCCCATGAATTTCTATTCAGCACTTGGTAGGTTCTAGCAGAATCAAGCCATGTATTGAAAAACAATATGCTCATGGTTACCAATAAAGGGATTTTTCTCAATTAAAATTGGAGAAATGCCTTAAGCAGTTATTTTGAGAAATATTTTTATATCTTCATTTCTAGAAAGGCAAAACATTTTTGTTCTGCAATTCTGAGCTCGGTTCCATTTTCCAGGCAGAAATTTTGTGGATGGTTTGGTTATAATTATATAAAAATCACTATTTACTAGAGAAAAGTGTGGTCATAACTCATATTTTTCTCTCTGAAAATGCTGAGTTCTCCTTAAGGACAACATTAGGATTGAAGATTCAGTGGACTTTAAGTCATAAACGAGTGTTTGTCGTAATTAATATCGTAATAATAACAAATCTGGGGTTTTGCTGCTAGTGCGTTTAAAATTAAATACATATTCCTCATTTGAAGCAATAATTTTGAGCAGTTAACAAAAGATTACAAGTTTTCCTCCTCTCTGCTCGTGCCAGGTGGAGATCAGTCGAAGACTCACCTTAGAAAAGCTGCCCCCTGTTCTCGTTTTACACCTCAAGCGCTTCGTGTATGAGAAGACTGGTGGATGTCAGAAGCTGATCAAGAATATTGAATACACTGTTGATCTGGAAATCAGTAAAGGTAAAAGATCTACCGACAAAATTTCCCCCTCTTCATGGCAAAGATAACATTATATTTCCTAGGGGTGGCTGTTTCAGTTTTCTTTTTTTTACACAAGATTTTGTCTTCATCGTTGTCTGAAAATTCGGTCATTTGGGTGAATGTTTTGTATGGGTTTTTTATGATGAAATATCTTAAAACCTTTGTCACTTCCTGAACAGTGGGTTGGCGAAATGAGAGCTTCCTGTGGATTTATGGAGTAAGGTTAAAGGCTGCTGAGGACAAAAATGGGAAGTGATCCTCTTGGATGAGGGCTGTGTCCCTGGACAAGGCTATTGCCGAGTAATAATGGATATTTTTATCACCAGTTTAATTCAGAGAAGTGTCAGGTTATTTAATCATTTAGTGGCTGATGGAAGGAAATTGGTATTTTATAGGAAATGCTGCCTGAAGGTAGACAGTCCACAGTTCAGAGGTTACACAATAAGGATCCTTTATTTAACAAATATCCTATGAAATACTGACTTCAAATAGTATGAGATTGCAAATAGTCCAGCACCTGAACCTTGTCAAAATAATTCCTTTTGTTTTGTGCTGACAAACTGACTGTTAGCCAGCCAGTGGCTCAAATAAGAATAAATAAATAAAATTAATGTATACTCACATTTCAACTGACATATGGACCTTGTCAGACAGTGCTCTTTTGTTTTACTTAATACTTTATTTTTAAATTTTCCTTTAAGATTATAAGCACTACTTGGAATCTGAAATTGATTTTGTCGTTGTCTGACAGCAGAAATGAAAGGGGAGAAAAGGAATAATCGGATCTTTTACTCTGTTTTTTTCCCCTGTATTTTTTAGTAGTATTTTTAAACCTTCCGTAAATTAGTGTTCACCAAACCTGCAAATTGACTCCCTTGCTTACCAGGAATTAGAACCATGACTATTCTTTAAAGAAGGAGAAATATCCATTAAATATTCTCCTTTGTGATAGTGTTGGTGTCTCTGAGAAGTAATTGATCCTCTTGATATGGAATTCCTAATTCCTGACTCTTTTTCCTCCTCCAGAGCTACTATCTCCTGGTGTGAAAAGCAAAATTTCTAAAGGCCAAAGAACCTACCGGCTCTTTGCAGGTATTTTATCTGTGTGTTTCCTGTATTGCAAACGCAGATTCTGCATATGGAATTGTAGAAACACTGGGTTGTGTTAAGTGGTTTTTGTAATTACCCTGAAATAACTTGCCGGGTGTCAGATTCTTGTGTTTAGTGGGGTTTGTTTAGAATCAGGAGGGAGAAAGGCTGATTCGGACAAGGGCTGGGAGTGCTGGGACAAGGGGAATGACTTTGCAGTGACAGAGGGCAGGGTTAGATGGGATATTGGGAAGAAATCTTCCCTGTGAGGGTGGGGAGCCTCCTGCCATAAGGATCGGGTGGGACACAGGGACCTAAAGCACCTCCTTGGTTTTACAGCCAAACCCCAGGGCACTGCCCCAGTTCCCTTTACTTTTTCCAGATGTAAAGATTATTTGAGCCATACAAAGCCGAGATGTTATCTCACCCAAGCCTCTGGATGTCATCCCATGGGATTGACATGGGCATTGACCGTGGGCAGCTGGAAAATCCCATTTTCCACTTCCCCTTGGGCAAACCAGTCCCAGTCACCATCAGAAATACCACCAGGGGAATATTAGGGATGAAGATTTGTCTCCTGGGATGCATGGATGCTTCATTCCCTGTGAGGGAAGGGGAAGGAAAGGAAAGGAAAGGAAAGGAAAGGAAAGGAAAGGAAAGGAAAGGAAAGGAAAGGAAAGGAAAGGAAAGGAAAGGAAAGGAAAGGAAAGGAAAGGAAAGGAAAGGAAAGGAAAGGAAAGGAAAGGAAAGGAAAGGAAAGGAAAGGAAAGGAAAGGAAAGGAAAGGAAAGGAAAGGAAAGGAAAGGAAAGGAAAGGAAAGGGAAGGGAAGGAAAGGGAAGGGAAGCTGTGGCTGCACCATCGCTGGCAGTGCCCAAGGCCAGGTTGGACAGGGCTTGGAGCACCCTGGGACAGTGGCAGGTGTCCCATGGCAGGGCTTGGGATGGAATGAGCTTTAAGATCCCTTCCAATCCCAAGCCATGCCATGATTCTATGGCTTCCCCACCTATGGATGTCTCCATGCTCCCTTGGCCTGGAGCAGCTGTGGCTGCTCCATCCCTGGGGCTGTCCAAGGCCAGCTTGGACAGGCCTTGAAGGAGCAAGTGGAAGACAGTGCAAGGTGTCCCTGCCCACGGCAGGGAATGGACAGGACAAACCTTTAGTCCCATTCCACAATCTGTCCATCACAACCATAGGGAAGCCCTAACCCCCGAGGCTCTGCCCAGCCCAGGCGCCAGCACGGGGAGCCCCGGCTGCCATTTTTCCCCATTGTCACCGTGTCCCCTGCTGTGTCCCCAGTTGTGTACCACCACGGCAACAGCGCGACGGGCGGCCACTACACGACGGACGTGTTCCAGATCGGGCTGAACGGGTGGCTGCGCATCGACGACCAGGCCGTCAGGGTCATCCACCACTCGCAGGTGGTGAAGGCGGCCCTGGAGCGCACAGCCTACCTCCTGTACTACCGCCAAGTGGACCTGCTGTGACCCTGCCCCGCGACAGCCCCGCTCTCTAGAACGCCAACTAGCACTAACTTTTTCTCCTCTACATGCTTTTCCTTTTTTTTTTTCCTTTTGCCTTTTTTTTTCTCCCCCCTTTTCTTTCTTTTTCATTTTTTTTGTCCCCTCGCAACTATGAGTGATAAAGGAAGCTGCCATTTGTGCACAACATAGCTTGTGTTGACTTTTGACTTTGCCAGAATGAAGTCGCTCGGTTGGAAGCCTCGTGAATCACAAAAATACGAAAAAAAAAAAGCAAAATAAAGTTCATCCGAGTTAATGGTTGGAAGCCTCGTGAATCACAAAAATATGAGAAAAGATCTGAAATAAAGTTCGTCCAAGTTAATGGTTGGAAGCCTCGTGAATCACAAAAATAAGAGAAAAAAAAAGTACGAAATAAAGTTCATCCAAGTTAATGCTGAATCCTAAGATAATAAAAAGGGGGTTTGCATTGAATTCCCACTTTCTAATTGCGTAGTAGAAGAAAAACCCTGCACCAGCAACAGAACTTGTAGATTTCTGTGAAAATGTTTTATCTTTACTTCAGTAAAAAAAGAAAAAAATACTTTAAAAAAAAATATAAAAAGCTCTCTCTGCTTCCCCAATAGTTTTTTGATAAGTGGTAAAATATGAGCCGATGTGTATGAGATGGAAATGGTCCTTTGTGCTTCAAAACATGTACAAACTGCAGAGTTGCTGGTTCCTGATAGGAAGACACATTTTAATAATTGTGCGATGAGAAACTGCTTAAGTACACATTGCAGATCAAATATTTGGAGTTAAGATGTTAGTCTATATAGATGGGTGATTGTAACTTTATTGCTATTAAGAAATTTCAAACTGCATTTATGCTTCTGTGTACATGAAATTAAGAAAATGGGCAAAATAATTAAGATTGATATTTCTTTAAGTCTGCTTTGTTTAATTTTGCTGTCTGCTCTCCTATAATGTTGAGTTCCTAATTGTACACAGTTTAGTGATACCTAGAAGTATAAAGTTGTCGCCCATCAATAAAAGTCACAAAGTTGGTTTAAGGTGTGTGTGTGGGTTTTGTTTTTCCTCAGGTGTGAATCCTACCCTTGGAAACTCCAAAGGTTTCTGTGTAGCACTTCTACAAGGTGTAGGAAAACTTCCCTAAATGAAGTGGAGATGATTTTTCTTTTCTTTTACAACTTGTTGAAATTTCAGAAATGGTCCTGTTTTGCATTCAGGTGGAACTGAACTGTGACAGTCCCAGGGCTGAGCTCTGAGCAGCCAGGAGAGGGAATGGAATTCCTTCTGTATCCTGATAGCCCTGCACTGTTATTTCTGAAATCGACGATGTTTTGTTTTTTTCTTCTTCAGCCAATTGACGTTGTCATGGAGGACTTCTGGTAAAATATTTCCTTGATCAGCTTCCCATTGCTTTCTCTCTAAAACCCCTCTATATTATTTAATGCTTTGTTTGGTGATAGTGCTGTGGTCTGTTTATTTCCTGATGGGATGATGGAAGCCCCTGGCTTGTCCTGACTCTTCTGCCCTCATTCTGTCCCACACCATCCATCCCACAAGGGAAGGAGTTTCCTGCCCAGAGCTCCAGCTATAGGAAGGAGAATTCCAGCCCCGTGGCTCTTTGGGGTGGTCCTGGTCTGCTGAGAAAGTTTAATAATAATCTGTCTTTGGTTTGGATCTCCAAATGTATTGTTACGGTTTTGCTGATCGTGCTGTCTTAATATTTTCTGATTTACAGATGGCGACTGAGACACTGCTCGTGATTTTGGTGACGTTCCACCAACTCCAAAATAATTTTCTGTGCAAAGCTCGCTTGGATTTTGTGTGGTTGTGGGGAAAACCTCAGCTCCTGGAGCTGGGGCTGCTGAAGGATTGGTGCTCCCAGGGCTTCCCAAACAGGGCTGCCTGTGATGGGAATTGCCCCAGAAGCCCCACTGGTGAGAACTTGAAATCTGGGGGATTGGGAGGTTGTTCCAAGAAAGAAACCAGATTTTGAACTTACTGTTCTGTGCTGGTTATTATTCACATCCTGTTGCTGGAACCTCGTTGAAGTGGTTTTCTGTACGGCAGAAATTCTGGTTTTAATTACTCCTGTGCCTATGTTGGGTATTCATTTACTTGTATCTCCAGTGCATTGTGGAAAAAGCGCATTTCTGATAGTGCAGGTTTATCTGAATAGTCCAGAGAGAACTTCACGTGATAGTAATTAATATATTTACTCGATAGAAGTTCTAAGTGTTACTATTTTACAGAAATAGCAATGAGTCATTGCCAGCTTCAAAATCAAGTGCTGAAATTCAGTATCACTTGGAAGTGTCTCAGTATCACTTGGAAATGAATTTTTTAATTTTTTACTGAGGATATTACAAATGTATTTGTCACTAAAGTCTGTCTTCTGCAGTATATTAAAAGGGAAATAAAAGTATGTGGCAACAATGATGTGGACACACAGCCACAATTTTTATTTTCTGTATTAAACTCCTCCCATTGTTGCAAAATAAGGGTTTGCAGCCTTTAGATCATTGGCTTTGTGTGTGATTATGTAAAAGAAAAACCCCAACACCCACGACAATACACCGTAAATCCGGTGCTTGTTTACTGACGTTTAAACCAGGTTTGGAGAATTTTATTTTTTTTTTTAAATGCACATTAAGACCTGAAGTTTTCAAAATTACAAACTGGATGTGCAGGTCCAAAGGGCTGTTGGGAAAACCTTGTGCCATGAGACAGATCTGCAGGGGAAGGATTGGATAGGGTGGAGGATTATTTAAGCCATGATGTATTTGGGGATGGAGGAAGGTGGTGCGTGTTTTGAGTAGGAAACTGCTGTTTTCCACAATATCCTCTGCAGCTGATGTCACTCCTGGGCTGGGCTGCAGCAGAGGGCAGTGCTGGGCTGTGCCAGGCCCGTGGTGGTCCAACCCAAGGCTGCTGCCAGAATTGGTCCTGAGCTGTCAGAGGGTTTATCTCTGTAAATGTGCTCTGAATCTGCTGAGTTTCACTAGGAATGAAGAGCGAGCCGTGATCGTGCAGGGGATGTTCCCAAGATGTTGGGGATTGGTGCAGCTGGGGGTTGGTTTCAGGCTGGTTTAATGACCCAAAGGGTTTTTTGGAAATTTGTATTGGTAAATAACCAGATGTGGTGGCTGCAGTGATTGCAGAGCTTGTGATTGCAGTTCACTTTGTGGTTTGGGGTGAAATCTCCAAAGGTGGGTGCTGCGCTAAGAGACCTGAATTGTTTCAGTCTGCAGCTGTGCCCAGGGAATATGGGGAGCTGTGGGAGCAACATGAGGGCTTTTCATGGAATCCCAGAATGATTTGGGTTGGAAAGGACCTTAAAACTCATCTCATTCCACCCTCTGCCATGGGCAGGGACACCTCCCACTGTCCCAGGCTGCACCAAGCCCTGTCCAGCCTGGCCTTGGACACTTCAGGGATCCAGGGGCAGCCACAGCTTCTCTGGGCACCTGTGCCTCACCACCTTCAGAGAGAAGAATTTTGTAGTTTTTAGTTCACATTTGACTTGTACTCAGTGCAGCTAGTGGTGCCCCCCAAATTTTCTGAAATTGCTGCAGCTTGTGTTCTTATTGTCTTACTTCAATTTTTTCCTGGTCACTGATGAAACAGCACAGGTTTATCAGGAATTGTTTTCTTGTTCATCATCAGCTAATTAAGCATTTGGGGGAATGTTTTTTAGAATGAGAAGATGGAGAAGCTGCAGATGAACTCGGATGGTCAGTCCAGGCTATCCCAAAACAGGAGAGCAGCGGGAAAGCACAAATAGGGACTCACAGTGCCAAATATTAGCATTTGTGTTGGGGAGTAAATATTAAAGCCTGACTTTCACTCCTTTGATTCGGATACCCAGGCTGTTAATTCGGAGTAGCCTCTGCATTGCATCATGGTCCAGAGAGGGGCATGTTCACCCTGCTGGAGTGATGGATGTGGCAGGGATTTCGTTCCTCCCTCTGCATCACCCTCAGGTAAATTCAGAGCCCGGGCAGGAGGGGAGGTGTGAGCAGGTGATTCCCCCAAATCTGAGCGTGGGTGAGCCTGGTGCCCATCAGGAGCAGCTCGGGGGCTGCTGCTCCCCACCCTGCTCTCGTTGGTGATCCCAGACAAGTTCCTGCAGCTTTGCTCTTGCCTCTGGCTTCCCTTCACCCAGAGGGGTTAATGGATTATTAACATAATCCATCCCAAACCCAGGGAATGCCCTGCAGCTCTGAGCCTCTCGCCCTGCTGCTCACCCTGCCCTGCCCTGCCCAGCTTCGGGGCTGCTCCTGCTGAGCTGGGTTTGAGGAGGAAATAAAGGGGCATTAATTCCAGTGCAGATGAAGACTTGCTGTCTGCCTGCTCAATTAGGAGGGCATAGGGAAATCGCTGTCTCTTCCCATTCATTGGCTATTACATTAAAAGCCTCTCTCCTAATATATACTTATATATGCAGCCTGCTTTATGTGGCTTTTACCACATATGAAATGGAGACGTTATAATCAAGGCAGTAATAACGAGGAATGATTAAAAGTAACTTCTGATTGTTTTGGCTTTGATGGAACATATGACCCCAAACTGCTGACTTGAGACAAAATGAGGTGGGTAAAAATTCTTGTTCCAGGCTGTGCTCGTCCCTGAGCACAATCAGGCCCTGTGTATGTCTTGTACAGTGAAATCATCATGGTGTATATAAAAAAAAAAATTAAAAAATCAAATCTTTGTAAAGCAGCCAGGTTGATGGAGCAATCAGACATCCCAAACCATCCTACAGGGATTAATTTCCCATAGGAATAGTTGTGGAAATTACAAAATACCAAATTCCTTTGAGGTCTGGAAATTACTTGTGCGTCGGTATGTGAGATTTAAAATGAGTTAATTCAGCTTTATGGTAACTGGAGTGAGCAGCACCTTCTGAGTCAGGGTTGGGGAGCTGTCTGGTTTCAGGGGCATGAGGGTTCACCATGTTGGCCCTCATTATTTGGGGAAATTAGAAATTGGGGGGGCTGCAGCATCTTTCAGCACATACAGCAAACTCACCAATCCAGAGGGAATCACAGGAGCAAGGAAAAAAAAAAAAAAAGAGAGGATACAGTGATTTTACAGTAAAGCAGTGCAGAACCTTCTGTCAGCCCAGTTCTGGGTGGTCCTTGAGTTGCCTGTGTTGGTGTCAAAGTCTGAGCTTTTTTGGGGAGCAAACTGCCCAAATTGCTCCGAATCGCTCCTGGCAGGGCAGCAGTGCCAGGTCCAACTGCTGGGCCACGAGGTGTAGGTTCACACACGCAGTTTGTTTGGAAGTAAATAGCAACTCTTTGTAAATACAGCTGGGAGTGGGAAACACAGCCAGAGGGGCGGCTGTGGCTGTGGCTGTGGCTGTGGCTGTGGCTGTGGCTGTGGCTGTGGCTGTACCAGGCTGCAGGACTGGCACTGCCCGCTGAGGCCTGGCTGCCCATCTCCCTTTGAAATGGGGCGGGAGACACAACCCCAGTGATGGCAATCTTGAGAAAGTCTCTGGAAAATGGTGTAAGATTTGAAACCAGCAGTGATGCCTTGGTGCTGACTTCAGAGGTTTTTTTTTTTTTTTTTACTCGGAGCAGTTGTGCTCTTCCAGCTGCCAATATTTGCTCTTTTGCTCCTTTTTCTGTTGAACGAGTTTGATAAATGTCCTTCTGCTTTCCGAGCGCCGCTGGGTTTAAATGAACCTCTGGGAATATCTTGTAAACTCCCTCCTAGTAAACAGTAAATAAAAGGGGTTGGTGTTTAGCCTGGAGAAATAAATATTGACTGGTTAGAAGAATGGAAGAACGTTTTTTTTTTTTTTTTTTCCCCCAGAACTTTGGAAAGAGGACTAGCCAGTGGATTTGGAAAAATCAGAGCTGCTTTGCTTGGATGTGCCAACTCCCAGGAGGAGATGGGTGCTCCCCTGCCTCCGTGCGGGGTGTGGCTGGTGCCCATCTCGGGGGGCATCCAGGGATGGGATGCTGGGGGGGATCCCACGGGAATCCCGCGGATGCTGACGCCTGGAGCTGCTCTCCCCAGCATCCTGCAGCAGAGCTGCTGTGACACGCTCGCCTTGTCACTCACGATAGCGGTTTGGGTTTTTCCCTGTTTGTTTACTTCAAGAAAAAGGAAGGAACTTTTAGCTTGTCTTTTGCTCAATCGTTTCCTTTCGCAGTGAGTAAAACCGCGGAGCTGGATGCCAAAGCTGGAGCTGTTGGGACATCGGCAGGAGTGGTGAGTCCTGTCTGCGTGTTTCACCAACTTTTCGTATTCCCCATTCCCTGTAGCTCCCGCTATTGCACCGGAGCAGCGACCGAGCCTGGGGAATGTCAGCTCTGGGAGAGCTTTGGCAGCAAGCTGCAGAGTGGGATTAATCTCCTGTTTCCCAGCAGAAGCCCAGCTCTGGAAAAAAGGGGGTGCCATGGGGTTTACTGTGGGGCTGGAGCTGGGAAATCGCACAGGATTTCCCCGTGAGGAGCAGGAATGGCTGAGCTGGCAGCTGGCTTTAGTCCCTTCCAGAGAAAATCCCTTTCCTCAATTCCCCCTCCCTCGTCGCGGTCCCCCCGTGCAGGGAGGATTCCCCGTGCCCTGGAATTCCTCTGGGCTGCGACTCCCAGACCCGACTGCTGCGGAGAGCACAGCCAACACTTTTATAGGATCAGGGGCTGCCCCCCTCCTCCTCCTCCTCCTTCCTCCTCCTCCTCCCTCCCGGCGTTACCGCCTTTGGGAGGATGGTCCCGCTCCTCTGAGCCCCAATGATTGTCCCCGAGCTGCTGCCATCCCAACCAGCACCCCTCTCCCTCCTCGTGGCTCTTTTCCTCTCCTTTTCCCCCCGCCTCTTCTCGTTATTGCTCCACGCCCGTTGTCACAGGGGATGATCCAGGGTTCTCCTCTTTGCCTGGAGAGCATAAATACCACTGGGGAGCTCTGTGAGACTGCACTTGGTCCGAGTTGCTGAGCCGAGACCTTGCACATCTCGCACCTCCTGAAGCTCCTTTTCCCCTCCTCCTCCTTTGAATATTTCAGATAAATTATTCATTTTCCTCGAGCAGGCTTGGAGGAGCTGCTATTACCTGGAGAATTGGAAGTACTCAGCAAGGTAAGTGTAAAGTTTGGTCCTGGCTTCTGAAATGTGGCTTTGGGGGTGGTGTGAGTGCAAGAAATCACTCTTTTAAGAAGGCACAGTTTTAGTAACTTCTCCAAAAAGTTGCCTGGGTGGTATAAAATAACACAATACTGTCTGGGCTTCCCTCATGTGTGCTTTGCAGAAGTTAATGCAAGATTAACAAGCATTAATCTTGAATGAATGGGAGGAGTTTGCAAGTGCAGGAGTGGATTTCTATGCAAACAGAAGATATCCAAGGGATGCTGTTGCAGTCTCTAGGAGCTGATAGCTGTGGGCACATTCATGTGCTCCAGGCTGCCTGTGTTTGTACAACTCTGCTCTGGAGGAAAGGAATTTCAGTGTCACCACATGTGGTGTCTGTTACCAGTGGGTTTTCCGTGTGGTTTTATGTAGAAACTCACCCACTTGGGTTCTGTGGGAGGGGATTGAAATGGAAGATCCAGATGTTTTGGCCCATGGCCTTGAGGATGCTGAATTTATGGTGTGTTCAGTGCAATGTGGCACTGCTGTCCTGTGTCAGGGGACTTGCCATCCCGCTTTTCTTTGGAAGCCAACACAATTCTGCCAAGCTTGGAGAATCGTGCATCCCAGTGGAACAGATGACCTGGAGTTCAGTGCATCATGTTGTGGCTTTATCCCTGGATTTCTTTGCACAGGTTAAAGTTGATCCCAGGCTAACCCAGGCTAAAAGCTGATCCCAGGCTTACTCATCCTAGATCCCAGGCTAACTCAGGTTAGAAGCTGACCCCAGGCTCAGTTTAGAAGCTGATCCCAGGCTAACTCCCCTCTGCTTTGCTGTTTTAGACTCTTTCCTGAGCTAACTTTGCACTTTCCTTCCTCATCAGCTGGAAAGGAACTCCATGTGTAACTCCACAGGCCCTGGGATGTTTTATCTGCAAATGTCACCCATTACTCAGCAGTAGGCACCCACTTGTGTCCTTTACCAGGGAGGCAGTCAAAGCTCGATATCCCTAAGGAATAAGGTGACATGAGGACACAAATCCAGGATCAGCCTGCATGTGGCTTTGGCAGTGTCTTGCCAGGCTTCAGATGTGACCAGCTCTCCTGCTTTCCGTGCAAGGCAGACACCATCCATTAGCTGGGGAAATAGCTTTCTAAAAATAATCTTTCCCAAAGTCCAGTGTTGCTCTTTAACTCCCTCAGACCCCAGGAGAAGGCCTCCCATTTCTCCCCACTTTGGACAGGTTTTACAGCCTGTTCAGGAGTCGGTTTCTGCTGACTCAGTCACTTCTGATGGCTCCCAGATGTTCACCTGGCACCAGTGTCAAGGGCCAGATGTGTTTAAAGGGAGGTGGTGCTCCTCTTGAACCCTCGAAATCAACACCAGAGGCTTCCTCAGCTGACTGTCAGCTGATAATTTTCTGTGAATAATGTCAAACCCCAGCTCAAAGGCAACGTGATTTCAGCCTCCCTGCATGAGGAGCTGCTGCTGCAGCCCGGAGGCATTGCCCCAGCCCCGCAGGGCACTGGCACTGGCTGAGCTGGAACACATGGCCGAGTGTTCCCCTGCACCTGGACACGAGGATATGGAGAGGCAGATGGATGGACATCTGAAATCCATGAGAGCTTTCTGAAACGTGAGCGTCTTTCAGCTGCTTTCAATTAATCTGGCTGGGGAACTCTGCTCCCTGTCCCTCTCTGATCCCCTCATCCTCCAGGATCAGCCCTCCTCACCCCAAGCTGAAGCAAAGGAAGGGACTTGCACACCCCGAGTGAAACAGAAGATAAAGCCAAAGTGACCTAATTTTAGAGAGGTGCTTGTATCCTTTTGCCGGCGAATGGGACCCAGGGAAGCACATCCCGAGGAATAATGCACCATCTGTTGCGAGCTTTTGGCCGCACGGCCAAGCCAGACGCGTTGGCTTTGCTGCGGAGCCGTGAGTGGGGCAGCTCCTCTGGCTCTCAGATGCTACAGCTGATTTTTTCAATCTGCCCTTTCTGAAAGTTCAGTGTTTGCCTTAGATGGATGGGTGGATTTGGGCTGCTGTTTAGCAAAGGGCAGCCGGCCAAACGAGGGGTGCAACGGCCGCCTCTGAGAGCCGGCTGTTCCTGCGGGGAGAGCCGCCGGGCCTAAATGGCCGCATTGTGAATGGCCGTGGCAGCGCGGCTATTTTTAAACTCTTAGGGGAGTGCCTCAAAGTAGGAATTGTTCCCTGAATTTGGGTCAGACGGTCTACAAAAGCGACTGCTCCTTTTGCCTCCCCTAGCCCCGTGCAGCCGGGTTAGAAAGTCGGGCTCCAGCCTGGGGGAAGCGAATGCCGCAAGCGGGGCTGCGGAGAGGATGAGGTTAAAGGCGTGTTTGTCCCCGTGCCACCGAACGTCCTGTCTTCCAGGTGTGCCTGGAGCTGGGGACAAGGCGTGTGTGTCTGACTTGCTCTGCAGAGCAGGAAATGATGAGAAGCTGTTACCTAAACTGAGCAAATTACATCCTGCATTGTTGTACCCAGGCAAAGGCTTAATGCGCTGCCTGGAGAGAGGCTGAGGGCAGCTGGTTTTCATCTGCCTGAGCATTCAGGCCAAGAAAGAAGCCTCAGACAGGGACGCTGTGTCTTTTGTGCAGTCAGCCAACAAGTTTTCGGGGGCTCTCAGTGTTCTCAAAGGTTTTTTGGGGTCCTTGACTCGTGCTTGCTGCTGCTCTCCGTGGATGCTGCCGTGCTGGGTCTGGGGAACAGGGGCCTGGGGCTTCGTGCTCAAATGTAGCTTTTCCAGCTGGAAGTTAGATGGCTCTTCCCTGCTTTGGTTGGCTTCCAACTCATCTGCTCTTAGTGTGTCCAAATCCCGTGTCATTGGATGAAACTTCTCGAATAATTCCTGCTGATCCTGGGGTTTGTTTCCTGCCACTGCGTAGGAATGCTTTCAGCGTGGCTTTCAACAGTGCTGTCAAAACCAGATCCTCACCTCGTGTTGAAGACAGGGACGGGGAATCTTTCTTCCAAAAATTAGCCCTGAGGAGGGAGATCCCGTGCTCGCACAGTGCTTCTTGCCCCGCTGGATTGATGCTGCTCCGGCAGCTCTCGGATCCCACGGCAGAGCAGTGTGTGCTGCACAGCCCTGCAGCAGCACACCCTGCCTCGTGTGAAGAGCTCCTGATCCACACCAAACCAGCCGAGACTCGCAGGGGTCCTTAGATGGATAAACCGGAGCACGATGGGCGGGTGGAAGTGCTTGGGGATGACAGGTGGAGCACGAGCACCACGGAGGGATTAAACAAAGCTGTTCAATGACCAAACCCAGCCCCTGTGTCGGTGCTGACGGCATCCGAGTGCCGGGGACACCGAAATCGGCCGGGGGAGGGCTGCTGCTGCTGCCGCTCCATAGCTCACAGCGCTGGCGGCGCTCCCGGCGCGGGGAGCGCCAGCGCAGCGGGACCGGCGCTGCTCGGGGACATTGCCCCCAGAAACAGCCGCTCCCGAGCCCGGCAGCTGCTCCGCTGGAGCCCCGGGACAGCTCTGGCTCTGCCTGACCTCCCGTCCGGCTGCCTGGGGATTTCACTTTCCCTTTTGTCCGGAGCCCTGCCCGGCTTTAACAGCTGCTCTTTGGGGGGAGAGTTCAGGTGTCTCCCTGAGTGTGGAGGGATGGAGCTGGGGGTGTTTAGAGCTGCTGGGTGGTGGCAGCTCCGCCAGGGATGCTGGGGGTGCGGAAGGCATCCTCCTGCACGCCTGGAAGTGCTCACTCCCGGCTCGGCATCAGTGGAATTCCCAGGTGGAATAAACGGAGCTCCCATCCCTTGTGGAGCTGTTCAGATGCTCCTGTCATTGGGGTGAGCGATGATTGTAAGCACCACTCTTTTCCAAGCACAAATCTGGGCTGTGTGACCTCACTCTTGGGGGACAGATGGACCGAGAGTTCCTCTGGCGCTGCTCTGATTGTCTCTTTCTCCCCAAATTCCAGACCTGCACTGAGCCCCGGGAGTCCCTGCCAGAAAACGCAGCGTCATCATCATCTCTGCTTCTGCTGGCTCTGGAGGAGGCAGCATGAACCCTGCCCTGCCTTGGATCATTCCTCTGGGATGTGTGCTGCTGCTGACAAAGACAGCCCAGTGCTTTATCCTGCCCAACTCGAGTCACCTGGAGAGCATCCTGAGCAAATATCAGGATGGGGAAGCTCACTCCAGATCCAAGAGAGCCATTTTGTTCTCAGACAGACAGGAGATACTGATGCTCCACAATAAATTGAGAGGTCAGGTGTATCCGGTGGCCTCTAACATGGAACACATGGTGAGTCTAGAGCCTGATAAATCACTTTATTACTACTTTTTTTTTTCCTTTTCCAGCTGTATTTTAATTTTCCTTGTGGTGCGAGAGGTGTAGCAAATTTCCTCCAAAGTAAGCTTCTCTCAAGGGGTTTCCTGAAGCATTTCATTCCAGAGTGAAGGATGCTTTAGATGAGTGGCCTGTTTTGGTTGGAAAGGGCTGCTGATGGGTCACCAAGTCCATCCTCTGCATAGCTCCAGGACTGGTTCCATTATTCATAAAGGAGCGTCTGGCCCAGCCCTGGATGCATCTCCGGTGATGGCAATTGCCCAGCCTGCCTCAGCAGGTTCTTCCATTACCTCCGTGCCATAAAATCAGCACATTTCCCCCGGTGTTTAACCCCTGCTCTCCCTGCGAAAGCTCTCAGGCTGTTGTGACTCGTGTTTGGGGACAGCTCTGTCTGCTCAGGGAATCTTTTGGGTTGCCACCAGCTGCCACCCAGCTCTGGAGGTGGCACCTGCCCTGGGTCACGCACTGATCTCCCGAGCTCAGCAGTGTGAGCCAGCTCTCCACAATGCTCCTGGGAATCTGCGCAGGACCACAGGGAAACAGGCCCTGAGGAACGTGGCTCCATCTGCAAAGAATTTCAGTCACTGGAAATAGCTGGGAAGGCTTTGGGAGTTCATGGCTGGATGGGTCAGTGCTGTTGGGTTTTGTAGTTCAGGAAACCAAAATAAAAGTTTGGTCAATGTATTCTCCCACTTCAGAGGGAGAGCTTAAAAGTTGGAGGAGTATGAAATGTGCCTTTGCCATCAACAATTCACATGAATAGTTTTTCTTCACCTGATGCCAGAGACCCCACTTTGTGCTATTTTTGCCATGCCATCAAAATATTACCGGGCCACAAAATGATGTAGGCAAATAATTACTTTTTGTGTGCTTTTTCCCAGTGTGCAAATATAGTTCTGACCCAAACTAGTCTGACTTCAGCTGAGGCCTCCTGCTGACGGATCAAATGATGGATGATTTGTTAAGACCATGTTTAAAAGGGTAAAAGAAGAGTACACTTGAATGTAATGTAAAATTGTTTGCCAGCTGTGCAGAAGGGAGGGCTGCAAATGGAAAATCCTGCCTTTTGTGACTGCAGGGAGAAGGGAAAGAGAAGGGAGGGCAGGGGACGGTGAGGAAGGACAGCTGTCCCTTGGCTGGGCCACACCAGCAGTGACACCACAGCTTTTTGGTCCTGCCCTTGCCAGAAATCCCACGCCTTTCTAAGAACCGCGGATTGTATCTCTTTCCCAGCGGCTCTCACGTTATCCTGCAGGGCAGCACGGCCAGAAAGAGGCAACTTGATTGATTTCCAGAGGGTAAACACAAAGCCTGAGCAAGCCCGGGGTGTTTTGGTTGGCCGTGGGTCTGGCGGTGCTGCTGCTGCAGAGTGTCCCCGGCCCTGCTGGCGCTTGCGGCGCGGTTGCACTTCTGTGTTTGCCCTTGCTCAGGGCGCTTTTCTAGTGGTTTTTATGGGTGATCGAGGTCCAATGAAAGGGCCTTATGTGCTCTGAAGAAAGGAACTGAGTATGAGATGGGGCGGCTTGGAAGGGCTATAATCAGCCTTTCATGTGCTCGTGTTTACCCAGTATGGCTTGGAAATGCCATGTATACGCTGAAGGGCAATTTCTCTTTAATCCTTTGTCCTGCAGAGGACATTTCTCATTTGGACTCGTTTAAGAGGATGGTCTGTCTATAGAACCATAGATAAACTTTTCTCTTTCCCTTTGGTGCCGGAGAGGAGCGTCACTGGAGACGTACTGCGATAATTTGTGGATGAGTTGGTAGAGCTTGTTCTTCCCATCGACCTCCAAACACTCCCTTGTGAAAGTCCTTCCTCCCAGCTCCATATCTGACGTATTTAAGTGTTCTAAAATGGAAATGGGACCTAATATATTCCAGGAAAGGGACATATTTAACTGCTACTGGATGAACTTCAGTTGTTGGACACTGTTAATAAGGAACCAAGAACACAGTGAGTCCTATGACTTATCTGGAGATCAAAAGAATTATTATGTACATATGGGATAAATGTAAAGTGGACTGAAAAAATGAAGAAAGAAACGGTTTTGCTGCTGGGTTTGTGTAATTAATTGAAAGCTGGCACAGTGTTAATGGAAAATGAGTGAGCATCAGTGTTAATGGAAAATGAGTGAGCAGTGCACAACTTCTGACAAAGCTGGGCCAGTTCAAAATTACCTTAACCCCTCTACCAGCTCCATGAGTGACACTTCCACTGTGCACTTGGGCTGTTTAACAGAGGTGGATGGGTACCAAGGCCAAAACAAACTCCTTGTTAACGGTTCCAGAGAAAAAAAGGACATAACGGACCCAGAGGAAAAAGGATATAACAGATCCTAAGGCACGGTGACCTTTTAAGATGGCTTAGTCAGATGCTTTCAGCAGTGATGAAAGGCAGAAGTCTTTCCTCTTGCGGCGGCCTCAGAGACAGCTGGATAAAGCAAAATTGTTCTCAGTGCAGATTGCTGGAAGGAAAATAGTTTGTTTTCATGTATAAGGTATGCATCCTTCCTCCCAACTGTAGGGTGGTGGCTTTCCCTGTCAGGATGGGATAGTGTTTCTGAGGGAGTGAGCAAAGCATCTCCGAACCTCTGCCAGGACATGTCAGTCCTGGAGTTTGGTGCCACTTTCCAAAGGAAGCTGCCAGTGTTGCAGAAAGTCTGAGCTGGGGAGGAAAATGAGTGAATAACCTGATCACTGCAATTCAGGTGTCTGGCTCTAGGTTTGCAAACTCGTTAGGCTGAGCGAGCAGACTCCTTGTGGGATGCATTATTAAATCTGGACCTGCAGACTGTAGTGTAATGCGTGTGTGCCATGCATGTATTTTTACATATACACTTCTACTTTGAAAGGCCATTACAAATGTGCAGGCGTAAAAAAAAGAGAGCCCATGTGATAAATAATTTGGAATCACACACCCCTGAAGGATTCTCTGCTTCTGAAGGAAACTGAGCCCAGGCTCGTTGCCCCTCTGGCTTCAGTCATCTTCCTAGATACTGCTTTGAATATTGGCATAAAGCATTCTTGCAAGTGTAGCTGGGAAAGTCTGAAATCTCTTTTTTTTTCCCCTCCCCACCATGTTTATTGCTCTGAAATCATTCCAGCCTCCTGACCGCATTCTCATCTGAGAAGCAAGAGGCAAATAACTGCTCTAATTTCGATGGGATGGCTTTGTAATCTGATGCCTGCAGAAATGAGCTCCTCTCCTCATGCCGCAAAAAGCCGTGCAGAGCTGGAGCTCCTTCCCAATTACCTGTTGAGTGTCTTTTGTCCGAGTTCATTTATTTTATCCGCAGGCATCAAAGGGAGATGTAACACGTCCGCTGGCGTTAATTCCCATTTAATAGCCTGCCGCTCAGGACGTCTCTGCATTAAATTAGGAGATTTGGAACATCCCCGCCTCTGAGGCTGCAGGGAATAAAGCTGGGTGGAAAGGCTGAGGAGCTCGGAGTGCAGAACATCCTGGGAGGGTTTCTGTGGGTTTTGTGCTGGATGGGAGGGCGAGCTGTGGCCGGTCACAGAGTGGGAGACCACAAAAAGCCATGTCTCGGCTTGGCTGCAAGAATCTGAGGGCCGAGGGCTGGGAATGTGTGTGGTGGGTCTGACCCTGTTGCTCTCGAGGGCTGAGAAGGAAAATGGGTTTATTCCCTGTGTCAGAGCTGTGTCCACACAGGGTTTTGCAGACCGACGTGAATTTGCTTGGTCACTGCTCAGCCCAAAGCTGAGCTGGCGAGTTCGGGGCAGCTCTGGGATGCTGCTGGAATCTGTGTTGCTGAGAGTGCTTCACGATAAGCTGTTCTGGGAGGCCTGGGCTGTGAGCTCAGTGAGATGAGGTCATGTTTGCCTTTCTGAGATAGTGGAGACACACCGCGTTCCAGGAGACACTGCGTTTTCCTGTTGTCTTACCCAGGGATGCACAGTCCCTCCCCAGGCCAGCCATAACTGCCCGAGACTGTGCCCAGATACTCACTCAGAATGAACACTTGATGGTTTTTAAATGTGTTTTTATGCCCTGCAGCCCTCCAGGCTCTGACAGGTCCTTTGAAATGCTTGAGACCAGCAGTTGCTTTTCTTCTGGAGAAGACAGGTCTTGGAAAGAGCAGCTGGTTGTGATGGTAAATGTCCAAAGAGGACAGTCTTGTGCTGGCACGTGAATGGGCTGGAAATACATTACAAGAGCTCTCTTCTCTTTGGTTTTATTTGCAGGAATGTGCGGTAATATTTTAATCCCAACGAATTATCCTCTGAGGGCTGTTCTGAATAGAGCAGCTGTCAGTAATTACACAATGAATTCAGGGCACTGGCTGCTGGGCCCAGCAAGTCTGGCCTTTAGAACAAATACCCTCCTGGGCAGCAGAGCTGCTTTCCTGTTTGCCTTTGTGTCATTTTGGAGCTCTCCTTTGGCTCACGACTGGCTGACATTGGATGAGGAGTGATCTCACAGCAGCATCCTGCCCTCAGTGGGAACAGAAATGGGATTTGTCACCTCTGACGTGATGCCTGTTTCAGGGAGAGCGGAATAAGCTCAGCAGCCCTGGGACTTTGCCACCTCTGATGCATTTGACTGCATCCATTGTTGGATTCTCGGTTATTCTGGAAGGAGGAGAGGTGGGACTGGGAGACTCAGACCCACATTCCTTGATTAAGAGGTTAGAGCAAAAATCTGGAGGCAGCAGAGCTCTCCACTCTGACAGCTCTCCACAGCTGGAGTCCCCCGATGGGAAAGCCTGGAGATGTCCCCACAATAAGGACAATGGGTGACAAACCCTGCTGAACTCCATCAAAGCGCTGACTGTACGTTACACCTCTTCAGAAACCAGAAATTTGTGTCGTGCTGGAGATCATGGGATCCCCAACCTTGACTTTTAATTTTTGATTTTTTAAAAACATAGCAGAAAAACAACTGCCAAGAATATCCCGTGGTTTAGGGTGGATGGCCTGCATGTGTTTTTGAGGTGGATTTGTGTGTTTTCTGATGACCTGAGCAAAGCATCTCGTAAGAAGCATGGCGTCAGCTGGGGAAGATCACAGACCCTTCAGTGCCCTGGCCTTTCATGGCAGGAGAATGTGTTGAGAAATGTTGTTTTAGATTGGGGCACGTGGCAGAAATGTCCTGGCTTCACCAGGACAGGCTGGACGTGGCAGGTGATCTGTGCCTTACTCTTTCTCCACTAACTGCTGTTGATTTAATCTCTTGATCTAGTAAGTCTGAGATGTAAAACTGACCTGTTTTTTTCTCTCCCCACACCGTGAAGACCTGGGACGAGGAGCTGGAGCGGTCAGCGCACGCTTGGGCTCAGCAGTGCATTTGGGACCACGGGCCCAGTGACCTCATCAGGTCAATCGGTCAGAACCTGGCCGTCCACTGGGGCAGGTGAGAGCTGCAGGGTCATTGCAGAGGGCAATTTATGGATCCTCCTTTGGAGGCAGCTGGAAGGGTTTGCTCTGATGCTTGGCAGAGCCCTGGGGAGATGGGAGGAAAGCTGGGGATGGTTAATTGTGATGGCTCCGGTGGGATGGTTATGGAAACGCCTGCAGCCACATCCCACTGACACTTCCCAGGAAACCAGCGCTGGTTTGGGCTCCTCCGTGGGTCTGGAGCTCAGGGTAACATACCTGTAACGTAATTAAGGTCACTCCTTTTCCTTAAGGAGAGCAGGTACAGAAGTCTCAACCCTTGCTCCTAAATCTTCTGCTCCAGGCGGGGTTCTGGCAGAGAACCAGCTGAAAGCTGAAGTTTCTCAGCAGCAACGTCCAGATTCAGCTCAGAATTTACATCTGGATTCAGTTCAGAATTTAATTATCTCTTGCTGTATTTTCCATAAATATTTATCCAGCTCCTGATTTCTCTTTACTGAAAACACTTTGCAGGGTTTTTTTCAAATTCCTGGGACAAGTTTTAAAGTAGAGTCATTAACCCAGTTAGGAAAGCTGACTTTAAGGCTTCCAAATGGATTTTCCTCTCCATCTCGAGGTGAAATTTGTTTATTGTTAAGCACCCGTTGTTAAGCTTGTTATAGGTTAAACCTGTTTTGCACAGCAAACGTTTTGCACAGCAAATGTTCTGCACTTGCTCAGGAGCCCTGAACTTTTTTCACCCATTTCCTGGGTGGAAGAGCAGTTGTTTGTTGTAAATCAGGCAGAACTTGGTGGAAAGCAAAGGAAATTTGGTGGTGTGAAATTAGGCTGATATAAAAATTGGGCCCATTTTTGTTGGCAGAATTAACTAACGATTGGAAAGCAGAGTGGTTAATTCATTGGAAATGAAGTCAAAAGATCGTGCTGTTCTTGGCTCTCCTACAAATGCTCAGGATGGCCATGGGTTCCTGATGGAGGAAGATCCAATCTTGCTCCCTTTGCGGTCTCTGAGAGGAAAGAAAAATCAGATTTATCTCAGTTTTTTCAGGAACGGGCCGCAACTTGATTGCCTCCATTTCCTCCCCTCTAAAATAGGATTCGGAAAGTATTCGCTTCATGACATCATGAGATGGATGTTTTTAAAATACTTGCAATGAATGATTTTTAATGAAAAGTTGGCTGAAAGGACAAGCTCCAGTTGGTAATGATATCATTTGGATTTCTGGCAGCTTGCTTCATGTGAGCTGTTGAAAGCCATCAAAAGCAGTGGGTTTGGTACAGTTTGCAGATCATTCTGTTTGCTCTCTGTGTCAGTAAAGTGTGTATGAGTTTCTACAGGTGGTTTTGACACCATTTGTGCTCCCCAAACACCATCAGCCCTGCCTCAGACCGTGGGATTGAGGCACAGATTACACACAGTGTGTGCAGGGGGAAAATTGCTGCCAAAAAAGAAAATTGCTGCCAAAAAATGGTAGGATAGGAGTGAAGTGCACCAACTACTGCACACCAGCTCCTGGTGGGATGTGAGTGAGGAAAAGCCCACTCACTTTCAAATGTCTTACAGTATTGGCTGTGTGTCCTTCCAGATTTAGCAAATTTAGCAAATTGCCCCAATATTACAGTATTGGCTGCGAGTGTACTCCCAGATTTAGCAAATTGCCCCGTGGTGAAATAGGTACACGATGGCTTTTGGTTTGAGATGTTTGGCAAAGCCTAACTTCTGTTTACTTTCAAAACACAACTTTCCGCCAAACTAGAAGTTATTTTGTAGTTGTGTGGAAAAGTGGGGAGGGCGTTTCAGGTCAGCGGCACTTGAGGATCGTGTCAAACCTATAAATAATACGGAGTCAGGTCAGGCTCTGAAGCTGAGGGAAAAAATCATAGAAACATACAACGGTTTGGGTTGGAAAGGACCTCAAAGATCATCAGTTCCAACTACCCTGACATGGGCAGGGACACCTCCCACTGTCCCAGGTTGCTCCAAGCCCTGTCCAGCCTGGCCTTGGACACTGCCAGGGATGCAGGGACGGCCACAGCTGCTCTGGGCACCTGTGTCAGGGCCTCCCCACCCTCACAGGGAACAATTCCTTCCCAATATTTAGTCTTAACCCTTCATCTTTAACTTTTCCAAAGACTTTCCTTTTTTTCTGGTTTTTTTTTGTTGTTTTTTTTTTGTTTGTTTGTTTTTGTTTGTTTTTGTTTGTTTGTTTGTTTTTGTTGTTGTTTTTTGTTTTGGTTTTGGTTTGGGGTTTTTTTTGTTCGTTGTTTTTTTTTTTTTTATTATTAATTTGAAACCTTCTACCAGAACATCACAATTCCTTTTCTCCCTCAGGTATCGATCCCCAGCGTTCCACGTCCAGTCCTGGTATGATGAGGTGAAAGATTACACATTCCCATACCCTCACGAGTGCAACCCGTGGTGCCCAGACAGGTGCACAGGTGCCATGTGCACACACTACACCCAGGTAAAGGCTTTGTACCCACACTCCCCACATCCCCCCGTGCCTGGATTGGGGCAGTTTCCTTATTTTCCATAACTCCATTTCCCTTGCAGATAGTCTGGGCCACGACCAACAAGATTGGCTGTGCTGTGAACGTCTGCAAGCAGATGAACGTGTGGGGAGAGATTTGGGAGAATGCTGTCTACCTGGTGTGCAACTACTCCCCCAAGTAAGGCAGAGCAGCCTGGCTCCCTCCAGCTCTCCCAAAACTGGCAGCTTGCTTAACTCAGGGTCTGGGGAAGAGATTTCAGGCAGTCTAGACTGGTGGTTGTGGCTTTAAATTTTTTCTTTAGACAGCAGCACAGGGCTGGTTCAAAACTCCCGAGCGTTGCCTGGAAAACTGAATGAGCAGCCGGGGCCAGGCTGGAGCTTTGATGTTCCTGCCACGGGAAGGGAAGGAGGAGCAGGAGATGGCCAGGATGGAGCTGGCGTGTGCTGCTGAGCAAGCCTTGCTCTCTGCTGTCACAGGGTGGGAAGGGATGGGTGGTGGTTCGTGCCAAAAAAACCCTGAAATAACTGCAGCAGTCAAGATTTCACTAGCTCGATGGTTTGATTAAATTTCAAAATGAAAAATCGTATTTCTTGCCTACTACATCCAGGAGAAGTTTACTACCTGGCAATGGCAGTTCATATTTTCTGTTTTAATGGCTAATAGGAGAAATGTTCCCACTCCAAGCCCTTGGCAATTTAAAACTTCAAAACAAAACGAAATAGGGAAATCGCTCCCTGCAAAAACAGAGCGGCTTGGGGAGCACCTGCCTTGGGGGGATCAGAGAGCAGAATAATGCAAAGGGAAAAGATGTGTGGGGCTGGAGCTGTCCCAGGCAGAGCCCTCTGGGTGGATTCTCTAAGCCCCTCTCCCACATCGGAGGAGCACCTTTTGCTCATGGTTTGGTCGAATTTAACAGCCTCTTCCTCGTGGGGGATAACAGCATCTCCCACAGAGCCCCCAGAGCAGGCTGGGCGATCCGCACAGCATCCATTCAGGGCTGCTGGATGGAAAAACACTCTATTTCTGCCGTTGCTGCTTAATCTTTTCTCTCTGGCATCGGTGCACACTGTCCTCATGTAGCCTTATAGGTGGAGACAGCAGAAAGAGCATAACCCAGGAGTTTATGGCCACGGCTTAACTCCGGCTCCTTCAACCTCCTCACCCCCTGAAATCTGCGGGACACAGTGCCAAAAAGGGCTGTTGTTTCTGGGGAGCTCATTCAAAATGCAAATGGAGTAATCCATTGATTTATTTCCGTTCGCATGAGATCCCAGTGTTTCCATTGGAATTTAATACAAAAGCGATGCGGCACGCAAGTTATTCAAACGTCTTTTTGGAGGTGAAACAAGGAGGAACATCTCTCCTATGAGGCTGCTTGTTTAGTCTTTGTTAATTTGCTCTGGGCCAGGATGATGTGTGTGGTTTTGGAGGCTTGGGTGGGTGTTTGGGTGCCTGATGGTCTCTCCCGCGCTCCCAGGGGGAACTGGATCGGAGAAGCTCCATACAAGACCGGCCGGCCCTGCTCCGAGTGCCCGCCGAGCTATGGGGGAAGCTGCCACAACAACCTCTGCTACAAAGGTACCTCTGGGGGCTCGGGACACCTCTGAGATGTGGGACAAGGCTGGAGAAAACGTGTGGAAGCTTCTGATTAGCACCAGCCACAGCTTTATGCACCTTTTAATTAATTATCCTCGATATTCCGGCATGGGGATGCCCGGGAAATGGTCAGCCACTGCTGAAAGTGAGAATTCCTGAGCTGCTGAAAATCTGGAGCTCGGACTCAGCGTGTTTTCCTGGTGAAAACAGAGTGCTTGGATGGGGAGAGGCAGCTCTGAGCTTCCATGGGTTTGGCACGGGAGCTCCAGCAGGGTTTTGAGTGTTGGCAGGAGAGGTCCCATCCTCACGGGGTTTATTTGGGAAGGGAATGTTCTCCAGTGCTTCCCAGAGGCATCGTGGATGGGCAGGGCTTGGCTGCCTGCCCTGCTCCTTTGGGGGCTAGGGATGGAGCCTTCGCCTCCCTCCCCACCTTGGGTTTCATGGCTGCAAAGTCAATGTTGTGATTCGTGTCTCTCGGAGGAGGGGAGAGGGATCCCGAGGGGTTTTTCCTGACTGGTGGAGTTTTCTTGGAAGAGAGGTCAATAGAATAAAACTCAATATTAAGGTGAGCCCTCCAGTGCAGCAGCTCTGCCCCCAGCACCCAGGATCTCCTGGGGTCGTTTTTCTCCTCACAAGGGTTTTGTTTCCCAGAGAACTTTGGCTCTTTGCAGACAGGGAGGTTCCCTGGAGAATGGTCCTGCTCCTTCAGGGGCCAGGGATGGAGCCTTTGCCTCCCTCCCCACCTTGAGTTTCATGGCTGCAAAGTGAATGTTGTGATTCGTGTCTCTCGGAGGAGAGGAGACGGGTCCCGAGGGGTTTTTCCTGACCTGTAGAGCTTTCTTGGAAGAGAGGTCAATAGAATAAAACTCATAATTAAGGTGAGCCCTCCAGTGCTGCACCCAGGATCTCCTGGGGTCGTTTCTCTCCTCACAAAGGTTTTGCTTCCCAGAGAGCTTTGGCTTTTTGCAGACAGGGAGATTCCCTGGAGACTTGCCCAAAGCAGAGGCTCATCTTGCTGCAGCTTTGCATTTCTCATTTTTTGTCCTGTGGGCTCTGAAGGAGAACCCTCAGGGTGCAGGAGGGCTGCAGCAGGGGGAGGGAAAGGGATGCCCTTGGAGTATGCACCCTTCAGAAAATTCGTGTTTTCCTCCAGAGCGAAGAGCTCAGTGGGAAACAGAGGAAGCAACATTAGCACTTTTTTCACTAATTAGTGGGGATCCCTTCCAGTCATTATTGTAAGATGCTCTAAATGCTGTTCATGCCAGAGGGGCAGCAGGGGGAGGGAAAGGGATGCCCTTGGAGTATGCACCCTTCAGAAAATTCGTGTTTTCCTCCAGAGCGAAGAGCTCAGTGGGAAACAGAGGAAGCAACATTAGCACTTTTTTCACTAATTAGTGGGGATCTCTTCAAATCTTTATTGTAAAATGCCATAAATGCTGCTTCATGCGCAGAGGAGTGTCCTGGCAATAGCATCCAGTGGGTATTTCTGATCTCCCAGCTGTTTAAAAGCAGATCCTTGTCAAAATAAATCATTCCCACAAACGTGAACCTGACTCCCCCAGCAGTGTGAGCAGCCTGTAATTATTTCCAATCCCCTCCTCTACCTAGATCACCGTTATGAAGACCCCATCGTGTCCGAGACAGACGAGACCAACGAGGTGGAGATCCCGCAGGTGGCGGAGCAGAAACCCGTGCGGTTCCACCCTCCGGAAAACAAGCCCAGCAAATCCATCAAGCCCAAGAAAATCATCCCGGAATCCTACATGAGTAAGACACAGCTCTCCTCTTTTTCAACTCCCATGAGTTTCAGAGCAGCTCTATGGGGAAAGGTGTGGAAAGGGATGAGGAGGATCAGGGATGGAGAAACTGGGAGGATGTTGGAGTGGAGGGGGAGGTGATCTGGGGGAAAATTCACTGCTGATTGTAGCAGGAGCCTGCCAGAAGTGGTGAACAGAGCTCTCAAAAACAGCTCCTGCCTTCAGCACATCAATCTGCAGAAGTTAGGTGTTTGCTTCAGTCATTTCATAGAATCCCAGACTGGTTTGGGTTGGAAGGGACATTAAAGGCCATCCAGTGCCACCCCTGCCATGGGCAGGGACACCTTCCACTGTCCCAGGCTGCTCCAAGCTCTGTCCAGCCTGGCCTTGGACACTGCCAGGGATCCAGGGGCAGCCACAGCTTCTCTGGGCACCTGTGCCAGGGCCTGCCCACCCTCACAGGGAACAATTCCTTCCCAATATCCCATCTGTGCCTGCCTCTGGCAGTGGGAAGCCATTCCCTGTGTCCTGTCCCTCCATGCCTTGTCCCCAGTCCCTCTCCAGCTCTCCTGGAGCCCTTTAGGCACTGCCAGGGGCTCTGAGCTCTCCCTGGAGCCTTCTCCTCTCCAGGTGAGCACCCCCAGCTCTCCCAGCCTGGCTCCAGAGCAGCTCCAGCCCTGGAGCATCTCCACAGCATCCTCTGACCAATTCCAGCAGCCCATGTCCTCCTCATGTCTATAAAATATCAATGTACCAAAGGTCCCCTCGATCAATCATAAATGTTAGGAAATGCTGTTTTTATTTTTCCATTTAAAACACTCTCCACGCAGCACTTACCCCCTTCGCACCTTTCCTGGGGTTTATAGCTTGTTCCCTCTTTATTTCTGAAGTTATTTGTGGAGCTGCTGATGTTTCCTTTGTAATTTTCCAACCACTGTTAATTAAAAGACACTTACTGAGAGAACAAGGTGGGGCAAGCCAGCGGGGCCTTTTCAAGTTTATCTCCTTTAGTCTGTAATTAAAGGAGGATGGGAGCCCTGAGTGTAGACCTCGGGCTGAAAATCAAAGCCTTCAGCTGTCAGTGGCATCTTCCTTGCTAATATTCCAAAGACACCTGTCTCAGGTGAAGGGCTGAAGAGGCACAAAGTGCCCCAGGCTGGAGAAAAGATTTTATCTCGCTGCACCAAAGACCTCCAGGAAAGACGTGTGGAGGTTGCTCATTTCTGTAGCTCGGGAGCAGGCTGAGCAATTTCCTTTTTAAAAAATGTATTTATTTGGTTTTTTTTTTTCTCCCCAGCACAAGTCATTACCTGTGAGACCAAGATGAGAGACAAGTGCAGAGGCTCAACATGCAACAGGTAGGGTTTCACTGATGCTTCTTGGAGCACTGAGGGAAAAAATAATCTAACTATTACTCAGTTCTTGCAAACATATGATAGGCTGTACTGTGTATTTTTTGAGACTCTCAAGGTAGATCTCTTTAAGAAAGCCCTCAAAATCCAACAAAAAAATTACCCCAAATTTCTCTTAATGCAAGCTTTCAGCCAAGCCTGGCAATAAGCTGATTTGGTTTATTTTATCCAGCCGTGATGAGCCACAGTTTCAGGTGTCCAAAATAATTTAATAAATTTTGGCAGAGTCATTTTTTGAGCCTAATTCATGCATTCCACTGCCGTCCAAGCCAGACCAATAATTCATGGCTTGTCCCCTCCCAGCCAGTCAAGAACTTCTGGTTAAGGTTTCTGCAAAGAACAGGACAGTTTATCACTTGGAGAAAAATCAAATCCACAGAATCTAAATATTGGTCGGGCTCTTAAGGAGGGTGGAGCAACTGTTTTAAAAAGTGGCTATTTTGCAATCTTGTTTTTAAAATGGGAGAGTTACGTGAAATGGATGGAATGACTATTAAACGAAATAGAGTCAAAGTCTGTTTTTCTTGAATTGTTTTTCGCCACCCTCAAAGATATATATCTTTACTAGGTATTTGTGCCCAGCTGGCTGCTTGTACAGTAAGGGAAAGATCTTTGGAACATTTTATTATGAAAGTGTAAGTACCTTTTAATAGCTCGTGGATGTAATTTGTGGGAGTCGGTGGTAATGACAGAAATGGGAAATGCCAACCATTCTGGTGTGATTTGGTTTTTCATATTCTCCAGTTGTGGTGCTGTAAAATGGTGCTAATAGAGATTATCTGTATTTTCCTCATCGTAGCGATGAAAAAAAGGAAATGCCAGCCATTCTGGTGCGATTTGGCTTTTCATATTCTCTAGTTGTGGTGCTGTAAAATGGTGCTAATAGAGATTATCTATATTTTCCTCATCGTACTGATGAAAAAAAGGGCTCGGGGAAGGCAAAGCGATTCCAGACATGGTTTTATCAGAAACTGTCCTTAATGTGGACACCCATGGAAAGTGAGGGAGGGGGATCAATAATCAGCACTTACAGAAATCTCTTCATTCTTACAGGCAGCTGTTATATGAACAGAAACTTTATATGGAAAACACTCTTAAGTGCCGTAACTAATTAATATTTTGGGCTGATTTGCTGGATCTTGAATTCACAAGATAATTTATAAATAAAGCATGGCACTGTTTTCTCATCAAAACTACTTTTGGGGTGAAGGAAGTTTGAAGATAAAAGGGTTTTTTTGGGGTAAAATCTGTTTTTCTTTCCCTATTTCAACTGTTGGTGCATGACTTCATCACCCACGATGTGCCTTTGCCCTGCAACTTCTGTGATTGCAGACCCACATCCCCTCCAAGTGGCCTCAGCAGGAATATTTTGGGTTTGAATATTTTGTCGAGAACTGGAAATATTTCAGACTGGTCGCTCACTTCCAATGCTGCTTTTCTTCTAAATTGTATTTAAATGTATGGTTTTGTTATTTTTAAAAAAGCTTGCCATTCAACCAGGCAGTGCTTAAAATAATAGTAATAAAAGAATAAGGCCGTGCTGGGAGAGGAAGATTTAACAAGCAGATTCCAAAGGAGTGTACTCAGCTTATTTTCCACTTGGTGCTTTGGTGGTGGTTTCATTTCTTCTCTGTTTTTTGTGCCGTGGCTGGGCAGCGTTGCTCTGGGAAAATGAGATTTATTTCACACTCCATTTATTTACCTATCTGTTGTCAGTCCTCGAGCATCTGCCGTGCTGCGATCCATTACGGAATCCTGGACAATAAGGGAGGGCTGGTGGACATCACGAGGAAAGGGAGGACACCTGCCTTTGTGAAGTCCACCAGGAACGGTGTGGAGTCATTCAGGTACTGCCTTCATCAAAAATGGTTTTTATTTCTATTTAAAAACAAGCAGATGTTCACTCATCTTTGTTGCTCCTGTGTAGACACAGTGATCCAAGTAATTCTACTACAATTACTTTTTTAATAATTTTTTTTGCTTGTTTTACAGGAAAAGTAAACCTTCAAATGCATTCATGGTTTCCAAAGTCACAAGTAAGTTTTAAGAGTTGAGGGGGAATAATATTGTTGCTGTAGTTTCATGGGGTACTTGAAAACATCATTCCTATCAGGGCTGTTTTTCATTTGGAGAGGCTGTGTCAAATGGTTCTGTACCACAGCCAAACCCTGGAGTGGTGGTGTAGGGTGACCTAGAACCTCAAAGGGATTGTCCACCCACCATGGGCAGCTCCACCACCACCCACCTCATTTTCCTGGGGGTGATAATGGGCCAATTCCAGAGCATCTCCTGCTGATGGATCGTGGTGGGGTCCAGACTTCAGCTGCTGATAGAAAAGGGATGGAAGATGAGCCATCCATGTATGAAAGCCTCAGTAAAATGTCAGCACTTACAAAAACTGAAAAAAAATAGTGGCTAATGTCCTTGTGCAGTACTGTAATTAAAAACATAATACACATGTAATTAGTTTTTAACAGTGAGTCATCACATTTATGATGAGCGTATAAATAAACACTGTTCTACTTTTTGAACAATTCCCACTTTCTGAATATCTTAATAAAATTCCTCCTACCATCCCTTTGATCAGACCCCCCGAGCCCCTTTTCAGGGAGCGCTGTAGGTGTCAGGATATTTGGGCTCCACATCTGGAGCTGTAACAAATCCACATGTTGTGGATCTGCTGCTCATCTCTTGCAAGCTGTGACCTTTCTGAGGCCACACTGTCGTGTGGTGGAGGATTCCTGGGGGAGAGATGCTCAGTCCTCTCCTGGGGTCCTCCCAGCTGGACAAGGAGGGGAGGTTGTGCGGCTCTGACTGCTGTTTTCTGGACCAGCCTGAGCTTTTAGGTCTAATAATTTGCCTTTCCATGTTTATCTTGGCAGCACAGACTCTGGATTGTTACACCACGGTAGCTGAGCTGTGCCACTTCAAAAAGCCAGCGAGCCACTGCCCAAGGTACCACCAACCTGCTGGATTCCCTTTAAACCCTCTGTCCTAAGGAGGGTGCTGGGGGCCCTGGATTTGAGGGCTGGTGGGAGTAGAGCTGATCCTACTGGATGACCTGGAAGAGGGGATTGGGAATGTCGTGTTTCCTCCTCCCACCCTGCTTTTCTTGGCATCGCCGTGGAAAATTCACGTTATGTTTTCGGATGGCTTCAGTAATGTATCAGCCAGGTTACACAATCCTGTCCCAGCACACTCTCCTGTGGGAGTGTGCAACTTCACGCTCTTTGTCTTTATTCTTCTGGATTGACTGGGGTTTGGATGTGGTTTTCCTTTCCACCTTAAAACATGGAAGAGGTTTGTTCTAGAAACTGTGCAGCAGTAGGGCAGGGGGGAAATAAATGCGGAGAATTTAATTACAAGCACAGAATTGAGTAAAAATACAAGTACACCCCATTGAAAGAGTCATAAAAGACCAATCCCCCTCCTACTGGTCCAAACCCCTCTATTTGCATCTCTGCAGCAACAACCAAATGTCATCTGAGGGGAGCAAATAATCAAATTCACTGTTGCCACCTGCAGACCAGATGCAGGCACTCGAAATCTCCCAGGAATGCAGCTCGCCTTCCTGTCCAGCCCTGATATGGAGAATAAACCCAAATGCATTGTTTTCTAGGATTTATTGCCCAGCCCACTGCAAGGACGAGCCGTCGTACTGGGCGCCCGTGTTCGGCACCAATGTCTACGCGGATGTGAGTAAAACCTTTCCCCCTGCGGATGGTGATGGTCCTGTCCCAGAGCTGGGGTCACGCGGGGATTTGGGGGAGAAAGTCACACTCTCGCGTGGTTATTCCATGTGGGAATGGGCAAATGGGGTGAAGGATGGGGTCGGTGGGACTGGGGAGCCTTTTAGCTCTCCAACTCTGATTTATTCTGAAGGGCTTGGACGTGTTGCTCCACAACTCCTTGAGTTCTGGTCAGTGGGTTTGGGGAGGCCTTCTGCTCTCCAGCACTGACTCATTCCTGGAGATTTGGCCATGTCCCTTGACCTCCCCAGGCCCTGTGGGCTCTGCCTGAGAAACTGTGGTTGCACTCCTCTGCCTTCTATAAAAGCATTTTGGGATTTACAGATGAGCACCAAAGGGCTTTTATTCCATACCATCCCACTATAGAGCTGGCAAAGAAAAGACCTCCCTCACCTCTCCTCCTCTCTCTGGGAGATGAGCAGAGTCTCTGAGCAGCCAGGGCACAGCTCAGAGCAGTGGAAAGAGTGTGAGTTGGTTTTATGGGTTTGTTTTTCTGAGTTCTGCTCGTGGGGATGAGCAGAGACTTGATGCTAAAACTGGGCAGAGTCATTTTCTTGAAATCTCTTAATATTAGGCCTCTAAAAACTGGGTCTCAATGTTTTTCCATTTGCGGGTGCCTGGTTATTTTGGGTTTTTTTCCTCATTTTCTGTTTTCCATCAGGCACTGTGCTCAGAAATGCCAGCTCCCTGGCTGCCCTGTAGGCTGTAGGAACAGTTTGAAACTGTGGGGTGAAGCAGTCAGCAGATTGTGAACCCCCAGCCTCGGGTCACCTTCGCAGGCTCCTGAGAAAAATCATCCTGCAGAAATCGTACAGTAATTTGAGGAGGCAATTTTGAAAGCAATTTAAAAAAAAAAAAAAAATCCCTATTTTCCATTTTGCTCAAGAGCAATTTTTTTTGAAGGTAGAGCTGCACAAACAGGTTATCCTGGACTAGCTCACAGGCAAATCCACGGAGCAGCTGCCTCCCCGCAGTACCTGCCTCCTGCATGCTCCCACCTGCAGGAAATGGGAAATTGTTTTCTCTTTTTTTGCAGAGGACAAACCTCCCTCAGATCAGCCCCGAACGGGGCCTGTGATTACAAGGGAATTAGGTGAGGAGCAGCATCCCAGGCTGGCATGGCACTGACGCAAAAGGATTAGTGTCCTTTAATGAACCGCCAGCTCCATTTCCTACCGTCCCTCCTGGGTACTGTTTCATAAACGGGGGCATGGATGGCGGCTTGGGAGAAAAACAAAATTAATAATGATAAAAAAGCACTTTGGCCACTTCCTCGAGGGTTTGGTTAACCTTTTTTTTGGAGCATTGTGCTAACAGGGTGGTGTGGAGGCGCTGGGAAGGCGTTGGGGTTGGCGTGAGGGTGCGAGGTTGGTGGAACCAAGGATTTTGGAACTGAGGATTTTGGGGGGACTGGGAACGGTGCTGCAATGGGAGAAGCGCTGGGAATGTTGAGAAGAGAAACCACCACGCCATGCAGGGAGAATTTGGGGAAAGGCTTTTCCCAGGGAGAAAGGGCTGTGCAGGATGCTGGGAATTAACCTCCCAGTGCTGGTCTTCTGGGAGGGCTTTGCGAAGCCAGCTTCCTGACTAGTGTGGCACCTTCATGGCCCTGGGGGCACTTGTGCTCCAGCTGTGGCTTCTTAAATGAGTTTTCTGAAAGAAAATGAAGTATTTGGCCCCATTTCCAGTTTGCACTTTGCTTTAAAAAACACTTCAGAGAATCGTTCATTGGGAAATTTGTAAGGCTATGGAACGGGGACCTAGAGGAGACTTAAATGTTGGGGTAAAGGAATAAAATTCAAGAAATATGCAATAGTAAAAGTGGACAGGCCTGGTTCTGGGGTGATCAGAGAATCATGGAATGGTTTGGGTTGGAAAGGACCTTAAAGCTCATCCCATTCCATCCCTGCCATGGGTAGGGACAGCTCCCACTGTCCCAGGTTGCTCCAAGCCCTGTCCAACCTGGCCTTGGTGCTGGAGCTGTGGGAAAACCAAGGGATCTTTATGAAGGGTGTAAGAACTTTTGAATTTAATGAGACTCTGCCATTTGTCACTCTGCCTGGCTCCTGGTGTGACATAAACCTGCAGGGGAAACCCATCCCTGTCCCCATCCCCATCCCCATCCCCATCCCTGCTCACGAGCCCTGTGGAGCCAGGAAAGGAACAATTTCCCAGCTTTGGAGATAAGGATTTTATCCACAGTTGTGCTTGGAGGAGGATGGATGAATGACCTGCAGGGAGGCAGAGGTTTGTCATCACAGCAAACTGAGCTGGGAGTCAGTTCTCAGGAGATAGGAACTTAATGATTAAACCAGCCACACTAATGAGGAAATTCTGGGTGATTAAGCTCATAGTCACAGAATATTGCTAATGACCCACCGTAAAGTGTATTGTCATTTTATGGTGTGTGCCCTGGAGCTCATTTCATCAGGAATTGGTCTCAGCATCCCGAGGGGCTTCACCATGGAAAGCTGTTCCAGGCTGCTGTACTCCTGGACTTGGAAAGGAAGGCCTTATTCTTTTAATATCTCATCTTCCAAAAGCTCTGCAATCAATTCATCAAAGCACAGCCCGGCCTGGGACATGGGAGGGCTGTAATCCAACAGAGTGATAAGAGGAGGTTTGGGCTAAGGCAATAAAAAGTCTGTTGGTCAAAGCTTTGAGTGAGCGGCAGAACAGCGAGTCCTGGAAAAAAAATAATAGGAATGCTTTGAAAAGAACATTGTTTAGGATATCTCCCAGAGGAGAGGGCTGCAAATTGATCCAGGACAGTTTAATTTTATGAGCCAGTTTTAGATTTACAGATTTCCCACCACATATTAGGGCGAATTCACTGCATATCTTCCAAACACAGCATTCCCTTGCTCCCTTGACCATATATAGAAGCAAAATACCAAACTGGCACTCAAAACTCAGAGAGCTGCCAAGAGATAGGCCATCCAAAGTGATAAATATATAGGGGACAAGGCAAAGCTGCCATATATGGCTGTGAGAAGGAAGCAGCACATATTGTACGTATGCAATGGGAGCAGTCGCACTCAGCACTGGTGTTGTGGTACTCGGATTTCTAGCAATCAGGGCAATTCTGGGGTTGGGATTTTCACCTGCTGCAGTTTGCTGTGCAAAGCTGGTTTTTGCTTTCTATTATTCCATCTCGCTGTATGTAAACCCTGCAGAGAGCTGATGGCCAAGTTTACACTATCGCTCAGCCTTCTCTGCTTTTGCTCCCTTTTCCTGGATGCTTCGGCGGCTTAGTCATCAGCTGTTAGAATTTTGTGTTCCTCCAGCTCTTCTGACTCTGCACATCTCGGATGTGCAATAGAGAAACTTAAGTCTTTGCAGAAGTGTTAATCTCCCTCCACACTCGGTGTTGTCTTATGGGGTAATGCCTATCCAAAAATGACACCTGTCCATGGGTGCAGCCCTTCTGGTTTTCCTAGAAAGAAGGATGTGAACTGCCCCAGATAATTAGTGGTGATTTACCTTAATTCAGGAAAAGCATTTCCTTTTCAAGTAGCTGTGTGAGTAACCTTTGCTGAAGTGGCTGCTCACCAGAACAGAGTCTCACCTCGGAGGTTTCTCTGGCGCTGACCTAAGAGGCACTGGCTGGAAAGTTGTCCTCAGTTCAGTCGTGGCCCTGGATAGGATGAAGAAATGTGGATTTAGATTAGATATTTGGAGGGAATTGTTCCTTGTGAGGGTGGGCAGGCCCTGGCACAGATTCCCAGAGAAGCTGTGGCTGCCCCTGGATCCCTGGCAGTGTCCAAGGCCAGGCTGGACAGGGCTTGGAGCAGCCTGGGACAGTGGGAGGTGTCCCTGCCATGCAGGGGGGAATGCGATGAGCTTTAAGTTCCTTTCCAACCCAAACCATTCCATGATTCCATGATGACCTCCCAGGTGAAGCTCCACCTCAGAATGATGGAAAGGCTGCTTGTCCTCTGTGGTGGATCTTCTTTCACTCAAGGCTTCTGACACACCTGTAAAATTTGATCCACAGCAGCTTTTATCCCTACTTTGTCTAAAAGTGGGACAAAATTGTTTCATAACTGTCTCTTTTTCTATTCCCTGTTTTTCTTGGTGTTCATGGAGTTGGTAAACCTTCATACATAAAATATAGACAGTGTGTAAGTCAAAATACTAAATATTTTTCAGAGCTCCAGCATCTGCAAAACCGCAGTGCACGCAGGGGTCATCTCAGATGAGAGAGGCGGCTTTGTGGACGTGATGCCTGTAGAAAAGAAGAAAACTTACGTTGGCTCCTTAAAGAACGGCGTCCAGTCGGAGAGGTGGGATTTCTTTCCCCTTTGTGTTTTGCTTTTCCTGGCGGGTTCAGCTGCCTGTGAAATCAGCAGAGATCAGCTCGAAAGGCTGGTGGCTTGGAGAGACGTGACTTGCCGGTGTCACTGCGAATTGTGACACCCCAACAAATAGAGCGTGTTGTCCTGCTCTTCCCTCCCCCCAGCCGGGAGCTGCTTGCACATTCCTGGGAAAGGTGGGAGATATTGTCCAGCTTTGCTTGATTTTATTGCAGCCCCAGTCCGAATTAATGCCTTTTGCTGCATGTTTGGTACATCAGGAGAGAAGCTCAGGTGTTTTCAGTTTTCAGCCTGGGTCATTATTTGGGGTTTTTAATTGGGACTTCCATTCAGTTCTGGGGTGTGAGATTCGTTTGTGTTTGTTGATTCATGTTCTATTCACTCTGAAAGAAGCATAAATTAACCTCTCAAGACATGATCAAACACTTTTTGAAGATGAATTTGCCACCCTTCTAATTTTTTGGTAGTTTCTCTTGGGCCAACCCTGCAGGTTTCAGTGACCAATTGCAAATCAGTGCTTCCAAAATCCTGCCCCTCCTGATGATCACAGCAACCAAGTCACAGCTCGTTCAGTCCTTTCTGATTTGAAACTTCACTTCCAATCTGTGATGTATTTTTTTCAGATATTGGTGTGATGGCACTGATTTCTCAGAGCTATCTTTGCAAGTATAGAATTTCCCACAGTTAAGGGGTTTTTGGCCACTGCTAATCCTGTCTGCTCTGTGTAGTTCTTCTTTTATGAAGAGCATAAGAAATCCTATCAAGTTTGCTGGGTTTATTCTAAAAATGGATATCCCAGAATGCTTTCGAGCATCTCAAGAGAGAAAAACAGACTAAGACAGGAAAGTTATAGGTGTTAAATATGAGGAGTTTTTAGTATAGATTATCAGGGTCAACATTTTCCAATTCAATAAATTGGATGTAGGTGAAAAACCTTCTGTTCCTTTGCATTTTTATCTATCTAAATCTTGCTTTCACTTATCTTTTTTACTAAAAGACAACTTTTTACTGGGATGGCAAGCTGTGCCCTGGCTGAGAATAAATCCCACCACTCTCAGGGATGTGCAATGTGAGCAGCCAGGGCTGATCTGGGAGGTGAGGGAAACCAGAGATGTTCTCACAGCAAGGATGAAGGTTTGGAAAATGTTATTTATACTCAGCAATAAGGAAAAACGTCATGCTGTGAGATCCACCAGACAGTGAAATAGCTTTTCAAAGATTAAGGGGAGCTTTTGCCCTTTAGGACTCTGGAAATAACCTTGGGTAAAGATACACACCCAAGCAGGTATGGGAAAACGCCTTTAGGATTTACTGAGTCCTTACCCTTGTTGCAGTGTTTATTTTGTGGGAATATGAATTTTTGTATTTTTCCTGGGTTTTTTCAGCTCAGTAGGACCTGGGAATAGAAACACCCCCTTTCCCCATGCACACAGCCATCCCCAGCAGCTTGGAGTCAGAGCATCTGGGGACACCTCTGCGGATTGAAAATGAATATCCATATTTATTGTCATTTAACGTGAGCTGATCTGGCTATGCCCACTGCCAGCACTAGGAGACAAGCCAGACAGGCCCTGGGAACCTGCCAGCCTATTTGACAACTGTTTTTTTTTAGGAAAACATATTCCTTTTTATGCCCAAATCTCTGCACAAGGGAGCACAGTGTTCCTTGGATAAAAGCTGGGGCTGTGAGAGAGTCTGTTGCCTTCCAGCTCCTTTTGTTGGCATTAGCACTACAGATTTGGATTGAAAACATAATGAAAAGGTGAAACCATGGATTTGTGCCACTTCCTTTTCATCCTTTGTCTTCCTCCTGCTCCTGGTAGGAAAAGATAGGAGAAATTCAGAGTCGCCTGTTTGGGTCCTGCGGTGTCTTCATTTGGTTCATTCCATGTCTGTTTTCTTTTCCTTTTCTTTGTCTGCAGCTTGAAGAATCCTTCAGATGGCAACGCTTTCCGAATTTTTGCTGTGAAGCAGTAAACCCCCAGGGAAGGTGCAGGTTCCTTTGGGAGAGCTCTCTGTTGATCTCCAGAGACGCCAAAGCTCCTCTGAACGGCATCAGCTCTGCCCGTACCCTCCTTGCCGATCTCCTTCAGGGAATTCCAAAAGAAAAGGGGAAAAAAAAACCCCAAAAAAAGACCCCAGGTTCTGACTCAGCTGTTGGCATCTCGTCGCACCCGTGCAGCGTTGTCTCTTTCCGTTGTCTCGTGTTTTTGTTTCTCTAGGGGCATTCAGCGACCATAAACTGTTCTAAGTTCCATTTGACCAGAGGTGTTGCTACACAGGACGGCGGTGGCTCCATGTGCAGCAGGTGTAGGGATCTCGGCCTGGCCCTGGATGGCGTTTTTAGGGCGTGAAGCATCTCCTGGGATGGGTGTGAGGATGAGCGTGGCCGAGCAGACTCGGGAGCGAGCGTCTGTCCAGGCGCTGGGCACTTTGAAATGACAAACTCGTTGAGAAGTTGCGTCGTTCGGGGAGAGGATGGGCTTTAAAAAGGGGTTTTGTGTGTGTTGGGTGGTTTCTGTGCAGAAGAGGATAAAATGTGGTCTTTTCCCGCTGAGGTGGAGTGCACAGCACTGTGTGTGAGGCTGCTGGGGCACCGTGGCAAGGAACCTCGAATGATGGTGTTTGGGGATGTTCTCAGCAGCCAAAATTCGAGGTTTTGTGGGACTGGAGCAGGGTGTGAAATGGTGGCAGAGATCCTCACTGCAGAAAATGAGGCCACCAGATAATCCAAAGAGCAGGTTTAGTGTTTGCTGGTCGAACACTCCCAGGTATTTTGCAAGTGTGGCAACCTCTGAGAAGTCAGAGAATTGGGGCTCCTGTGCTGGCACATCTCATCCTATACTCCACGCCATAACGTCAGTTAAATGCAGTGTATTGGTCTATACAGCAGTGCTGGTTGTTTTATAGTAGTTAAGTAGTGATAAAATTAATCTTATTTCTGCTAGGAATGGTTGCATCGGTAGGAAGCATGTTCACTTTCCCTTCATGAAGCTCCTTGTGGTGTGTGCAGTTCTGAGACTTTTAAGATATGGCAATGATTGGGGTAGATTAATTTTTCCTGTCCAGTTTGTGAAGCCAACAGATCCTCACTTTCAGTGTAAATGCTGTACCTGTGAGCATTTGATATTCAGGGTAATGGAGTCTCCAAAACTCATAGGTGTTGTAATGATGCTATTCCATATTTTGATATTTATGTCTTAACGTGCACCCAAATGCATTTCAAAGCCAAGACAAGGGCTCATCATGACCTGTTTTTTTTAAGAGAGGAGGGTATTCTCTGCCTCATATTGGAAATGAATTTTTGGAATTGGTCTAAACCCAAATCTGGTGGGTTTTTGACACAAACGCATCCAGTAACTTCATCAGTCATGAGAAGACAAAATTGACAGCAATTCTTTGGTTCTTCTAAACACACAGTCCTTCTGCTCAATAACTGAATTGTAATATTGGACAACAAATGGGAAAATATTTCCCTCTCTTTGGCAGATGTCTCACAGCTGCTCTTATGCCCAGAACATGTTTGGTTTAATCTAGACAGATATAAGAGCCATCTCGCCGAGCTCTTTCAAAACACAGACCAAAAGCATTTATATGATTAAACACTTCTTTAATTCTGTAAACACTGTGAAATCAGAAAGGAAATGACATTTAAGTGACATTTATCCCTCAGTTTCTCTCACCGTTGAGGATTATTTCTCTGTAAAATCTGAATTTGGAAAGAGACCTTGTGTAAAATCTGAAATTGGAGCTGCCTTGCATCATCTCCAAAAAATACTGCACAGAAAACCTACTTTTGGGGTGGATAGAGAGAAGTGACTCTTCATGTCGTCTTTGTTTATGTAGTATCGTCTTCCAAGGTGTACAGTATTGACTTTAGATAGGAAAACTGAACTATTTCTTTTTCTGACTGGGGAAATCGATGTTAAAAACAGCTGGAACGTATCCTAGAGAAGCTGCTGGTTGGTAGCATTTGAGATGCTGCCAGTGAGGAAAGGCTTCCCTGTGTCTGCCCGCTGTGAATAATTGGGGTGTACATGGTTGGGTTCAAGCCCACCCAACACTGCGGAAAGAATCTGGGACACCCCGGGCCAAATGGGATTTGGAATCGCTAGGAATTGAGTTGGAGAGAGTGAGAGATGCAGTCAGGTTCATGGGGACTGCAGGAGCACACAGAACACCTCGATGTTAACCTAGGAGCCATGAAAATTAGGGATGGAAAGTGATGGAAAGAAATGTGAGGGCTCTTGGGGTGAAACCCAGGGGATCACTGTGAGCACATAAAAATCCAAACAGCTGGGGATGTATCTGGGTGACAGAAAGAGGACAAGGGAAGGGTTATTATTCCAAAAGAAATATCCTAAAATGCTTAATTCGAGTTACAATTGCGTATTTTTATCTTCAGCCAACTGGTTTGGATTTTTAGAAACCGATGTTAATTTAAGTCTGTATCTGTTTATTTTTATATTTGTTGTACAAAAGAGAAATTGTGACTTTACTACACAAATATTATTCGAGGTCCTGGGTGCTATTAATTTAAACATACCTCCACCAGAATTAGGGGCGAGCAGGTCCTCCAAAGGCAGTCATGACCTATCAGTGACTCGCAATCCTGCGTGCTAGCTATCCGTAAATAGGTGGGACAGTACCAGTTTTTTAGCCAAATATTGACAGATTTTATTTCTGATAGCAAAACATTTCTCAGCCTGCTCTATTTCAGCTAAGCTTAAAGATGCATCACATCTGTATCTCACCAGGCCCGTTCCTCCCCAGCCCCAGCTCAGCAGATTTGTAGGCACGGGGCCAACCTGAAGCACCCAGGTGGCAAAGCTGATGCTGCCTGGTTGTTCTTCCCCAATAATTTGAGGTTTGAAGGCAATGGCGGTGCCATTGCAGAACATCTGGCTCGGCCAAATCTCCGGGAAACACATCCAGGGTGAAATCCAAAGCGCGGCGCTTCCTCTGCCTTGGCTCTGCTCGTTCCTTCCTTCACAGACCTTCAGCCAACAGCTGGTTGAGGAGGCTCCAGTTGGTCACTTGTGCAGTCTAAATATTTAGGGCCAGTTCGTAGAGTTGCTTTTTTTTTTTTTTCTATGAAAAATGATGTATTTTACTTCCTATGTATAAAAGTTACTTGTAAATTTTCGTGTGCCTTTGCATGTTCTCCAAGGGGCCGTGGTTGTTTATAAACTAGACTTTTTTTTTTTTTTTCTAAATACAGAATTGTAAAATATCTTTCCTCCCACCCCCCTCCATTTTCTTTTGATTTCTGATTTATTTGTGAAATAAAACCTTCCCCGAATGAATGCTTCCCTTGTCTTTAATGCTCAGCCAGAGCTGGATTTATGTTTAACAGAGCTATTTGGGATTGCTCCTGGGGACCAGAGCATCCCCTGGAGACCCCAAATGAGATTGGGATGTGCAAAGTCTGTTCCACAAATAAACTGCCCAGTACCCAGGCATTAAAAGTCAACCTTTACCCATTGAAATAAGATGTATCCTTTAGTGATTTTCCCCCCTTAAGGGAAAATCACTGCTTGTCTTTAAATCCCTGCAACATAGGAGCTGAAGTAGATTAATAGGTTGGAAATAGTGTTTAATGAACTAATGCTGCAAAATACAGGTGAGGTGAATTTCTCCCCACCTGAGCAGGCTGTTGTGAATTGTAAACTTATTTTTTATAGGTAAAGCATACAGGTTTTTAAATTTTCCTTGAAATTTTCTCCAAGTTCATCCTTGCTGACAGCATCACGAGTCAACCCAAGGTTTTTTTGTGGTAATTCAACCCTGTTTGGTTAAAGGAGCAACACAAGGAACTTCGTAACTCAGGCAATGAACACCAGATGGGTTTTGACCAAAAATGTGGGCTGGGCCAGGGGATGGGGTCCTGATTGAGAAGGCCATGAAATTTTGTGTTTTCCATTACCTCTACAACAAGATCAACATGAAATCCAGGGATGTTTGCATTCCTCCAAGGCTCGACTGATGCAGTTATGGCTGAACAGTATTTGCCTGTAAATCCCAACCCAGGGCTGGTGACATTACGCCATTCTTGCCCTGCCAGTGATTTCTGTGGAAGGGAAATTTCATGGACCCTGCACGCTCTGAAATTCCAAGCTTCCCATTTGAACTTATTGAGACCCAATTTCTGCTTCCTTTCCCCCATTTTTACTGCTACAAAAATATCTCCTTTGCTGTATATGTTTGGGAAGATTTCCACGAGCAGAGCTTAAAGGTAAGCAGAGAGGGGAATTCAGGGCAATGGTTATTGTGAGGCTGCTTAGAGCATCCTATTAATGGCAGCAGTTTGATATCCTATTTGTTGGTGTTGCCCCATCCTGTGAGTTGGAACCAGATGATCTTTAAGGTCCCTTCCAACTAAATCCATTCTCTGATTCCACAAATTCTGCGGTAAAATTTAGATCCTGGTTGGCCTATAGAGCAAAACAGCATAACACTCAAAATTTAGGGCTGAACCTAACGCATCCTTTGGGTTACCTTCCCATCCTTTGATGCCGTCTCTGGTTTTCCTAATGATTGTCTCCTCCTGCTCGAGCCGTGTGCTTTACCCTCTGCTCATGCATGTCAGGAAAAATTAATCCACAAACACCAGAGGTTTATGTCCAAAAAGGAGACAGAGGGGTCCCGTAACTTTATTTGTGAATAAAGGGAGAGACCATTTTTCCTGACATGCACCAGAAATCAGTGTTATCTCAAGTGCTGTGTGAGAGCAACGTGGCAAACAAACTGTGCCTTCTTCCTGTACAACAGCTATGAAAATCAGGTGAGTGAAGGCTTGGGGGAAACATAGAGGCAGGGGAAAAATGATTTTTTTTCCCCCAGCTGGGGTGAGATTCAGATTCTTCTTTACCTGAGAAGGCGTAAAATCTGGAAGGCTGAAGGGAAGTAGAGAGGAAAGAGGAACCCACCTGGAGCTGAGCGAGGGTGGCAGTGTACAAAAGGTGAAACATAGGGTGTTCTTTCAGACACTTATATGTAGAGATTTTAGATAAAAGTTAGTTCTGTTAAAATTAACTAGAATAGAAAAAGATGCAGAACTCAGCTAGAAAGAAATTAATGATAAATGCAGAGTAGCCCTTTGATTATTTGATATTTACTCAGCTGTGCTTAGAATAGACAATTAATAATCTTAAGAAAAGAGGTTCAAAGGAGAGCCTAGACAGTTACAAATTTTGCCCAGATGCAACCTATTTAGAAGCAATAGAAGAGAGCACTGGGAGTTTTCCTGGGTCAAATGTATTGTCAAAAATCAGTGAAGTAAGAAGGTCACACTGAGGAAGACTCATATTACTTCATCCAAAGCAGCCCTCAGACTCATTTTTCAGACCACTGACCCAATTTCATTGCAGGAACTGCGCATGCTTAATGACTTTTTTCTAATTTCCATATGAAGAGAGGAATGGGAGGTGCTTATGCTATGAATACTTATCTGTATTTTAAATAAGCATTATTGTTATAGAAAAATAAGTTCTGTGTTGCATTGTCACTTTGGAGCTGTACATTCAGGAGTTATCCCTGCAGCTCAAATAAACACACACCTTCTAACCTTAACAAATTAGAGAGCCTTTGTCCGTCTCAGGTGGATATCGATATTAGATCTATATCTGCATTTTAATAATTCAGTGGAGGGGATCTGATGGCCCTATATTCCCACATTGCTGGGAGTCCTTGGGGATCAACAAGCAGCCAGGCTCTCCCTGCTTGCTGCTCCAGGGAGAAATATCTTGCTGCTGGTTGTTTTGCCTCCTCCTGGCTGCTCCTCAGCCCGTGCTGAGCTCATCAGAGCCTATGTATAGCCCGGGCATGCCTCGGGGTGGGTGTCCTTCCAAAAACCCACAGTCATTTATAGGATGTGATGTTTTCAGAGCCATTCTGCAAACGGTGGGCTTGGCTCTCATTTATGCTAAGGACCTACTTTAGGGCACTTAGGAGGCGTTTATGCCACTTTGGGGTGTGGAGAGAGCGGCGTAAAGAAGCCTCAGTGCAAATAGAAACCACCCTTATATCTTGTTGACCGTGGTTAAAATTGGGTTAGGGAGTTAAGTCAACAGACAAGGTCTGCCTTGTGCAGCTCGCTCTGCTCCTTGCCCTCCGTGCCAGGGCAGCAGGGGACAGCTGCCCACGGTGTCCCTCGGCCGCTGCAGAGCCCAGCAGGTTCGGTGTCAAATGCAACGCGAGGATATTTATAGCGGGAGAAAAGTCAGGAGGCTCAGGTGGAATGTGAGAGCTGAAAGCAGAAGGGAGAAAAATAAATTCGGAGCTTTGGGGTGTCTTGCGAGGTTTGCTTCTGTCAGGTTTGGGATCCTGTGGGTGACCCTGACCCCAAGAGGTGCCCTGTCAACACATGCACTGTCCTGAGAAGGGCTTCACTGATATCCTGTAATTTTTATTTTAGTAGAATATTTATATTTCGAGGCTTGTGTCTGCACATCCCTCTTTTGCACATGTGGAAGCTGAGAAAAAAACCACCTATGAACTAAGCCCAGGGGCCAGAGGACAAGTTTGTCAGAAACAAATCTCAAAATCTGCCTAATTTCCTTCACCACCAGCTGAGCAGGCTTTGTGAGGTTGAAAAAAGAGAGTAAAACCCAGCACAGACTGAATGTAGGAGGGGTATTCATACCATCTTACTTGAGGTGCTTGTAATGAAAATATGATTTATATCAATGCAGGGAGCTCCAAAACTGCATCAGAACCTGTGCTGGAAGAAACAGTCTGCAAAAATCAAATGACACTTGGAAGGGAAGACCACAAGGAATAATAAAAGGTGAAGACCAACCAGAAAGGAATAGCTTAATCCAACTGAGATAAAGAAGAATCAAAAGCATCATTTTATGACCAAAGAGATAAAAGTCACATCAGGTGTGAAAGGAGGGACATGGTCAGCAAGTCAGGTGAGAAAATTTTCGTCTTTCAGGTCTCTAGTACAACATGACAGTGTCTGGGTTTTGACTGTTACTGCCTGGAAAATATTCCACCAGCTATGGGAAGTCCAGGAGGAAAGAAATAGAGACCTGAGAGCTAAAGCAATTCCTGAGAAAGCAGGAGAGATCTCCAAGGATGAAAAAGGTGAGGAAGAGGATGCTTGAAGTGTGTGAAGGTACAGAAAAGGGAGGGAGGGCATTTGTTCTTCATGCCCAAAGGGGCCCCACTGGGAAGGGATTGGCTTAAAATGGAATCCGAAACACTGAGAGCATTCATTGGTGAAGGTTCTGAGTGGAACAGATTATCTGTGTGGTCTTTCCAAGCCGTGTGGGTTTTAGGACTATTCTGGATGGCATCTCCTAAAATGAGATCCTGCTCTGAGTGGAGGATGGACTAGAAAATGTCTTGATGGTCCTCCCAGGTGTTTTTCTATAATTTTCAAGATTAAAAGAAACATTCCGTCGTGTGGGAATTCTATCCTCTGTTTGGGCCAGGATGGTGCACAAGCAGGGACTGTCATTTTCCCGTGGGTGACACAGAGAGAGGTGCCCTGGCAGAAATGGCCTAAGTAAAGGTGTGCAGTGTCATGGCAGTGTGGGTTGAGACGATAAAAAATAGTCATTACTCTCTTAACTCTGTTGGTCAGGCTCCTTTTGTTGGGTTTTTGAGTTTTTTTAGGGTTTTTGGCAGACAGATGAGTTCTGAGATGCATTTGTGGATGGGCCCACAGCCCTTCTGTTGTGCCTGAGGTAAAATCCTGGGGACAACCCTCCAAAAATGCTGCTCCAAAATGCTGGCCGGGGGTGATTTAGGGCATCCCCTGGGCATGTCACTGAGCCACGCTGAGCTCTGGCTGCTGCAGGACGGCACAGACAGAGGAGACATCTCCTCCCTGTGCAGCACCATCCGAGGACAGGCTCTGGGTGGGGAGAGGGAAACCATGGAAATTTTCCCATCTGCAGAGTCATGAAACAATCTCAGGCGTCTGGGGGCAGCTGGCCAGCTCAGCAGGCTGCGTGTGCCTTTCCAAAAACACGAGTGAAGTCGAGTTTGAGACAAACCCTTACAGCAAAACAGATGCAGGGAGCTGAGGAGCCCAGAGCTGGACAATACTCTCCTTGGGAACAGCTTCATTATCAGCAAACAATGATCTCTGCAAATCCAAAGCACTAAATGGGGCTTTGTTTGGACACCAAACATTTTAATGGGAGCAATAAAATTACGAAAGCACCCAAGTTTTCATGAGCTCCAAGGTTCCGAGTCTAGACCAAGAAAAGGACTTTAGGAGCCAGCTCTGGTTGATGTTGTGGACAGCTCTGGATGCAATTCCAGAAAATGCTTGTGATCCACTTTTAAGGAGAGTTACTGGAAAAGTGGTCAGGCTCTGTCCCTTGGCCATGGGCACAGTGTGGCACAACAGGGGACTTGGAGAGGAGGGTCCCTGACCCCCCTGGGTGACCTGCACTGACGCAGGAGAAAGTTGTGTGAGGTCTCTGCTCTTCTCTTATATAATCCATGACTTCAGATAAAATTAATGCCAAGTACCCAAAAAAGGGATTGTGCGTGTTCCCTCGCAGCCTCTTCCCGTAATCTGAACACAGCGTTCGACTGTGGCAGTTTTGCCAGTAAAATCAAGGTTTTTCCTTGGCCATGGGATCCAGATTTAAAATTAGCTGTGTCCCAGCAGGGCCATAGGCAGCCATCCCTGCCAGCCCCAGAGCTCAGCATTGGAGGGTCAGGGCCTTAAAAGAGCCCAATTTAAACCGTGACCAGCAAAGTTTGTTCAGGGAGGGCTCCCTGGCCATGAACAACAGCAGCCTCCGTTAGCTCCTACATCGAGAAAACAGCCAAACTTTATAAAAATACCTCCTAAAGTAAATATTAGCGAGTCACAGATACTAAATACTAATAATTCATACGTTGGGAACAGAAATATCAGCAGGACCTGTAAGGTAGGCCTTTTCAATGTGCAATATTACAGAACTGGGTGTGTGTTCCTCTATTTTTTTTCTTTTTTTGGGTCCATGAAGCTGGTTGGAGTATCAGTCCCACGAGGAGACAACTTCCCTGGAAGGGACCCAAGCAGGGAGGGCACTGAGCAGAGTTCCTCATCCAAGGGTCAGAAGCAGGGCATTCCCGGGGAATTGGAAGGTCTGACACCATAATTGCAAATTACAGATAAATTAGGGGTCTTTTTTCATTGACTGACCTTTAGGGGGAAAAAAAATCAACCCCAAACCAACCACATTATTTAATTTTATGCAGCTACCCAAACCCCCAAAGCACTTTTGTCTCATTAAGGATGCAAATGGAGTGAAAGCCAATCCTCAGCTTTTTTTTGTGAGGCAGTTTTGAGTAAAAAGTGGTTTTGTTGATCAAAATATATTAAAAAAATGAAAAAATATGCTGAGTTTTAAAAAGTGAAATTGCATTTATTTCAGTAATTTCATGTTTGAAAGTGTGGTTTCTTAAAAGCTTTTTGGCGTTGAAAAGCATTAATGAAAAATTTTAATTAACTTTTTTGTTTGCTTTTTTTTTTTATTTTCCCATGGTGTTTCACTGGCATTTGCTGGCTCATGTTGAGATGCTGTCTGGGTGAAGAGAGGAGCAATTTGTTTTTGTTGAAATTGAAAAAGTGTCAACTTAAAAAACCCAAGAGATTTCAAGCAGAACTACAAAGGAGAAAGGTTTTTCTTGAGGAATGGAGCTAAAGGAGGAGTGAAGAGCAAGGAGCCATGACAAGGACTCAAACCAGAGTCTAACACCTTATTTTTATGAAATCTGAATGAAACTCAGTCCCCAAAATCCAGATGGGTGAGTGGAAGACAGGATGGGAGGTGATCCCGATGCTTTGAATCCCCTCAAGCTTATTTTCCTTTCCTTCCCCAAGAGAAAAGTGTTTTATTCTGCAAGTTACGAAAGACTCCGTTTCATCATCGGCAATTCCACGACGCTGTGTCCTGGCTCTGCAGCCCATCCTGCCGAGCCTGCTGCCACTTAGGTGGTCCCAAATTGCTTCTTTCTTCCAGTTCCTCATCTCCTTTAAGCCAAACCCCAGCTTTGGAAAGTCTGTGTGAGAGCTTTTAGCTCTGAGCAGTTGATTCATTAATTAGCCCACAAATTAATTTGATGTTTCTTCATCATTGCTTTTTTGGTCCCACATGGCTGTGCAGGTGGAGGTTCTTTTCCAGGAATGGATGCTCCTCTTCACATTTTGCTTTTTTGGCCCTGGAATTGATCCAATGCAAAGAGAAAAGAGACACTGTGGCTCTAGGGATGCTTTCCACTGAGCTGGGCTGGCATGGAGATGCCAGCAAGGACACATGGAGCCAGTTTCCTTTTCCCTCCTAGCCTGAGGGTCTCAGGGGTGAAGGACAAGAATCCATGCAAATCTGCTCCAGACAGATTCCCATATGGCGCTGAAATTGCCCAGAAATACTGAGGACACATTTCTCCCTTCCCCTGAAAGCACCTGGAAGAGTTTGTCTATCAGCTCTGCCTTCTTCCAGGAAAACCAACTTCTGTGGAATACCAGAGGGTGTTGTTCTTCCAGCTAAATGTGATATAAAGGAAATTCCCCACTAGGAAAGACAGCCACAAGCAGCCTCGCTTTTCCTGAGCTAACATTTGGGCTTTCTGGAAATTACAGGCACTGTTCCAGCTCGGTGGCTGGGCAGGCAGCACGGCTGTTGCTCCTACCTCTTCATATCAACAGCTTCCCAGTGGGCTTTCCTCAGGGAAAATTAATGGAACAGCTCACTCAGCCGGTCAGACAGCCTGGAAAACTGCCAAGGAGGACAAGCCTGGATAAGAGCCCAATCCTGCTGTTCCAGCAAGGATAGACACTGTTTGGTTTGAGTTTGGGTTTGGGTTTGGGTTTGGTCACTGGCGAGTCGATGGCCCCATGCAGCTGCTCTGTTTGTAGGCACAGCTGAAATCCCCCAAGCTGAGCAGGGCTGCTATGCCTCGGTGGGTGCAGGGAGGTTTTGGGTTTGGATAATCTGCATCCCATCTGTGGGAGCATCTCTGGTTTGGTGGAGGAGTGAAGGAGTCATTCCCGCGGCTGGGGGTGAGCGAAGCCGAGGGAAATGCTGTTCCCATCAACACCTGTGACCTGCCAGCCCTCTGGGCTCAGTCATTTGGGCAGATGTGGGCTTCTCATCAAAGCCCCACGTCATGCTGAGCTCTCCTGAGCCTTCTCATTATCTTCTGTGATCTCTGCCTTTAATTAAAGGCACACCTGAGACCCCTGGGACTTGCAATCCTGGTTTTCCATACCCCCTCCCTTCCCTGGTGGCAGAGAGGGACAGGCAGGGCTGTGCTGGGCTCAGGGGACAGTGGTGACAGTGGTTGTGGCACAGACCGAGCTCAGGGAACCACCTCACGCTGATGGTGGGAGAGGTTTTTCCTGGGAGAGCAGGGAGACAAAATTATTGGAAGAGGAAATAAAAGTGAACCACAGACTCATTTTTAATGAGTGAACTGAAAATTGCTGTAGATTTCAACATCTGCTTTGGCAGGACAGGAAGAGAGTATTGGTGCAAGGATGGAGATCCCCCTTCCAAGAGAAAGACTCACCAAGCCCTGTCAGGATCTAATTTTTGGAACCATTAACCACGGCCTGGGGTGGTCATTGCACTTCTGCTCAAGGTTTGTCTGCTCCCCAGTTCTGCAGAAACCAGAGGCTCCAAAACCAGCCATGCAGGAAAATGTGGATTTCCTGGAGTGGTGGCACATTTGAGAGGATGTCTTTACAGATGGATGATTTCCACCACGATGGAGGCAGGACAGGAGATGGCACCAGACCATGGCTGCTGCTGGCTGTGCTGTGCCCTCCGGAATTAAGAAAAAGCTGTGGGCAATGCCTGTTGTGGGAGGGGGATTGTAACCCTGGCTCACCCATTTTCTAATTAAAGGCCATGAGTTATCCTCACAATATGTTAAAGGATATTAAAGCATAGAAATTAAAAAATAGGCAAATGTGCCACAGGAAGCCCAAAGGCTCGAACCACACCTGCGTAATTCCCACTCTGGATTTTCGAACGGTGATGCACCGTTTGGTCACAGCCACTCACCGAACTGAAACTGTCCTGTTGCTCGTTTGTTTCCTCCCTGATTTCACTGAATTCTGCCTCAGGCCCATGGATGAAATAGCTGCGGATTGCTGGTGGGCTGCTGTGGAGCAATGCCTGGGCGGTGCCACATTTGGACAGAAGTGTCTCGAACAGACGATGCCCTCCGGGCACGGCTGCACCTCTTCCCGAACATAATCATCCTCATTAAGCCCCGTTAGTGTTAATTGAGTCAGCAGGAGATGGGATGGCGTCACACCTTCTGCTGCAGCCTCATCCCACCGTGCAACGCGACCTTTGGGTGTCTGGACCTGTTTTATGGCAGGAGCAGGATTTACAGGCAGGAAAGGCGTTTCCCATCCCAAATCCAGAGCCGAGGTGTTGTGAGACGTGGCCTGTGATGCACAGCAAGAACAAGAAGGACATTTCCAAGTAAGTCTTGACTTTGGGGAACAGGATATGACAGTGATGGGGTGCATAATTTTGGGTCTTTAGTCACTCTTCTGCCTCACACCAGCCGGGACAGTGGTCCACAAAGTTGTCATTGTGACAGGGCTTAGAATCAGTGCTTTAAGTAAGTAGTAGTAATCTATACTAAGTAATAATAATCTATACTTAGTAATCTATACTAAGTATAGATTACATAGCATTGGGTAGCTGGTAACAAGACAGCAAGGAATAAAATGAACTTTCACAAAGAGAGACCAGGTTTTGGTAAAATGTACATTAGAAAAGCAAGAAAGGCTCTGGAGAACATAAGAGAGTGATTGCAGTTTTGGATTATATCTAGAGCAGACAGGAAGGTCTCCGTGGTGTGCCAGGAGGTGAATTCAGCCACCAAGAAATTCCTGTCAGCAGGACAGTGCGGGTCCAGGTCAGTGAGTTATGGATTCTGGACAGGAGGGCTGGGAACATGAAAGGTTGCTCATCTCCTCGTTAAAAGGCCAATTGTTCCCTTCCAGAAGGCAGATGTGGAACATCTTCCCAATAACGTCAGGGCTGTTATTGCATTGTTGTAGCCCTGCTTGGCTGATTCAACATTTCCAGTGTTTGTGCCTCACCTCAATAAAAGCAGGAGCTGCTCGCATCCTTGTCCAGCCAGAGGAACCAACCCTAACCAGGAGCTTTTAGAGCCAAAGAACCAAACCAGAGCAAGGTCCTGAGCCACAGGAAGGGCAGCCACGTTTTGAAGCTTGCTGGATTTTCCCTCGCTTGGATCCCTGTGCACAGCCTGACTCATGGCTTTGGGAAAGAGGGAAATCGGTGCTGCTTGCTCAGAAATCCAACTGCTTTCAATTCGCCCAAACCACCACGCTGGACTCTCAAGCTCCTTGCGTGGATGATTTCCAACTAAAATTTCCCATCGGTAGTCATCAAAGGGTACAAACAACAAACAGTTCCACATTTCACTCTTTCAGAGTCATACTCTGCTTTGCCCCTATCTTGTCCTCTTTGGCACAATGTCCACTTGCATCAATCTGAGGTTTATTTTTGGAGTGAACATTAGATTGCCTGGAACCTCTCCAAAAAGCTCGTTAACTCAGGACACTCTTTTGATCACAGAGCAGATAAACACAACTCTGTGCTCGCCTTTATGAATTATTTGCCCTGAGAAAGCAGCTGGGTTTTCCTCCATGGACAGCAGAGCTTGCAGGATTTTTTTGGATGGCCTGGAACAGGGATGCCCAGAACATTTGAAGGGTTTTGGTGCCTGCTTTAGCAATGTTGGTCTGAGGTGTGGACGTTTTCTGGTCAAACCTTTTTTTTTTGGTGGGAAAGTTGAACTTCTGATGTCTGAATTTCGTGGCATTTTAAGTTGAGAGTTGACTTTTTCTCTGGAAAGTTTTAGTTCTCTCGTGGGAAAATGTGAACGTGGCCAATCTAAATACAAAATAACGTCACATACTGCTTGAAACGCATTTTCTGTGCTCAGGGAAGTGGGCAACTCTGTGCTGCTCTGCTGCCTTACAGAAAACCCCTCACCCTGTGTGTGATCCTGAGTTCTGACATTGCATGCTCTGGATTTGGACAGCAGGAGACACAGGGCTTGGATTGTGCTCTGAGTATCGAGGTACTTCTCATTTTAGAAGGATGTCCTTACAGACGCAATTTTCCTGCCTTGTGGTAAACATTTTAATCTGTTTTGATGTCTTGGAGAATGTCTATAACTGGTCCCAGGTATCTGGGAAATACAATTTGTAATCCTACTTCAACTTCTCGGCCAAATGAATGAGAATCTCGAGGAAAGTTTCATCCCAGAAATTTCTTTTTCCCTATAAAAAAAGCAAACCGACATTCTGTGCTGGGTTTGCAGCACAGGAACACGTGGCTCGGGCTGTGTTATCCGTGAGGCTGAAACTGGAAATGGCTTTCCCCGGGTGTGAGTGAATGGGACACAGTTTTTCAGGCACAGTGAATGCCCACCAGCAATTCCCGAGGGGCTGCGAATTGGCACAACCTCACTGCTGCTGCTGGACTTCGTCCTCATCTTGGTGCAGCCTCCAAAGCCCCACACTGCTGATACCAACCCAGTGAGATGTGGGAAGCCAAACTTGCTCAGTCCATCCCCCAGATTCAAGGGAAGTTGGGCTGGAGACAGCCCCACCACTGCCCAAGCTTCAGAGCAGCTCCTGGAGGGGCTTGCAGGTCTCAGCTGTGAATTATGACGTGGCCGAGGGTGGTTTCCTGTTGCAGTTGGAAAAATTGCATGAATTCCGGCAGAGATTCCTCTCCTGGGGAATCACATGGGCCTGGAAACAGAAATAAACTTCCCATGGCATTTCTTTTCCGTGTCTGCTTGCTCCTCTGAGGTATCTGGTGCATCCAGAGCCAGCGCCAGCAAATGCAGCACTCCTCCCTTACTGTAGGGTTATTTCTAGATCCTTTCTTGGTTTACAAGGGACAAAAATCTGATCAAATGGCTGGATGAAGCACAACATAAATCCAGCTGTTCTACAGATGTGAAGTAACAGAAAGCCTTTTGGTTCTGTGTCCTTTTAAAACAAACCAGCTCCTCCACTTCCTCAGCCTCTCAAGCACCGTCGCAGCCTCTCCACCCCAGGGGAAAGAAAAAATATCCTCCCCATCTTTCCTGGCTGGAAACCCATCTGCCATAGATGTGTTTGAGGTTTTGCACATGAAATTATATTTTCACAGTCCCAGGGCTCTCTGTGGGTAAAATAATGTGAGTGAAGCAATTGTGACGAGCAAAACAGTTGTCAATAAAATGAAGAACAATGTTGAATAAGAACAATTTAATGGTGAACTTGCTAGTCTGTTTTCTCAAGCTGAATTCCTGTGGAGAGTTTGTTGAAGAAGTTCAAGGATTTCCTACATTCATTTGTCCATTGGATAAACCAAACTCTTCTTTTGGCCTTCACTTTTTCTAATGTGCCCGGCAGGAATTGCAGGTGAATTGCAAGAGAGACTTTCTTCAGCTGTTCTAATGGAAAATTGGTACATGTCTTGTGTTTTCTGTGCATTTAAAGCTGAAACACATTGTTCTTTACCCTTTCTTCCTGTTGCAAGGCTTTTCGGAAATACGCTCTAGTTTCTCCTCTGTTCTGCTCTCCACGTTGTGATACGCTGGAAGATATTAAACAACAAAACAGCAAAGAGGATATGTTTTATATTATTTTGTTTATAAGGACACTCTGAACTGGTAAATAGCTACACCCTTCATAAGTGTTTTCAATTTTCCCTTTGAAATAAGGAACAAGTAATGCTTTCAACAAGCATCTCTTCTTGGTCAAGGATTTTTCTCATTTTAGGGTGCATACATAGTTTGGAAATCAAAATGTTTCCAGAAAACGTGTTTGGGGCATGTGTTATTTTGGTTTTGTTTTGTTGTTGTTGTTGTTGTTGTTGGTTTTGTTTGTTTTGTATTGTTTTTTAGATTTAGAATTTAGAGCCATGTAAAATCCAAGCTGTGGCTATAAAGACCTGACTATTCACGATGCTGAGTGCTTTGTGCTGGGTAGACTATCTTTAAATATGGGAACAAATATTGGGTCTGTAAAAAGACACAGCCACCCCATAAAGTCACTTGCAGGAGAGACTGCACTTGGTTTATTCTTTATTAAATTCAGCAAAAAGCCTCTTGTGTAACAAACCAATAAACTGAGGTGTGTAGGGAAGAGTTGAACCTTCAGACACAAGCCTGGGTTAGGATATTCTTGTGGTGGTCATTTCTTGAGAACAAATGGCCAGGCCATGGCATTTCAGTCCTCCTGATTTGTTGCTCCCAACAGTATGAAATGATCACAAAAATCTCTTTTTTTCCCAGGTCATGTTTTTTCCCCGGAGAATTCCTGAGGAATGCCTGACACTTGGTCCCTTTTCCCAAGTGGGGCTCAGATGTGGCATTCTCCTTGACTTCACCATGAGAGAACCTGAAAAATTAGCTACAAAAGTGAGATGGCCCAGACTCAGCTTATTCTAGGTTGGCCTTACATCCTCACAAAAGGTTTTTTTCTTTCTCTTGCTGTGGCTGGGATGGTGTTCTCTGAATGTGCTGAATTGTTCTGGACTTCCAGAGAGTGTTTTTGCAACCCAGTTTAAGGTCACCTTGAGAGTGGCTGGGTTTGGCACAGCTCATTTCTGGGCCCAGGACTTGCTGCTGATCTCGAGCTTTTGCCTGATTACACAAAACATTTTATAGATTAAGTCTGAATAAACCTTTCAGTTAAGGTCACGGTAAATAAGATTCTAAGGTTAAAGCACTTTATGGCAAGCAGACTTTTAGGAACTGGTTGCATTAAGAGGAATGATTTGATTAGAGAATGAGAAACAGGACTGGGGAGACAGGAACCTGACCTCAGCAATAAAATGCACAGGGTCGCTTTTTTTTCCCCTCCTTCTTGGAATCTTGTGCACAAAGGTACAATTAAACAACAAGGCCAACATTTCAGCAGGCCAAGGCAAACCATTTGTGCTTTTCCTGACTCTGGGCACAGGGTTTTGCTTTGCTTTAAGATTCTGGGCCAAATCTGCTTCCTAGCATTCGGCATGAAGAGGTCGCAGGGTGGGAGCTGGGCTGGGACCCTCGGGAGGCTGGAGGTGCCCCTGGAGCTGAACTGACCGCTCCAAACTCCAGGGCTCTGTGGCTCCTCCAGCTCAGAAAAAGCCTCTGGACACCACCAATCGGCACAGGCTGAGTTTAAAGATATCTGCAGGCAGGATGTAATTCGGGAGAGCAACCAGGGCACAGTCTGGGTCACATTGCTGGAGTCAGCTCCAGCTGGAATAGCAGGGAGGTGGAGGGGGGAAGCAGCCAAACACCCACACCACCCCAGTGCCAACCTCCACTGCTTTTGCAGGATTTGATTTGTTGTTTCCTTAGAAAACCAGGCTGAGCTCCCAGCAGCAGATCATTTTCAACCTCTCTGTCTGAGTTAGAAAGAAAAGGCTTTGTCCCCAAAGTGGATATTTCCAGCATCGCTGGAAATGCCGAGTGCTGTTTGCATTCTTCTCATTCTCCCTTATCTTTCTGCAGGAGGAAGTCTGTCCTGGGAGCAGGGCTCAGACTCTTGGATGTTGCTGAGGTGATAAAGAGATATTCTCTGGTGGGGATGCAGCCAAGAGGGAAAGGGATGGGCACAGGGAGGATGGATCAGAACCTGTGCCTGGTAGCCTTTCACCAATTTGGGTGTTCTGCTCCACAGGATGAGTGTGATTGCCCCAATCCCACCGTGGGGCTGCAAGGTGAGACCCTCTGAGCCAGCAGATATTTCTATTTACTTCACTCACCTTCTTCATCACTGGTTTATTTCGTATTAAATTCAGCAAAAATGGTGAAATTTTACACAGATTTTGTGTTTGTTGCACAAAAAAAAATCTTGGGTAACAAACCGATAAATTGAGGCGTGTAGGGAAGAGTTGAACCTTCAGACACAAGCCTGGGTTAGGATATTCTTGTGGTGGTCATTTCTTGGGAACAAATGGCCAGGCCATGGCATTTCAGCCCTCCTGCTTTGTTGCTCCCAACAGCATGAAATGATCACAAAAATCTCTTTTTTTTCCCTGGCCATGTTTTTTCCCTGGTGAATTCCTGAGGAATGTCTGACACTTGGTCCCTTTTCCCAAGTGGGGCATTATTCCTTTTCAAGGTATTGAAGCTCTACCTTGGAGGTAACACAATCTGAAGAGACTCAGACAAAATTTAAACATTTTCTTTTTCATGGGCAAACACTGAGTAATGATCCCACTGGCTCGGGAGAAATGTCCTGGTCTGAACACAGCACTTTTCAGCTCCAAATCAGCTCGTGTTTGTGGGAGTTTGATGCCATTTTGCAAAGTTTGCTTTCTCAAATGAGAAAGAAAGAGCGAAAAATACTATGATTTCTACAAAAAAACAAGTTGGAATAGGCCAGATAAAATGACAATCTCCATTTGGCATGGAGAAGAGGTGATGCAATTAGCTGATTTTTATTAAGAAATGAGTAGAAAATTATGAATTTGATACAAAACCTTTTCCTGGCCAGAAATACCACAGCATACGGAGCAGAAAAGATAAACAGCTAAATACTTTAGCAAAAATGACCTGTGTCTATAGTCAGATAATGTTAAAATATAACACTTAAGAAATGAAATAATAGGCTAAAATAAATCTCCTTAATTTATTTTCCTTCCCTGTTCTGCCAGTTTCAAGTTTCCTTCAAATCTCTCCCTTTTGCTGAATTTTTCTCTGGCAGAAATCTGGCCCAGTCTTTTGCAAACCAGAGGAAAAAGAATGCTTTTGAATATCCCAGACAGATCATTTTCTCCTTGCTGTTCTCCTGATGATGCTAGAAAACCCAAACTGGTTTTTTGTGACACCTCTGCCACTAGAGGTGTAGAAAAAAAACTGTGGTGTTCTTCAGGAGATGACATATGAATGTCATATGTCAAATGACATTCATTTGTCATATGACAATGAATCCAGAATGGGTAAAAATAAAAAAAAAATATTATCTGCTGATGCTTTGACAAAATCCTGTATCTCTACCCAAACCTCTGGATTTGGGGTTTGGGGTTTGTTTTTGGTTTCCCCATGGGGATCCATGGGATCACAAGAGGAATCCATGGGATCACAAGAGGAATCTATGGGGATCCATGGGATCACAAGAAGGATACATGGGATCACAAGAGAGATCTGTGGGGATTCATGTGGTCACAAGACTGATCTGTGGGATCACAAGAGGGATCCATGGGACCACAAGAGGGATCTATGGGGATCCAGGGGATCACAGGAGGGATCCAGGGGATCACAAGAGGGATCCATGAGCACCCATGGGATCACAAGAGGGATCCATAGGGATCCATGGGGTCACAAGAGGGATCCATGGGGATCCATGGGATCACAGGAGGGATCCATGAACATCCATGGGATCACAAGAGGGATCACAAGAGGGATCCATTGGATCACAAGAGGGATCCATGGGGACCCATGGGATCACAAGAGGTCCTTGCTGAGCATCCAGGCTGCCTCTGCATCCCTGGAGAGAGACAAACATCCCTGGGGACCCCACGAATCTCCTGCTGATGACTGAGAGCCCAGAGGAGGAGCTCAGCTCTGAACTGAGGTGAGGAAAGTCTCTGTTCTGGGAGGAACAGGGAGGCTAAAGCAGTTCAAACTGGGGCTAAGGACGGCCACCCCTGCGGCTGTGCTCTTGGCCTTGGCTGGGTGAGAACCAAGGGACACAGAGGCTTTGGAAGAACCCCGCAGATCCCTCCAGGTCCTGTCATGCTCTCTGAAAAGTGGGATTTGGTATCTCCAGGTGTCAGCACTGCTGCTCTTTCTCACTCCCCAAATCCCCTCTCTGCCCTGCCTCCGTTAGAGAAGTGTGGCTTTAATTCCGTGTCCTTTGACCATTTTTCAGGCCGTGGTTGACAAGTCATCATGTGTGGCTGGCCCGGCCGAGCTCCACCTCTCCCCATAGCGGTGTTTTCCATGGGAACACATCTGTTCTGGCTGCTCCATCTATTTTTGAAGGTATTTCAACAAACTCCCTCTGGCTCTGGCCTCCCAGCAGGCCAACAGCACAGCACTCACCTCTGTCATTAATCAGCCTTACATCATTAGCTCAATTTAGGGGCAGTTTCATCCTTTTTCTCTCTTTATTGGTGAAGAAATGACTGCAAAATATTTGAGTTACCTGCGGCAAAGCGTGAAATGTCGCTCAGGATGGAGCCCAGGCTGGCAATGCTTTGCTCCTTCAGAGGTCTTTGGAATACATTCTCTCATATAAAAAACAGAGTTGTCTGAGGTCACGTCACCAGAGGTGACCCTGAGAGTTACCTTCTGTTGAGGCAACTTCTTCCATTTATTTTGGGGTATTTTGGCTGTCCCTGGGACTATTTCTGGTGGCTCTGCACTGGAGCAGAGGTGCTGGGTGCAGAGGTGGCACTGGTGGGGCTGACTGTGTTCCTGACACAGGAACTTTTAGAGTTTACTTGAAAGTATTTTTCCCACTTGGCAGCTGAACAGAGCAAACACACACAAAACATCATTCTCTTGAAGGTTAGAGCTGATCCTTCCACCCCAGGCTGTGAGAAATGAGAATAAACCCATTGTCCTCAGTGTTTCTCCATCTTAAGCCTGGAGAAGTGATATAATTTATTTCCCGTATCATCTCTAGACAAAACCACGCTCTGCACTAGATTTTATCATTTCCTCGTACAATAATAACCAAACCTTTTCAATTAGAGGACATTCCTCTACCAGAGCAGCCGACATCCTGTTTTGCCTTCCGTGCTGCAGCTGCACACGGAGCAGAAAAGCTTGGGGAATATTTCCTGCAATCTCCTAAATCTCCAGTGTAATTTTCTACCTGCAGCCCCTGTCAGCTTTCACAGCACCTCCCATCTGGATCGTGGGATGGATCGCTCCAGGAAAATTGCCCGGCGTGGTTAGACGTCAGAGAGTAAAACTTTGATTATTTGCATCCTATTGAGGACAGCAGAGCTTGGAATGCCCCCCGAGGTTTGCCTGGCGCTGCAGGAGCTCAGGTGCTGCAGGAATTTTGCTTGCACAAAGCTCGAGCAGAGCAGGAGACAAAAAATGAGCGGTTTTGGGTGAGATTTGTGCCTTGTATAAACAAAGACCTAGAGGCTGTTGATTTGCCCCAAGCAGGCCCAGAGACACTTCAGAGACACAGTCAGAGCAGTGGGGATTTGCTTTATTCACCACTCCGGGGGTGAGGATTCACTCCTCCAAACACACACACCCTGCACTGCCAACACACAATATTATGGTAACATTCATGAATATTCATCACATTCCCCAGGATAGGAGTGGTTATACAAATAAATCATTAATATCATTAGCAGTGTGCCACGCATGAGCTGTGTGCCCTGGTGGTCTTTGGGGTCTTCTCGTGATGAAGATCTGTAGTCTCCATCACAGTGCACTTTTCCCCTTTCTCTCTGGAGCATGGGCAGTCCTTGGTGGGTGATTCAAGGTTTCTGTGCTGGCCTCAGACAGATTCTTGTCCCTCTTATCTTGACAAGATGAAGGGAATCTTGTTTTTCTTTTTAAAATTCACATATTCTGTCTCTCAAGAGTTAACTCGAGTTACCTATTGGCCACTCCTTTCTCACTGTTGAAGACACTTGTAGGAGTTTCTTTGGGGGAGTTTCACTCGTGTCTCAGTGATTTATTTTGCTGCCATTCAGTGACTGAGGGTGCAAATGTCACCCTAATGCCACTGTGCTCCTCCAGGGCAGTCCGGGAAGGAAAAGACAGAGTGCAAGAAGTAAATGATGCTGTGTCCTCCCCCTTTTTCTTTTAATTGTCTTAAAATCCTAAGGCAAATGAAACCCATATTAAAAAAAAAAAAAAATCAATCTGATTGTGAAGTATCTTTTAGTGCTGCTTGGTGCATTTGGACCTGGTGATCTTCACAACAGCAGCCTTGCACATTGACGGCAGAAAACTCAATATGTGACTCACTGGTCCCAAGGGTTCAGGTGTCACAGTTTTTATGTGCAAAAACTGAACTGAAAACAGAGTCCTTGTGGCAAAATCAGCCATGTTTGCATGCCAAATTGAAGTTTTCCCAGGGTTTCTGTGGATAAACTATGTTGTTAATAGATATTTGCTGTATATATTTAATTTATTTAATATATATATTTACTGCTGCCTTCAGGCTGTTTCATGCCAAGGAAGGAAAAAGAAATCCTAACCAATAACAAGTTCACGGAGTGCTTAGATCTGAAGACTTGTTCAAGGTATTTGTTGCAAATGAAGCCAAAGGTCTCATGTGCTCCTTGGAGCATTCTTGGAGAGCTGCTGGCTGCCTTTGCCTTTGCCTTGATAATGATCTTTATGTGTTTTCCTGTGAACATGCATTTCCCATCTCCTGTTGCCGCTTTTCTAGGTTAGACAAAAAATCCTTGTTCATACACTGTTTTTTCCAAAATTGGGGTGGGTTTTTGGGGTTTTTTGGGTGGGTAATTTTTTATGTTTGTTTGTGGGGGGTTTTTTTGTTTGTTTGTTTTTTGGTTTTGGGGGGGGGTTGTTTGAGTTTTTTGTTTTTGTTTGTTTGGTTTTTGGTTTTTTTTTTTTTGTTTTGGGTTTTTTTCTGTTTTTGGTTTTTTTTGGTTTTGGTTTTTTCCCCCAGTTGTTCTCTTCTCCCTCCTTTTGAGTTTATTCCCATCATCTTTCCCATCTTCACATCCCCTGTCCCCAGCCCTTGGTTTCCCCTCTCTCCGTACAATCCTTTGCTCTTCCTTGTGCAATTTGGTGATTTCCATTTCAACAGTTTTCCAAGAACATTTGGAATTTACCCTCGGCAAAAGGGAGGTCAATCCTTCCCTTTGCAGCACAACCTCAGCCTTTTGCAGTTCTCTCCTCGTTCCTTTACCCAAATCCTGAGCACCAACACCACCCAGACCTGACCCATGGCTGTACCCAAAGACTGAGCTGATAGAGCAGAGCAGGATGCTCTGATTAATTCCCCTTTCGTGTGAAAGGGTTTTGCCTCCACCACATTCACTTTTTTAACCAATCTGAACACCAGGCAGAGTCCCAGGGATAGAAATCTCCAAAACTTTCTGCTCCAGGCTCACTAGGAGCATCATCTGGCTGTTAGCTAAGGCATGCCCTATTCTTTCACCTCTCTTGATAAAAGCAATGTTCTCAGTCCAGCCCTTTTTCCTCCACAATGCTGATTCTGTGCTTCTCCCTGCATCCCTTTTTCCCCAAAAAACCCTGTTTTTGCTGTGCTCATCACGGGGCTCTCACCTGTTCTGAGTGAGTGAATCTCTGGGTTTTTGGCAGGCACAGAGTGATGAGGAGCCTCAGCAAAACAGGAAGCAGTGAGAAGATGTGAGTTTATTGGGTTATCAGCCCCGGGGCATGGAGAGTGCCTGAGATGGGATTTTTGAAGCAGCAGCATCCAAAGGTCACTGGGAGTTTCCATTGGTGATCCATTGGTGATTTCTCGAAGTGCCTGATCGCAGGGTTTATGAGATTATGTTGGCCTGAATGGCAGGGATTGGGTGGAGAGTTTGTTCTTGTTGTGCAGAATTTATTGTGCTGTTTTCTGTGCTGGTTCAGGGCCCCGGTGTCAGTCCGTGAGCTTTTATGTGGAGAAATATTGTGGAGATGGACCGTGAAGGCTCTGGCTTTTATTTTCTGGGGTCAAAACCTCTACCTTGGGCAAGAACTGCACAAATAGGATCTGCACTTGGGGTGTTATGCAATTTGCGATCAATCCTGTGATCAGAGAGTGGTTCAGCTGCAGCAGCTCAGAGTCAAACTCTGGATGAAAGGAATTAATTGTCTGCTCCACAGATGTAGCAATTAGAGAAGTCATTCTCTTTATTCTGCTTCCCTGGGACTTGCACCCCCTCCTATCACGGGAATGTGCTTTCAGAAATACTGGGCATATATGAATTCTACTCTGTTTGGGCTAGAAATTTCTCGAATAAATCGCAAAACAAAAGAGCTCTCCATTTACACTTCCATTTCTTAATTACGTTTTATTATATAAATGTGATTACACTTCACAGCAATGGAACACAACGTACCAAACATCCAGGGGAAAAAAATGAGATTGGAAAGAAAACAAGCTTCATCCTTGAGTTGAATTTGGACCTTTTACCTTTTAAATAAAACCATCTGTATTTATATTTTAAAAGTTTGTCAGGGCCAGATGTTGACAAACCCTACTATTTCCTAATCAGTAACCTGGAGGGTGACCCCTTTGTACAGCCAGGCATGTCCTGGGCCTTCCTATACAAAATAAAGTGTAAGGAGCCAGAGGCAGGAATTATTTGCCAAAAATCTTTACGAAAGAGAAAGAAAAATGAAGGGATGTATACTGCCAGGATGGGAGCCTTGGGAAAAAGTCATTTGTCCTTGTTGTAATCAGGTAGGCTCAGATAAAATAAAAATTGGGTAAAATAATGTTCTGTAGACTAAGAAACTCTTCCCACCAATCTGAAATATTTTTTTTTCCTTGATTTCAAGCACAAACTTTAGATTGGAGCTTGGGCTTTCCTTAAGCCTGGAGTGTGCTTGGATCCTTGGCTTGCTTCACACCTCCATCCTAAATTTTGTTTTTATTTAAGGCAGAAAGAGAAAGAATATATTTTTAATACCCCTTAACCAATTCATATTAATTAACTCTAATGAAAATAAGGATAAAGAGAAAGAAGGAAAACCAACATAGGCTCCTGCTCAATTCAGCAATTTTAATTCCACCCTCTGAAGGAGCTGGGGGGTTTAAATCAGCTGAGGAGCAGTAATTTGTCCCACAATCCATTCTCCAGGTTGTGGAGGCTCAGCTGTCGAATGAGAGGCTCACAGACATGTCCAGGTCGGGACCTGTGACTCCAAACCTTGCCAGAGCTGTGGGTTCCTGAGGGCTGGACACGGTGTGGGAATTAGTCACAGCTTCCTATGCTTGGGTGTTCCTCCCCGAGCACATGGGGACCTTTGATCTGACCCAGTCCATCCCTCTCCCCTTCCTGTCGTCTTTTCACCTTTATTTTAGCCCAGGTTAGCTCACTGGGCTTGACCAAGCTGAAATGGAAAGATATTTTTTTCTTTTCGGCGCAGACATAACATCAGGCATCCTTGTTCAAACAAAATCCTCTTGGAGTGACTGCAATTAAACCGAGAAAGGATGTGAGGCCTGGTCTTTATTTTTGAGCTCTTGCTTCTGCAGTGATTCAGATTGGCTTGGATAATGAAAATAAATCCCTCCTCCTCTTGCCATTAATCAGTGTTCTGGCTTTAGACCCCAGGAAGAGCCTGTCTGTTCTCCTGCCAGCATTATTCCCAGTTCCTTGTCCCAGTTGGAGGACTGGACTATCTTCAGGGACACGCTGCTGCCTCGTGGTCCTCCGAACAGCTCTCAGAAGACTGAGGAGATCTTTGTGACTCATGTCCTTCCTGCCTCTCCTCCAAACAAACTGTCCTCAGCAAGAGCTGAGCTGCAGAGGGGTTTGTGCTCTGGACGTTTGGCATTTTTTGGTTGAATTTAATGAAATGTGGGATGGATGGGAGGAGTGGAGCAGAAGATGGGGCAGGTGATGTCCTTTTGTGCAAAAACACCACCAGGGCTGAGTGTGGATTTATGCCCAGAACACCCAAATTCCACCCTCTGCTTCCCTCTCCATTTTTAAATTTTTCTCCATGTCCATCTTCTCCTTCCCTCAGCCTCCATCCCCTCCCAGCACTCTCTGTCTAGTTTTAACATTTTATCCATCTTAAAGGCCTTCTTTTTCTGAGGATACCACAGGCAATATTTTCCTCTGGAATCTCAGTTTTGGGACACCAAGGATGCTCATTCAAAATTTCTCTCCAAATGAGGGGTATGAGAATATGCAAATTTGGGTGTTTGTTGTTACCAAAAATTGGGAGCCAGGTGGATAAGACTGCAGCTTCTTCCTCTGTGAGAAGAGTGTTTTTCCTTTGGCTTTTTTTTCCCTGTTGGATTTCATCTGTCCGAAGGCTTTAGAAACAATCCACAGGAGTTGCACAATTTCAGCAATTGGTGCAATAAATTAAATAAAGAAGGTGTGTGGTTTTGATAGGGAGAAAACAAGTATGAGCATAACAGCCCCAGTGATAAACAAAGGACTTAAGGAGCTCATGCAGAGAAATCCTTAAACAATGAAATTAATTTCCAGACCAGGCTTGGAGTTACATCAAATATGATTGAAAAATGTCTCGGTTTTTCTCCATGGATTTATCAACAAGTTACCCACTAATGCTACATTTCAGGAATGCACATAAATGCTTCTTTCAATACAGTTAAATTCAAAACAAGGTGAAAGTTATTTAAAGTCTCACTGAAATCACCCAGGATATTTGAGGTTGGAGGGAATCTCAGCTCAAAGAATGGTCTATAAGAGCAGGTTCCTCAGGAGCAATTCAGGTGCTAATTTTATTTAATAATGTTTTTTTCTGAACTGTGACTTCAGTTTTCCTATTATATTTCTGAGGTTGATGGGACACCAGGGAAATTGTGTTTTCTTCCTTTTATTTCAAGTTGCCAGGTCTGTGTCTAATGCAGTTACAGTTCAGATGATTTTCAGGCTTTCTGCTTTATTTTGAGATGACAGCAACCCTGAAACTTTAATAATATTGGAGAATGAGCCACCATGAAGAGTCACCAAAAGAATCACCATGAAAAAAACAGCATATTCTTGACTTCTAAATGACTTGAGTCCATCAACAATTCAAAACTGAATTTCAGATTATTTCAGTGAATTCTGTCCCCCAAGGAATAGTGCCCAGTGCTGCTCCTTCTATGTCATGTGTCTAGCGAGAACAAGGATCTGCAGGAACTGATGAAGCTGTGACCATGCAGGAGTCGAGCCACTCAACCATGTTTAAATTCTGGAACAAAGCCTCAGAGAGGCTGTGAAATCCCCTTTTTTGGAGATTTTCAAAGCTTGGCTGGCTGAGGCCACGAGTAACCTGCTGGAATTCCTTCTAGAGGAAGGTGTCCCTGCCCGTGGAAAGGGGTTGGATGTGGATGATGTCCTTCCAGCCCAAACCGTTCTGCGGTTCCATGAATTTCGGAGTTAGCATTGTTCCAGCTGGAGCTGTTCCCACCGTGGAGCCCACCCCGGCTGTGACACCCAACCTCTCACAGCCACACGGCCTCACACCTCCTCATCACTCCAAGATCTCCACAATGCCAGAAATCTGATTTTCCCCAGGATTTTCCCACTGGCATTTCTCTCTGCAGCTCTCCCCGGGTGAAGGCAGGCGCGCTGGCGGTGCAGAGGGCTGGGCTGGAAGGAGCAGAGCACAAACTCCAGATGATTGTCTGGACTGGCTCAAAGTGCCATCAGGTGCGAGGTTTGGACGGGGATTTGTGGGGTTTGATGCCTTGCCCAGACAGAGCTGGAGCTCAATCCCTTCAAGGCACGTCCGGCCAGACACAGCCATTGTGTCGGATCCTGGAACGGGAATATCCTGCGATTTCTATCGCAGCCACACAAGTGTTTGGCTTCACAGGTCGCTTCATTTGTTTCTGGCCCCTGCTGATGATAAATAGCTCTGTCTCCTGTCCTCGCAGGGTTGTTTGCTCGGTGCCTGTAGGCGTTCACATCTACCTGAGATGAGTTTTGCCTTTTGGCCTGGGTGGTCCAGAACTGTGCTGCTTCCGTGAGCTTGGCACGAGCAGGATTTATCTGAGTCTGCACTCCTGCTCGTTAGAAAAAACCTGAGGTGGAGAGGGTGTTTCTTAGTAATGCCATCGAGGGGATTTATTTGCAGACAGGTGGAGATTTAGAGTGTCGTTTTTGGTTGTTATAAATTGAGCTGTTTTCTATTTGCCCAGTTACGATATTGCAGCAGTAAAATCTGCTGCTCTGGCAGGCTCAGCCCCTGATCCCACTGCTGTGGGGCCGTGGCCAAAGCTCCTCCATCACAGATATTCTGTGACCGGAGCTGTCACTGCTGAGTCTCTTCTTTAATCTCTACACCACAGCAACAAACACCTTCAGGACTGCAGTGACTGCACAGCCCAGGGTGACTCCCAGAACGGCAGCTGCAAAAATATTCAGATTATTTCATCTGTGCCAAATCCCAGACTGATCCATCACCCTCCAGATAGCATTGAGACCACCCCAAGAGCTGAGGGACAGCACCCACCCTTTGCTGCAGCACATCTGAGGGAGCTGGTGGGGGTAGGTAGAAAAATATGTCCATTTTTAAAGGCCTGGAGAGGCCAGAATAATCCAACCTCGGGCTTGGCAAGGCAGAGCATCGCAGCACATTCCTTCAGCACTGTAACTACAGGCTGGGGCTGCACAGACAGATGATGCTGGCGAGGCAGCAGGAGCTGGGTTTGTGTTTTTTGGTGGGGGAATAAAGATTAATGCACCAAACTCAGGGTGTGGGGAATTTCAGGAGAGCAAAAAAAAATGTCCTGACTCCGAGTTGTGCCAGAAATTATCGCTGTTCTTGTAAGAAATACAGTATTGTCTTTCCAGTATAGGGCTAAATAGTTCCTGCTTGTCTGAAAAGAATAATTTCTCTCAGGCAGCATATCCGAGCAGAATTGGAGGGTTTTTCTTTTAGGTACAGGTGTCCTGACTCTGTTCCTGAATCCGCAGGGTGGAAGGAGTCCAGGGCAGACCGGAGCATCATTCCCCAGCAACTCGGAGCAGATGTTAGAGAAATGATCAGAAATGAGAGTCAGCGCTCCCTGGGACAATGGGATCGAGGTATTTCCTAGGATTTTGTTTCATTTCTGGAAAGCCTGAGTGCGCCTTGTGCTTTGGTTATTAATTCAGTCTGAGGGGGCAGGTGGACACCTGGCTGGCTCTGATGAGTTAAAGTGCCGTGGATGACAAACAAAAATTTAAAAAAAAACCCAAAAATGGTTAGTGTGGGGCCAGGGAAAGAGGGATGGCTAATGCTGAGTCCTCGGCTCTCTGCATGTCAATCACTGACCTGCCAGTCACTGACCTGTCAATCACAGCCGTGTCTGTTCAGGTTTTGGCAGTGATTGCAGAACAGAGCAGCGGTTTTCCCTCACAGTTCCTTTTTGCCACCATCATCATAGCCTCACATAAATGCCTTATTTTTCTAAATATTTCTTTCTGTGATCCTTCCAAGATATTTTTTCTGCTGGTTTTCATCCGCTCGTTGGAGCACTGTGGTGGCTTTTTGTGGGCTCAGAGTGACAAGGTGCTCCTGGTCCCTTTAGCCATTCACAACAACCAAAAATGTTTAGGAGAATTTTGGGTCGAATTCGCTCAGGACTGGCCATGACTACCCTTAAACATAGCCAGTTTAAATGTCTCCAAACCAGCACAATCCTGGCTGCAGCACTTCCCCAGGATATGGAGGAGGAATGTATGGACTGTGAGCTAAGAACCCAAAAATGTCCTATTGAATTCTCAGTTACCATAAACAGTAATTAAAGCAGTTATCAGGCTCCCCACCGGCATGAGGAACATTCCATCCTGTGACGTTTTCCACAGGCAAACAGCCAAGCTCGGGCAGAGTCAGCCTTGGTGCCTTTTATTTCGTGCAGAGGGAATCACAGAGCTGGGGCTTCCCCTCCGAGCCCTGCAAGGAGCTCTCCCAAGGCATTCCTCACCAGAATTGGGATGTCTCCAGCTCTGGAGCACTCAGGAGGATCCACATGTGGTGGAACAGAGTGGGGCAGACAAGGGACAGCCCATCCAGTCCTTGGGACACCTTTTTGCAGCCTCATTCATCTCCAGCAAAGCCTACTTAAAACTTTACTTCAATATTTCGTATTTTAAATGTTCACTTTAATTTTTCTCCCCTGTTACCTGTGCAGGGAGGGCTCTTCCCACGCAAATGTCCTGCTGTCCCACCTGATTCACACCTGCTGTGATACCCTCAGGTGCTTTGGGTTGAGAAAGAAGGAGGAAAAAGGTGACCAAGCTTTGCGATGTCCCTTAGGGAGAATTGAAGTTATTAATCTTTTATTCTGAATTTTCTGAGCCTCGTGTTTCCACCCTTCAGGGTAACTGAGCATCAGCAGCCCCCAAATGAATGGTTTAAAAAGTGGGTTTTAAAAATGGTTTAAATAAATGGTTTAAAAAACAACACATTTTTAAAATTGAAAAATTTTTACCTTCTAACTCTATAGTGTTTTCTCCCTGGGGAACTATTTTTTTCCCATCTTTCATGCTTTTTTTTTTTTTTTTTTTTTTTTTTAAAGTCAAGAAAGATCTTTGCAAAGGAATAAAGCCCCAAAATTAAACCAGCAAATGACAGCTGAGTTGTTCCCAGGACCTGGGGCTAAACCCACGTGGGAGAGGTCCCTGAGTGCCTGGAAAGCTCATGAGAAGTGGTGCCAGGGGGAGCTTCTTGCTCCTCTTTTTCTCAGGTGGATTTTCTCCCTTGTGTCCATTGCAGATGAAGGGCTCTGGGATGTTCCCTGGGCCACAGCCATGGGGGTTACAGGACTTTGAAAAGCGAGGAAGGGCTGGACTGAAAAGATTTTGCGCTCTTTGGGACACCTAAAAATTATTTTGGCTCTCCATTTGAAAACCTGGGTGTAAAGTGCTGAGATCCCCCACACCTCTGAGCTAGGTCTTGTCCAAAGCAGGTACAACATTGCAGAAGTGATGAGCAATCCTGAACCCACAAAATCCAACCTTGAGTGCATTCACGGACCTTGTAGGGAAACTGAGGCACTGAGTTTGGCCAGCGGTGGAAAAGTGCAAAGGGCTTGAGCCCAAACTCTTCTCTGGCTGCTGCATCTCCTGCTGCTGCCTCTGTTGGTGAGCAGTTCTGTGAGGTTTGCATGCAGAGGTTCCTAGAGGTTAGATAGAGAGAGTTGTTTAAAATCACCCATCAGGCTCTGCTGGGTCAGAATTTCCACCCTGAACAGCTGTCTGAGCACTCAGCTCACGTAAATCTCAGCTCCATGTTCAGCTCTATCCCAGCTGACGCAGGCTGGGTGCTCATTCCAGCAGATTTCTAGAGAAAGGATTGCTGCGGGGGAAAAAAAAAAAAAAAAAAAAAAAAGAAGAAGAAATAGGCAAGAGTACAAAGAGAAAAAAAACTCAGAAGATGCAGCCAAGACATCAGTGATAAAATGAAGCAGAAGAGACTTGGACTGTGGTGCAGGACATGGTGTGCTGGAGTCGGGAGTTGCTCCACAGAGGTCAATATTTGTCACCCTGATGATCCAAATGTGTCCCCAAGGGGCAGAAATCCACCCTGGGCAGGGAGTGCTGGGCTGTGACCTGCAGGCAGGAGGGGACAAGGCACCGAGTCTGGAAAAGGAGACCCACAGACCTTGCCCTTGGCTATTTGTGTTCCCATCCTTTTCTTCCATGTTTCACCCTCTTGTTTTCCTAGGATTTCCTGGGCCTTGCAAGGAATATTTTTGTCATTCTGGGTGATCGTGCCAGCCTCTTTCTAAGGCCTGGCTGAGCATCACTTTTGTAGCGAGCAAGGGATCACAGACCCTTTTGTCTCTTCTCTACCCTGTGGGAAACAGAGGATTAGGGAAATTCCTTTCCTTTCTCCCGTGTGCAGCCAGAGATGGATGAGATTGGGAAGAATTTGTCCCCAATTCTGGGCTGAGAAGTCAATCAGTGAAGCCCAGCAAGGGATGAAGGCAATGTCTGGTGTTTTTTCCTTGTTTAGGAGAGACCTCAGGCACCTGTGAGTTTTAGGGTCACACAACTCCACGCTGCCTGCTTACTCAGGGGTTACAAAGGCCTTACTGCCCACAAATGAATTCCAAATTTCTGCTCTACTCGTACCTCTCATTAACACTAAATACCATCTGGACTGCCCAGTGGCAGATACTCAGCAAATTTTATTTCGTGTGTCTCATGCTCATAACAGGTCAGGCTTCAGCAGCTTTTGGGCTGCCTAAATGCAAACATGGGTGTTTATTTTTGGCCCCAGGATGAGCTCACTCATGGTTTTTATGTTGTCTGGTGAAGGTTTCTGCATCGCTCTCTGGTGTGCAAACGTGGCTTTGGCCATGAGGATGAGGTGACAGAAAAGGTTTCTGTTTTCTCGGGAGATGGTGGCAGTGGGACCATAAACTCCCTGCTGGGATGGCAGCAAGCTGCAGGCCACAGATCAGCTGTCAGAGCAAGAAATGCTCAAACCCAGCCCAGAGCAGGCTTCACTCACCCTCTGCTGGGAACAGAAATAGTGTTCCCCTGGAAAAGGAACCCTGGTGAGAGTCCCGCAGGGATGGATGGGGATGGAGGGATGGATGGGGATGGATGGATGGATGGATGGATGGATGGATGGATGGATGGATGGATGGATGGATGGAGGTGTCAGCAGCCTGCTGCAAATCTAGGTCACAGCAGCTCCTCCCAGCCACGAGTGCCGAGCCTTAGCAAAGCCCTGACACTAATTTTGAAGAGTGTGGTTGGTGTCCGGCCAAGGAACTTTTTTCCTTGCTCAAACTTTTCCACTACAGCTGGCAGAGCTGCAGGGATTGCACAATGCTGGGTCCCAGGGCTCCAAACAGCAGGGAGAAGGCACAGAGCATCCCAGACTGCAGCTAGAATTAAGAAGAAAATGCTTAATTACATAAATACATGCTGTAAGGACCGTGGTTCACTGCTTCATCTTCAGGGCTTATCGGAAATATCAAGAAGCTGCAGGAGATATCAGGAAAAAGATGAGTCTCGGTTTGTTTTAGAAACTGCTCTTATTTTGTGTTTTTTGTAGGCAGGAGAATCTTCCCCCCATTGCTCTCTGCAGCCTTTCCTTGATGAATGATTAGAGATAAAGGCAGCTCCTGTAGATTCCTGCTGGGCAATTTGTTGGCTGTAGTGCAGAGAAATTTGGATGAGATAAACCTCTGGCCCCACGTAATTTGGAAGGATCGTGACTCCCACTCCCTTGGTGCAGCAGTAGAACCAAAAGAACGATTTCTGTGAGCCTTTAAGAGGAATTTAATGATTTAATTTTGACAGTGCTTACCCATAGCCACCAGGCACAGCAAAATTCAGGTGGATACCCAAATCTTCATCTCTCCCCTTCATCCTCCCCATCTGGTTTTTGCCTGTTCACAGGAAGACAATAATACTCTTTTGGGAGGGGAAGAAAGAGAACCTAACACCAACAAGACAATTACAGTGGGGTTATGGAGGTCAGGAGAACATCTTAAATTAATGAGTACAATGGGGAGCTGTGTTAGTCGAGCCCACACAGCCTTTGCAGGAGAAGACAAATTCTCTGTTTCATTACTGAGCTTTATCTTCCCCCAAAGTTTAAACCAAGGATGTTTCTGCTGTAATTCACCCACTGTGGCAGGTTTGGGATTGACTTTCAGATTACAGAGTTTTCATTGCTGAGTTTACAGAAAATAGTGTGGGGTTTTTACTGCTGAGAGTTGTTGCAAGGAGAGGGAAATAAGAGAAAGGAGCTTTATGCAAAAACTTGCAGGAATATTCAGCTGAAGAGCATTTGATTTAAAGTTCAGACTCTCCCCAAGTTACCTACTATAAATTTTAAGCTGATCTTATAGTTTTGATGATACACTTTTTATGATGCATTTCATACCTCATTTCCAGGCAGATTTACAGCCCTTACACAACGCTGGATGAGTGACTCCACATGCTTCATGTCAACAAGTTCTTTTCCTTTTTTTTTTTTTTCCTTCCCCCTGAAACTCCTGCTGGTTAAAATTAAGCCATATTGCAGTCAGAGTGCATTTGCTCTTGTCATTTTTGAGCTGCTTTTGGTCATCATTTGGTGAAAATGGCCCAAAGAGCTTTGACTTTTCACATAGATGGCAATAAACAAGGGTTGGTATCCCTAGAAATTCCAGAATTGAAACTGGGCCTTTCTTTTTTTAATATGTATATATTTTGTTTTGACCACCTGAGTTTTGACATGATTAAAGGGCAGGGTGAAGCCTGTCCTACACCTACAGGGTACCTTTTCCAAAATAATCTCACCCACAGAAACAGGGAGAGATCAATGTCACCTTTTAGAGGCTTACAGATGTGAAAATATCTACAGACGCAGAGCAGCCAACAACAACTTAGCACAAATCATGAGCTGTTGGAAAGAAAAATACCCTTACACTGGGCTTGGAATAAACGCTGTGGCTTGGAGAAAAGCACAGATTTTGCCCAAATATCCTGGCTGATGCTTTGCCTCTGATGGGTCCATCACCAGCCTTGAGCCACCCCAAAACCTTACACCTGTCAAAGCCAGAAACAATAAGCAAAACACTGTGTTTATTTCTATTTACTTCTGAATAAACACGAGTATATATATATTTATATGTATATTTATATGTATATTTATATGTATATTTATATTTATATTTATATTTATATTTAGATGTAGATGTAGATGTAGATGTAGATGTAGATGTATACGTATATTTATATTTATATTTATATTTATATTTAGATGTAGATGTAGATGTAGATGTAGATGTAGATGTATACGTATATTTATATTTATATTTATATTTATAATTTAGATTTAGATTTATATATTTATATATTTTTAATATATATATATATTTATTTTTATTTTTATTTTTATTTTTATTTTTATTTTTATTTTTATTTTTATTTTTATTTTTATTTTTATTTTTATTTTTATTTTTTTATTTTTATTTTTATTTTTATTTTTATTTTTATTTCCAAACCCTCAAGGGCTTCAGAGTCTGACTGAGGCTGCTAGGACAGGGTCACCCTTTGGCACATTCACGAGCACAGTGCAGGAGGAATCTGCGGGAACAGGAGCAGGAGGAATCTGCCCAGGATGTCACATCCCAGCAGGATGGAACCACAGGGCCATCGGACCTGACTCACGCAGGATGTGGCTTTTTTTGCCAGCTTGCCCTGGAATATGGAAATTCAGGCTGTTAATCCCTAAAGGGCAGTAAGTGTGGGGTGTTGCAAGGCCGATAGCTGTGCCCACAGCGCGAGGAAATGAGGCTGAATCAGAGGCAGGAAGGGATTGAGTTTGGGTCATGCAGGCAGGTGATCCTGCAGGGATGTGCTCCAGCCTGGTGGCACCGTGATCCCCATGCTGTCCTCCCTGCCAGGACAGACACAGGGACACTGCTGGGACCTGCTGGTCCTGCAGGACGTGATGGCTGGGGGGACATTGCCTCGGTTCTGTCCAAATTGTAGCTCGTCAGTGAGGCAGAAAGCACTGCAGGCATGGAAAACCTCATTTGTCCCAAGACACCTCGTTTGTTCTGGGAGCTGCTCTTGTTTTCCAGCTGTTGGACCAGCTGTTGGACCAAAGGGTTAATTTACTCTGCAAGCTGTGGAGTGGCTGGAAAAGTTGCTGAGGGGACAACTCGCACATTAAAATTCAAAATGAGTAGAACTAAGACAATTTTTAGACTCCGAAGGAAAGAAAAAGAGGAAAAAACCCAGACTGTGGGTCACAGATATCACTGATGTCACTCCTCCTGGTGTTATCCTCTGCAGTTCTTCACTGCTGCCCTCAGCAATGGCTTTGCTGCACCCCAGCACCTCTGCTCTCCTTTGTCCTCTCATTTCTCTTCACATGGGAGTCACCAAAACCTTTTCCTCAAGAAGTTGTCAAAACCTGGGGAAGTTCTTTTGACACAGCTGAAAAACAAAAGGTTCTGTGTTTTAATTCCTGTGTTTTCCAGCAAAGGTCCGACATCCTTTTCCACAGTGGGAAGAAATGTTTTCAGTTCATTTCCCTGACAGCTGTTATACCTTGGATGTTCTCCTTTCCTTCAAATCCTCTCTTAACGCCATTAACAAATCTTCCCAGTTGTGTTCTCCCCAGGAATTGTTTGTATTTGTTTGCACATTGTTAATTTTCTTGTACTTTTTTCCTGATCTAGTTAGAGCTGTAAATTCTTCCAGGTGAAGAAAAGAGCAACATTTTGGCAGATTGTCTTTGATAGAATTGATATTATCTGGATTAGATCACCAAGAGCAAGGGCAGCAGAGGGGTATTGTCTGCTCAGTGCAAACTCACATTTAGAGAAAATTTAAAATTTTGCATTTTAAAACAGAGGATGGTTTAAGGAGAGGAGAACCTGGAGCTCCTCAGCCCTCTGTCCATCACCCCCAGGTGTTTTCTTGGCATTATTCCTTCGCAGTAAATCTTGGTCTCTCCCCAGCTGCCCAGAACCAACAAAATGCCCAAATGTTCTGACTCCTGTGGTTTGTCCCTCATCCAAGAAGCCTTTCCAAGGCACCTGAGTGAGCTGAAAATGCAAATGCAGTGTTGGGTTGGCAGCAGACTGTGCTGGGCAGGGATGAGATCTCCACAGCAGACTCACCTCTCCTCCTGCTGATCTCACCGAGTCTGTCACAGCTCGTTATCCAAAAGTGATGCTCTGAAGAGTTGTTGTGGCTGCAGCCTCTGAGATGTGCAGAGAAAATGGTCAGATTTGTGTGCAAAATGTGTGCAGGTGGAAGAAAGCCCAGAGTTATGGAATCAGGCAGGTTTTTTTGAAATAATGGGCTCTGCAGTGTCTGCTGCCCTGCAGAGATGGGGTTTGGCCATGGGAAAGGCAGCTCTGTGCATATTCAGCAGGGTCCAAGAGCTCACGTAATCCTAATCTTTAGAATTCGTGAAAACCTCTACATTTTCACTCTTTTCTGTTAGCTACACTGGCAGAAAAACCAATGAAGAAGTCTGGCACTAATGGAGGCAAAGGTGGTGTTGGTATCTAGTCCAGCTAAGATAAATTTAATTTTTTTTTTCCTTCCAGTGGTGTTCCAGGAAAAGTGGCAGCAATGACAGATGCAAAGATAATTTTGCCTATTATTATGTGATGACAGTCCTATTTCTTTCTCAACATGTCACTGATATTTCAAGCCTGCTTTTCCACACAGCTCTGGGAAGGTCTGATTATTTCCAACTGGAGGAGCACATAAAATATCAGAGAGAGTTGTTGCACTCCACAGTGCCTCATGGCCGGTGGTCTGGCAGATGATCCGTAGGAATACTTAGAGGAAAAGCGTCTTGGAGAGCTTTAAAAGCCTTTCTCAGAAATGGATCTATGTGCGATTCCGTTCGCTTCTCTGCCCCAGCCATGACAAATAAACGCCACCAGGGTCAGGAAGAACAGCCCTGGTGAGGCAGCAGCAGCTCCTTCAAAAAGGGATTGCAGCTGAAATCTGGATGCAGAACACCGCCTGCCCTGCCCAGGGCAGAGGGGAAATGTTCTCAGAGAGAGGGATGTGACAGAAAAAGAAAACCCAAAGTGTTTCCTGCCCTCACGCTGAGTTATTTTTTCCCTCCTGACCCCTTTTCCTTGGGGAATGATGTGCAACCCCATAAAGAAGCAATGGATCCCTCATCCCTCAGCCACGTCAGACAAGACAAAGCCTTTTCTTCATCTGTGCAGGTTTTGTCCAGGAGCAGAGGAATTAACGAGCAGTATAATTAATTTCATGTTTGAGTTTTTCACATCAGCCAACGAAGACTGTAAGCAATAATTGCATGAGTAACTGCAGAAGAAAAGAGATACGTTGTGGTGTCTGCTGCAAGCTGTATTTTTCTGGAAACAATGACTAACGCAGCTTTTCCAGCAGAGGATTTGATGCACATCCAGGCTGCGTCCATGAATCAGTGCTGACAACCAACAAACTGCAGCTCCTTTTGCTCCTGGAACTCTCTGGGTTTGCTTCTGGACTGGCAGGACCCGATTTGCTTCCTCTTGTTCCCATTGCCCTTCTGGGGACGGTGACACCCCAGGGTTCTGCTGCCTGCTGGGGCTGTCCCGTGGTGTCACCACCCAGAGGTGTCACCACCCAGAGGTGTCACCAGAGCTCAGTGCTCGGTTTGAGGTGGCGTTTGCTCACCTGAGCGTCAAACCCAGGGGGATGTGTGGCAATTCCAGGAAAATCCCACCCTTCGTGCCCGAAATCCAGTGGATTTGAAAGGAAGGAGAAGACTGTCGGAACGAGCGTGAAGGGTTGCTCATGCCACAGCAATCCCATCTTCTAAACAGCTCCAGGGGCAGCTGTGTTTCGTGGAATTAACCTTGCTCCAACAGCCTCCCCAGCTGGAAGAGTCTGAGTATTGCCCAGAAAAATAAAAATGACCGGGGAAGAGGTGGATCATATCCAACATTGGTCCTTCCAGCACCAGATTTCCACAGGGAGCAAAGAGAGGACACTGGAACTGCAGGAGGGTGGACACAACTAGGAGCTGCTTTTGGAAGACACTTGCTAAAAAAAACCAGAGATTTTCGCCATTATTTATTCAATTCAAGTATCTTCATGTTTCCCCAAATTCTGCTTTTCAGTGTGGTGCGAAAGTCTGTCAGGGACTGTGGCTTCATTTCCCAGTGGTTTGTCAGGATGAAGAGGTGCCATTTCCACCCAGCCTGGTGTTCCCAGGGTAAATATGTTTTTAGGCGCAGAGCAATAAAATCCTACAGATTTGCAGAGAAGCAGCAAACCCTCCTGGCACTGTCTGAGGCAACATAAAGGCTCTGTTTCCATCACTTCTATTTATGGCAAACCAAAGGCCATTTATCTCCTCGATTCCCCTGGGATTTTCTATAGCTTAGTCAATAACCATGAATTACTGCTTGGCTGAGTTATTTTAGGGAAAATAGGATAGGATGGGAAGAGGATGTGCCTCAGCAAACAACCCCTGTCTCTAGCCTGGCTTCCAAATTGGGCCATGTGAGGCCCTCTCCTCTTCCCTAAACCTAATTAATTTCATTGCCAAATTGGAGCTATCGTTCAAACCTTCTTTGATTAAAAGTGAGTTTAGAGTTTGTCCCGCTGATCTCTGGCTCCTGAAAGGATTCCGGAATTCCTGAAATTTACCCCTAAACCTGTTGGTTCTGGAAAGTGCCAGATCAGTGCCATAGGAAAGGAATTAGCTGGGTGCCCTCTGCAGCAGGAGGGGACCCAAATGGGATTTACAGAGCTGTGGGACACGGAGAAGATGCAGAAATTGCAGAAGATGCAGGAATCCTCCCAACCATGGTGGCTGCTCAGTGTCCCTCAGTCCTGCCAGGGACAGGCACAACTCTTTTTCTTGTTCCCACAGACATTCTGTCATTGCAAAGCTTTTACTGAGCAATTCCAGACATAAAGGAAAAAAAAGAAAAAACCAAAAAAGGGGAATATTTAAATCTTTCTGACTGGACCAAGAGCAATTCCTTGTGGTTTAACTGGTTAGGCTTCAGCTGTGTGCTGGCAGAGGGCCCAGCTGGAGGAGAGCTGGGGATGCATCCATGGCACTGAGACCTTCTAGGGTGTCCTGGGTGTCCCTCAAAGAGCTCCAGGGGACACCCATGGTCACAAACTCAGGCCCTCACGCCACCATACCTGTGACATTCTGAGGTTTCATCCCTCAGCTGGTGGCTGCTGCTGCTGCCGTCACAAGGTTTGCCCATCCCCAGTGACACTTTGGCACCCCCTGAGCTGTAATTTGATTGATGTTTACTCTTCAATTAACACCCTCCTGGTTATTTCTGCCCTCACCTCGGTTTGTAGGGAGCCTGATGTTTCCGCGGTGCTCTGGCAAAAGTCGAGGCCGAAGTGGAGCTATTTCTGGTTTTGTGTTAAAAAGAAACACCCTGAAAGGTAGATTATTTATTTATTTTGTTTTATTTCTAGGAGGAGATGCTGAGGGATGTGTAAACCACTCTTCAAGATCATCCTAGGAAATGAACTAAAGAAGCACTAAAGAAGCACTAAAGAAGCCAGAAATTAGGTACAAATCTTCCCTTATTATTTTTTGGTAATAATTGTTTGTGGAAAAGCAAGCTTCTAGACAAAATACTCTAGCTTTTGAGAGGATACAATATTTTAAAAATAAAGGAAGAAAAGAGAAATTCCTTTCATTGGAAAGTTCTATGAAGCAGGGAATGAAAGGACATTCCTGATCTATTTCTTATGGAAGATTTCCCCCTACTCCATATCTGAACAGATGTTCTAAATTACATGATGGCTTTGAAAATGTAGTAATTTCTGCTGGGAGTTTAGCAGTTCCTGGGTTTGCTGTCAAGAAGGGCAGTCTGGTCTCCCTGTAGCTTCTCTAATTAGGCTGTGAGTTTGCAAGAAAGGACTTCAGTCTCAGATTTTTCGGCTCCATTGGATGATTTCCCATTCTATCAGGGCTGCATTGTGGAGCTCTTGGGAGTTTTTTCCTATTTTTGCTGTCCCCACTGCAAGTTTCACTGACATCTCAATGATCTCATACTGCCAGACTCATCTTTTTTTCATCTGATCTTCTCTCATCTCAGTAGCTCAGGAAGTTCTTTCAGCTTTAGGATACCTGAAATCTTTATGACAATTGTTTTGTTATACATGGCCCAGGTTAAGAAAGAGCGAAATGATTTGGGCCAATTCTTTATTTCCATAGCATCAAATTGGGTTTGTGGGGGATTCACCAAGAGGAAAGGTGTGCTGGTAAGAGGTGAGCTGATATTCGGCTGGCCAGGTACTGTTTAATTGCTTTTTTGAACGCAAAAATGTGGATTCTCCAGGCAAATGATCTGTAAATAGGATATCTATTGTGCCATGAAGGTTTTGTCATTTTTTGTAGATGTTTGTAATTGAAAGCAGATCAATTAAAGTCTACATTTTGTATCCAGTACAAAAGAAGCAGAAATCGTCTCCCTGATAAATTGCAGTCTACCTTTTGTATCCAATACCAAAGAAGTAGAAAGCATCTCCCTGACTACAATTACTGATGTAATTACAATAAATACTAATTTCATTATAATTTCCCCCTTGCTCAGGTTCTTACCCTGGCCCAGGGCCTTTGCCTTCCAGCTCTCCCTTGCACAAAATTTCTTAGTCTCATTGAGCTATTCCCATGGGTTCCAGGGGAATCACTGAGGTTTTGGAACTTGTCTGAGGCAGTTGGTTTCTGCATGGACCTTCCTTGGTGACTCCTGTTGCTGCTGGATGTCATTGCTGGCCTCGTGCCCTTACCAAGAGCAGAGGGCCAGGTTAATCAGCATTTACTGCAGTGGAAACTAGAGCCATTTTGCTTTTTTTTTTTTTTTTTAGAAAAGGGGGTTAAAATGCTGGTCCGGTAAGGAAAGCACTGGGAGAGAGTTTTTTGTGCCAATGTTGGCTCCAGAAGGATGCAGTAGACAGAAAGAGATGAGAGTTTGGGTTTGAATCCTCTGCACCAAGGCAGAATCCCAAGGCGTGTGTGCTGTGACAAAATCCCCTGCAGGTCATAAACGTGCACAAATCCATTTTAACATGGCCCAAAGAGCTGAGAGGAGGTTTTTGCTGTTGCTCTGGGTGGTGTTAACAATCTGCTGTGGTGCCTCAACCCCAGAGACACTGAAACCCTGGCAATAAAAACGCTTCCTCCAATAACACCTTCACTGCTGGCATTGCCCCGTGGGCTGTGAGCTCACATGAAAGCAGCTGCTCCTCACCATTAGAGGACACCTCTCCCAGTCAGCTTCAGCACATGGAAACCACAAAACAAAAAAAAAAAAAAAAGCAAATCAGGGCTGAAGCATGACATTTCCACCTCCACGCGCAGGAAGCAGGAACGGCTCAGCAGCGCTGGCAGGAAAGGCACTGAGCTCAGCTCGATCTCCTTGGGAAAGCAATAAACACGGATCTTGCAGCAGAGCTGGAGGTCACCTCGTTCTTCCTGCACGCCCTCTGTGGTTCTCTTGGTCCTGGCTCCTGCCATCCCACGGAGGAGGTGGAATAACAGCAAGGATGTCCTGCAGTGGATTGCTGAGGCATGGGACTCGTTTTGGCCATAGCTCAGCAAAAAGAGCCACTCCGTGCTCCAAAAAGCTCTTTAAGCTTCCAAAAAAAATTTCCAGAGTGAAGGAAGAGAGGTGGCCTGATAGATGGACTTCAAGCACAGTTGGGGCAATGAAAAGGGAAGATTTTCATGGAAATTTTTATTTTTCTACACCTGGAAGGGGAAAGGCTGCCTACAGAGCACAGGCAGGGTTTTAGTCACAACTTCTAATTTTCATATTTCACAGAATCATAGAATGATTTGGGTTGTAAGGGACCTTAAACTAATCTAGTTTCGATCTTCACATTGCCCAAATATTTCATACTTCATCTAGGAATAAATAAAGAGCAAGTACAGAGTTGAGTTTTTTGTTCTGGCATTCAAGCTACCAGGATCCCAAGAGCTGAGATTCCAACCTTAAATTTCGTTGCTGAAAGAAAATATTCAACCCAAGCTATGGTAACACTGCCATGGGTTATGTAGACCTTTCAGGAGGGACCGCACTTACAGGGAATGCTCACTCCTTTCCAATTCTCCTTCTCCTTGCCATCCCTGGAAGAAACCTGTGAGGAAATCTTATGTTTTCATTCCTGGGAGACAAGAAGTCTTGGAGAAACATCTTCCTTTGCTCCTCGAAGGGCTGCGGTAGAGAACATGAATTGTGTGTGTCCAGTGTGGCTGGCAAGAGAACATCAGCTGTGGGCACTTCTCTGGAGACAGAAATCAGCAAATGATGATTTCAAACACGCAAACAAAGGTTTGCTTCTGCTGAATCCAGAGCTCTTGTGTGCGATGGAATCGTGGGTTTGCTGTTCAGCAGGGCTGGGTAACAGCAGTTCGGATTGCAGCAAAGGCAAGGCAAGAGATTCCTTCTCCTTATTGTTTGCTCTCCAGGATGGAATCGTGTCCGAGTGTCCTGCCTAACTTTGTGGGTAGCTCGTTTCCTGAAGGTCTTGAAACAGATGGCCTGGAACAGGCGGAATTTGGCTTTTCCCCCCTGCAGCTGTGAGGGACAGGAATACAGCTCTCCCATTGTTATTTACTGGAATTCGCACCCCTTTCTGAATTAGCTCCTCCAGGTCTATTTTTAATTTTGCACAGGTTTAGCTTGATGCTGCCATTTCCAAGTGCTGGTCAGAACACTCCCTTCCAGAGATGGAATAACTTCAGGGGTGACACTCCACGAGCTGCCAAAACCTCTCCACACGCTGTGGCCAAAGACCTGGCAGGATCTGCAGGAATTCTCTTGTCTGATGTTCCTTCAACAACTGCCATGGTGGTGACAATCTCTGCTGGTGACATCTGAGTGTAGCTTAATCCCCTGAGGAGTTCCTAATTCAGGCCTCACTTTCAGCACAGCAGGTCCCACGTGCAGCATCCTCCTGCCCAGCCCAGCTTCTGACCTCGTTGGAAACCCAGTTTGCTCCACAGGTGTTTCAGGCCAGGCTTTCCAGCAGGATGCTTCTGCCAGGGGTGACCTTTCAAGAATGCTGCTTGAAGAATAAACACCGCGGAGGGAGAGGTGTGGGTGTTAGCAGCCCTCACTGCTCACTGGAATGGACTGGAGGAACTGGGAGTGGGTTTTGGCTGAGGGATTTCTCCTCCCTTTCACCACTTCCTCCATATCTGCCTCGCTTGGACCGTACCTGGTGGCAGGCTTGTCAGACAGAGTTTGATGTGGGATTATTTTATGTCTGTCCATGTGAAAACAATTGTCATAAAACACCAAAACCTTAGTATTTCCTAATGTTTATTTAATATTTTCCTCTTGGATTCTTGTCCATAATGCAGCAACTGAAAGCAAAAGAAATATCTTGCACTTAGCTCGTACTTCCTCCTCCTGCTGACTCCTTTGTTTGAATTTAAATTTGGGGGCTTTCTCTAGAAAATAAGTATGAATAAAGTACATAATGAAAGCTCCCATGGTGGTTTAACTTTTCAGGGTCCAGCACTGCTGTAATTTATTTATTTGCCAAGTAATTACCAGTTTGAAGTTGCAGTTCTACTCCCAAGTTTTAGGGCAGTCAAATTAAACAGAAAGATCATCCTCAGGGTCAGACAGGTCTGAGAGACTTTACCATCCTTGTTCCTGGTGTGGGAGGGCACAGACTCATCCAGGTCAGTGGGGAGTTGGTCTTTCCTCACACCAAAACCTCCAGCCGAGCGTGGGAGATGTGTGGAGCTCCTGGATTTCTGTTTGCTGCCCAGGTGATGTCAGCCAGGTTATTTTTAGCTGGGGCACAACATTTAGTCCTATTTAATCCCTCCTCAAGTGGTTTAATTAAACTTTGCAGCTTCAAACCCCGCTCTCAGCTTCCAGGGAAATCTAAATTTCCATCAGTAAATGCTCTTAAACAGCTAAAAAAAATACCTGTGCCTGGGTCTTTGAAATGACCTAAAATGTGGTAATGATGAGGAGTTGGAAGTTTAAACTCAGTAATAGGATCATAAGAGAATTCTGTGTCACCTGCAGGGATGGACCCTCTTGGAGCAGGTCTGAAGAGTGGCTTAGAGGAGTTGGGAATACAGAGGTGAGGGAATTTGGGAGAGGACCCCATCTGAGTCTTTTCCTCATGCATGAAGCATTTATTGATACAGATACAAAACTCACACCCCTGTCTTTCCCACGGTGGGTCCTTTTATCACGATGCTGGTAGGAGATACAGGCAGCCTTAATTTCCTGAGGTGATAGAGAAATATCCTTATTATCCAAATATTGGGAGTATCGTGGAATCACGGAATGGTTTGGGTTGGAATCTCATCTCGTCCCACCCCTGCCGTGGCCAGGGACACGTTCCACTACCCCAGGTTGCTCCAACCCCCATCCAGCCTGGCCTTGGACACTTCCAGGTCTGAGGAAATCTGCAGATAAAGTCATAAAAGATGTCAGAAATCAGGCACGTGAACATATCACAAATTGATTGTGGCTACTGGTGTGACCAGATATGAAATAATGATTTACAGCTCTTTTATGGCTGGCTGATATCTCTTACCATTGCAAATGTACACTCTTTTATCAGTGGATTTCCATTCACATTTTCTGTGGCAATCTGTCCAAAAAAGCTCAGGCTAAGAGGCACTTTTTGAACCAAAAATGTTAAGGAGGTATAAAACCTTCACAATAATCTGGATGTGCTCTCTCTTTTAACCATAATCTGGATGTGTTCTCTCTTTTAACCAATCCAGCAAAATCATAACCTGTTGCCTGGCAGATATGCTGTTTTTCCCTCTTTTTTCTTCTCCCTATTGGGAGCTCCATGCTGTGCTTCCACAGTCTTAGGGGCAGGGAATGGTTATGGGGAGAGGATGCAATTTCCAGGCTAAATCCTCCCTGATACAAACCTGTTCCAGACAAAATTGTTCTATTTTATCAGGTCAGCGCAGCAGGCAAAGCACAAGGAGTGACACCAGGGCAGGTAAGAGATCCCAACTGGTCCTGTGCCCAAATACTAAAAGCAAAAAGTTTTACGTCAGCTGTGTGTTCCTTTTCAGGGAGGAGGAAGACATCAGGAAGTCTCCTAATCCTTGCTGTGTTGCCAGATGATGGAAATGTGAAAGCTGCCAGAAAGAACAGGGATCAAAAGCATAAGCATTCAATTTTTGGGGGAAATACAACTAACTATCCCCCCAAGGGAAAAAAAAAGAAGCCCTGCAGTTCGGTGTTTTATCTGTCTCTGAAAGGTATTTGAGTTGACTTCTTAAAATACTTTTTAAAATCCTCTCTTACTCGGTTTATGGTGGTGGTTTTTGAGTTCTTTCGAGTGTCTCCTTTGAAGTTGCAGACAATTCATGCTAGGGGAGGTGAGAAGCCAGAGAACATAACTCAGGAGGGGCTTTCCTGACCACTCTGACGATTCTTTTTTTTAATGGGTACATTCCTAATCAATCTGGGAAATGGAAAACAATCACAACAACATGTACTTACAGGAATGTACTTCGAAGAACACGCTGTGCTCAAGCAGTTCATTTTCACTGCAAACTCTTTTGAAATGGAGCTTTCCTGCAGTTATTCCTGTGAGGTTCAGGAGCTCTGCAGATGTTTTCAGGTGGTTCCTCGTGCCTCACAGGGCTGGGGGATGATGAGGTGGATCTCCCAAGCAGACAGTTCAGGGCTGAAGGCACAAATGGAAAATGTCACTTGATGGTGATTTAGCTCAGCATGTCTCAGCCCAAAGTGCAGATCCTTAATCTCCCCTCCTTTGCCTTGCTGCCCACTTAGAAAACCCCTGGAATTCCACCTCCATTTCCACCAGGAGATTCCCGAGGCACCAGGACAGCCCTTCTGCTTATGTTTCTGAGCAAACTGAATGTCACTGCCCTCAGGGGAGGGGGAGGCAGAGACACAGAATTCCGTCTCGTCATTCCCATCCTTGGACCATGGACAGTCCCACATTTGTCCTGTCCTCTCCAGAGGCTATCAGGGGAGAGTATTCCCAAGGCAATTTTAGCCACGGAGCTCAGTCTGGAGAGGGAATTGAGAGCTGAGCCAGAGCGTGGCCATGGACAGAGACAAGGGCTGGCACCTGGGCATGGGATACAGCAGGAATTCTTGGCCCAGGGATGAGGGAGATGTCTCAAGCCTCCAAGGTGAGTCCTCCAGCAGTGGACATGTGGGTGAAGGCTGTGATTCTCCCCAGGACTCTGCCTCAGGGCGTTTATCCAGCCATGGATGGATAACACTGAGCCTGGGAGCCCCTAATTCCCTGCAAGGCTGCGGCTGAAGGATTGCTCCTTCCCTTGGCATTTTCTCTTGGCCAGCAGCTCCCTGATTGCCATGCCAGCTATTCTGGAGCCTGGGCCAAGGTGTCTTGCTGTCTCCAGAGGCTGAAAAGGAGCCTTGGCAGCCCTGCCTGCTTTGCCCTTAGGCTGCCTGGGCTCCTCAGGGATTTAACCCTGCCTGCTTTGCCTGAAGCTGTGGGTGAGCTCTTGTTCCCAGGTGACCACAGGAGCCCAGAGCACCATCAATTCATGAGTAAATTATCCTTGCCAGCCTTTTCATCATCACAGAAATCCATAAAGGCAAGGCTTGCTATTTTTCCCCCCACTCCTGTATACTAAAAGTTTTTAAGCGTGGTAAAAAAGGCTGGTTTAATTACCTTTCTCTTGCTGATGAACTTGATAAAGCACAATAAGCTTAATGAGAAAAAAATCTACCACGAGTGATGTGCTCACAGCACCTAAGAGAACTACAAACCCAAGCAACTGCGTGACTAATTCTCCCCGTGTCATTAATTACAGCTTATCTCAGCGGAGAGAACGAGATTGACATTACTGCACCGCGTTTTCCTAATAGCTCATGTTAATGAAGGAACAATTCAGGAATCAGAAAGCCAAGCAAAGAGCAAGGCCGGTAGCAGAGGAGGCCCAGGGCGTGCCTTGGGATCGCGCTCAGTCCAGGCAATAAATCCCTGGGGGCTGTTCAAGGGCGCTGGGGAACACGGCAATTTCCTGGGGCTCTCCACACCTCGCGGGGTCAGAGGTTGGGGTTCTGTGTGCGTGATAAGAAGGGAAAACACGACCTAAACACCAGTGGGGCAGGTGGATGCCATTTCTCCAGGAGTTTTGCTGGGCTGGATGGCCATGACCCAACTTCTCTTGAAGGTCTGCGTTTGCTCCCGAACTCTTATTGACCCATTTCTGTTGTGTTGAGCAATTTGCCAGTCCAGGGCCAAAGAAGAAGAGGAGGAAAGAAGGGAATATTTAACCTTCCCACCTTTCCCACAAGGAAGGGAAGGGTTTCTGGAGGGGGTCAATGCAGAGGGGCTGGATCCTGGCCTCTGAGCCATGGGAAGGTCATTCTTGGCTTTGCTGGTACTGCTGGGAGCTCTAAAGTCTGTGAGGACCCTTGCAGGGTGTGTGACCTCAGTGTCGCTGTGATTTATGGACTCCACTGCTCATGGAAGGACTGGGGGAGTCCCCAAACCACTGACCAGTGGCCTCTGCACTGGGGAAAGACCCTGCACATCCCACCCTGCCCCGCCAGGAGCAGGAGCCTGGGCAGGGAGTGAGCTGAGCCCTCTGCTCTGGGGCTGGCAGGCAGCTCCCACAAGCAGCAACCCAACATCTGTCAGCCACTTCAGCTGCAGCTCATAATACTTTTATTTTTGCCTTTGTTCTGGGCCTTTTATCCTTCGATGACTTCCCAGGCCACCCAAACCAGAGGACATCGCTGGATCTGCAGAGCAACATCTCACACAGCAGAACAGCATCAGGACAAAGAAAAGGTCCCCCAATTTCTAGGGAAAAGGGCAGTAGCACTTCTCAGAAGGTTTATTTAAACATGGCTGTTTATTTTTGCTGGAGATTGAGTTACCTTCCCTTATAGGAGTAATGTTTTTGGAATCCTCCTTGTTTCGCCTGTAATAAATCACAGTTGTCTGGAGGAAACGAGCGGGGCTCTTTGTCATTTTTCTTCTCTTTTCCTCCATTGGCAAGTGAAGGAAGTGCCCCAAGAAGAGTAATTTATTATGAACTTGCTTTTGACACTGCTGGCAAGTGCTTGGCTGCATGAATTACTGCCCTATCTCTGGGCAGAAAAGCACAAAGGCACAGCTCTTGTTTCCAATTGCAGGCTGGCAGGACCTCGGCTATCAGACAACAAAGAGAACGAGAAGAAAGGCTCCCAGATGGATCCCAGCGAGGGTGGCAGGGCTGCAGGGAGGGGACCCCAGGTCCTGTTGTGACTCCAAGCCATGTTTTGTCCCAGCAGTTGGCAGCAACAGCAACCACACGGATGAAATTTGCTCGCTGGTTTTGTGGCTTCTCGCGGATCACGGGCTCCGCTGCTCAGCGCGGGCAGGCGACAATGCAAAGCTGCACTCTGAAATTCCCTGCCAGGGGATGGCATCTGGGCCGAGGCACAGCGCAGTGACCTCGGGGAAGAGCAGACTGATGGTGTGAAGACTGAGACTTCAAAGAAGTTCTGAAGTGGCTCTGACTCTTCTCATCCCCACCCTTTTTTTTTTTTTTTTTTTTTTTTTGGTCAGCCCTTCATTGAGATTTGCTGCTCTGGGCTAAATTGTTTGGAAGTGTTTGACTGATAGAACAGCTGGAACTGGTAATGTCCAGCATCTCACAGGGTCTGTTGTGATGTTGTTTTCCTTGTTTTTCCCCATGAAGTTCTGAAAAGCTTTTACAAAGAATAACTGTTTTTTGTGTAATTGCGAACGTGTACATCTAGAAAAACTGAGAATGTGAAAGTAGGACAGAATCAGAATGAGCTTCACCAAGTGAGCAATGGGAAAAGGAAAAATGGGGTGAAATTCATAGAACTTCTATAATTTTAAATGCCATTTTCCTAGGAAAATGCAGTCCCCATCTCTCTGTCCCTGTTCCCTTCTTTAAGGCTTGAGACAGAAAAGTGCTGGGCAACAAGACACAAATATCTGTGAGGTGGCAGAAGTGATGTTTTTTAGGAAAAAAAAGACACCTTCCCAGCACTGACCACCATTAATGTGGTAGAAATGTCTTTATTTGGGATCCTGGCAGGCCACTCTTTGATCTATTTGAGCTAAAAAATGGTGAGTGTTCTCTTTCTGCTGGGCAGTTTTGTTTCAGCTGCCTCTGCTTGGACCCCTAATATTATTGGATTTTTCTGAGTATCTTGATGTAAAGGTGGTGTTCATTGAATGATATTTATCCATCATTTATGAGAGTAATGTATATTGTCCTTTTTCTGTAGTAAACTTTGGATGCAGACATATTGCAGAGCTGAAAATATATACTCAAGCAAGTGAAAAAGGTGCAATTATTTCAGGCTTTACAAGGCTAGAAACAGGGAAAGTTGTTTTGATTTTAAGTCTCCATCTCTCTTTAGTGGGAGTTAGGATTTACAAGGACTTGGAGGGTTCAGCAAAAGAATTTCCCCAGATTAGGTGATGCTCATTCTTTGGTCTCCTTTAAAAATATTAAAAGAAATTTCATCAGCTGGTGGAATTCAGGATGTCAAATTAGAGTCTAACACAAATAATCCAGGTTTTGGGGATCTTGTCATGCTAAGTGGGTTCTTTGGCACCGACTGGTTTTATTATGGATGGAGCCACAGCAGAACCACATTAGGAAAGGATATTATTACAACACTTTCAGTATCAACAATGCTACTTGCAGAAGAATAATCTGTTCCAGATGACTGCTAAGAACGTCTGTCCTTTTTAGAAGGGATTTTTTTTTTTGTTTAGTTGATTTATTCTGATAAAATTTGGGATCATTTAGATTCCTGTCAAAGAGTCAGTAAACATGAAGATAATGTGATTCACAGAATGGGCAGTCTGAGAGGCTACTTTCATTTAATTCAATTAGATGGGCTTTTATATTGGATTTATTTGTTTTATCTTCAGTATTGTAGCAAATTTTTTCCTTCATGAAAGAGGAGGCAGAGTACAATTACTGCAGACATCAAAACTGCTGGGTTAATTCCAGGGCTTTTCCATGCCACTGGCAAATAATGGGACTGCAGTTACCTGTGTAAATGACAACAGGCACTGATAAAACAGAGGAGATTTTGAGGGGCTTGAAGAAAAAACTCTATTTGTGATATATATCACACCAGATCCGTGTGCAAGGCAGGCATCAAATGGAAGTGTTTGAAATTAAACCAAAAAGGTATTTTAAATTTGGCTTTGCTGAGCATGGCTGAGGGGAGTCTGTCAGGTCAAACTAAAATTCCTGTAAATGTGCAGGTTTCTCCATTCTCTTTGTGCCCTTCCTTTTCCCTGGCCCTGGGACAATGCCCCTGGTTTTTGTGGCACTGATGAGGACAGAGTTGGTATCTCCTGTCCATCCTGATGTCCTTCTGCACCAATCACCCTGCGCAGAGGAGCAGCAGGCAGGACCAGGATGGTGATCACAGGGAATATTCCATGGCCAGTCTTGCGAGGGGCAGTTTTTAACCTCCCTCTGCTCTCCGGTTTGTCAGGGGTTTCAGCTCATGGTTTTGTGCCTTTCCCAAGGCACAAGGAGGTGAGCAGAGGCTGTCTGTGATGTGCCTCAGCTTTTTATTGTCAGTTCTTCTCCAAACTCGCTGTGCCTGGGCTCTCTCCCAGCTCCTCCCCGGGCCATTGCTCGGGTGCCTTGGATCAGGTATTTCAGGGGGCCTGGGGAGAGCAGTGGGGGCTGCCTGGCTGCACCTGGATGCCTCTTCCACCGAGCAAATCTCCTGGAGACCACCCTGACAAAGCTCTCCCCTGCTCTCTGCATTCCCAGCCCATCCACTTCCATCCACCTCCACCCCTCCAGCCACCAGATTTTCCCTCTGAGGACTTCATTTTGGTTTCGAGTGTTTCTCCAGCAGGTATTAGTTAAGCCTGAAAGGCTTTGGAAGATGTTCCCCAGAGTTGAGGGCTGCTGAGCATTCAGCAGTGGAGGAGCTTGAGGAGCTTTGTTAGTCCTGGATGAGCAGATTCCTGTTTTGTATTTGAAATAGATCTGCACCCGCTTGGTTAACAAAATATTATACTCAGGATAACTACCTGAGCCACCTCGCCAAGCCAAAGAGCCCTAGGAGGGTTCCAGGGAAGCCAATATTAAATCCAGAGACATCAACATTAGCGAAGTAGGACTAAATTATCTCCAGCTGGTGCTGGCTCTCGCCCGGGGCTCAGAAATAAGCAGCTCCCTGGAAAAGAAGGGAAGATGAAGGCTGTGCTAACAAGGACCAGAACCAAGCTTGGAGCTCAGGTCACGTTCTGTTTCCAGCCCTATTGAGTCCCGTCAGTGACAATTTTTCATCTCCCATCACTGTGCACCAGCCACTCCATCAAAGCCAAATTCTTCTGGCAGTGAGGAAGGATCCAGTCCCACTGTTGGAGCGCTGGAGGCACGAGCTGCCCCTGCTTCCAAGGTCCAGGTGAGAAGCAGAGATCCCTTGAAACTTCTGTTTCTCTTCATTCAATTAACTCTTTATAACTGTTAATTGCAGGTTATGATCAGAACTCATTACCAAGGGCTTCTGTCCTCACTGACCAGCACCGTTTAGTGCAAGTATTGAAATATTTGGGGATGGATAAACGTCAACCATTGATGTGATGTGAACTCTGTGCTAAATGTGGCTTAGAATGGCAAGGTATGAGCAAATTAAAAATCAGCACTAACATAACCTGGGTATTCAGAAACCTTCACTGTGTGTTTCTGAGCAGTTCTTATGACAAAAGGGGTCTTAGAAGAAACAGGGATTTCAGACATGAATTATTTAGTGTTGTGGCAGATGAGCTCTGCTCTCACATGCGCCATCCTCGTGCCACTATTATTTTTAATTAATATCTCTAGATTTTCTGGAAAACCCTATTTGCCATGCGAATATTTGTATCTAAGCAACCACACTGAAATTCCTGTATTCCTAACTGTACCTAGAGGTGCAGAACCATACAATGGTTTGGGTTGGAAGGGACCTAAAAATTCTTCTTGTTCCAATCCACCTCCCACTATCCCAGGGTGCTCCAAGCCCCTCCAGCCTGGCCTTGGACACTTCCAGGGATCCAGGGGCAGCCACAGCTTCTCTGGGTGAGAAGGAGATGGGTATTTTTGTGAATGCAGCACTTTGGGGCATATTGCTGGGCAGAGATGGATATAATGAGGCATGGAGAACATAAATTCAGCTGGCTGGGATCACAGGGTGAGTAATTATCCTGGTGGGAGCACAGCAGGTGGATCAGTTCCTGGGCTGCCTCTGCAACAAGCAATTAAAGGAAAACATCTGTTTCACATCTCCCATTCCTCCTTTTCCAGGATACTCCTCGGGTTTGTCTCCGTGATGCTGCAGCCTGGAGACAAGTCCTGTCTCTGATGGGGCTGTGCAAACACCACGTGTTGCTGTGTGGAAAGCAGGGGACACGGCCAGGAGCAGCAGGACACCGTGAGGAACATCCGGAATCAGCTCCCGACTCCCTGCTTTTATTTTCTGTTGGGTTCTGCCTTGTTCCATTCCAGAATGGAGCTGTTCCAGGGGCTGAGCACAGCCCCCTCAGAGATGCAGAAAATAAACCCTGGAGCCAGCTCTGCTCAGTGACTCAATATCCATATCAATATCAATACCAATATCAATATCAATATCAATTAACTCTTTAAAACTGTTAATTGCAGGTTAACATGACCAGAACTCACTGCCAAGGGCTTCTTTCCTCCCTGACCAACACCATTTAGTGCAAGTCTTGAAATATTTGGGGAGATTGATGGATAAACATCAACCATGTGCTAAATGTGGTTTAGAATAGCAATGTATGAGCAAATTAAAAATCAGCACTACCATAACCTGGGTGTTCAGAATCAGCTCCCGACTCCCTGCTTTTATTTTCTGTTGGGTTCTGCCTTGTTCCTTTCCAGAACGGAGCTGTTTCCAGGGGCTGAGCACAGCCCCCTCAGAGGTGCAGAAAATAAACCCTGGAGCCAGCTCTGCTCAGCGACTCAATATCTCTGCTGCCATCTTGAGTAAGAGGAAAGTCTGAGCATCTGATCGACCTTTCCCTGCTTGATCAAGGTTTTCAAAGTGGGTTTTGTTAAATTAGCCAGGCCAAACTGATATCTGGTGTGCAGTGTTTTGGAAAGGTGCTGTTTGCAGCAGGAAAGGGCCCTGGGGTATCTGTGATGCTGAGTGTCCTTGTGCTGCTGAAAACTGAGAGCAAACGAAGCAAAATGGTTTTTGTGCTACCAGCAGGGTTTCTCTGTGCTCTGGGTGGATTTAACTGGGAGAGGTTCTGTTCAAAATGATGGTAAATCCAGAATAACCCTGCTTTAGGTGAGCTGGTTTCAGTGCTGCTGCTGTCGATCAACAGGCACAGATATAAGAGAAGGGTTTCCCCCTAGTTTTGGCTATTTTTCACTGGCATAAGTTATCCAGTAGCTAAATCTGGTTGTCTATAGATTATCACAATGGATCTGCCTGCTAACAGAACATAAAAATAATAATTTTTGAAGTTGTGGACTTCATTAATTTATCCAACTTGCATTTAATTTACCCATCTTGCCTGAGCAAGTATTGCTTTCTCTGAAAGCCCCTTATCCTTATTGCTCTTGTCTGGGATTTATTTTTCAAGCAAGGATTAGATTAAATTTCTGTAAAAATATTTAATACACTTGATCAGGAGTGTGGGGTTTAGCAATGCATCACCTGCTGTGCACACAGCAAATGTTGGTTATTTTCCTAATATCTTGATCTAAACTCATGAATATACAACTGTAACATAGAAATGTATCCACCCTCCTTTAGAATGACATAAAAATCACATGTTTAATTTGAAGTACAATGGAATTGTTGCTTGGCTTGAAGTGCTTAAGCAATATTAGAAACTTTTGCCTAATCTCTGTTTTACAGATTAAAATACAAATATTTCCAGTGCAACCAGAATTCATTAAAGCAGGCTATTGCCTAGGGAAATATGCCTTTGGATGTGTTTCTATCAACTCTCCTGGAAAAAAAAAATCAATTTAATTAGTGTTGCATAATCTTCTAGAGAGAAAAAGGGCCAAAACCTAAGTGCATAAAGAGAATATTGCATCTGTGGAGTGTAAATTGCTTGTGGCTGCCAGGCTGGTTATTATTCCTGGGGGCCAAAGGCAGTTAGAAAGTCCTAACTGGAAGAAAACAGCAAGGCTGGAGATGTCCTGGACACAGAGGAGATGAGCTGTCGTATAAAATTGGAAAACAGACTCTCAGAGTGACAGGTAGTTTGCTTGATATATACCTTGTATGCCCATCAATGAAATTCAGGCCAAAATAAAATTATTCCAGTCCCTGGTGATGGAGTTTTACTCTGAATGGCTGGACAGTCTCTTGGTTTACAAGATATTGCTAAATAATTTTCACTAATTGCCCCATTCTTTCTTCTTTGGCATGGTGGAATCAGTTCTGTGGATCAGCTCCTTGGTGCCTCTTCCAATTAAAACAATTAGCTGCGTGATTAAACTCTCTCCACGCAGTGAGATCAGATTTGGGTGATTCTCCCAATGCAGTGACTTTATTTGGTGGTTAAGATGTGGGTCTGGGACTGAGCAGCTCTGGTTTCCCACTTCATTTCTCCTCTTTACCTCTTGTCTACTGCATTTATTATCAGCAGGGATGTTTCTTGCAGCATTTCTGAACAGCACCTGGGCTGGAAGCTTAAACCCCCTAAGTGCTGCTGAAATATAAATAAAAGCAATAAAAAGCCTTTTCCCTCTGCTAATAATTCATTGGTGTTTTTATGCAAAATTCTGGCCTGGAGCAAAATTTAATTGGCAGGCAGCTTTGAACAGGGGAGGCCACAGTGACCTATTTCAGCAAGGGACCACGGAATAACAACCCCGTGTTGTGCCCTAAACATCACCAAAATCAGAAACAAAGCTTGGCTTGAAGAGCTCCCCCAGGATTTAAGGTTTTCCCACTCCTCCCCTGAAATATCTGGGGAAAAAAAACCCCAAACAAAGAGGAGGAGAGAGATTAGGTTATGTCAGTGGAAAAGGAGCTGTAGTGAATAGGTATGGTGTAAAAATGCAGATCTGATCTGGCCCCGAGCCCGTGGCATTCACTACACATTTGGGTTCACCAGATTTGCTAAAAACTCTGCCCTGAGGGAATTTTGGTACTGGCAATTCATGAATGAAAAAAAACCAGAGGACTGTATAATTTGCCGGTTAACTCCAATTTCTAAACGATTCATTTGATTTCACATATTCTTGAAGATATGAAATGGTTCTAATTCAAGGCAGATGCGCAAAACAGAGCCTATATGATGGATATAGGGAAAACATACTTTTCCATGTGAGTGGCAAAGCCCACAGCCACAAATACCTCTCCAGTTTGGCAGCCTCAAAAATGCATCCAAAAATATTATTCATCCCAGTGGTCTGCAAAGATTTATCAGGGGATTACAGCTTCCAGAAAATATCTGTGAGGCTCAGGGGTTTGTAGATGTGTTTGTCACTTGGCAAACAGTCACTTGCTTTTGCTGTGCCCACTAAGAGAGCAGCAATTATGAGTAAGAGAGTCTGGAAGAGACTGAAGTGTTCAAAAATGAGGAAAATATAGTTGGGTTTTTACAATAATTTCTCCAATTTAAAGTCATGAAAAGTGTCTTTCCGCACATCAATATGTCTGCTTACTGCTTTTTTTTTTTTGAGGGGAGAGCTTTGGTTTGTGAAGGAATCACAGGATAAGGCACTAAACAACAGTGCTGGATTAAATATTTTCTGCTGATTCTCATTTTCTAGCTCCATGTCCAGCTGAGATGGGTATTTTTAATGATTTCTGGATGCAGAGGTGGAGAGCAGAGACAAGCAGTGAGTCCCAGGATTACTGAGGTTTCTCATCTCCCATTTTAAAATCAGATAAAATGGGGAGTGCTCCTGTGCCTCAGTTCTCTAGAACAAGTTATTGGACCAGATGAACTCAATGATTCTTGTCCCTTCCAACTCAGGATATTCTATCATTCTGTGATCTTTTCTTACAGATTTTTTCATTTTTCTTATTGACTTTACCCTTTTGATGCTGTGATGACTCATACACATTTTCTCCAAAGCCCCATCAATTTCAACACAATAAACATTTCAGGTAATCCATCATTTAAAAAAAAAAAAAAAAAAAAAAAAAAAAAAAAAAAAAAATCAATATTTTGCTAGGTTTGTGTCTGTTTCAGCTTTCCAGTCCCCTGCAGAAATGGAAAGTTTTTCTCCAGAGCACTTAACAAGGTTGGTTGAAAATTTTTCCCTTTTACCCTGATGCTGAACTCCAACAAAATGTTTGTGTGGGGGCAAGAGCAGCAAGGTCAGATGTGCAAATATATTTTCTTACAGATAAAGTGGACATAACTGGGAGGTTTTCTCTAAGTGGTCTGTCTTCTGTCTGAAATTTTTATATTTGCGCTTAGTTTGCTTAGAAGGCAACGCTGAAAGGAATATTCTGGAGGAATTCCATCTTTGTCCTGAATTATTAACTTGTCTGAGGAATGGCAAAGATAGAAAATCTGGGGGACAGAAACAGAAATCAAAACCACCCAACAAAATGCTTCATCATTTCCCTGGAAGGAACATTGTTCAGTTTACTGTAAAGCTGATGATGATCCCTGTGATCACAGCCAAAGGTCAAACCATTCCTGGTGATTCCCCAAGATAAAATCTGTTGTTTTATCTCCTATAACAAAAATACAGTGTGAAGACACCGAGGAGAAAAGCTTACAAATAATCTTACAACCAGAAAAGGTGGATTTTTGTGGCATTTGACTCTTCACTGTGATAAAACTGGATCCAGATTCCACCACAGAAATCCCAATACAAAAAAAAAAGCCCCAAGGGACAGAGTAAATGCTTTCAGACCCAGAACCAGGCATTTGTAAGATACAATCAAAATCCTAGGCCTGGGTTAATTTTTGGGTATGTAGGAGACTACAGTTTAGGATAAATGAGTATGGCTCTGATAGAAGAATCCTTTAAAAACAGTGCTTTATGTGCTAGAAAAGGGCTTGTAAAATAACAAAGGCATTCCCTGAAACAGAGAGCACAACACCAACATAAAACACTCATCATGTTTTCAGTGCAGGGCGAGGATTTGCACTCCTAACCTCCCACGTTGGAGCCTTGAACGGCATTTCTGTTTTCTCCTCAGCTGAGCTAATGACAGACCTGAAGTGCCAACACTGCAGCCAAAAAGGCTCGAGGTGGCAGGAACGTTGTTCACAGGGGACATGGGAGTCACAGCAAATACTCTCCTCAAGGCTGGCTGCCCCTGACCAAACAGTGTTTTCAGCAGGAAAAGCCAAAAAGTCACCCAGGGGCAGTGGAGTGCTCCGGATGAGTCCCATGGCTACTCCAGGCAGCAGTGGGTGAGGTAATGCTCTCCCTGGCTCCTGTCTCCTCTCCTGCTGCCAGCCCTGGTTCAGGCTGGGATATTTGCTATTTATTTGCTATTTATTTGCTATTTGCTATTTATTTGCTATTTATTTGCTATTTGCTATTTATTTGCGATTTGCTATTTACTCTTTGTTATTTATTTATTTGTTATTTGCTTTAGTCAGGGGCTGACATCACCCAGGGTGAAGGAATCCAGCCTGAATCCTGACAGCTCCGTGTGCCACTTTCATTCTTGGCAGGGGGAATTTGTCCTCCGTGACTTCACCTTCCATAAAATTTGCAGGTTGAGTGGAAGTCACCTAAATTCGCCGTTGAGGGAGGTTGGCATTGCCGTGCGGTTCCTCCGAGGTCTCTTGGACACCTGTGTGGGTTTGGGATGAATCACCCTCTGGACACAGCAGGAGAGGAAACAGCCTCGAGTTGAGCCAGGGGAGGTTGAGGTTGGAGAGTAGGAAAAATTTCCTCATGGAAAGGGTTATCAAGAGTTGGAACTGGCTGCCCGGGGAAGCGGTGAAGTCACTGCAGAGATTTAAAAGTGGATGTGGCACTTGGGGACATGGTCAGTGGTGGCCTGAGCAGTGCTGGGGCAATGGTGGGACTCGGTGATCTCGGAGGTCCTTTCCAACCTTAATAATTCTATAATTCCAATGATGCCTTCAAGTATTTCTAGTTTTTTACTCTGCTTGTATCTGTAACTTGCTGCAGTTCTGTGCTTCTTACAAAGTGCTAAAATCCTCTGTTCCAGCACCTTTGGCCAAACAAGGCTCTCTGAATACAAATCCAAGGACATATTCATTGCCTTAGGGCCCGAAAATATGTAAACAACTGTGAGCTGGGGGAGCAGGCCTGGGGTGGTGAACATCATCACTCACAGGTGGGAGTGGAGAATTAAGGGCCAATGTGCTAATGGGCAGAACTTATCAAAGGTGAAGGGCTCATGACCCACACATTTTGGGTGGGGAAATTTTGCTTGCCTGAATGTACCTTGAAGGCCCCGAATAAATTTGTCTGCATTTTATACTCCTGATTTGTTTTGGCCTGTGTTTCAGGCATCACCATGACACGCCAATTTTTCTCCAGTGATTGCAGAGATACCCATTTTCCAATCCGTGTGTGAAACCTTAGTTTGGGATGATGGAAATTAGGAGAACTGAGTGGTGGTGATCTGGAGAAGGGGCTCTGATGCAACCTCATCATTCTCTGACTGACAAAACCTGGATGAATATTTGGGGACATCCCATCCTGAGGGCAATGAGGGGAGAAAGAGGGAGCATGTGTAATTTTGGTTACTTCTGTGATTTTCCCCCATGTTTTTGTTCTCTGGACAACGTATTCCAAAGCTGTGCTTTCCACTTTCTATTCAGTGTTGAACATATAAGCAGTTTAAAGGAATTTGGGCTGGATTGCTCCAAGACAGAGCAGAGCTCAGCCGGAGCTCTTGCAATTATTTGAGTCTGGATTTTCCAGTGTAAGCCCAGCCTAGGAAAACCTTGCCATCTTTGTAGGAAATAAGTGGAAACAGCATTTCCCTGCCGGAGTGTGGAACACTGCAAAAATCCCACCTGTGAAACACAACATAAGTTATTTGAAATAGGTCCCATCTTAATTTTGGTGAGTGAGGCTGAGTTTCACAAACGTGTTGATGTTTTCACAAGCTGATGGTGCCAGATACGATCTCTACTGAAATTTTTATATTTCCAGATAAAATGTGTTGCTCCCACAAATTTGTCAGTTTTGCTGCCTGGGATGTAATTTTCCTTTTAGTTTCAGAAGGTTTTCAGGGTCCCAGATTTAAGTCAGAAGTTGGTACCATGCCTAACATTTGCTAACAAAAATAAGAACTAAAATGTTTTGTTTCTGTCCTTCTAGTACTTTTAATTTTGTTCATTATAAAATATTTTAATTTCCTTCCCTTTGGTGATGTTCAAAGTTCAATTATGAATGAGAGTGGCAATTATTTTTCACAAAAAAGTATTATATAATTAAATGAAGCATTATATATTAAATGAGTATTATATAAAATATTATTAATACTATATAAAAGTATTATATATTAAATGAAGCTTGTTCCAGTTTTGCCATAATTATTTCAAGTGTTGATCAACTGATCTCTTTCAAGAAAGGAGAGACAAGAAATCCTCTGAAATATCCCCCAAGGAAAACCCACTGATAGAGGTATTTGTTAATGCGAGGAAAAATATACAGTTTTAAAAAATATTGCAGGCACTTCTTACTTCTGAGAACTTACTCCTGCTTCTGGAAAACAAAAAAGAGGAAATCCAACTGGTGCATGGAAGCATCAGGTGTTTCCCACATGGGGAAATGAGGTTTTAATCAGATTTCACTCAGGTGTCCAAAAAAGGGATTTATTTCTAAATCACCAGTGACCTGTGGCTACATCTTTGCAAATCCAGTTGTGATTTGCAGCGGGAGCTCTCGTTTCTCAACAGGTCTGAAATTCAGGCTGCTTCGCATTTAGGAATCAAAAGGAGCTCTTTGTGCTTCTGAAATTCCGGCCTTGGCCAAGTGCTCTGCAGCCAAGAACAAAAGTTAAGTGAACTCAGAAAGAACAAGTCGTCAGCCTGACCTTCGGTCATCAGAAAAATGTAAAACATCTTCAATTTATTCCCCAAATCCAAGTCAGGTTTCGTCTGTGCTGAACATTCGGTGAAATAAGTGGGAATTTCAGGAATTAGCCGACCTGAAATCCTCGCTGGCAGTGGGGTCTCTGCGAGATTTGTTCTTGACAGTTTGTAAAGGCCACAATCCATCATTCCAACCTGGTGGAAAGAGGTTTTTTCGGTGGTTTGGTTTTGGTTTGGGTTTGATCTTTCATTGTTGTGGGCTTTTCTGTTGTTGTGGTTCGGGGTTTTTTTGGTTTGGTTGCTTGTTTGTTTGAATTGTTGTAAAGGAATTTTTTCCAGCATAGCGACTGGAGCTTGTTAAAGTTTCTATTTACTCCAAAGGGTAGTTATGGAAGAGAAAACATAATGGTTCTAAAGCAAAATGAGCAAATGATAAATGAATGTGTTTGGCAGCGGTAAAGCAAAATAAGTTTGTCCGGAGAGAAAGGAGGTGAAGGTCCTGATATTTTGCTTTTCTCCTCTCCATCCTCCTGTGTGATGGGAAATGATCTCTGATGTCCATCAGGCTATCATCCATCACAGGGCCTGAGAGATTTCTTAAATTATTTTTATTTTATGGATAATCACTCCACAGACAAAATGTTTTTGGGAGGTAGCAGCTGGAAGAACAAGGAACCTCTCACTTTGCTGTGAAAGCCATGACATGTGGAAATGTAAAATTCATTGCAATGAGAAATACCTGAAAGTGTAAAGAGATGTTTTGCTGTTCACTGCATCATAAATATCAAACTGCACCCAGGAAAGGGGAGAACGGATTTAATAACATCTGGTGTGGATAACTTTGAAATGTCTGCCATGGCAATTACATGGCAATGAAATGATTTCACACTGCTTATCATCTCAGAAGCACATTGTTTCTAATTATACATTACCCAGAAAAAGGGCCTTGCTGCCTTCTGTCTTTAAATTATAGTTTTTATCCAGGCACCACCTTTCCAGGTAGGTAATATTATGGCTACTGTTGCTTCTGAGAAGTGCCTCATGGATGGATTTATGCTCACTGCATAAAAATCCATTTTCTGAACCCTGCAAGTTCACAAAAAAAGTATAATTATTGCTGCATTTCAGTCAGAGAAAATCTTCGGTGGTAGGGGATTTTAAATGGCTTTCCGTGAATAAAAGCAGAAAACTTCTGTTCCAAAAATACAGTTAGTGGCTTCTGCCTCTCCATTTGGCATAGCAACAAGTCCTTCATGAAGTTTTAGTCTCTCAGACACCTCTCCCCATATGCAGCAGTGAGTTACTTTCCTTTAAAATCAGCCTTCAGAGGTGCATGTGCAGCTTCCATGGCTTGCAAACATCTCCTCCCATCGCATACCTCACCTAAGAAATGTTATTTCTGACGCCCTGCCCGCAGTACTTTGTGTTCTCTCTCAATTAATCAGTGCCCTTATCTTTGCTGCACTCCATCTTGTCTAACAAGCACTCCCAAAAGCACCTGAATTTTATTTCTAGGAATAAGTGTGTTGTCTTATTGGGAACATGTGTTCTTCAGAGCCTGCCCTGTGCCCTCACGCAGGAGAATCCACATTGATTCACTCCAAGAGCATGAACTCTGAAAACTCATATTATTTTTATTAAAATTAACTCTGGCTCTTTCTCTCCTCTCCCTTTTCCCCTGCACCCTCCAGCCATATCCAGCCTCAGAGTCAAAACAGGAACAAATGGAAAACACATTAAAAAGAGGATTATGTCCATATGGAGGAGGATTGACATCCATTTCCAAACTGGGAAGATTGTGATATACCAGCCAGTTTTGCCTTTGGTTATCCACCTGAGATGCCTGTGCAGGTCAGTTGATGCCTGAGCACCCAAGGGAAGGAGGGACAGCCTGGGAAGTGTCCCAGCAGAGAGCTGGTGGCCAGCCTCACAAATCTCTACTAAAAATCTATTTATTGTGGCCGCAGTCTGTGAGGGATTTTGTTCTCTTCCCTCTCCCTGACTGCTCCGTCAGGTTGGATCGTGGTTAGGTAATGCAGAAACCATCTCGAGATCCCTGGCTCTGGGCTGGGCCATTGTCACTTCACTGTGACACTGCTCAGGAGATGTGAGGCCACCTCCGAGTGAGTTTGATTTCTCCTGGTCGATAAAACTCAGCCCAGCCTTGAACAGGTCACGGTTGAATTGAAGCTGTGACTCAGAAAGTGATGTAAGAAAGCAGGGAGAGGAAAAAGAAGAAACTGTTCAAACCTCAGTGAGGTTTTGTCCATCGTCAGGGCTGCTTTTGTGCTGGGGTGGTTTGGAGCAGGGCGCTGACATCTGTTTGGAGCAAATACCGCACAGTGTCCCTCCAGCACCACCATCCACAAGAAGTCAGTCCTGATTAGCATTGTGGATGCAGTGCTGAAATCTGGTCCTGAACTATGAAATTCGCTCTATAACCTTTTGTCATTCCCAGAATGAAAATTGTCCAAGCACATCTGCATCACCCAGCTTTCCTTGGAAATTATCCTTTACCCTCACCTTGTACTGAGGGACCGAAAACATTGAGGGATCTCTAAAGCCAACCAGATCAGGGCAGGAGTCAGATTTATTCTCTCTGGGCCACAGCTGCCCAAAATTTTGGTAAATACCAAAATGGCTATTTTAATGGTGAGATATCCATTTAAAAACAACCCTGGGATTGTAGAAATGTGAAAACTCTTTGTAACAGCAGCAGAGTGCTGAGAATCAGGCAGGATTGTGCCCACAGCTCAGTTAAAAAAAAAAAAAAAAAAAAAGTGGCAGATTGGCAGATTAATGGGCATAATCAAGCCTGACATTGAGTAAGAGGCAAGAACGAGTAATCAGATCCCAACTTAGCTGATGCTGGCATTACTGGGAGCCTGGGGCACAGTCCAAGGATAAAAACATAACGTCTTATCTAAGCAAGGAGTCATTTGTGCACCACTGGTTACAACACGTTCTTAAAAAGGGAAAGAAGGAAAAGGAAAATATGGCACATGAAATTATTTTATTCCCCAGAAACGATAAGAAAGTAAAGCTAAACGTTCCTACACCAAATCTTTATAGAGGGAAAGCCTATCTAGAGTTAACCCCTTGGAATATCCACTGTAAATCCCCAGGATATGAAAAAAAATGGTTTAAAAAAGTGAAATGGGGGTTAAATCAAATTAATATAATGAAGACACTTAAAAACTCAGATTTTGGAATATTTCTTGCTATTTGGAGATTGCTGGGATCCATGGGGCCAGCCTGCTCCTCAGTTCAGTGAGAGTTCAGGCAGTCTGACAATCCCATTCTTTTGGCCAAGGCTCCTTTTCTGGCAACGCATCCCCCTGTTTCTCAAGATTCTTCTTTTCCTCCAGACTCAACAGGATGTTGACCTGGATCTCTCAGAACAGCTCATGGAGAGGAAAGACCCTCTGACACGAAACAACGTCACTGGAGAGGGAACTGCAATGTCAGGGAGGGCATCTGGAAGATCAAAGCGGGAATAAACCAATCACTCCAAGCTGTATCGCTTTGCACAGCTGAGTTTTATTTCCAGTCTTTCGCAGTACAGCTCCTGAGCCTTAACAAGAAAAGAATTTTCGTGTAAAATTCAGCAAATTAAAAAAGCTTGTTCATGTAAAATTCGGTAAATTAAAAAAAAACAAAACCGGACCAAAAGCCAAAGGCCTGCGGGGGAAAACTGAAACTGAATTTCCGTAATGTGGACCTTTCCCAGAAAAGCCAGGCGTGGGTCAGTGTGAAATGCAACACCACACATCTGCAAGAGAGTGTGCCCAGCTCTTCCCAACCTTTTCCATTTCCGTCATTTGCCATCATTTGAAACCTTCCACGATGACAGCTCACAACCACAGCCCAGCTCCTCCTCAGCGGGAGCTCTGGGGCTGCCGGGAGTCAAGAGAAGCACGCAGGTGAGAGGGATGGAGGGTGGTGGGTGGAGGTCACCTCTCCCACCTCTCCATGCCCACAGAGCAGGATGAAACCATGTTTACAGCTGGGATGAACCTCCTTTCTCCCTTCCAGCAGCAGCTCGAGGTGTGACCCAGTGTAAACACAGTTGGTGTCTCACGGAAATGACTCAGGCTCTCAACGCTGTCTTGATGGTCTTCAACCAGTGGGACCTTGATTTATTGTCCTCATGAGCCTCAAGTGACACCATTTGCTCTCTCTCCAAGGGCTGGTAGCCGAGCAAGGTGACAGCTGGTGATTGGACGTGACCACTGCTGTGCTCTGGGAGAGTGACACATGCGTGCCATGGCCTCTCCTGAGCCCTTCTCAAAATGTTTGTGCAGGAGCAGCCATAAATCGGCCTAATCGCCCCGAAGATGCAATCCAAGGCGTTGGAGTCTAGGCCTTATCTGCATCACCTTATCGGCAGCGAGGGCGCGAGATGCACCCCGGGAAGGGAGGGGACTGCGCCAGAGGGATCGGCCTCGTCCCTGCTGTCCTGGCACGGGGAGGGGACTGCGGCCGAGCTGGGTAATGATTTGTCATCGCAAGGCCCGGGGTGTCTCTCTTTGCAGAGGAAACCTTGGCCGTGATTGACAGCGGGGCTGTTTTTGCCGCTTCCCTCGCTGCTGTCAAGTAATAATGAAGCTTTGTCAGTCCATCATGGACATGGACATGCCAGACTATGTCGACTCCTTGGACTCCTCTTACACCATGCTGGAATTCGACAACCTCCGCGTGCTCCCCAATAACACCGGTGAGAATTTTTCTTGTTTCCTGTTGAATAAGCTCCACTATTTTGTTGTAAAGCTGGGCACCGAGGAAAGGCAGGTGGGAGGTGTGGGGCAAAGGGTGGAAGGGGTAATATTTAAGCAGCTGACCTGTCAACCTCTGTTGCATCTGTGGTTATGTTTGGGCTGAAATGCGATCCCTTCACTTGCCGGTCCCGTTCTGGGTCATTCTTTTCGTTGGTGGGCTGTGTCTTGTTCTGAAGAGCCCACCAGGTTTTGCAAACATTGGTAGAGGTATTCATGGCATTCCCCAGGTTTGTCCCCCTGTGTCATTTAGGAGAGGAGTTATTACCAATATCTCTTGTTAAAATGTGTGTTTCATTCCCGTGTATGACTTCGGTTGATATTTAATCCTCGGGAAAACATGTCGTCCCAAATGGCATTTGTCCACGACTGTGCGTGTCTCATTTAAGTTGATCGCAGGGGCTCACATTGAGAAGCAATATCCAGATCATTCCTTGCCTTATATTTCTTTTCTAAGATGGTCCAACAGTTTTTAGGGCACAAAAGGACTTGGCTGGGAGGCAGGAGTGTTTATACGCCGAGACTTCCGCTTTGTTCGCAGAAATAAAGCGCTTTGTGCGGTATTTAATTCTTTTGCATTAAAAGTACTCTGACATAAAGTGAACTCTATTCTGTGAAATCAACTGCTCGCTGTGTAAAAATAAAGGACAGTTTGGTTACAGAGCATGAAACCAACCGTGCAACTGAATGAGATCCCAATGTTAGTGATCCCTTTGGAGTGTTTTGGCAGCCTTTTCTTTTAATTTGTTAAGGAGCTTAGTGAAATTAAGATGGGATTTTCATATTTGCTCATTAACTGGCTCATCAAAAGAAATTAGGGTTTCAGCAGGGCTATCGCCTACAATATGAAATGATTAGGCTTATTGCTGTGGGGCATGGCGATATGTCAGGAGACAAGCAAAGTTAAAAGGCCTGAAGAAACTTAAATTTAAAGTTGACTTCTGTAAAGCTCTGGCTGTACCCAAATCAAGATTTTCAATATAGTTTTTGCCAGCTCCAGATAGACTGGATCTTATTCCCTATCCTTGCAGAAAGGTTTCCATCTCCCATCCTTCTCCAGAAATGTTATTTAACACAGATGTTTCGCTTTGTCACTTCCCGTTGAACAACAAGATATTTTTCACTTTCTGAAGAAGCGCAAATTTCCTGAAAATTCGATATAATTTTGTAAACGAACCACCAACGCCTGTTTGGGCTCTCTGTTGATTCACACAGTGGAACTGACAGGTTGAGTTTTTTTCTGAACTTTATCGAGCTCGGTATTGTGTTATTTGTTTAGCTGTTAATGACTAACCAGCTCTCTCGGGAAGTAGCTGCTTTGAAATTACCTTGTTTGTCTTGGGTAAGTGTCCTTTTCTTCAGTTTGTAAAAATAAGTTCAAAAAAAGACCTGAAATGGCCATGCATGGAAATCTATTGCTGTCCAGCTTAGTTCAGTCCCCTGAGGTAACTCAAAATTACATTTTCCTTGTAGCTTCAGAGATATTTTAGGATTTGCTAGAATCAAGAAACGATCTCATTTTATGTATTTTTTACAATTATACTGGATTTTTTTAAAGGTTGTTTATATCTCTCCTAAGACTAATTTGTATTATTTTCCCTACTAAATGATGGCAGCTTTGCCCTCTATAAACACGAGCAGGAAGGAATGCAATATTTATTTTAATGGACACAGCACAGTTTCTTGCATTCTGAACAATTCCAAAAGTGAAAACTGGCATATTTTCGAATAAGGTCATTCTTTCTTGAAACCAACTCTTTCCTTCTTCAGAACATTATTTCATCAAAATTTTGGGTGGATTAATTTTGTGGAGCACTTCCTGTGCTCAGATGTTTCTTCTTCAGGAAGCTGCTGTCATTCTGAGATTTGCTCAGATATGTATTTTGGATTTTCCACCTTTAAATGGCCCATAATTTGCCAAATATTTTTAAGACTTATTCAAAATAAAGAATAGAACCCATTATGGGAACGATATAAAAATTATTCCGGTTTAAATAGAATGGCAAAAGGAGAGGAGCAAAAATCACTGTTAATTCTGTCTTTCCTTTGTGAAATATGTGTTGTAACAGCAAAAATTTTCCCCATTCTGTACAAATTTCTTTCCTTTATCTTGGTTGGCACTCCAAGCCATATTCTCAGTTTTTATGTGTGGTTAATGCCCATTTCCTCACGCTCTTGTCAGAGCTGTCCCATTTTGGTTAAGGCATGAAGTTATTGCAATTCTTCTGTGGAGAGTCGGGAGCGCTTTCTCCCGGGATGGTGCTCACTGTCCTCCCTCGGTCCCCACACACCTCACTGATCCCTGGGACTTCAGCACGAGGCTGGAGGAACCTTTCCCAGCCCCGCTGGAGTCTGACCCACCTCAGACCCTGCAAAAGCCACCAGAGATGTTCTGGTAGTGATTTACCATCCCTCAACCTGTCCCTGGGAGCAACTCTGTCCTTTCTGGCTGGTCCCTCCATCATCATTCTGCAGGATTTGGGATCTCTAAATCCCAGCTGTGTTTTACATCTCCAAACCCCCCTCTATTTGCTGAAAGCTGGTGTAGAAAGAGGCTGACCTGCACGTGGCCAGGGTTTAACTCCCCTCCTGCCCTACATTTGTGTGTGCAGGTTTCGCAATGCTGCCGTTGGCACCGAGTTTGGCTGTGCGTGTGCGAGCCCTAAACCCACACTGGGGATCTCTTCACAGTCCAGCCCAGCACATGTAATCTGGGGATTTGCTCATGGCAAATTACAAAACTCAGATTTCTGAGTAGGTAAAAGCCGCTCTGGAAAGTACTGCAAGACAATTCCCTTTTACAGTGTGCATCTAGAAGAGCTGTAGCCAGCAATGCAACTGAAAAGGAAAGCAGTGAAAATTGGCATATTTTCAAATAAGGTCATGCTTTCTTGAAACCAACTCTTTCCTTCTTCAGAACATTATTTCATCAAAATTTTGGGTGGATTAATTTTGTGGAGCACTTCCGGTGCTCAGGCATCATGAGAACATCCTCAGTGGCATTTCTTATCACTGGAAAACTGACATTGTCATTTCAGCCCTGGTTAGGCAATGATTTACATACAGAGGCGGTAGGTACCAAAAATCTGTGTGCATTTCAGTTTTGAGCTCGGCTGACCCCAGATCTGGGGAAGCCACTGGGATGCTCTTCTAGCATTAGCTAGCTCCCAATCTGATTATATATAACTCACAAAAAATGGTCAAAACTTCAGATTTTTCTGCCAGCGAGCCTTGGGGATAACCCTAGTGAGGAGTATGGCCACAAGCAGAGCCTCAGCTCAGCCCCAGAGCCACAAAATTCACGATGAGTTGTGATCTCTTCCCAGAGAAAAATATTAAGTACATCTCTCCAGTGGAAATTTCAGAGGTACCCTGGCAGGATTAGGAGCTGTTCCTTGTGTCAGGAAGGGATGGAGCACCTGGAGCAGATTTCACAGGGACTGTGCTGCCAGGGATCCTGGCTTTCCTCTGCTTTTCCTCACAGTGATCCATCCAGGAAAACCCCAAATACTGGGGAGATTTGAAAGCTGCATTGAAAGAGTCTTCTGGTGCCTGTGGTATCAGTTGTGCTTTTCTCTTCTCTGAGCTAATTCTCATTTGGAACCCATCATTAGCTGGTGACAGGACTTTGTAATTAAAATTTATCATCATAATTACCGTGCATTCTGTCTTAGGGCTTTCCTTTTTTTTTTTTTTTTTTTTTAATTTCTGTTCCCATTCAGCCAATTCAGCTGAAAAAGACACGTGGCTCCCCCTCAGGGTCTGAACTTTTGGCTGTGGAACCTCCCTAACACAGAGCCGCCCAAGTCACTGGAGCTTTGTTTGTGCTTCCACGGAGACAAGTGAGGGCAAAATTTGGTTTGCTGATTTCCATGGGCCCTCACACACACGGTGCTGATGGCTCCTCCTCCAGTAATACCTGGTTTAAGGCCAGATTATTAATTCTTTCCTTATATCAGCAAGCAGATTCTCATGTCTTACTCACAGAAAGGAAAAAAAAGTATTTTCTGGTGAGTAAATACTTTCCAGCATCAAGAATATTTTGCAGTCTGGAGGATGCAGGGTCCATTGGAGACCTAAATGTTTGATCTTTGCTTCATTCCTTTGAATGCTAAAGAAAGCGTGAGTGGAGCGAAGAGAAAATTTGCCACCTTATCGTTATTTTGGTTGTGCAGTTTTTTAAATGGAATCCAGCACACTCAGCTCATTTGTTTGTGGTCATATTCTCCTTTAAAAAATAGATGGAACGACAGATGCCCAGGTGTTTAACAGTGCAGTTATTCTCAAAGGAATACTCTGTACAGTTCATTTAACACTGAGTTATTAAGTAAAATAAAACCAAGAGTCATTGCAAAAAAAACCCTTAAAAATCAACCTAAATTTCCACTGAACACCTCTGACACAGACAGTGTACCCAAAGGACCCAAGGGTCACTTCCTGACAAATGTCAGAGCTGGGAGCATCTTACACAGATTTTGGGAAGAGGCAAATCTCACATCCTGTCATTATGACCTAAGAACGATTTTGATGCTGTCATTCTTTCATGTCATGTTGTTTCCGTCTTGCTACAACCCCTTTATTTACTCATCCATGCACCACAAAGCGAATATGGATCAAAAGGGTGATTTTAGGGGGTTACAGGAAGTCTGAACCTTGCATTAGCGAAGTCTTAGCTAAAAATGTCTTAGTCTCAGCCTTAGCTGAGAAACTTTCCATTTTTAAAAAAACCTAAAGCTTTATTGGCTTTGTTTTATTTTTCTTTTTTTTTTGTAGGGGGGTTGATTACAATCTTCCTTGCATGGCAAATATTTTCACTAGAAATTTTTGATGTGTATTCACACACCAAAATAACCTTCCCTCACTCTCTCTGTATATGTACATTTTGTGTGTGGATTACCCAGAGCTATTTTTATGCATTACGGATTAGAAAACTCTCTCTAGGCAGATCAGATGACGATTCCTCCCCTTTGAGTGGTTTTCTCTCAGAAATACTAAGCTGAGCTTTCCCCATCTCCGCTGCGGGGATGTCTCATCCCACAGCCACGTCAGGATGTGTCTCATCCCGGGGATTTCTCCGAGGTCACTGGAGCAGGAGCTGGGCTCTCCTGGAGCACAGAACACGCTCCCAGAGGTGTGATAAATCCATAAAACCGTCCTGCAGCGAGTGCCCAGGTCAGGCTCTGCAAACAGATGGAGACACACAAACATTGTCACCTGCCTCTTCACAAGGGTCTCCTGTTTTTTCTTCCCCCGAGGTGTGCCTCAAATTGGGAGGATGAAGAGGATGAGTGTGGTGGTTCAGGCTGAGGGAGAGGCTCCGAGGAGGGTTTTCAGCAGTGTGTACACACAGGGCAGAGCTGTTCCTGCCCCAAATGAGTGCCTGTAAACAGAGGGCATGACAGACAGCATTCACAGAGCCTAATTGTAGGTCCCTAATTTAGAAGGTTGATCTTCCTGCACACCTCTGTTGCTTTCTAGTGGGGAGCAATGAGCCTCTTCAGAGGGAATTTCAGAGCAGGGACCAGACTTAGAGCTAAAGAGATCTGTGTGGGAGCTGCTGTCTCTGCCCTCTAGCTGCAGAACTCTCAAGAACAACCTTTTATCTTCAACACCTCTGTCATGGGCATGAAACAAAGGATGAACTATTTCTTCCTTTCTCCCTCTGCTGCTGCTTCTCTGCTTTCTATTTATTGAAGTTAATGACTTTTTTTACGTTGTCTTCTGTGGACACCAGCTTTGAACCAGGGATTCTTCAGGTATCTCATTGAGGAGGTGGCTCCCCATCCCTCAAAAAACATAAAACTCACATCCAGGTGAGGTTTCTTTATATCTGCCCAGGAAAGCAGTGATCATTGATAAGTTCTCAGGAGCGGTTTGGGTTGTGCAGCTTTAAATCTGGTGAAGAACAAAAATGGTGAAGAAAATCACCAATACCAGAAGCAATGAGATTGGGAAGAGCATGACCATCAATTCAGAGGGTTCCATCACAGGGAGCTCTAATTTTTTGTTTTTTGCCCACAGAGGCCATCGCAGCCGAGTCAGCGAACACCAACCTGCTCCCCAACGGGGTCAGCTCCCTGTGTTCCATCTGTGGGGACAGAGCCACCGGCAAGCACTACGGGGCCTCCAGCTGTGATGGCTGCAAAGGCTTCTTCAGGAGGAGCGTCCGCAAGAACCACGTCTACTCCTGCAGGTACCGGCGTTTCTGTAATTAATAAACGTAATTTATGGACGTGGGAAATAATTTGGGGTGGGGATCAGGGGCTCTTGTCTCAAAGGCCAAGCTGCCATGCTGTGAGGGACAGCAGGAGGACTGCAGTTTGGTTTACAAGGGGTAAACTCAGTCCTGTCTCTAAACTCAGTCCTGTCTTGTTTTGGACACTGACACTTTCTGTGGCACCAAGCAATGCATTGAGTGAATTCACCACCACTGCTTTCCCCGTGATGTAAATCAAGGGAAACTCACAGACCTGAGAATCAGAGAATCACAGAATTAACTGGGTTGGAGAAGACCTTTGAGAGCCTCGAGCCCAACCTAAAACCTGAGGTTTGCCTGATGTGTAAAATACATAAATACAGACCCTGAGGGTGGAGTGACCCCATGACCTCGTCACAGCCCAGCAAGGGACAGCCAAGGTGGCAAAGGACCAAAGCTCCAGAAATTTCATATTTCTTGCTTTTCCTGGTAAAAACTCACAAGCATCCAAGAATCTGTCACCTCCAAAGCCTTCACATCCCCTCTCACCGCTTCTCCATTTTTGTTTTGAAATACAATAAATTATGTACACTGACTTATCGGTGATGATTTTAGGAACATTCTGAGAAATGAGTGTGGACCAGAGATGATTCACATCCACTTTGGCACACAGGTGTACATTTGAGAGAGTTCTTCTGCCAGGAGGAGGCTATGAATTATAAAGCTGCTATCTTGATTGACCTTAGAAAAGAAATTATGTTTATTCTAGCACAGGAGAAAGTGGAAAGAAATCCCAAACCTGAATACACTCAAGCCATTCATCTCTAATTAAAACCTGGAGGTTTTCTTTCTGTTCCAAAGCTCTTCCTCCTCTAAGAACATCCCAAATTTTTCCAATGCAAGTCACCTTACTTGTTCCAAATGTTCCTGGTGTCATTATCACTCCAGGGCACACCTGAGGTGACAGCAGCGTCGACCCACACAGTGCCCACCCCACAAATTGTGGGATTCCTGCAGGAGGAGGTGAAAACTGCCACTGGTTTCTTTGAAATTCCAGCTGTTGTTCTCCTGGGAGCGGAGTTGTTGCCTCTCCCCAGGAATCCATGAATCTCTGTGATATTTGGCAGCTCAGGGAAGATCCACAGCATCGAAGCCAAGCTTGTCTGCAAGCCCTTATTTGGTGAGCTCAGCCCAGCTCAGAGCTCTGCTTATCACAGACGTGAATTCCTCTGAAAGTCTCTGTGCCTTTTTACCTTTGGCTTTTCACCAGTCTGGGAAAGTGCCTCAGCTTTTACAACCTGATGGTCCCGGAGCAACCCACGTCACCTCCTCTCGGCATGGAAGATTCCCCTTCCATTGCTCCACCCGCCATGGGGAGAGCTGCCAAATCTGCGTGGGCCACCCCTGGAACAGCACAAGGGTTCCTAAATCCCCACAGGAATGAGGAGGAATGAGGAGGAATGAGGAGAAATTAGGAGGCCGCATCCCTCAGAACAAGGCCGCAGGCCCGAGGCCTTGTGGCCCATGACGCGGTTTATTCCACGCAAATCGTAGAATAGCTAACGAGTGAAATCAGACAAACCCCAGCGCTGAACACCCAAAATGCTGTCTGGAAGTGGGAGATGGAGCTCCTACCAGAGTTTTTGGCTTTCACAGCCAAAACCATCCCAGGCCCTGCAGGGTGGGTGGTCTGAAGCCCCAGGCCGTGGAAAGAGGAGGAGCAGGGCCAAGCCAGGGCTGATTCAATCCATTCCTTGTGAACCTCTGGCTCTTCTCTAGGACCATGCAGTGTGGGGCTCAGGGAGGTCTGGGGCTGTATTTGGGGTGCATTTGGGGCTGCTCACACAAGGGGGTCACAGACGCCAGGCTGGTTGCTCCATGTTGTGTTTCCCATCTCCTCCCAGGTTCAACCGACAGTGCGTGATAGACAAAGACAAGAGGAACCAGTGCAGGTACTGCAGGCTGAAGAAGTGCTTCAGAGCTGGCATGAAGAAAGAAGGTGAGTGCAAAGAGACATTTCAAACCTGCCTGCTGCTGTCTCGGGCTCTGCTCCCACTGCAGAGCATGGTGGGGAGCAGGTTGGAAAGATGGTGCTTGTGCATCACTGAGAGAGGTTTTTTGTTGCAGCTGAGAGCCCCATTTGCCATTTTATCTCAATTTCAATGACAGAAAGGTGACATTATTCACCCATCCTGTGAGGCTGGTCTTTTCGGGGTATTTTAGTGCTGGGAAAGGGATGGGCTTCCTCAGAGAACGTCTAAGTGCTTTATGGCAGCAATTCCCCCTCTCCATACCCACTGGTGTGAGTGCTAATCCCGCTTGTGCCAACCTCAGTGAGGACCTGCCACCCTCAATGTCATAAATGCCACCAGTTGGCTACTTCAGATGGCGAGATTGGCTCAGCTGATGCTCACGTAGCTGCAGGCGAGGACAAGGTACAGCCTTGAGGAGCAGGAGCCTCTCCTCCGTGGCACAGGGCACACGGGCAATGCTCCTGGAGAGAGGTGACTCATGTGTCCCCCACAGGTGATTCATGTGTCCCCCACAGGTGACTCATGTACTCCAAGAGGGGACATGAGTCAGAGCCAAGCCCTTCGGTGGTGCTGCTGCTGCAATATGACCATGGAGCCATTGCCAGCGCCAGCACCGAAGGGCCAATCCCATGCTGGTGACACCTTTTGTGGCACTTCCCGTTGGCTGATTGAAGAAGGAGGTGGAGAGCTGTATTTTTGGGTGCTGGTGACCATCAGGATGAGTCCTTTCTAAAGGAAATACTGTTTAAGTGTCTGAAGCTCAGCAGGAGAAAACCCATTTTGGATAACCTGTGCCTACCTCCAGCTTCTCTGGGAAATCTAGGATCTGTCACAGCCCTTCTGCTCTCTGCTCATCTCCTTCTGCACACTGGGAGAGCATGGACAATTATTGTGATTGTCCTTGTCCACTGAGTGCTTGACAAACTGAGGCCCAGCCCGCCCGAGGTGCAGCCAGCTGGGTGATGGTTTCCACACTCCCCACCCTTCATCTCTGCTGTTCCCCAACCCTCTGGCAAATAAAGGATGAGGGAGGCAGAAAGGAGCTTGAAAGTCTCTTTCCATGCCACCAAGTAAAATCGAGGCCCCACTGAAACCAAGGGGAAATTAGCCATAGATTTCTGGTGATTCATGAGATTTTACTGGTGATGAAATGATCTTTCCGATGTTCTGAACATATGTTTTCCTGGAGATGAAGGGTGTCTTGAAATTTGGCATAAGTCATGGATAAGGCAAAAATGCCGGCTGGTTTAATTTAGGAGAAATGGAGTAAATACAGCAGATGGAAAAGTAAATAGAGCTCAGATTAATAAAGACCAAATTGAAGCTGATCTGGTCAGTTCTAGATGGGGATAGAGCCAATTGCCAATGCAGCAAACTGCACTGCTTGGAAAGGCAGAAATCTGGTTATCAGATCTCTTCTTTGTGCTGAAGCATGATTTTTATTGGTTTTTATGGTAAAAGTTATAAAACCTTGGCTCATGCCTCCATCACTGAGTGCAGCTCGATGGAAGATGACTCATTTCAAGTTCCACATCGTCACATTCCTTGAAACTTTTTTATGAGCGCAGTCAGGTTGTGCGCTCGGAAAATGCTCCTGTGTTTGGCAAGGAAGATTTTAAAACACCTTGAGCAACTGCTGTGCAGAAATTAGCTTAGCTGACCAGAGCTCTACCCCAAGCACATGCGCAAGACTGGGAAAGAAATTTTCTTGCACAATTGTGTGCACAAAAAGAACACAGCTATTTGCTTTTGGGTGGTTCTAGATTAATATTAAACAGTATTGCGAAGCATTAGGGAAAGGGAGAAGCCGTGTCTTGGATAGAGCACTATTGGAGTGCACAAATATTTGCACAAAATCTTTTGGAGCGTGCAGCAGTTCATGCTGGGAGGTGACAGCGGTGACATCCACGTTGTGCCCCAGCACTGGCACGACACTCTTTCCCTGGCACATTCCATTTGGGTCAGCCCTTAGAACAGCAATCAGAGTTTCCAGGGTGTGGTAATAGCATTGTTTATCCACAGCAGAGGGGAAGAAGCTGGAAATGATCCTTTTCCCAGGCTGGCTGTGACAATCCACCTGGGGTGGGGTCAGCAGGGCAGTGCCACCCTCGCAGGTGCCCCACTGACCCACTGCTCGGTGTCTGCGTGCTCAGCCCTGGAGAACTTGCTGTTCCCTGGCAAAACTAACTGATAAACACGAATTTTGGATCCAGAGGGATCTTTTTCTTCCAATCTTCCTGTGTTGTAAGACGTGATGCGACACATTTGGATCTTTATTTTCCTTTTTTTTTTTTTTTTTCCCCTTTTGGAAGCAGTTCTAGTGGATAAGGAAGTACAAGGAACTGCGTGGCCTGGTAGAAAGGAAATTTCTCCCTAAAGAAAAAGCAAATACCTGAGTAGCTTTAAACTGTGTCAGGAGAGGTTTAGGTTGGATATTAGGAAAATGTTCTTCCCCCTGAGGGTGGTGGGGCTCTGAACAGGCTCCCAGGGAATGGCTGAGAAAATTATCAGTAGGATCTTTAGGTTGCCTCCTTTGTACAGACTGGATCTGATCCTATTTCAGAAAGAACCAAGACTGCCCCACAGGACAGCCCCACACCTTCAGGCTTGTGCCTTGGGTTGGGATCCAGGTTCCATCGGCACTGACGAGAGCAGGGAAGGGACAAAACTTGAGTCTCGTTGGGGAAAGTCCAGCCCCCAGATTTCCTAGCAAATAGCTCATTCAGAATCACTCCTATCCCAAGTGCATCTTTTAACTAAATGATTCACTTTGATAACAACCATTTAGTTTAGGATGAGGGAGAGGGAAAGGCTTGCCTGAACACAAACCCTTCTCATCTCCTTAAACACCTTTATAATCAGGATTTCAGATTTTTACCAGAGATTCACTCCTTTATTCCTGTTTTGTGGCTAAGGCCAGGACTGTACCAGAGGGAGGTCTGGGTGCTTTGGGGATTTTCTGCCTGCTCTCCCTGATTTCCTCTCTTTGCACACAAGGTTCGATTTCTATTGTCTTGCACAATGCTATCGGACAGGTTTTTGGTCACTGCAGCATCAGTGGCTGAGGAGAACACCAGGTACTCAAAGGAAACAGCAGGACACTATTTTTAGCATCTCCCTGAGGTCATGTTTAACCTGGAATAAGTCAGCAGGGTGTGATTTCTCAAGTGAGCCAGGTCATCTCCTCACACGGAGCTGAGTGACTGAAAACCTGGAAGCCTTTTGAAATTCCAGCCCTGCACTGTCAGGATTCAGTTTGCTGGTGGGAAAAAAAAAAAAAAAAAAAAAAAAGAGGGGTTAATATTTAACCTCTCACCCCCTTCAAAGTAATTTATGAATGTGCATGAACTTCTTTAGTTTTATGCAGAAGTAAAAAGAATTGTTGTATCACTTAGTGCTGCAACACGGTGGGAGGGTTTGAGGCTTTTTCTTATTTATTATTGTGAAATTGGACAGATTTATAGGACAGTTTTATTAGTGTTTCACAGGACCTCTATCTTGTTTCATACTTTTCATTTGCACATCTTTTTTGCCAGCTTTCAGAAGGCTGGGGCTGCAGTTTATTGCAAAGAAGGATGGAAAAGATAAAGGTTCTTCTCTACCTTCAATAGTCATAAATCAGCCCAAAAGCCCATGAAAGGATTAAATGTACATGTACCACAGGGATTTATTTGTGAATAAAACACACCACACCTATAAAATCCGAGGTAGTTCAGGGAGGAAAGATTATTTGTGGATATAAATGAATCAGACAGCAGGAGGAGTAAATCTGTCAGTGAAGACAGAAACAATGTGAGCTCCGGTGAGTGCCCCACACAGGGACCTCTCTCTCTGGGCCATTCCCAGCTCCGGCATCCAGCACTGGGATTTCAGTCCTTCCTGCAGCTTCATTGAGTTTTAGTGACAGCAAAGCCAAGGTCCCACCTGAGCCCAGTGCCCCCAGGGCCAGCACGTCCCTCGAGCACTCCCAGGAGTGACCTGTCCCTTCCCTTTTCCAAACACAATAAATATAGCCATATAATCACGGCACGGTAATAGATTAATTTTTGTGGCAGGTGAAACATTAACTCCCTTTTGTGTCTAATTCCACCACATCTTGGGCACTTTCAGCGATAACACCCAAATCACCTTGAGAAAGTCGGGTTGGACCATCCACTTACACTGGAAAATTGAGCTTATCAGAGCATGAGGGAAGCACTGAAATATGTGCCATAAAAATACTCGGGGGGAAAAACAGGCTGGGGCTTCTTAAAGGAGTCCGTCATGGGGAGCAGGTCTGCCTGGGACTGGAGGATTTATATAAAATTAGAAGTGTAACTCATCTGGAAAGGGAAAATTTGTACTTTTTCATGTGAGCAGGCAAAGAGCCCCACCCTGAGAGCTTGTGGGGGATAAGTGCAGGTGTAGAAGCTTGGGTGGGGATTTTCCAAAATAGCCAGTGATGACACAGATTGGTCAGGCTGGTTTCTTCTGAGTGCTGGGTGCTGCCACTCACCTTCCTGGTGGAGCAATAAAACCCTGCAGGGTCACGATGATGGTTCCTATAATCACCTTGACCTTCAGGCTGGGGGGTCCCTGGCTGACCCCTCCTCATGCTTAAAGCAACTTATGCTGCTGTCTGAGGTGGCTTAGCAGAGCCTCCCAAGAGCTGTGGTTGTTTTTTTCTCTGAATTGATGACAAACTGCCTCTCTGCAGTGTCCATAGCCTGAAAATGCTCCAGGAATATGTCTGTGTGTTGCACTTTTCAGAAATGGGTGCTCCCACCCAGCCCCTTGCAGGCAAGGCTGGCCCTGAGGTACAAAGTCACATCCCCACGAGCTGATCCTGACTGACAGCAAGGCTGAGCCCCAAATCTTGGAAAATAAATACTGAGCTCCTGTCGATAAGGGGAGGCATTGATTTTTGTCACTGTTGCTTGTTTTCTGCCCTTTCACTTTGTTGGACTCTCATCAGAGGCCAGTTAGGAAAACAGAGCAACAGAGTTGGGCATGAGCTGGCAAAAAAAACACTTTCCCTCAAACTGAGCAAAACAGTGCCCACATTTTTCCTTTGTATGGGTTCCCAGGAATGAGTCCTGTGCAAAAAGTGATGCTCTAAAACAAGACCCAAGAGAGAGGCAAAGTCTCTAAAGAAGGATGGCAAAATAACTTCGCTGATTCTGCAGAAAAAAAATAAATCATTGCTGGAAAAATCTTCTCCAGTGGCCATTTTTGAGACAAATCCACACCGTTTTACACCCAAGGGGTTAAAGCACAGAGCGAGTCGTGCTTTGGCAGCTCTGTTTGTCATTCCCCCTAAATAAAAGGAAAGGAGTCTGGGATTGCTGGCTGAAGGAGGAGGGATGTGTTGCACTATCACCACATGCTAAATCTTCCTGCTCCCTCTGCTTTAAGGACCTGACGAGTTCCTTTCTGAGCTGTTTGTAGCCAAGATCTGTGAGCTGCCAGGAAAACACTAACTGCGTTCAGCCTCCTTCCCCCAGCCCCGAGCTGCTGGACAGAGGCAAGAGGGCTTGGGGGAGAAACCAGCACTGAAAACAGGTTGGATTAAGTCTAAATTCTCCTTTTTTCTCTGCTGCTGTTTCACTCGATGGCTGCAGTGGAGGCGAGTCAGCTCTTGGAGACCGTGCTGTAAAAATAAGCTGAAGTGCAATCCATCCCTTCTGTTCCCTGTGCAGGGCTGATGGAGCGCGGGGCTGGATGAGCCTCGTGCTCCAGGGAAAAGGATGGTTTGAAGGGTGGAATGGGGCTCAAAAATCACTGTTTTTTTTCCAATTCACCATGGCATGTCCATGCTTTTCTGCCAGCAGAGAGCCTGGGCTGATCTCCACTCTGCTGTGCTCCCTGCAGTGTGTCCAAGGTCTGTGATCAGCAGCTCAGGGTGCTGAGCTGGTTTCCAGCAGGGATTTGCACCGGGCCGGTGACAAACCCTGGCTTGGTGTTTTCCTCAGCTCTCACTGCTGTTGGGGTTTCAGGCTCACAGAAATCACAGTGGGATGGGCAGAACTGAGGGAATGGTTTTAAGGGGGAATCAGTGAATTTAACTTCCTTAATGAAGTGACTTTTTCCACATCCCGTGAGCGGTGATGTCCCTTGGAATCACCACTGTGATGCCTCAGGGGCAGGGGACACTTGGAGCTGCTCTGAGGTGGGATCAGGGATGGTTTTGCAGCCCTGCCATGAGCTGGGATGAGCCCCAGGAGCATCCTGCAGTATCAGGAGCTCAGCAGAGGAGCCTTCAGAAGGCTCCAGCAGTGTGGGTGCCTTGCCACGTGGAAAGGGGTGACACCAAAATCCCCCCTGAACTGCATCAGATCCAGTGGGACCACCTAAAATCCCAAGGGTGGTGCTCTGACCCCCAAATGGCCTCATCTCCCTCTTGTGCTTGGTCCTCTCGCTCTGAAGTGGCCTTTTCCCTCCCCAGAGCCTGTTTATTCCAACACCCAAAGAATCTGCAGGAGCAAAGCCCATCCACCCCTGGCTTTGGACCACAAGGAGCAGCAGCCATTGGCTGGGGGGAGATTCTCACTGCCATAACCCTTGGGAGTTTGTCCCTGACACGACCCCTGCCCTCTCTCGTTTCAGCCGTGCAGAACGAGCGTGACAGGATCAGCATCCGCAGGAGCAGCTACGAGGACAACGGCTCTCTCTCCATCAGTGTCCTCACTCAAGCTGAGGCCATGGCACAGCAGGTAGGACACGTGGGGACACCTTCCAAATGGCTCCGTGGCCCTCAGCAATTCCAGCCCGCTAAACCAACCAGGGCTGGATGTTTTCTCTGCCCTTGGATGGCTCCTGTGCAAATCCACAAGGGAGAAAATGCAAAATATCCAAAAGCAGACAGGAAAAATCCATTATCAAGGCAACACATCCTGCAGGGAGCAGCCGTTGGTGTGAGATACAAAACTGAAATTCCAAGGGCTGAGGGATGTTGCAGGCCCCAGGTCCCCTATTCCCCCTGCCTAATTTGTTGCTGCATCCCTAAAAATTCTCTGCATTCACACAGAGTTTTGTCCTTCCTTGCTGCACTCTCTGTCCTTCTCCGAACAAAATGTTCCAGTCATGGCTGATTGTATCTTTCCTCATAACTTCTTCATCAGGATAACAATTTTAGGGAGGAAAAATAATGTGAATAAATCCGCTGGGCTTCAGCTGACGCTGATTGCTTTTTTATTTCATGCTCCACCATAAATTTCACCCTGGGCGTCCTTTAAATTCTTATGCAAATACCCTTTCTCCTCTGAAACATACGGCCCAGATGTTGCACATTACATGCAGCAGTGAGTCCACTTCCTTCTCAAAAATGATGTTTTTTTAACCCTCTCCCTGCCACGCAGCCCTTCAGAGATCAAAAAGGGTGTTTGGTGTCCCTGACAGCAACCTGGAGGAAAAAGGCCGGACGCACTTCATGCATTTGGCTGGCTGAAGTGATTGATGGGAAGCTGAGACACAGCACTGCTGGCTCCTGCCGGGAAGGGGAATGTTAATTCTGTCCTGAGCCCGCCTGGAGAGCGGGAAGGAGGCGGAGGAGGGCTGGGTGTGCGTTGGGACTGAGCACCACCTCGTGGAAGCTGCTCCATGAGCTGCTCACCAGTGTCCAACCACAACGGGAATGTCTCCCCAAGGCCCTGCTGGGATGAATTCCTGCTGAGCAGGAGGGTGGAACAGCCCTGATCTGTTCCCAACACAGCTGGGTGCTTTCTCTTTCAGTATTTATCCCTGAGCCCCGTGCACAGCACAGACATCGCCATGAAGAAGGTTGCCACCATCAACGACGTGTGTGAGTCCATGAAACAGCAGCTCCTGGTGCTGGTGGAATGGGCGAAATACATCCCAGCGTTCTGTGAGCTCCCCCTCGATGACCAGGTGAAAATGCACACTGCTCTTCCCTGAAAACCTCCTGCCTTTGGAAGGAATTCCCAGCTGGGAATTCAGCAGGAGAATCTGGAGTTGTTAACACACAGATCACCCTGTGCAGAGCAAGAAATGAACTAATGAGAAAGAGTAATGAAGGCCAAGGGACCAATTAAAGATAATTTCAATAGCCAAAGCCCCTCAAATATAGAGCTGGTCACTCCAGCCTGCAAAAGATCCAGTCAAAAAAGGCTGATTTTGCCTTTAATGGTACTTAATAGTTGAATATAGAATCTGTTTATTTCCTAAGAACTCAAATTGTTCAAGCCTCTCCTTGCTCTTTTAGTTAAAAACAGCTCCTTAATTAGTTTGCCATGAATGTAGCACTTCTCAAAGTGAACATACATTTTCTAGCCCCTGAAAGAACTTTATCTGTAGATCTGCCAGATCTAAGCAAGCGCCAAATTTGGCTTAATTAAACAGCAGCAGCTCAGCACACCGTTCTCTGCTTTTCGAATATAATATTGTTTTTTTTCTCCTGTGCCACCTCCAGGTTGCCTTGCTCAGAGCCCACGCAGGGGAACATCTGCTCCTCGGGGTGGCTAAGAGGTCCATACCATACACTGATTTTCTGCTATTAGGTAAAGTAGTCAATCACAACCTGCTTTTATAATTCAGCCCTCCCAAGTCATTCTCAGGCATTCTGCCTCCCTGAAACCTCCTCTGCACTCCTGGGCTTGGGCTGCACATCTGGGTGGAGACTCAGTGCTTGAGAGAGGAGTAAAAAGGAATAAGTAAATTCGTTGGGATTTTTGTAACTGCTCCCTCACTGCTTTGAAATTGCAGATGAGAAACCCCCAGTATTTAAATGGCACCTCAGACTGGGTTGCCTTGTTTTTGTACATGAAATTGCCAAGGCACAAGCAATGAGGTATTTGGGTATGGATTTTAAAAAACTTGGCAGAATTGTCTATTAAAAATTACAGTGCAAATAGGTGTTTCCTTTTCATGTAGCTCTCTGCCACCACAGGTGGGATTGTTCTTGGAAAAATGAGAATACTGATCCTGAAAGCCTCACATTAAAGAAAAGAGAGAGGGATAACTTCGTTTAAGAAAGAAAACATGCCAAATATAAAGATGCGGCACTGCTTCCAAACAGATGCTCGATGTAACAGAGGGCAAAGCAGAGCAGAACGTGGAGCAGGCTGTGTGCACAGTGTGGGTGCACTGACGTGCAAATGAGATAATTAAGGACTGGAGAATGAGATCCAGGGCTTGCTTCTCACTTGTAGATCAGATGATAAAGCTTCAGACAGGAAATCTGCTGCAAATGGCACTGTGACTATCAGGAAACACTGCTTGGGGCAGATGCGACCAGAGCTAGAGCCAAAACCTGATGGGGAATTTCACTTGTCTTCCCAGGGAATGATTTCATCATCCCAATGCACTGCCCAGAACTGGAAATCGCTCGCGTGGCCACCAGAATCTTGGATGAGTTGGTGAAGCCCTTGAGGGACATCCAGATCGATGAAAATGAGTACGCCTGCCTGAAAGCCATCATCTTCTTTGACCCAGGTGAGATCCCAAGGAGTTGGGGGCTCTCCAGGAGCCAGGAAATCTCCCTGGCAGCAGCTCTACATTTACCCTGCCTGTCCTGTAATGAGCAGCACTCAGTCGTGCAGTTTTAAGTCAGAAGTGACCTGCTCCTGAGTATTTTACTCCTTAGCAAGGATGAACTCCAGTCAGGCTGGGGTGCAAGGCTCTGCAGAGCCTGGAGAAGCTTGGCTTTGGGAAAGCCCTTCAGCCTAAAATGCAGGAGATGCTCATTAAGGACATACGTGCCTGTGTTAATTATGTATGAGCAAAGTGAGCCAGTGCAGAAGCAGTGAGGAGCGTCCATTGGAGAGCACCATCAAAACCCACAGAGAGCTGGGCTCCTCTGAGTGCCCAGAAATATCCGGGATCTGCTAATGGATCTTGCTGGAAGCCAGCACTGAGCCAGAGCAGGGCTGAGCCACACTGGGTGGGGAGCAGGGGAACACAGAGGCAAACCACAGCTTGTTTGGAAGCTTTGCTGTGTCTCGTTCCAGGAACACAGAGTGTATCTCCCTGGAGCTCAGAGAAGAGATGGAAGAGCAATCCCAAGCCCAGACAATTCTGTTTTGTCTTTTAGCATGGAGAAATCAAAGTATCTTCCATTTTTTTTTTTTTTTCTACATTCAGTGATTCAAAATCAAGCTCCAGGAATTTTAGGAACATCATGAACTTTGGCTCACCAAAGCCTGTTGTGAACAGAGTAAGGGTGCTTTCGTCAAATTGATTTTGACAAATTACCTTCTCAGCTGATCAGCGTCTCCGTTCAGCTCTCGATCAATGTGACAGTGAGGAGCTGAGGTTTCAGCTGGAAGGAGGAAGTGTGAAGCTCCAGAGGAGTGAAGTTCATCCAAGCTAATGAGCAGGAATGTCCTCAGAGCTTCATGCTGACATAGAGTCATTTGTTAACTGCTTTATCTCATCTCCTGGCACTACAATCCCGAGAATGTGGTGCCTGTGGATTCTTTGCAGACAGTGAAGGAAATGGTGCACTGATCCAGAAATCTCAGGTTCAGATAACAGCAGAGGCAGGAGTGGAAATCTATAAATCACAGCTCTTCACCTGACCCAGAGGCACATTTATTTGCTTGAGCAAAGCTGGACCAGTGGCCCTTGAAATAAAGGATTGAGCACTGGTCAAAGCCATGAGAGCAAGACAAGAACCTGCAGTGAGAGTGATCACCACATACAGGCACTAAAGCTGCATCAATTTAATGGTGGTTGTTGTGACTCGAAGTTTTCAGGGGAAAATTCCAGGCTGTTTCCTTGGAAGGATAAATGTTTAAACTTCGAAATTTTTCCACTTTGCTAATGGCAGTAGGGAGACATATCCAGGTGAAGCAAGTTCCTATTTTCTTACTGTTTCCCTTCAAAGTCTCCTCAGATTCCTGTTTCTCCTCCAATTCCTGTTTCTCCTCCAGTTCCCCTCGCTGTTTCCCTTTCCATGTGAGATGTGAGGCAGTGGCAGCCCCATCTATCAGCCAATCTTGGACACTGTCACAGCATCCCTGACATCTCCTCCTTTCCCCTTCCACCCAGCCTGCCCACATTTGCTCCCACGGGCCAGAAATCAACTCCTCTTTTCCCTCCCCCAGACTGCAAAGGCCTGAGCGAGCCTGGCAAGGTGAAGAACATGCGCTTCCAGGTGCAGGTGAACCTGGAGGATTACATCAACGACCGCCAGTACGACTCGCGGGGCCGCTTCAGCGACATCCTGCTGCTGCTGCCTCCCCTGCAGAGCATCACCTGGCAGATGATCGAGCAAGTGCAGTTTGTGAAGCTCTTCGGCGTGGCCAGGATCGACAGTTTGCTGCAGGAGATGCTGCTGGGAGGTATGAAGACGTCCTGAGGAGGGATGGCAAAGCTGGGGTGTCTCAAAGCTGTTATAGGGCTTTGGGTCTTGTGGTATGGTAGAGTGGTTTTAAATTGCAAGTGGGTTTGGATGGGATATTGGGAAAAAATTGTTCCCTGTGAGGGTGGGGAGGCCCTGGGACAGGTGCCCAGAGAAGCTGTGGCTGCCCCTGGATCCCTGGCAGTGTCCCAGGCCAGGCTGGACAGGGCTTGGAGCAGCCTGGGACAGTGGAAATGTCCCTGCCATGGCAGGGGTGGATGGGATGAGCTTTAAGATCCTTTCCAACCAAAACCATTTTATGAATTGTAGCTAGAACAAGGATCCTTCTCACTGCAGTCCGATCTCAGAGCTGTTCCTTTCCAGCTGAGCTCTGGAAATCTGGTGAGATTTATAGCAAAGGATCCTCTCTGTGCTGTGGCACTCAACTTAGGCCTCCTACCTGGGAGGCAGTTCGCAGGAAGACAACACATTTTTTGTTAGCAACATGCAAAAATTTTAACTTTTATATGGGAAACAGGGATAAGAGAAGCACTGGGGACACACCCTGAGACAGAGCAGCACAGCTGGAGATCAGCTCACACCCCAGCCATCCCAGGGGGCTGTTCCTAGGCAGTGAGAGGCTGAGAGCAAAGAGGGCAGCAGAGGAAGGAAGCGCAGATGAGCCATTAACCTTCACCCACAGAGGTCTTCCACATCCTCTGCGTGAAAAGGATTCAGCCCAGAGCATCTGGCTTGTCGGGAACTATGCAAAGAGTGATGTCTTTTCCCACTTCCACTTGCAGGAACCACTGCTGATCTCCAGTACCAGTCAGCACCTCCCAACCTCAACCTGGAGCCTTTGCCAGGACATGTCCTGCAGAGCAACATGAGCTCTGTGATTCATGCTGCTCCAGACCGTATGTGTCCATTTTTATATTTATTTTATTTTATTTATTTTATTTTTATATATTTACAGCACATTTTTACCTTATTTACAGCCCATTTTTACATCATTAGTGTCAGCATGGCCAAGGGACTGGGGAGGAGAAAAAAAAAATGTTCAGAAAAGAAAGAGTTTATTTAAGTAAATTTAATTTAAGGTCTTCAAGATGTTTAAGTGAATTTAAGTTTAGTTAAGTTCTTTATTTATAGAAGTTTAAGTGTTACACTGGAATCAGAGCTCTCAGTCCACCTGGCTGACTCCTTTCCATGATTCCAAAGAGAAGTAAGGATTTTTATGGTAGCAGGGGGCAGTTGAGATGTTACTAAACCTACGCAAGATTGAATAAAACCCCATGAAATCAAGATTCGGGTGTTCCTATGGATGTGGCAGCACTGGGAGATGCCACAAAAGAGGACTGATGGTTTATTTGTAGCAGGAGTTCCCTGTGGCTGTTGCCAAACAATAGGAATGAATACAAGACCATTTTAAAGCACCCTGGGCAGTGCTGGGCTGTTGGTGAAGGCATTTCCCCCCTCTAGGACCATGCTATTCAAAAAAGAAAGTGTAATAGGAGTTGTAATTTAACAGCCGCTGCTGTGTAATCACAATGTCTTGCACTCAGTCTCCCTCCCTCTGCCAGTTACAATCGAGCACCTCCTGGAGTGTATTTTGCTGTTTCTCAGCTACAGAAATGTTGGCATCGTGGATTTTAGGTTCCTTTTATTTCATTTTTAAGGCCCTTTCCAGCAAAGGGGATGGGAGAAATGCTGTGCTCTGTAAATGAGCTACAGTGGGGCTGCAGGCTGAGCTCTCTGACACGGAGATGAAGGATTGAAAAGCAGCTGGGGGCATTTCCCAAGTGCAAAATACCGAGAATAATCCATGTCTGTCGGTCCACCCTGTTCCTCCTCACACCCCAGGACAGACAGATGCACCGGGATCCCCCAAGCTCCTGCTCCTCGCCTTGTAGGATGGTTTGCTGATTCCTATTGAACAGCATCCAAGTCCACGTTAATCCTGTTTCTTTTCTCTCCCACAGCATCTCCTGAGACATCCCTTCCGTCTCCTTCTGCCAGCACAGGCAGCGAAGACTATAAACTAGGCTCTAGCGCAGGGCCCAGCGCCGTGGCGCAGCTCCTGCCCCAGACAGTGATCCCCAAGCGGGAGATTTTATAGGGACAGGAGGAAGGAAAGGAGCAGCTGGGAGCAGTGTGGAAACCGTGTGAGAGTGAACCGGGCCCTTTCTCTTTGCAGAGGTGAAGCACAGCGCGGCCCTGCCTGCAGCCGGACCTGCCGCCGCCACCGCCGCCATGTCCCACCCGTGACCCAGCGCCACTCAGCCCGCGAGGAGCCTCACCGCAGAATTCCCACCACCCCCATGGCACAGGGATTGGGGTTCGTGCCCTCCTCGGTAGGGCCAGGACTGCCAGCCCTTCGGGGCAGGGTTTCTCAGGGTGTTTGCCATCGGGGCCCTTGGGCCGCTCCCTCCATCAGCCTCAGTGCCGTGCACAGCTCCTGGGAATCCCTAATGCACACAGCAGGGCCTCAATTGGCATGGAATGCTCTATTCCCGACACAAAGTTAATTAATTACACTCTCTTTTTTTTTTTTTTTTACACATCCCAAAAATAACAATAATTACACTGTTAAGCTTTAGGAAAAACGTTGTCACAACCTTTAGCAGGCCGAGGCCTTATTCTGCCCAGAGGGGCCTTGTTCCAACAGAGGTGCCAACATTTAACTTTGGTCAGTTGTTTTATGATCAGAAATGCCAACATTTTGTTATTTTCCATAATTTCCAGTATATCTAAAGTCCATTTATGAGCCAACTGATGGACTCTTCTTTGCGAACACATTTACTGAGAGACAGCAGCAAAGATCTCTGCTGGTCTGGTAAACCCCAAATCAGGGTGGATTTAGCCCAATCCCTGCTTTGTATCTTCTGCAAACATTCCCTGCAGACATTTTTGGAAGAAGAAACACTCATTACAAAAATGCCCCAAAATACCTTTTCCCTGTACACAGACACGATTTTTCTGTAGTTTTGTATTTCTTTGCAATGTCTGTAATGTGGCTTTAAATTAGCCAAGAAAAGGAAGAGACAGGCCTGTGAGCCACTCATTATAAAAAGGTTGTATTTAAAACAAGGTGCTTCAGCACTTAACGTAAAAACTTAATTAACAAATTAAATAAGCCCAGGGATGACCACACAGCCCCAAGTGTTCCAAAAGTGAAGCTGTTGTGCTACGGAGTTGATTTGAGTGAATGGGGCCTTATTAAAAAGCAGATTATCAGATTTCCACCAAACTTATGCTCATTTGTACAACAGCCTCTAGCAGAGAGCCCTTCAGGGATCAGGAGTGGCTGTCCTGAGCACTGGGACACGATGGAGAATCCTTAGTTCTGACCCTTGGTACAAATTCCCAGCCCACCCCTCCCCGCTGATGGCCAAACCGAGCTGGTGGAGCCCCGAGGGGCTTTGGGAAGCACCTGGAGAACACCCTGGGAACACAACCCCATCACCTGAAAATTGGGAACAGCATCTCCTGTCCACTGAAAGGGAAGGTGGGAAGAGCGTCCGAAATTTCCACCAGCAGGGGAATGTCAGCGCTGCCGCTCTACAGCAGCAGAGAGATCTGAAAACCATCAGAGAGCGGCTTGAATTTCACCTGGCCCAGGATGTTTTATTTTTCTCCTGCCTGTGATGAATTTGATCTGACTTTTGATGCTGATAACTCTGATTTGAAACAGCTCAATCTGGAGGGCAGGTTCCACTGCAGGCACTCCTGCTGCATGACAGATGAAATGTTCTGAGCCAGCCTTGCTTCCAGCTCCTCCAGCAGCTCCGTCCCGTTCCTCTTCCAGACATTAAATGTACATTTATACTCTTTAATCGTAAGAAAATAAATCTATGGGGGAAATAAATTTCATATTCTCGTATTTTGTATGGACAGTTTGCTTTTCTTCTTGAATTCAAAACCGAGTTTTCAAGGTTCTCTGCTGATTTCTTCAATTTAAATATCTATTTTACATAAAAAAGAATCGCCTATGGCTGCAAAGCCTGGTTTTCACTGGATATTGATGCAATTCACAAACTAAAAAGAAAATAAAATTGTCCAAGCACCAGAGGATGTCAGACTCAGCCCCAAGTGTTCAGTTGGTCTGCTGAAGGTTTGCAGCAATAATTTGCTGTATAAAGGCCCAAAATAGGGAATTTTGTTGTGAATCTTTCTGGCTTCCCTCACTCAAACCCCACTCTAAATTAAACCAATATTCTTAAGCAAATACACCTTGGAAGTGACGATTTTACTGGAAATATTGGAATCAGGATTTTGTTAATAAAAGAAGTTCAAAACCATCATTTCAAAATATTTCCCTTGTGAGGTATCAGCTGCTTATCAGAATGGGGCACCTCAGGCAAGAAAGTCTAATTTTTTCTAAGTTACCCTTTCCTTGCCAATTCTAATATTTGGCATCTTTAATATCGAATCTAGGTCTAATATTAACTTTATGCTGCACTATAATATAAAGAGAAATTGCGAAAATATTTTGGACGTGCAAAGTTTCATTTCTGTTATTAAAAAACTCAGCCTGTGCTCACTTTGACGGCTGCTGGATAATTTCCAGGGCTCTGGTTAGGGATGACAGGAGTGAAGTGCAGTACAGCAGCAGATGTGCTATTAGAATACAGGCAGGAAAAAAAAAATAAGGTATTCAGACCTCAAAAAGCCATGATGAAGTGAAAGATGCAAAATAAAAAATTAAAAATCTCATCAATGAAGACTCACCAACCCACATTAAAATACAAAGTGCATCACATGAATTGACCTGTAACCCTGTTCAGAAGAAAAAAAAAATACAGAAACAATTCTGCTGCTTTCCATTTTAGTGTTATTAACAGATCCCAGAATCATTTTACAGCCCAATTTCTTATTTCAAAGCCCCTTAAGCCACATTCTTCCTCCAAGCATTAAATAAATTCACATATGGACCTGGTGCCAACAGAAAGAAGCAGAACAATTGTATAAATTTAGTATTTCTGCACAGCACAGGCATAAAGAAATCCATAAACGAATTCTCCCTAAGTCCAAGACTTCAGAAAGGATTCCTGGAACAATATTGACCCTAGAAACTAAAGAAAATAAAAAGGAGATAAATTGGCAGGTTCCATCTGCAGGGACGTCTGTTCCCTTTGGAGAATAAACAAACTCTTCCCTAAAATACACACAAACACAGCCCAGCCCAGGCTGTTGTGGCACACAAACACAACCAAATCATTAACCTGCTCAAAAATATCAGCAGAATCTGTGTGCATGGATTTGGAGCTGTTCTCTCCATAGAAACAGCACTATAGAAAAGTCTACACTTTTAGAGCCAGAAAAGCATTTTTTTTAGAAATTTTGCATTTTTTAGAATTATCGCAAAGGGGAAATAAACAGCTTTGAGTCTCTCCATCCTTGACTGCCATTTGTTCTTTTAGAGCCAGAAAAGCTTTTTTTTTAGAAATTTTGCATTTTTTAGAATTATCGCAAAGGGGAAATAAACAGCTTTGAGTCTCTCCATCCTTGACTGCCATTTGTTCTTTTAGAGCCAGAAAAGCATTTTTTAGAATTTTGTATTTTTTAGAATTATTGCAAAGGGAAAATAAACAGCTTTGAGTCTCTCCATCCTTGACTGTCATTTGTTTCTCCTCACCCTTGTTTGGGTGGACATTCCCACCCTGCAGCTCTCCAGGCTGCAGAACTGTTTTTGCTCCTGAAGCTGCAGAAACAGAGGGAAAAATACAGTATTTGCACAGAAAAACTGGAGAGCCCAGAACTATTTTTATCACAAATTCATTGGAAGTGCAAAGGCTGGAATATTGTGGTTAAGTTTTCAAATTGGAAGTGTTTTCCCACTCACCTTGGACCAACAAGGAGGGAACAAGATGAGCTTTAAGGTCTCTTCCACTGTAAATCATTCTGCGGTTCTATAATAAAATAAGCAGCTACACCAGAGGATGAAGAAAAAGAAATGCCCAAGAAGGGCTGAAAGAGTGTAGCTTAAAATTCTTAATAAGCAGAGGAGCCTCTTTAATTTGGAGCAGCATCACCTGTTAACTGTAATAATTAATTACTATAAATAATAAAAATTAATATAAATAATAATATTAATATATTTATATAAAATATATAATTAATAAAACAATCAATATAAATTATAAATTATATTAATTAATATAAATACAAACTAATTACAAGCCAAAGGATTCAAGGCCATTCCCCTGAAGCTGCTCCGATCTCAATATAGATGAAAAAAAAAGTAACATATAGAGAATTTAATCAACTAAGACTTCAATTCATTAGTTTATTCTTTTTTACATTAAAAAAAATTACAACATAAGGGTTTGAAAAGCCAAGTAAACCGGATTTCACACGCACACATCTGCCAAGTCACAGGGTTCAACCACCTGGAGTGATATTTGCTGATTTTCTCATTGAACAATATACACAGTAAGAGCCTCAGGACAAAGCCAGACACCTTTTTTCCCCCCCAGTCTTTAAGGTGTGCAAGTGAATATGCACAGAATTCTGTGGAACTTCCAGCTTCCCCCTCAGTTTTGTTCATCGGCCTGCAATTCCAGTGGATTTCCACCTAAGGAATTCTCCAGCATTCCACACCTCCACCCCTCCAAGCAAAGTGAACATATCCCAAAGTATTGCACAGTTTTGTTCGCAGGGCCACAGACAAGAAAGGAATCCCTCGGTGACTTCGGCCACCCCGCGGAACAGAAGCTGACGGAGCTGGAATCAGGATGCCACAAAGAGATGGAGAAGCAGGGCACTGAAAAAGGGAACAGCTCCTGCACAAAGGCAGGGCTCTCCAGCACGGGGAACTGCTCGAGGTGGGACAGGTCACCAGTGCCCCTGGCTGAGCGAAAGCAAGAACAGGACAATTTTAAGGCAAGTCCCAAAACAGGGAGCTATTTACTTTCTAGGCACGATTTCAAGCTATGCATCAAGGCTCCTGCTTTATCCTTTATATTGTCAATAATTTATAGGTTAATAATGATACAAAAAATAGTCTAAATGTAATTTTTAAAGAATCAACTTTGAGCTGGATTTTTATTACTTGCAGCTTGTATTTTGTTACTTGCAGATTCATAAACATTTTTTAGCACTACTGTTGTTTGTCAGGCCCACATAAAGCAGTTCTAGATCTATATTGCTCTCATTTCTTCAAAGTAATTTTGGTTGGAAACGGTTAAATTCAAAATAACTCGTTCTACTGCAGAAGTGTCTACATTTAAGATGTGTTGTACTTGAGAAAAGAGGGAAGTTGCCTCTTTCTCTGATGTCTTTGTTCAAGGGGTCATTAACAGCTTTCCTTCTATGAAAAGTCTGTAGGGTAAAAAAGGGGCAGAGCACAACCCTACAATGACAAGTGGTGAGTGAATTCCCCCCAGTTTGTCCATTCACTGTCACCTCACACAGCAGGACACTGTCCCACTCACCCTGCACAGTCCACACTCCAGTTCCTCTGCAATCAATGCCTGCAGAATTGGAGATGCACATCCCAGGGCAGGATTTGGCCCCAGGCAGTAGTTACAAGTGTTGAGTGAAGGTTTAACCTTTCCCTAAATGCCACACAGGATGGACACTGCCAAACTCTGATGCCTTAAGGATTTCTAGTTTTTATTCTTCATGTGTCTGTAGCTTTGGTGTAGTATAAAACGGTAAAACCTCTGTTCCCAAAACAATTCCTCTGAATGGAAATCCAAGGACACATTTGTTGCCCTAGAGCCTGAAAATATGTAAACAGCAGTTGAACTGAGGGGGAGCAGGCCTGGGGAGGTTAACATCACCACCTGGGGGTGTGACTGCAGAATTAAGGGCCAATTATACTAATAGGACAGAACTTATAAAAGGTGAGGAGCTCATGACCCACACATTTCGGGTGCAGCCTCACCAGGGGGCTTCGTTTGCCCCGAAAGTACCACAAAGGCCTTTAAATACATTTTTTTACTCTCTCTTTTTACTCTCCTAAATTGTCTTGGCCTCTTTTACAGGCGACCCTGCTTTAGGCATCAGCACGAGCCATGCTTTAGTGAGCCTGGGAAGACGTGGGACAGGCTGTGACAGTGCTGGGCTGGGCTGGCACCAGTCCTTGGCATCACTTGCATATGAGGAATGTGTGCCTGAAGTGGGACACGAGCAGCTCTGTTTATCAGGACAAGCTGAAAGAGAAAGAAGAACTGAACAAAGCACTATTCCCTGAAATCTGGATCGAGAAGGCTGCGTCAGCTTTCTCCAGAATGCTCCTCCTTATGATTGACAACTGCACCCAAGGACTTACACTTGTTATAAAAACACACAGGTAATTCCCCAAACGTTTATCAAATAAAAAGGGTTTAACAAAAAACGGGGAAGTAATCTCAGAAAATAAATTACAGTAGCATGACAACATTTGGCTTGGTTAGTGTGACCACGTGCTTTTCCTCTGGTATCCTGCTGTTAGGAGCATGGCAGATCCAGTTCCTGTCTCGGAATTAATGAGATGTCTGTGACAATAAACGTAGAAAACTCTGCTTGCTACAAGCAAATGTCTGACATCAGTTTCACCTGGTCACAGATTATATGTAGACAGCCTTCTCTGGCCCCAAAATAAATATTATATAGGATTCTTGCAAGTTCCAGCATATTTAGACTCAAACAGAAAACTCAGGTCCTCCTTTCTTTCCTCGCAGTAGGAGGCGCCTGATCCGAAATCCTGCGAAAGGATTGATCCACAGGAGTGAGGGCTGGCCCCCAAAAACAGATTTCATCCCTTCCCAGCGCAGCCTCCGCTCCCACGTTGGCTTTTCACTCTTCAGTCTCTCAATCTCCTGTAAATAAACACAGGCAGGGATGCACTGCTGAGTCCAAAGTTTAGTTAAATCTAACAGTGGCTATAAAAACTGGGTTTGTGTTTTTATTGTATTGTTCCTCAGCTGATTAGCTTCTTACTGTTATTAAATTATTTGTTTAATTAAAAAAATTATTCTTAAACTAATTTAATTAACTTAATAATTAAAATAGCAATTAATTCTATAATTACTATAATGTACACTATAATAATTATAGAATTAATTATATAATTAACAAGAAATAAATTTATAATTTACATTCATTAGAATTTATTTAATAATTACAACTTAAAAACTCTTTTAGCCCTGTGGACACAGGGCAGAAGATTTAGAACACAAAATATGTACAAGAAGGTTGATCTGCCTCTACCTCTTTCCCCCAAAGCTAAAAGACAAAAATCCCAGAGAAGCTGATGGATCCATGTGCAGTACAAGTTGTTTACTCAGTGAATGAAAGCAGACAATGAGGCTCCTGCTCCACAATTACTGGAGCCAGGATTACTCTCCCAAATGCATTATTTTGATGGTCATTTTTTGTGCTTCCCATTAATAAAGGCTCAATATTTACCAATCGTTTCCCACTTACTCCTCAGTACAGAAACACACTTTTAAACAGCCTCACAGGAGAAAATATTGAACAGTCACAGGACTCAAATTCCTTATTTTTCCAGTCAATTATTCTCTCAAGATGAAACTCTGCAGATCTAAGGGCAAGGGAGCCAAATGCCCAAACTGTGTTTTATCCTCTGATAAAGTGAATCGAAGTGAGGTGAAAAGGTTTGGGACAAGACAGTGATTTTCAGTGAAAACCTGAGAAAAGCAGACATTTCCCATTCCACCCATCAGAACCTTGTGATAGATGAGAAGGGAAAGTCAAAAAAGCAAATAGTGCAAGAACTTTTCTCAGAAAGCAACCCCCAATAAACTATTCCAATCCTTCCAACCACAGAAAATTAAAATGATGAACTATTGAAGTTTTGCAGCTTTCTCCAAAATGAGATCCTCTCCTTATGCAAATAAAACAACATCTAATCACATCCTCCCAAAAGAAATTTTATAGAATACAAAAAAGTCCATTTTTTTTTACCGTTTCATCATTGCATATTGAGTGGATTTGGGTGCCAAACATGACTGCAGTGAAAGTGAGAAACAGAAAACCCTCAAGGCACAAGAAGATCATCAGGATCACAGTTACAGGTGGGGAGAAGTCACTGCACTCTGTGAAAATGAAATATGTAGTTACAAAAAAAAACCAACAACAAATTATAGAGAATGTTCGAAATGTCTGGCATGTTCTAAAATGTCTGGCACTCGAAATAATATTTCACAATTAAAACAAATTTCTGATTTTGCAGCAGCTTTATTTGACGACCGAGGAAATAAAGAATTTTATGGAAGTAACACTTGTGGCTTCCTATAAAGCACATGGGAACTATTTCTGCAATCCCACCCCAGGATTTCATGGATATCAAATAAATGTTTGCACATGAGGTGATTGAAGTGCTCAGAACTGCACATGTGGAGTTTCCTGCATGGCAGATTTTGTAAAACCATCCCCACTGTCAGCCCTGCCTAATACAGATGTTCCACTTGGCTGTGATTGCTTTATTACTCTTTTTTTAATTCACCACATAAAGTAATCAGGTTCTGCCTCACACTTACAGTCACATCTCCAGAGAGCCTCTGATTAACTCAATTATATTTAAACAAGGAAGACATGGGATAACATAGAGGAAGATGAATGTTTCAAGTAAAAAAAGAACTAAGATTCCATCCATTTAATGAAATATGCAGAAAAAAAAAACGACATGGATTTCCCTGTTGCTTCATATATCAAAAGAACACATCAACCATCTTCTGTCAAAAGCATACGGCCAGAATGAGCTCTGGCACATTGGAACATTAAGAAATACAAGCCAGAACCCTAAATAAAAAAACCTGGGACAATTCAGGAGATTTCATTTCCGCAGGAGCCCCATAGCTGGCTGTAGTAACGGAATGAGGGAGAAATTGATTTCTATTTCAGATGTCATTCGCAGAACTGAGGTGGGGCACACAAAGCCCAAATTTAGGTGATGTAGTGCTGAGGTGGTTGAGGAGCAGCTCTGTTTCCTTCCCATCACAGAGGTAGTAAATTACTCCTGTGTGTAAAGGGAGTGAGAATGCCCCTGACAGCCACAGCTCTTACAGAGAATGGCTGAAGAAAAGAGGGAAAAACGAAGAAAGAAAAAGGAGAGTGATGGATAAACGGATCTGAAATGTTTTAAAACTAAAACAGGTGGAATGCTGTTACTTTTCCTTAATATCTGCTGGATTGTGACAAAGAAATGTAAGTATTTATTTGCTCACCAGTCCACTGCCCTCGGAGAGTGATGGATAAACAGATCTGAAATGTTTTCAAACTAAAATAGATGGAATGCTGTGACTTTTTCTTAATATCTGATGGATTATGATAATGAAATTTAGGTATTTATTTGCTCACCAGTCCACTGCCCTCGGACACAGGAGAAGAACTGAAACCCACAGAGTACGAGAGCATGAGCTGAAATTAGGGCTATGTACATCTGCAAAGAGACAGCACAATTTCACTCACTGCACCACATAAAACACAGCAAAATGAAGGAAGTTTGAAATACCAGCTCTGCACATGATTAAAATGAATCTGAGTAGAAATACCTTGCACAGAAAGAAAAAACCCACCCAACCAAAACAACACAATTGTGTCCTAAAGCCATTACTCACTAAGCATAACCAAAATTGTTATAATCAAGGTGGATCCAGACTAAAGTCAAGCTGCTGTTGATGTTCACTTACCGTAAACAGAACAAAAAATCTCTGATTTTTCTCCCCCACACAATTATTCACCCACGGGCAGTGGTGATCCATCTTTCGGATACATCGCTTGCAAATACTGGAAGAAAGGAAAAGGGGATTCTGTTGAGAAATTGTATTTTAATGCAGAAACAAGGGCAGGCAGTGGTCATAGGATGATGTGCTGAAATATTTCCTGACAAGCTGCAGACAGGGATTTTATTTGCATTCCTTTATAGAAATTGTTTGTTCCCTCTCACAACTCAGCTTTTGGTTGCTCCAAAACTGACTATGTACAAAAAATATTCCTCACAATAAAACACAATCACTGCATAGCCAAACACACAATCAAGCAAATCCAGAACTTCAGACACTTGTGGCACTGACTGAGCAATGCTTCAGCTCTCTCTAGATTCAGTATTAACAAAACCCTTTTCCTTCTGGAACAGTTTTTGAGATAAATAAGATAATTTTTTCACATATACAGGCCTTCAAGTTGTAAATTTAGTTTGTGTATTAAAAAAAACCTACCCAAAAATTCACACCTTCAAGAGAGAAATTGTCATTCTTGAGGTTTCAACCGAGCAAATTCTAAACTTAGGCAATCAAAATCTCAACTAAAGCACAGCTTACAGTGTCAAACCTCACCTCCTCAGCAGAAAACACAAATATTGAAACTAAAAGCACTTTTGTTTAGCTTCACACTTATTGAGTGTCTACTTGTTCATGACTTCTAAAGCACTCCTGCTCTCTGCTGGTTCCCTTGGTTGCTGCCCAGTTTTGAGTCAAGGCTGCAGCCACAAAAGTCAAATACTGCATTTTATATCTGCCATACAGCATCTGAGGGCTCCGTTCTGCAGCCAAATATGAAGAGTTACATCCAAAAAACAAAACAGTTGCAACATCTGTTGAAGTTCTTCATAAATCAGTAGCTTAAGCAATGCTCATATTCCGTTTTCCCAGCTTTGCACTTAAGACAGCCACACACTCAGCGCTCCAGATTTTCCTGCAGAATACTCAGAATATTAAACATTTTCATTTCAGCACTTACCAAGCCGAATAAGCCCAAAAAATGCAGGCACTGTTTAATTCCAACCCCTTTGTTTTTACCACAGATTTATGTGTGGTACCTACGAGTGCAGCAGTGACAAAGCACGGAGCAAAGCTGGGTGACTGTCACTGCAGCGACAACAGAGGGAGGTGTGGGGGGAAATCAACACCCTGAGGCACAAAATCATTTTAAAGTCATCACATTTGTATGATTCGAAGGTAATTCAGCAAGAGGCAGAACAGAGTCCTGTGCAGGTTATGTGGAAGAATCCCAAATGAAGCTGCCTTTGCCCTGAGCTGCCCTACATCACCAGTGCCTCTTGGTTTTATGGACATTAAAGAGGATTCATCCCCTGATACAAATCCCAATAGCAGAACTAAACACCACAAGAACTCTCTGGAGCAGGAAAACCAGGAGGAAACATTCAGAAGGCTCCTGAGAAGACTTTAATTTCCCGGCCTGCTGCCTGCCAGTTCAGCCTCTCATTTTCCTGAGTAGCACAGCCATGCAAGGCTCCTGATGTGACACACAATCCATGCCAGCACTCTAAAAACAATATTAATGTGAAGTGCTGAGTAAAATCCCATCCAGGCTCAATCGAGCTGAATGCTGGAGGATGTGAGGTGGGCAGGACTCACTTCTGCTCATTCAGAATTTCTCACAAGCCCACACAGAGCTCTCTCCAAGAGCTCAGATATTTGGAACCCTGCCTTCATTGCTAATCTCCCACCAAGGATCTCACAGGAACGCTTTGAGCAGTGGTTCTGCTTTCTTCCTACCCCATCCCTTGTATTTTATTCCTTCCAGTCTCCAAGCCCAGCTGTTTATGCAGCAGGAGTTTGGGGAAATCCTTCCCTTAGCTGCACCCTGGGTCATTCACCCTACAAAAGAGAAGCAAAAAGAACAAGGTCTCTCCTCCAGCCTGCAATTGCTGCTGCCTGAACTCAGGTGCAATTACAGCTTTAATGCCAAAGATAACATTCAGGAAGAGACAGCTAAAGACTCCAGAGAAATGGGTGTGGATAACAGATATTCCCAGGGAGCCTCATGGAAACATCTCTGAGTGACTTGATTCAGAGTAACAGCTCCCCACACACAAAAACAGAAACTCAGAACAGGCAGAAATGATGACAGCTGTGCTCCTTCAGTGAAAATGAAATCCCATTCGCTCAGGACGGGGCTCTTCCTCATGCTGAAAATGTTAACTGTTCAGTAAAATAACAGTTTAATGCATTTCAGAGATACTTAGCTGTAAATAAAAGGTTCTCGCTCTTTTCCCCATCACTAATGTGTATTATGAAACTACTTTTCATCCTTAAAAGAACTTCTGTTGCAGTGTTGCACAACAATTTTCGTAATTACATCCTAAGAGTCTCTTCTGTTAATAATTTACAACTCAAAACATGCACTGTGGCTTTCAGTGTAAGTATTTCCCAACAGGAACCAACTTCAATTTCCATTTTCAAGTCTCTTCTATCAGCAAATTGCCACTTGGAATACTTGGGACTAGCCCATCCTTTAAATGTCCTTGGAATGGCTTTGCAAACCAATAAAAAGTTGGCAGCATAATCAAACAAACCCTTTTTCTACCAGGTAGACTCCTGCAGTGATAAATCCAAGGCAAAGAATCCAATTAACAGAAACATAGACAATTAAACCAGAAATCAACTGCTGAGAAAAACATGACAGGAGCCTCACAAAAGGATACCACAACACCTTCAGGCTCTGCTTTCTCTTTCAGAGGTTGTGTGGAGCCAGGGATGCACTGAGCAAGCCCCAAAATGCATCCTTTGCCCTTAGGTAGAACATCTGACAGAATATTTGACTGAGGATTAAAAGAATTCATAAGACACACAAATCTGGATCCCTAAACAGGTGCTCAGGGAAAACAAACCCTTTGAAAATATCAGATATTTCCTTTATCACAGACACTACCCATTCTTGCTCTGCTTTAACAATAAATTCTTGCTATAAAGAAGATATTTGAGCTCCAGGCTCTTTGATACTCCAGTGCTTTTTCTGTCATATGGAGCTCAACATATGATGTCTTCATTTAGGGCTCCTTCCAAATTAGCAAATCCTACGAGGACCAACGATGTGGCAAATGCTTTCCATAGATACCTGCAAGGTCTCTGCAGGAACCAACCTAAACATGGGCTGAGCAAATGAACAAGATGCAGCCCACGCTCAGCTGGGGCTCCCAGGTGTCCCTGTAGTGCCATGGACACAGAGCCAGGCCACGGGAACAGCCTGAACACCTGTTCTGGATTTACAGGATTTGCACCTTCCGTGCTGCCACAGGAGCAGCTGTGCTGCCGCTGATGCCTTCAAGTATTTCTAGTTTTTTACTCTGCGTGTGTCCGTAACTTGCTGCAGTTCTGTGCTTCTTACAAAGTGCTAAAATCCTCTGTTCCCAGCACCTTTAGCCAAAACAAGGCTCTCTGAGTACAGATCCAAGGACATATTCATTGTCCTAGGGCCCGAAAATACGTAAACAACTGTGAGCTGGGGGGAGTAGGCCTGGGGTGGTTAACATCATCACCTGAGCGTGGATTGGAGAATTAGGGGCCAATGTGCTAATGGGACAGAACTTATAAAAGGTGAAGGGCTCGTGACCCAATGTCCATTTTGGGTGTAGTCCCTGAGGGGGACTTTTGCTTGCCTGAATGTACCTTGAAGGCCTCCAATAAATTTTATACTCCTAATTTGTTTTGGCCTCTGTTTCAGGCATCCCCAAGCTGTCCCTGTGAACGCTGCAGAGCTGATGGAGCCAGCAGCACCACGCCCCTGCACAGGAAAGCAGCCCTGGGATCTGCACTCAAGCAAAAGCCAACCTCAACCACACACAAAAGAACTGGAGATCATTCCATACTTGCCTGTTTATCCATGGAACGTCTCCCTTCACACTCCAGATACAAAAACCCACTCACAGCTGAGAGCAGAACAAGATCTCTGTGCCAAGGCTGAGTATTTATAACAGGAGCAGCTTCTCAGCCGTAGCATTTGCACTGAGCAGTGACACACACAAGGTTTTTAATTTAGAGCCCACAAAGCTCCAGAATCATCTCAGAGTCCTGACAAGACTCTGCTCTGTTCTTTTGACAGGCACTAACTCAGAGACTTCAATTTAATACTCCACACATCACTCCCCACACCTAGAGAGCCACCAGAAGCATTTGCATCTTTATGTAAGCCCTGATTATGCAGGCACAGCTATTTTGAACTGGCACACAATAAACACTACAAAAGCAAATCCACAGTGCCTGAAAACCCCAAAGATTGAGAATTAAAAATATACATTTATGATCTCTTCCACAGCATGCTTAGTTCAAATGATCATCACTTCTGACCTCATTCAAATGGATTTGCAATTAGCTGAAGTGCATTTAACCAGAGAAAACAATCTGCCAATTCACATATAACTTCAAATGCACTGCAAAGAAGAGATGATACAAAGTAATAATTTAAAACTACTCTGTATTTTGCTAATATAAGACTGCAGGAGTCATTTCTTAAATCAGCTCCTCTTAGAAATTTGAGATTCTTCTCTTTGCCCTGCATTACCCCCACCACAGCACAGCACAGCACAGCACAATAACTGGAATGAAGTACAGGAAAAAATATTCACAGATCAAAATTATGTAAAACACCAGAGCACAGTTATTTTTATAAAATCTTTGAATCTCTTACTTCCCTCACCCACAGTCATTTTTGGCCATAGTATACTACACTCATAAAATATTCTGCAATGTAGGAAAGTTTAATGGATACCAAAAGAGATCTGTGGGGGGAAAAAATGAACAGATAAATATCAGGAATGTTATTCCAAGCCTCCATATGCAGAACTCTTAAAGGAACTCTGGCATACCTGCAGTGGTGTGCACGCTCAGGTTTGATACTACAGCACTTGGGACATTTGTAGATCACTTCTCCTGGTTTCAGTTGCAAATTATCCATGTATTCTTTAGTGGCATTTCCTTTGGGCACAGCCCCCTGAAATCATTTCAATTAGAGGAGAGAAAGCTTCTTAAATGGCATGAGAGCATTTAAAAATACATTTTATAGACTTCATACCAGTAACCTCAGGATAATTGCTGAAATAAGTTCATTTATTCAAAGCTAGTCTGCTATAAGCCAGAATCAATTCCAAATGAATAAATTACCTCTGCTTGACCTCAAATTCAGCTTTATTTCAGCAAGACTCATCTCTGGCCAAGTATTAGCTTAATTCTCATAGAATATCCTGTCACCAGCCCACAGAAATGAAGAGGGAGACACATCTTTCCCTGCAGATACAAGCACTGCTCATCATTTTCTGGGAGGTTATGCTTAACATTTGTTGTGACATTTGATTAATGGGCCAAGCCATCCTCAAAAGTTAAATCAGCAACTGCCTGAAAGATGTTATTTCAGCTCTCTGAAGCCAGGGTTTCACCACCTGCCCCATGTACACAAGTTTTTGAGGAGCAACTGTCATCCTTTTTGTCATCCTTTTTTCCTTAAACCTTTAGCTCAGACACTGTTAGCAGGAACCAGCATTAGCTTCTTTATTCTTGTTGTTCTTAACAGTTGAAGGAACTGATTCAAAAGAAAAACAATTGATTGGGAAAAGAAATGAATTTTTAGTGATTTTAGTTCCTGATCTGACTATCATAGAGCTACATCAGCCTCCTGAGTTCAAAATCTGACTTTGGATAAGTAGAAAGAAAATAATGGACAGCACCATTGCCACCTTGTTCATTTATGGAGGCAAAGGCTTATCTGTGAGAGGAAGAGACTGTGAAATCAGCTGGGATATGACATCCAAGTGCAATGGCCTTTCTGTACCAAGGCTCCAGGTCAGCACTTCCTTCACAAGGGAGAGCCTTCTCCAGGTCAGCCAGAGCCAACTCAACATCCTACAATTCATTCTCATACAGAAAAAGCCCCCTGACAACATCAGACACCTTCAGAAGCTCTGGGGCAGAATTAAGAGGCCAGCAGGCATTCAGATTCCACTGCAAAACACCCCTCTCTCTGCTTGGGCAGGGAGTTTTTGTTGCCTATGGCCTGGAATAATAAATCTGTGTTTGTGCTGCCCAAGACACAGGTCCTGCCCCAGGTGTGCTCTTTGGCTGAGTGGTGCTTCAAACCTGAGCTGGTCCTCACAGGGGTACAAACACAGAGACTTCCTGGAACACTCATGTTGTACTGAAGTGTATTTAGCAATCTGAATGCTCTTACTCAAGTTAATAATTTGCTGTAAATATCTCCCATTCCCCTATCCATCTGTCACAAGGATGAGAACCTCAGGCCATGCTTTTAGCATTTTGCTGACAAAAATATGCTCTATTTCAAAAACATCGTTCACAGTCTCAGACAGCCACCAAAAATCTATTTTTGTAGTTACAAGAGTAAATTTAATCCACATATGTTTTGAGGCAGTGCGCTCCTTTCTTCCTTTAATCTTAGTTTTTATCACATAGTTGTGTCTTCCATTCTGGGAGTCAGCAGGAAAGGAACAGAGGGAAAAAGCAGTGACTCATCTCAATTTGGATCATGTTTTATCCATAAAGAACAACGCAGGTCTAGAAAGACACCCAGTTTTACCAGCTCGTATTTTTAAGCAATAAATCCTTACACCATTAATTATCTTAACTGTCACAGTTTGTAGGAGTTGTAATATTTCATCACTGGGTGTGGGCAGAAGTAAATCAAAGACCTAGAAAATCATTAACTACTGCTGGGTTTTTGAGCACTCCCATAACTTCTCTATTCACTGTTGCCGTCTCAAAAAATTTGGAGAAAATAGATGTTTTTCCCCTCACCCCTCTTTGCCCAGATTTATACCCTAAAAACAGTAACAGGTTTTAGTAAAAAATAAACTATCTCATCTCTTGAAGTCTTGAAGAGTACAAGTCTTAAGAAATGAGCACTTTCAAGACCTCTTACACCTGCACTGGTGTGTGTTCAGCTGAAATCTTCCTTCCCTCTGACTCCAATGCCTAAAGATAAAAATGCAGGAATCACATAGGACAGTGGTTTTTTTCCATTATGCCAATGTATGCCTGAGGTTTTGCAGCACATCCACCTCTAAAAGTTCTTCCACGTGCCACAAAAACATTTCAAATGATACAACGGGTGAAGGCACAAATTTTGAAAATATATCTGATGAAAAAAATTAATAAAAAATAGGACAGAGAAGACTAAACTCTATTAGCGTCTTCAGAATCTGGGGTAATATTTTACTGGTTTTTCTTCAGTCTAACACTCCTGTAAGTTTTATATTGACTGTTCCTTTATGGTTTCATTAATGGAACTACAGGACAAGTAGAGCTATCATCCTGATGATAAGTATAGGCACCATCAAAACCTTGAGGGTTTTGCGTCTGACACAAGGATTTTGACTTTTCCCAGCAGGAGAAGACTGGTATCACTTCTCTGCAGGTGGAGGGGACAATCCAATGCCAAGGAACTCTTGAATACTTACTGGATCGGTCAGCATCGTCCTCAGATGCGACGACAACGCCAGCACTGCCAAGCAGTTAAAGAGAACCCCGTTGATCACGGAGTACCAAAAGTCTTTGGAAGGCAGCAACATGACAAAAGTCACTACAAAGTCTGCATAGACCACCAGGAGCCAGGTCATGATGGCACAGACCATGCCACAGCCGTCCCGGATGAACCAGACCCTCTCGGCCATGTCGGCCTCCGAGGAGGAGGAGGAGGAGTCGTAGCTGTCATTGTCAGCCAGGAGCGGGTGGTGCTCGACATCGCGGAACCAGTGCCCTGATGACTGCATGGTGTGCTGGCCTCGCCCTGCAGGGACAAACACAGCGTTCTCAGTCTTATTCTTATCCTTATTCTTATCCTTATTCTTATCCTTATTCTTACTCTTATTCTTATCCTAATTCTTACTCTTATTCGTACTCTTACTCTTATTCTTAACCTTATTCCTATCCTTATCCTTACTCTTATTCTTACTCTTATTCTTACTCTTACTCTTACCCCTATTCCTATCCTTATTCTTACTCTTATTCTTATCTTTATTCTTACTCTTATTCTTATCTTTATTCTTACTCTTATTCTTATCCTTATTCTTACTCTTATTCGTACTCTTACTCTTATTCTTACTCTTATTCTTACCCTTATTCCTATCCTTATTCTTACTCTTATTCTTATCTTTATTCTTATTCTTATCCTTATTCTTACTTTTATTCTTACTCTTATCCTTACTCTTATTCTTATCCTTACTCTTATTTTATCTTTATTCTTATTCTTACTCTTAGTTTTATCCTTATTCTTATCCTTATCCTTATTCTTACTCTTATTCCCATTCTTATTCCTGTTCTTACTCCTATTCTTATTCCCATTCTTATTCCCATTCTTACTCCCATTCGTATTCCCATTCTTACTCCCATTCTTATTCCCATTCTTACTCCCATTCTTATTTTCTTATTCTTATTCATGAAGAAATTGAATACAGGTGGCTCTGGGTTTTCAATTCTGGGAGATAAAGGATGTCCAAGTTCAAAAGAGATTACTGAGATTTCATCAAAACCTGAAGGATTCTATGACTACATAAAGATGAAATATGAAAGAATGGGGGGGACACGTTTTAAGGTTTTGTTTTTAAGATTTAGTTTTTATTTCTTATTTTTCTACTCTAATGTCATTAGTAATAAATTAAGCTCATTTCCCCAGTCAAGCCTGTTTTGGTAACTGCTGAGTGATCTCTCCTGCCTGTATCTCAACCCACAATCCTTTTTTAAAATTTTCTCCCCCCTTTCCAGCTGAGGGGAGTCACAGACCAGCTTTGGTGGCCATCCAGTCAGGGTTAACTCACCACAAACATGCAACTTCAATGCCTGACAAAGGGATTTTAGACTGGTTTCATTTCCACCATGCTGTGCTCATAAACCACTCCTCCAGTTCTGTTAAAAAACACTTCTCTCTTTTATCTCAAACTAAAATGGCAAAGTCTTCATTAAATTACAGCTCATGTCTCTCTGAAAACAGCAAATTATGGCATCAGACTGTTGACTTTTCATTCTGCTCCAGCAAGTGAGGGAAGAGCAGAAAAGAAAACCAGGATGGAAATAAAGCTGTTCTATTACATTGCTCATAACAAACAACACAGCAAGTTAGAAAGCAGCTAAATTTGTTGACAAAAGCGCTATTGTTTTGGAAAAACCACAAGCCTGTAACGAAGATATATTGGACAACTTATAAAATAGTCTCAGATCAGACCAAACTTAAGGGAAACAAATGGTTGTGGTTAAATTAACGTGGCAACGGATCACATGAATCAGATTTTCAAAGAACACATTAATTATTTTAATTTCATGAGAACTCTTTTAGGTCTTTGTTGTCCTTCCAACGTAGAGCAAAAACCAGACTTGAAGCCTTAACAGTTCTCAAGAAAACAGAATTATTGTCCAGACATCTCTCACAAGGAAAGATATGGAATGGCAGAACTGCAGTGCTATCAACAAACAGGAGGTAAATTAAAGCTTAAACATTAGGCCTCGAGAATATCCTGCTGTTTTAAAAGTATACTGTGTTCTAAAAATCATATTGATTCATGCTATTAAAGGCCATGTCTGAGAGGAACCTGAAAGCATTGCTATTGATTTATGACAGGCACACAGAGGTCTCCCTTCTTCCCCCTTATTAATGGCAGCCTGTATATGACTGGAGGGATTATGGCACTTCAATTTCCATCCCAAGACCTTGAATATAGGATCACTTTGTTTCTCTAGAATGGTCCAAGTGACCATTATCAGGTGAAGAAAGTGGCACTGAGATGGTTTTTGATTAAGCTACCTTTGTCTAAACCCTTTAGAAACTCTCTCTCAGGAATCAGATAAACACATTCTGCCAAGGAAATCCTTCTGATCCTTAAGCCTTGACGTTAGAACCAGGCAGGAGCAATCCAAGAAAGCAGAAATGAAAATAAATATATGCAGATGCAGCACGGAGATGTGAGAACAACTGCAAAAACAGCTGGGAAGCTCCCAGGACACAGTGAGGTGTCTGAAGGACACATTCTCTGCTTGTGGAACAGAACAAACTGAAATTCAGCTCTGGTTCTTGGATCTATTACAATTCCTAGGAATTAAACTGTGTTTTCTGTCCACACATTGAGGTTTTTTTGGACAAAAGTTTCCTCTCTTACCAGAATGCAGCTGCTAAGCCAAGGATGAAGTTGTCATACACAAGAAAATTACCTTAGGAAAGAATGAACTTCATCTCCCTTAAAAGTAATTCAAGTTTAACTTTACCTAGATAAGGCCCTCTTTTCATCCACTTCAAATTATCCCAATCTTTCTAAATGTTCAGAGTTAAAATTACAGCCAATGCCAATTAAGTGCAATAGCACTTTGGGACATCCACCAGCCCTTGTGGTCAAGAAAATTCAAGTTTCAAGAAAGTACATAATTAGCAGCTGGAACACGAAGATAACTATGCAAATCAGCTATTACTTCATCAAAAAAGGGCTGATAAAACTTTTAAGAATGGAATGGCACACAGTTACTGCATTCATTTTGCTTAAATGTCTTAAAGACAACCAAAAAATATTTAGCACAACAAAAGAATCCCAAACAAAACAAATACCTCAAAAATGTTTTGTATGTTATTCTGACATCCTGTCCTGCCTTTGGGCTATCCCAGGCTATTCACATAGTCATATCTGATGTAATCTGAAAAGACATCACCAACAATCAGATTAGTAAAGCTGCATCAGGAAAACACTGTTAAATACAAATAATAAACACCAATAGTAGCACTTTGACAGACGCTGCACATAGTCACAATGAAAAAGTTTGTATTTTATTTAGAAAACCAGGTACTTGAAAGCTTGACATTTTTAGCTGTTAACTTTTGGAAATCACCACATGGCACTTGGAGCAGGATTGCAGCACAAAACCTTGCATTACATTTCTATTTGGGGAAGAGAACAGAAGAGGTGTGGGCCTGAACTGCTGTCTGATTAAAGCTGCCTAAAGAAGGACCTAGGGTTGTTTCCTTCACTTGTTTTGTTTTCTCGGATTTGAAGTAAATCTTGTGACATGGAAATCACTCTTATTTGCAAGGTTAACTTCAATTAATATATTTTCAGAGTAACATAAGGATTCTGACATTTAAGAGCTACAAAAAATACAAAGTCACTTTCTTGAAAAGGAAAGCTTCTGAAACCAGCTTGCTGGAAATAGATACTCCAAATACAACGTTACTAATGGAGTTCTTCAGTATACCTTTTCCAATTTTCCCACTTCAAGGGGAATTGAAAAGGAGAAGTCTCTTATCTTACTTCAACAAACATTCTACTGCAAGACTAAAAGGTAATGCAAATGTTTATTATGCACATATCAGAATTACTGAAGAGATTGGGTTGGAAGGGACCTTGAATTGTCACCTGGTCCAACCCCCCTGCCATGGGCAGGGACACCTCCCACTGCCCCAGGTTGCTCCAAATCCCTTCCAGCCTGAGCTTGGACATGTCCAGGGACGAGGCACTCACAGCATCTCTGAGCAATCTGTGCACCCTCACTGTAAAAAACTTCTGATACCAAATCCCAACTGACCCTCTTTCAGTTTAGGTCTTTTAAATCCTAATATTCTGTATCACTGCAAGAAGCTGCGACTGCTTTCTGGTTTGCTTTACAAATAAGCTTTTCGATTTCCCTTCAATATCACAATATTGTGAAATCCACAACCATTAAGTTGTCACTGAGGTGGCATTTGGTGGCAGCTAAGCAGAGACACACGAGCAGACAGGTTGAGTGCCTCCCATTAATGTGCAGTGTCACCCACCCGTTTGGAGCTGAGCGTGACAGGCAATGGAACACGACACACTCAGCCTCTGCAGGTGAAAGATTCGAGTCAGAGTAATCAGCTGCAATTGCTCACAGAGAGTTTATTGATGAGACAGGGACGTGATTTGTTCAGTCAGTGCCTAATCCCAACTGCAATCCTCTGCAAAATCTGTGTTTATCACAGCCTCACCAGTTACTGGTTTATGTGCAAGTGTCCCCTCAGATCAGCTTTGCACGAAAAATGGATTTAGTCATTCCCATGTGATTTCCCCTGTCCTTCCCCTCTCCAGCTGCCCACACCACTGCCCCCACCCTGGTCCCTCCAAGGGAAGAGGATCAATGTTTGAAGCACTCCCTTTATGAAGAGCTCAGCATCCCCACTGAGATGCTCACAGCTTCCCTCTACTCTTCATTTATTTGCTTCAATGCCTGTCCTAACCAAATTCACTTTTCATTGCATACTTGGAGTACAAAAGGACAAAGCATTGCACTAATACACCAAGCAACAGTTTTTAATTTGACCTTTTACAAATCTTTATCTAGCACCAGAAGATACCACCAAATTATTCAATGCTTCATGCACAATTTCATCTGCACACGTGGTTATATTAAACCTGACCCAATCCAGTTCCACTCTTAGGTGTTACTTGAAATTCTCACGTTGGGAATGTCTCAGCTGATCTGCACCTCACTGGTACTGAAACTCAGGCCTAAAATGCAGATATACCTCTGGAATAAAAAAATCCCAAACAACTTTTGAAGACGTTACATTATAAACTTATGATCACTAGAAAGATGGTGTTGTAAAGTAACTGGGTTTAGTGGAAGGAGGTTACCCAAGGGCATCGGGAAGATAAATGACACAACATAACTAATTGTATTATAAGGCCCCTGAACTCGTAACTAAATTAAAAAAACCAGGCACTTCAGGGTTAAGAATAGTCCTTTCTCCTGCTCTTTTTTGAGGAAGAATGAAAAAGCATTGTTGTAGGAAAAACAAAAGCTAATTTCTCTGTAATTTTTTTAAACAAGTCAGAATTCATACACAAGGTAAAAATCCATCAGCTGTCAAAACATGAATTTTTTCGGTTGCCTTTTCCTTCAAGCTACACAATGGACAGTTCCTAAGATTCCTCCCATTTCAGTGATGACACAATAAAGAAAACGCCTTTACTTCAACATTTGATTGCTCTCAATAGTTATAAAGACACCAACACATACTGCATATCAGAATAATAATTCTGCAGCACTTACATACAATGGATTTAAATCCTACCTGGAAGCAGAGCACTGGTGGCAAATCAAAATCACAGCCCTGGAATCTCCCTAAGAGGTTACAGTATAAACATTAACTCCAGGAACTTCTGCATTTTAAGTAAACCAACCAGGCACGCTCCCTCCTGCCTCAAATTCCATGGGCAATTTGGGTTGTTCATTGCTGGCAGATAAATATCCATCAGATAATGTCTGCACATGGTCATGCCTAATTTAGAAGAATCACCTACTTTTTACTACAGATGCAGGCAAGCCAAACTGCAAAGCCATTTCAAAAGCCAACTGTGGCTTGTTTCAATTCTTTCCCAGTGACTGGTCTAGCAGTCAGCCTCACAGCAATGCAGGAATCTGGGATGTCCTTACTCAGGAATCTGGGATGTCCTCACTCAGGAATCTGGGATTTCCTTAAGGCAGCACACAAGTCAGGAGAAGAGCAGCTGAAATAACTTGGGATGGAGATCCATGATACAACTCTGAAATGTTTTAATTAACTTATAACCAAATCCATCCTCAGGGGCACAGCTCACCATCTCTTCAAACTCCTGCTGCTTTTGCTCTAACTTAATATATTTTAAGTATTTATTTCTTGAATTTCCCATTTATGTAATTGCACTGTTTTAGAAATCTTTCTCTTCTTTCTCAGGGAGAATAGAGATAAGCTGCATTCTTGTACTTTTTTAATCTCTGTGTTTGGTATTAGGTGTTGTATAGCTGTGACCAATGGTTTTAGGAGGTGGATTCCCTGCTGACCAATAGTTGCCAGATTATTAATGGATATATAAAGAGGTTTTTGTAAATAAAGTTCTCCTTTCGCCATCTTGAGTTCATCTGCCTGTTTTCTCTGCCAGCTTCTGCGAATCTCGGGAAATCTAAAACCACACATTTACACCTTGCAGCCCTTTCCTTGTGCTGGTCCATCTCTGCTCTACTGCAGGCACACGTCACAGTGGGAACATGGAATTAATGTGAGACTATTTGTGGGCAACACATTGAAGAGAATATTCACTCAGTACATATTTAACACAGCCAAGTTTCAAGCTCCTGTAACAATTCTCCTTATGCCAGTCCAAGGGGAGACACTGGAATTACTCCTTTCCAGCTCTGAAAAGGGGATGTGCTGTTTCTAAATCATCTCAGACTAAGGGTATATAGAAGTACTTCAGCACAAGTATGAAGGTCTTATTGGGAAGTTGGTCATCTAATTACTTATGTCTTTTTTCAAACTGAAGGAGAAGAAATTTAGGTTAAATATACGGAAGGAATTCTTCCCTGTGAGGGTGGTCCGGCCCCGGCACACGGTGCCCAGAGAATCTGTGGCTGTCTGTGGCTTTGTTTCCCCGAGGCTGCAGGAGCTGGCTGAGAGAAGAAGGCAGGCAGGCGACGTCAAGATGGCGAAAGGGAAAGTTTATTTACAAGAAGGGTTTTTATACCATTAATATTCTAGCAACTATTGGTCAGAAAAGAAATCCACCTTCTAAAACCATTGGTCACAGCCAAATAACACCTGATACCAAACACAGAGATTGAGAAAGTAAAAGAATGCAACTTATCTATGTTCTCTCTGAGAAAGAGCAGAAAGAGTTTCAAAACAGTGCAACCACACCTGCAGATCCCAAGCCTTGAGGCAGAGGCTGATCACATCCTGGTGGGATTGTTCCCACAGGGATCACCCATTGAAGTGCAGCAGCCACCCCCAGGCAGGATCTGAGTGCCTGCAGATCCCAAGCCTTGATCCCAAGGCCTGCAGATCCCAAGCCTTCACCCATTGAGGTGCAGCAGCCACCCCCGGGAGGGTCTGAGTGCCTGCAGATCCCAAGCCTTGAGATAGAGGATGATCACATCCTGGTGGGATTGTTCCCACAGGGATCACTCACACCAGGCAGTTTGTACAGTTTGCTGAAAAGCATATCCTGGTGGGATTGTTCCCACAGGGATCACCCATTGAGGTGCAGCAGCCACCCCCAGGCAGGATCTAAGTGTCTGCATGTGGCTTAGTTTCCCCGAGGCTGCAGGAGCTGGCTGAGAGAAGAAGGCAGGCAGGCGACGTCAAGATGGCGAAAGGGAAAGTTTATTTACAAGAAGGGTTTTTATACCATTAACATTCTAGCAACTATTGGTCAGAAAAGAAATCCACCTCCTAAAACCATTGGTCACAGCCAAATAACACGTGATACCAAACACAGAGATTAAGAAAGTAAAAGAATGCAACTTATCTATGTTCTCTCTGAGAAAGAGCAGAAAGAGTTTCAAAACAGTGCAACCACAGCTGTCCCATCCCTGGAATTGTTCAAGGTCAGGTCAGATGGAGCTCTGAGCAATCCCATCTAGTTGAAGATGTTCCCAAGGGGGTTGGAACAAGATGATCTTTAAGATCCCTTCCAATCCCAAACAATTTCTATGATTTATATCAGTAGCATCTTTATAAACATCCTCAAAACCCAGGAATGAGAATTCACGGTAAAAAAATGTTATGAAAAATGAATGAAAACATCGCTATGCATGTATCCAGAACACATATTTATAAAAAGTATTAAAAAGCTTTGCTACCAGACACAGATTTGTGATACCAAGTCACTCTCCCATAAGCACAAAATAACATCTGATATGTTCAGCAGGATATCTTTTCAATAACATGTCTTTCACCCACAGATGTGAAAGTCAAAGAAAAAATATTATGCAAGACTTTGCTGCCCAGCAAGGAACCAAACCCATTATCTGATACACCAAGAGTTTAGCGGGGTACAGCAGCAAGGACAAAACACTCCTGGATTAAACAACCTTCACCTGAGAAGGACACGAACACAATCTATAGCTGGGCTTTGATTTCTGCCTCTTCTGGAACAGGGCCTCAGGCTCAAATTCAGATTAGACTCCAGAAGGCTGCAGGCTTACACCAAAATCAGCATTGGTATGTGAAAGCTGAAAGTTTTACTTCTTCGCCAACAGCAATTGGATGAATCACACCCTACTTAAGAGGGTAATTTTTTTGTTTCTGATTTTTGCATTTATCAGTATACATTCTATCCTCACACTCAGTTGAAGAGAGCTCAGGTATCAATACAGTGATTGCACTGTGATATTAAGCTGGCAAGCACATTTTTATGTCAGCTCTTATATCCATATCCACATCCATATCCATGTCCATGTGATTCTTCCTCCAGGGCTCCAAAAAATAATGCTATTGGTCAAAGTCAAAGTATTCTCAATAGCAACTTTCAATATTCATTAGAGGAATGTTCAAGCCTTGGTTTCAATTGTTCCTCATATCAGACACATAAATCCTCACATTTCCTCTATGTTCTTCAGCTTCAGCCTTTGAACCACTGCAGAATTCCATCAATTCACTTTCCTTAAAAGTTCTCTGTCCTCATAAAAGTCATAAAAAAGAAATCCATCAGATCTGTATGATACAAAATATACTATGCTAAAGGAAACCCAAGAAGCTTTAGAGAGATAAAAGTGTTACCAATTCCTTTCAGCCACAAAGAGCTCTCAGCTATTTAACTCTAATCTCAAACCGCTAAAATTTCACATCAGTTTCATCTCCTAATGAACCAGTACGGCTCCTTTTTATCTGTAAATTTTCAAAGTCAGAGAGCATTCACTTCAAAAGAGCTAATTTAAGTCTGTTAATGTGAACAGTCACGGCGACTTCAACCTAATTATGTCTCCAGCAAAGCAAAGAGTTACATCACTGTAATTCTGCATCCTGATACCATCGTACAAGTGAATATTCAGTATAGAAAGTAGCCCGTGATTTCCCAATCCCTATTTTTATTTTTATGGCACAGATCACACACACGCTGTGCTGTACGAACCCACCCTCTCATTTGTGAGCTGTTTGCATTAGCACTTCCTGCAAGCGCTGTTCTTCCCTCCTAGAAATAAGGAAAAGCAGAACTACATAAATCACGGAAACTCCCTGGGGCAAACGCCAGGGCACGGCTGGAAAGCTGGGACTCAAATGGGAGCTGCTCCTTCCCCTTCCAGCTTCCCAAGGCGGCAGCTCGGACTCTACAACACCCGCGCTGGGACACAGGGACACCTCCAGACGCTTCTTCCCATAGCTGCTGACGGATGATTTTTAGTTTGGTTTTTTTTTCGTGTAAATAACGCGGAAAGCGACAGAAGACGCAGAAACACCCCATTAACTGAGCCCAAACAGCAGCCCAGCCCCCAGCCAGGCCTGAGGCGGCTCATCCCCGCTAACCTTCCCTGCTCGCCCTTCCCGGAGCCACCGCGCTCCTTCCCGCGGGGACCCGCCGGGGCGAGGGGACACCGCCGCGGGCAGGGACCGCGAGCGCATTTACCTCAGCAGCAGCAGCAGCTGCAGCGGCGGCGGCCCCGCTGCGCTCGGCGCGGTGGGGCGGTGGGGCCAGGCCCCGGCCGCTGGAGCTCCGCGCCCGCCGCCACCGCGCCCGCGGCTCCCGAGGCTCCCGAGGAGCCGCAGGATCCCGGAAGCGGCGGGGGCGGCGCTTCCGCGGGAGGCGGAAGGGACGCGCGCGCGGCCCCGCGCAGGCGCGGCGGGGGGCGGGGCGGGGCGGGGCGGGGCGGGGCGGGGCGGGGCGGCCTTGGCGCGCGCCTGAGGGCAGGGGCGGGGCCGGGCACGGCCGAGATCCCGGCATGGATCGGCCCCGGCACGGATCGGCCCCGGCAAGGATCGGCCCCGGCCCGGAGCGGCCCCGGCACGGATCGGCCCCGGCACGGATCGGCCCCGGCATGGATCGGCCCCGGCAGGGATCGGCCCCGGCAGGGATCGGCCCCGGCGGGGAGAGACCCCGGAGATCGTCCCGTCCCACCCCTGCCATGGCAGGGTCACCTCCCACCGACCCCGGGTGCTCCAAGCCCCGTCCGGCTCGGTTAGGACACTTTCAGGGATGGGGCAGCTTCAGCCAGGGCCTCCTCACCCTCACCGGGAGAATTCCCTCCTAACAGCTAATCCAAACGCACTCTGTCAGTTTGAGGCCATTCCCTCTGGTCCTGTCACTACATGCTCTTATAAATAGTCCCACTCCATCTTTCCTGTGGGCTCCCTTCAGGCACTGGAAGGCCGCATTTGGGTCACCTTGAAGTTTCTCTTTTCCAGGCTGAGCAATCCCAATTCTCTCCACCTTTCCTCCCAGCAGAGCTGCTCCATCCCTCTGCTCATCCTGGTGCCTCCATGGACTCTCTGCAGCAGCTCCACATCCTTCCTGTGCTGTTGTTCCCCAGGGCTGGGGCAGCTCTGCAGGTGAGGTCTCACCTGAGTGGGGCAGAGGGGCAGAATCTCCCCTTTCCTGCAGCCCACGCTGGGGGATCAACCCAGGACACGGGGCTTAAACATCAGCACTGAAATAGTTTGATACGGAAATAATATTACGTGACACTCATTCAGAATTTCCCACTGTGTATTGAGAGAAATACAGACCTGGTGGCTTAAAAAATAAGAGGCAAAACAACAAACTTTGCAGCGTGTGAGCTGAGGATATTTTTAAAACACATTAAAAAGAAAGCTGAAGGACGACAAACAGAAACGGTGATAACTCGGGCACACTTCTGCATCCTTTTTTTCTTGTAGCATGACCACCATCTAGTGGGACACGAGTAGCCAGTGCACAAGGGTTGTGTGTGCTGATAAGTGCAATAAAATACAGCTGCTCATATGCCTGTGTTTGTCTCTTTCCGTGATGAAAAGCTTGATTTTATGTATTTTCTTCTATTTCCCAACAGCTGGTTGCATATGGTAAAAGAAATCACTCAATGTCAATGTCTCTGCTGTTCAAATGCAATTATGTGAATATCTACAGACACAAAATCATGAGCCAATCTTTTTCTAAAACTTCCTTCTCCTTCTGTGTTTCCCTTAATGTAACTAATTTGTCATTTATGCACAAATAAAAACTAAATTAAGATTATATTATATTATTTCTATTATTTATATCATATCATATATCATATTATATTATATTGAGCTTAACCCTTGAGAAAACACCATTCTTGTGCTTTTTTCTCAGGATGGCTGACATACCACGATTACCCAGGAGTTACAAAAACGTTAGGTACTGTGTTGTCTTTTTTTAGCAATATTGCAGATGCTTACGACCTTATGCAGAAGCTTAAATTTAATTTAATTTAGCCACAAATCCTTAAATTCGGCTTGCTTTTTCTTTGTGTTTTAGCACCATCAGTCCCAGGTTTCTCATTTCCTCCTGATCTTAAAAACAATTCAGCTGAGTATTTTCCTCCCCACACTTCTACTAAACATGTGGAGCAGCTCTTATTTTAATACACACAGCGTTGGTGTTGTCACGCTAAAAACATTCCCAGACATGTCAGGACTTTGGTTCTTCTTCAAGTCCCGGTGGTTTGGAACCCATTTCCACCACAAACAACATTGCCAAGATAAATTGTTTGCCAGAGATAACTTCAAGTCCTCAAACAAATTACCTAAGAATTGTGGAAACAGAAGGCTGCACGAAACAAATTGTTTCCATGCTCGCTGTCCTCACGGGAAGGAACGGAGCTTATCTGTGTTACAGATTCCACAGGGACACACACAATGCCTTCGTGTGGGTTGGGGAGGCTCTGGGAGCTTTGGAATGCTTCACATGAACACATGAAATATTCACACCCCATTTCTCCTCCCCTCAGAAACGCAGGTGCTGAAATCCAAATGATTTGTGTAGGGACTCACAACAGTTTGGTGAAGGGCAGCAAAGCTCATGGTTTGCATTGGGGGAAAAAGGAAGAGTTTAGAAGAATCTGTGATTTGCTGTAGCCCCTTCCACCTCAGGCTGACTCGAGCTGCTGAGGATTTAATTATGTGCATGTTTGTAAAGTCCCAAAGGTTTGTCACTTGTGTGGATCTTTCCCCATTGAATATTGCTTTGTGTCAATAATGTGTTTAAATTCTAGTGAAAAAGCTGTTTTTCATAATCCATTCCCTCTGCAACCTTTCTGTGGACTGAGCCACATCTGCTGCGCTGCAGGTGCAGGGTGATAACATTGTGACACATCTTTTTTTAGGCTGTTTTCAGTCCCTCCACAGCACAATCTGAAGTATGAAAACAGCCTTATTATCCCTCTGGCTCTCTGCCTACTCTTGGTGCTAAACTTTAAGATGTGCCCCTTCAATATTAACGGAAGCAATGGTGATTTACAGAAATTAATTTCTGAACGTCATTGTCTGAATCTCTTGTGCCTTGCGCCCTTCTCCTTTTAATTTGATGTGGCCCAGGGACAGCAATAAAACAACTCAGAACAGTTGTGCCTGGTCTCAGAAAAGAGATTGTAAAACTGAGGAACCTTTTTAAGAAAGTAAAAGGAACGACTTATGTGCTGAAAGCTTTTGAAGGAACGATAGAAACATGATCATTGAGGCAGTAAGTGCACATCAGTATCAGGTAAGACTGGATAAAGGGCAAAAAGGAGCAGCAGAGCTCAGGAGGTTATTAAAACCAAGTTACATTCAGAGAAGAAAATCGAAAGGACCATAAGCACTGATCCATTAAACGCAAACCAGGGCAGAAGTGGTTATAAAACCAAACTGAGGCACAACTGAAACAAGGCATAAAAATGTACAATAAATGCTTTTGCAAGTAACAGGGAGTCCACTGAGAAATTTGTAGAGCAAACACGGAGTCAAAACACCCAGGAGACAAAGAAAGCACAGGTTCTGAGAGCCCCAGCTTTCTCCAAGGTGAGATTTGCTACACTTCAGCCTCTCCTGAGAGGCTGGGTTTGTTTTACTGCAGGGAAATGAGACTAAATGCTTGCTGTTTGTACAAGGAATGAAAAGATCTCTTGTGCAGCCAACCAAAAGCCTCCAAAAATATGGCTTCTAGAAATGGTACCTACAAGAGATGCTGAAGAGATGCTGAGATGCCTTTTGTGGGTGGGGTTTTTTGGTTCCTTGGGTGAATTGGGTGCTGCCTGCTGGCTGGAGCCAGCAGTGGGAGCAAATGAAGGATCTGCTTATGCCAAAACCCCAATAAAACAGCATCAAAAACCACAGAATCATAGAATAGTTTGAGTTGGAAGGGTCCTTTTAAAGGTCATCTAGTCCAAGTCCCTCCTGGCGTGGGCATATTCACCAAGACCAGGCTGCTCAAAGCTGCATCCGAATGTTTCCAGGGCTGGGGCATCCAGCGCCCTCTGGCAACCTGTGCCAGTGTTTTACCACCTCCTTGGAAAACACCTATTTTGTCTATCTAATCTTAAACTGACTGTCCTTCAGCGATCTGCGTCAAAGAGTTGGGAGCCTCGGGGCAGAGAGCCCAAACCCCACTTTTCCCGCACCACATCACTTATCCTGGAGCCTTTCCTAGAAACTCGGCTGCGTCTTTCCAAGAGAGCTGCCTGAACTTCCCTTGGAGTTCGCAGTAAATGAAAGCAGCAAATGCAACTTCCCAGAGCTGGACAAGCCCCTCGCGGAAATGACCGCGATCCGTCCCGGGACACGGCGGGGAGCGGCCCCGAGGCGGGGCTTGGGGGCGGCCGGAGCCAGCCCCGCTCCGGGTTCAGCATCGCTCCGGGCTCAGCATCGCTCCGGGCTCAGCATCGCTCCGGGCTCAGCATCGCTCCGCGCCCGCACCGCGCCCAGCATCGCTCCGGGCTCAGCATCGCTCCGAACCCCGCACCGCACTCAGCATCACTCCGCACCCTCACTGCACTGAGCATCGCTCCGCGCCCGCTCCGGTCCCCGCATCGCTCCGCGCCCGCTCCGGTCCCCGCATCGCTCCGCATCACTCAGCATCGCTCCGCAGCCGCTCCGCGATGCCGGCGCTGGCGGCGCTGCTGGCGCTGGTGGCCGCGGCGCTGCTGGCGCTGCTCGGGGCGGGACGAGCGGCCGGCCCCGGCCCGTGGGCGCTGCTGAAGCGCTGGGCCCTGGGCTGCCTCCTGCTCTGCCACGGCGCCTGCAGGCAGCGGGCAGCCTCCGCAGCCTCCGCAGCCTCCGCCGAGCCGCGCCGGCCGCGCCCGCTCCGCGCCGACCCCCACGTGAGTGGCCTGGGACCCCCGGTGCTGGGATCCCCTTCCCCGGGACCCGCTGGTGGACACCCCACTCTTATGCCCTGTCTCCCCCATGCCGGGCACTCCTATCTCCCTGTTTCTCTGGCACTCCATCCCCAGCATCCTCACGTTTCCCCAGTCTTGGGACTTCCATCGCCAGCATCGCCACGTTCCCTCAGAACAGCTTTTCCCCTTGGATCCATACTTCCCTGGATCTACACCACCTCCATCTCCGCCCCTCTGCTCCCCAGCATGTTGCATCCCCCTGGCACTCGCTCAGGTAATCCCATTCCCTGCAGCTGGTGCCTGGCACCTCTCACTGCCCAACCCCATTTTTTGAGCTCTGCTGGCTTTTGACTGAGTTTTCACTGTTTCTGGCTGTTCTGGGGGTGCCTGCTATGAAACACAAAAAGTGAAAGTAAAATCTGATCCCTGAGAAGAAGCCTATGGAAAACAAAGGATTGCTGACCTTCTCCCCTCCCTTTCCTGCCTCCGGCCGGAGCTGAAATCCATTTCCCTTTCCCCAGGCGCTCGATTCCTTGTACTTCACTGGCTTTGCGGAGACCAACAGCACCTTTGTGATCGCTCGCCTCGCCAGACGTCCCTCTGGGCTCTGTGAGATGTGGCTCTTCCTGAGGCTGGATGGGATAGGGCGGTTTGAAGTGAGTGCTGGGTGTGGGGTGACATTCAGGAGCAGTGCTTAACTCCCATCCTGAACCTCTGTTAGGATCCCGAGCCAAAATTAATGTTCTCTGCATCTTCACCCCATTAGCATCCCACCAGTAAGGCACTGGTGCTGTGCCCAAAGGCAGGGGTAGGGCTGGTCAGAGTACTGAGCATATCCCTTTTTCAGTAGGGTCTGACACCCATTCCCCTTCCCATAATGTGCACAAAACTGCATATTTTCTAAAAAATGCCTTGGTAAGTGTCCCAGGAAGAATTCGAGCATCCAGTCTTTCCAATAAGGGGCAGCACATGGTTAATGAGTTATATTGTCTGCTTATGGTTGGTTTTCCCTCCTTTTTTAATTTTAAATCTGTAAAAACCATTTGGAATTGCATCTTTAAAAGAGAAGGGAAAGCTTTTAGGGAGTTATGTGCACATCTGCTTCATTCTTGCTGAAAAGAAAGCTTAATCAGATATTATTAATCGGATATTTTGCCTGCGGGTTTTCTTTTTTTGTTAATGGCTGGCTACATAGTAAAGAAGGAGAGAAGACCTGACATAAATCCCTTTGCACTCAACTCTCTCTATGTTCACAAATCTGTTTCACTAAGTAGCCATGACCAGAAAAAGCAGGAGAAATCCTATTTGCAGAATATAGAAAAGAAACAACCAAAGAGAGGATTGATGTGCATTATTTTGGGGGTTTAGTAATATTTTGTATAACAAGACTATTTTGTGGCATCCTCACAATTGCATTAAGCAAATGTTTTCCTGAAATGTTTCCTCTTTTTAGCACCCACAACATCCAAACATGATGGTGAGAGATGAATCCCAAGACATCTGGAGTGGAGGAGGGCTCACTATGGAATACTTGGAGCCCCAAATGTGCTGGAAAATAAATTTTGATGGATTACTCAGGTATTGCAGCACTCCCTAATTTGATTTATCTACACATAAAACCAAGGCTTTTTCAGCACTAAATGCATTTAACCAACTTGAACCAAAAGCTATTTGGTAACTAACACACTTTGATTTTTAAGGAGTGAAATTATATCTGGTAGTGTACAGTATTATAGATTCTTCTGCTGTGTCTCCTATTCCATCCAATTCCAAACGTGTAATAAACATTTGGTTGTTTGTTTAGGGGTGATATAAAATCATAGTGCTTTGCCTTGCAGGAAAGGACCCTACAGACAGCAGTGGAGTGAAGAGGAAGGAGAACTTGTACCAGTTAAATTCTCTTTGCAGTGAGTTTTTCATCTCTGCTTTGAGTGGTACAGTGAGTTCACGGTTCATTTAAAATGGCAAAAATCAGAATTTTTCCAATAAAATACCGAGATTTCCACTGTCAAAACAGCAAATGCAGAACTTAGCCTAGTATGAGCTGAATGCTAATAATGTCTTTCTTTTTCTCGCTTTTTTTCCTAGCTGGGAGAACTTCACAGAAGTTTTTAACTTTAATGCTGACAGTAACCCCAGCACATTTGCACGTGCTTTAGCCCAGGAGCCATGGACCATCGAGCTCTTCCAGAGGGTCAAAAAGTGAGAGGCATGATTAATGTCTTCTGGGGTTAATAAGAATTTTTTCTACAGATCTCTTCAAGGTCTGTTGTGTGTTATAGTTGATTATAGAAGCTGGGCTTAATTTGAAGTGCTCTAATAAAGGACATGGCTCCTGTTTTCGGTGCCACTCCAGAGCTGGAGGATCCTGCACACAGATGGATTTTCCTGCTATGTGGGTGAACAGATCTGCCCACAGCTCTGTAAAACCTTCAGCATCAGGAATATTTCTTGTTCTGCCTTTTTTCATTGATTTAGGCAGCTTCCAGAGGTCCAGATATAACTAAGAAAAGGATCAAATACAATCCTGTGAAAGAGGAGCTGAAGCGGATGTTTTAAATACACTTTTTAAATACACATTTCCAAGCTTTGGAGAGCTGAAAAATATGAGAATCAAGAATATGTTGTATAAATAGAAGCAGCAATTATGGATATCAATAATGTGTGGTCTTTTGGCGATACCTGCTGAGTTCTGAGCAGCAGCTGTTTGGCAGCCCAGCATTTCTTCAAACACAGGCTGTTTTTATAATCTGTCAGAGTGAAAATCTGCTGTTGTTTCATTCTCAGGTGTCTCATTATGTAACACTAACTGGGAAATGTAGAAGTGATTGCTGATGTGTAAAATCTGGGATAGCCATGGTGCAGCTGTTCTGAAATCTCCTTCATTTTGGGGTATAAATCCATCAGATTGGCATTGAGGCTTCTTGAGGAGACCTGGAGATCTTGCCTGTGCTGATCCACTCTTCTTTCTTCCAGACAAAGGCAGCAGCATTTCCGACACGAGCAGTGGGGCCAGTCTGTTGGAGAGATTGAGATAGAAAATCATGGCAAAATGGAGCTTTCCCTCAAAGGCGTTCGGAGCCACTCCTATGGTAACAGCTCCAGAAAGAATTCCCTCCCCTGGGAATACCTTCACTGGTGCTGGCAGGGCAGTGAGACTAAGGATTATCTGTTAAAATAACCAGGTCCAAGATAAGACACTTCACAGGAAATGCCATCTCCATTTTGGGGACATACATTGCTTACCATGTTATCAATTAATGGCTATTTCTTTATCCAAAGTTATTGTCAAGCCAGGTACTGTTAGTTCACATTTCCCAGGAATTGTGAACTTTAGGTTGGGAGATTTTTGCTCTTTTTTTGCAGGTATCCGGAATTGGGCTGAGATTTACCGTTATGTCATGATTTTGGCACACTTTGAGGTAGGTATTAACATGGAAATGTGCAACTTAACCAACAAATTTTTCTCAGCTTGTCAGGCATATTTAAGCATCCAGAAATAAGGATTTGGGAGCATCCGTGGTGCACAATCAAGTGCTCACTGGTGGCACCATTAGCCCAAATCAGTGTTGGGAGCAGCTCTCAAAAGCAGAGCTATGTGTGTAAAAACTGAGATTTTGCTGCACTGATTGAACCAAAAGTTATTTTGATAACTTCAAACTGACTGTTTTGGCTTTTTAAAGAAAAATTAGCCTGCTTTACAGCAGAGTTTCTCAGCTACTGCAAGTACCCAGCACTCAGTGGAGTTGCTGCAGTGCCGATTCACATTAATGGGCAGCCTGAGGTGTTTGAAGCGTCCTAAACCTTCGTGACAGCACTCAGCAAATATTTCTGGCTGTGCTGAGCAATCATTCCCTGCTCTGCTGTGTGCAGGAGAGGCCCTGCTGTGGCTGCTGGGAGCTCACAGCCCAGGGACATGCTGAGGGCTGGCCCTGCCAGCTGCCAGCCAAGCCCAGCAGATGCTCCTGAGAAGGCATTTCCTCCGCCAAGCCAGGCGTGAATCAAAGCTCTCTGTTATAGGCAGCATTGCAGGAGTTTAGACTAAATTCAGAATGAAGGTTCTTTCCCCAAATATATGGGGCCAGCACAAAAGCACAGCTTGGAAAATCCCACTTGTGTGCAAATCCTGATTTAACAGGTGCTTGTGTCCCTTTTAATATGGCTGTGCTTTGGCCCCACAATTTGTATAATCAGGTAGTAACCTCTGCCTGTTTTTCATCATTATTCAGGACTCAAAATGACTGTGGCTGTTCTGTTCCTAATTAAAAGCCATCTGACTTTAAGAAATTTATTGAGGTTTGGAGTCCTCTTACCCTGAGTGCTGTACATTTATAGCATCACAGAGGAGGCTTAAATTTGCCTCAGAGCAGCCCAAGTGGTGCATGAAGAGCCCAGACTCGAGGATGGAAGAGAAATTAATAAAACAAGGACATTCCAGTTCCTTCTTAATATTTTTCCCTTATGCTGCTCCCAGACATAGACTAATACAGGTTAGAAGAGAGTTCTGGTCAAACTACATCAGTTTTGTACTTCTTTGCAGGCGTTGTTTCCCTCTTGTGTCCTCTTGCTGTGGACTTTCCGTCGTCCCCATTGTCCTTAATTTGTCCTGAATGTGTCGGTTTTATATTCCTGGACTCGTTTGCAGCCAGATTTTCCTGGAAGATGTAGTGAGAGGCTTTTAAAGTACAAAGCCACAGCACATTGCATAACCTGAGTTATATCCAGTGTTTTCTTGGTCCAGCCAGTGAAGGACCCTCAGAAATTATCTGACTTTGGCTGTTTTTCCTTTCTTGCAGGATGGGACTGCGGCACATTTGACACTTATTAACATGCCAGCCACCACAACTCAGTAAGTCACCACAGAAATTTAGGATGCTAAAACCGCTCATCTTAAAGGTTGGAAAAGCTCTGCAGGACACCTGTGAGCACATTCTTGCTTTGAACCTGTCCAGCCCAATTTCCATCCACACCCTCTTGCTCCCTGCTCCATCTGCAGTCAGTCACAAGGACAGCTTTTACCTTCCATTGCCCCCTCTCCCATCATTGCTGAGGGCTGATGCAGCTGTCTGACTGCCTGGATGATTTAGAGACACAAATTGGGCATTTCCAGCTGTTTGCGAAGGTGTTCACCTGCAGTGGGGCACTCCACAGAGAGCCCTGCCTGGCGCACTGGTGCTCTCTGCATGCAGAAGATTAAACACCAAAGTCCGTGGCCCCAAGGTTGCTCCCAGCCCCATCCAGCCTGGCCTTAGACACTCCCAGGGACCCAGGGGCAGCCACACTGTGTTGGTTTTCTTGGCCCAGTTTTTGCTAGTGAGTAGGGTGGGGTACAAAGATGGCTCCTGTGTGAAGGTTCTGGAAGTTTTTCACCATGTCCAGCAGAGCCAATCTCTGATGGCTCTGAAGATGATGGACATGCTGCTGGCCAAGCCTGGGCCAATTAGAGATGTTAGTTAGGCCTCTGTGAAAACATATTTAAGAAGAAATCAAAACAAAGTGAGTGTGTACTTCTTTTTAGCCAGAGGAGGAGGAGGAGGTAAAAATGCATAAGGGAAAACAGCATGGAGGCACCAAGGTCAGTGGTGTCAAACCTCAACACACAGCTTCTCTGGGCACCCTGTGCCAGGGCCTCCCACCCTCAGGGGAAGAATCCCAATATTCCTTCCCAATATCCCATCTAACCCTGCCTTCTGGCACTGGGAAGCATTTCCCCTTGGCCTGGCACCCCATGCCCTGTCCCCAGTCCCTCTCCAGCTCTCCTGGAGCCCCTTTAGGCACTGGAAAGGTCTCTAAGGTCTCCCCAGAACCTTCTCTTCTCCAGATGGAGCAATCCCGATTCTCTCGGTTGTTGTGCTGGTGATTTTGAGTTTTAAACCTGCTCCATTCCTCTCCCCTGCAGCCTCACTGTAGGTTATGTGTTTTTTCCTGACGGGAGGAAGGCTGGCATTGAGTGCTCCAATGCCTCCCTGGCTGAGATGGCCGAGGATGGAGTTATCCAGGATGAGTATCGAGTCAGTTTTTCTGCAGGTAAGCTCAACACTGCCCAGCTACATCTGCCTTCATTTTTTGGGATGCAGTTCCTCTAGCGGAGGAAAGATTATTCGGTGATTCCGCATGATCCCAGGAAATGCATCAATTTACACCCTGAGGAATTTACCTGGAATCATAAAATCATGGCATGGTTTGGGTTGGAAGGGACTTGAAGATCATCTGCTTCCACCACTCCTTCCGTGGACACTTCCCTGCTGCAATGAAATGATAGCTGTGGTGTGTCCCACGTGAAATGTGTCCAGTGCAGCATCAGGGCCACAGGCTCCAGAGGGAGAGTTCCAGATTGTTTGTGGTGGTTGTTGCTTATGCTAATCCACATAAAATAGGTGATTTCCACTTTTTTTTTTTGCGTGTCAAAACATCTCTCATGAGATGGATTCAGCTGGAAATATGACTGATCAGTTCTATTCAATTAACAAAGCAGCAGGGGATCTATTACTCTTCAGAAAAACATAAAAAAACCCATACAAAAAATAATAAATATAGGGATTTTTGGAGATAAAATACTACTGAGATTTGGTGACATTGATCTCTTTTTCTCTCCTCTCCAAGGTGGCAAGGGCTTTGATGTTTCTGTGGCTCTGGATAAGCAGACCTGCCCCGTGGTGTACAATGGCCTGACGGGGACTGGAGTTTTCCACGAGTGCATTGCAGATTTCCAGCTCAATGGATTAACACCAGGCTGGGGCCTGGTTGAATTTTATTACAGGTAAAATAATGACAGGCAAGAAGAGGTAAAAAATCCCCATCGTCCTATATTGATTTATGTGCTGCAACTCCATAGATATTTGGGGCATAAATGCAGTGATTTTTTTTTACCTGATCTAAAGAAATGTTGTTCATTTAGTGCTTTATGTGTTTATTAAGTTGACAAACACTCTATATTTTATTTGAAAAGGAATGATTGCACAAGCACTTCATGGATGCAGCCAGTTTGTTTGTTATATAGGTTTATGTGGGTTTTTATATAGGTCTTCATATAGGTTTGTGAGTGGAGGATGGTCCATTTTGGAGATTCTCTTATTTAGGCCATCTGTCCCATTATAGAAATTAAGAGTTCTCCCCCCAAAACGGAGGCTGTTTATAGGGTGAAACTTGCTCACTCAAGGATTTTTGTGGACAGGATTTATTTGAACAGATAAATGTTGAGAAAATCCACCCAGGATTTTAGCGGTTAGGGGGAAAATTATATCCACAAAGAATATATTTCTCTTCTCAGTGAAGTGCTGTTTCTCCTGCCACGTGATTCACTGGAGACTTTTCCATATGGAGCGTTTGCTCTCATGAAAGAAAAAGGCAAATTTTGTTGTTAACATTTAGTTTGCTCTTCAAAAATAAACACTAATCCTTGGCTGTGAGAGGAAATGCCATAAATGACTTCCAGGAGATTGGGAGCTCAGCTCCCTCTGAAAACCAGACATATTTAAAGCACATTAAAAAGTGCCAAACGCCTGCTGGTTGAACTTGAACCTGCAGCTGCCGCCAGGTACCTGCTGCCCTCCTCTCTGGCTGTCCCAACCTGCCTGGTGGAGGAAATGACCCAAAAGCCTCGGATAAAACCCAAACAGGGCACGTTCCGCAGGTCCGGACAGTCCCGGCCATGTCTGGATCCGCCCCAGGGAGGCTCCGTTTGGCAGTGCTGACACAATTCCTGTTGGCTCCATCTCATATCTGCCTCCAAATCAACCCCGTGGTGGAAATGAAAGGGTGGGGGTGTTGTTCTTGCTCCTTGCCACGAGACACGAGCTCAGCGTCGCTGCTCTTCCCGCAGGGACGAGGCCGCCCAGCCGGCTCTGAATCTGCAGCTTGGCTCCAGAACAGATGGAGCTGACCCTGCCACCGCTGGATCCCCTCCATGAGCATTTACAGCCTTGTCCCAGCAACGTCAGCAAGCAGCAGCTTTCCAAAAAAATATCATTCCCTGCAAAACGCGCCGGTTTGAGTGTGGAACTCGTCACAGGATGCTGGGGAGGTCGAGGGTATGAAAGGATTTGGAGAAAAATAAGATCTATTTTTATTAGTGCAGCTTTCAGTGGTTGCTAACCAGGGTGGTCTGGAGGCAATTTGAAGGAAGTCAGATTGCAGGAGGAGTGCACAGGGAGGGATCACTCCATGCTCTGTCCTTTGGTGTTTTTGCTAAATTTCCAGCTGCTCCCCACCGTGACGACCAGGACCTCAGGCTCCGTGGATCTCTGACCCAATTTAGCAGCTCCTCTCTTCTTTCAGATTTGTTTTTGAAATAAAAGCTGTGTCTTTCTGAACTCTCTGGTTGTTATAGCCATTAAAACGTGGGAAAAACCTGTTACAGGAAACTGCACAGATTTGATAGTTTTGTCTATGGCTGCATAAAACATGAAGTGGAAGGAGTAGGAGAAAGCACATCTAAATGAGGTGTCCTCTAGGAGTAGCATTAATGGCCAATGAAATCAGTGGTACAAACATGTTTTGAAGGAAAGCAAGGGTCTGGTAATCCAATTTAGAAAGGGGTCTGAATTTCTCATCATTCCCTTGTGGGTGCCATATTAATCACAACATCCACGGTAGTCATCGGCCCAAGGTGCCCTGCAGTGTAGTCCCTACCTAGATGCATTTTGCCATTAAATACTGGAAATTAAACATGTAATATGTTTAATATGGCCCAAAAAATAGCAAAGTGTGGGTCTGGAGAGGAGAAATTAAGAAAAGATACCTTATAATTAAAATAGTACCACCATTCCATTTCAGAAAATAGGAAAATCTGGGTGCATATCTTTGTGTTTCTATAATCCCTGCTTAGGTTAACACTGGAGAAGACTTTAATAGGATTTAAAAAAGAGTTTTTCCTCTCTGAGGCCGTTCTTACATTTATTACTACAACAGCTTTATATGCATGAATATAAAATGATTCCACCTGTATATATGGCATGAATATAAAATGATTCCACCTGTAAATATGGCGTGCATATCCCAATCTGGGATGCATCACTGAGCGAGGCTGGGGTGCTGCAGGCTGATTTAATCAGCTCTCTCCTGCAGCCGGGAGAGATTCCCATTCCCAAATTTCCAACCTCATCCCTGTTCTGCACTGTGCCCTCGAGCTGCACCCCAGCAGGTGCAGGTGCTGTGCCCCTCCTTCCACCCCAAAGCCCTGCTGGGTGTGCCAAGCTGATTTCTGGGTGTGCCAAGCTGATTTCTGGGTACATTTCCTCTGAGAGAGGCATTGATTCAGAGCTTTGGATTCTGCTGGACTTCTACAAACACTTCTCCAGTTACAGTGGTGTTCAGAGCCACATTCTTGTGAGCCTTGCACAAACCCAGCGATGTCTTAAATCTGTCTGTGCTCTCGTGGTCTCAAGGTGCTGAACCAGGGAGCTTCTAAATTACTCCAGGCAATGGTACTTTGACAGGAGGGGAGGCCTTACACCTCTTTTTACACCTAAGAAATCAGTCAAATAGGTAATTTTAGAAAGGTTAGAAAAATAACGATGTTATACATCACAGTTTGTTCCTATTAAGTGTGTGGCTTGTTTTGCTATGATCTCAGGAACATCTGTTCCTTTTTTCTCTCGAGTTCTTGTCATCTCTTTCCCTTTCACTTATTTCTTGAAGGCTAAAGCTTTAACATTTAGAAGGAGAAATACAGGCACATAATAAAACAACGCCTTTGGAGGTGTCAGAACGTGTAGATAATGAGAGAAATTGTTAATTATTACTCTGGAATGATAGTTAGAGAAATCCATGCGCAGGCCAAAAATTAAAAAAACATCCTATCAAGGAAGGGATTGGTCTGGCTGTTTCCTAATTCCAGAAACTGGGCTGCAAGTAGGGATGCTGTGGGGAAAAGGCAAGTGTCTCCCCAAATTATTGGAAGTTCATGTTCCTGCAGTGGAGGAGGCAGAGATAAAGCCTTCATCACTCTCCTTTCGTCCTCTTTGCTTGGTTCTTTTGGTGGGGGGAGAATTAGAGCACTCCTGAGTTCAGCTGAGAAAAGTTCAAGCAGGGTCCAGCAAATGATTAATAAAGTTTGGAGCTGGCAGGTTTATTTGCCAGGTGATGAACTACTGGAAGGGTATTTCAGCTCTGAGGGCTGAAAAAATTGACTGTCGGGGGTTTTCTCCCTGGATTTCAAATTACTTTATAGCAAGCTTGTGTCCAGGACACATGGAATAACTTATTTAATTTCCGATAAATCTCCCAAGCCCCACGTTTTGACCATATGAAGTGGTCCTTCTCTTGTGGCTCCTTTCTCGGTGGAAAAATCCATCTTGGGAAGTGCTTCTGCAGCCCGAGAGCATTAATTTTGAGCCAAAAAAGCAATAAATGGAGGTGAGGCCTGGCCAGAAGTGAAATGTAGCATGTGATCTGCATGAAGGGGGGGCAGCTGGAGCCTCATTGGGATGAGCTGCTTCCCCAGCATCTGGGAGGAGGGAACACCTGGAATTCCTGCTGCTGGCAATGGGCCAGCGCCTGACATGGCAAAATGCTCCCCCAAATCCTTGTGTGTCCCCCCGGAGCTCCCCTGCATGTTGGATTTCAGGATTCAGGCCTTGTGAAGAGGTCATTTAAAGGCTGTCAGCCCCAAACTGAGCATTTCCCATCAATCTGCCCTTGGCTACTGATGTCTAGAATGGTAAATATTTTACCATGCTTATTTATTCTCCTTCCCTCTTGCAATTTTTCATGTGTTCATAGTAGAGCTATAAAGGCCATTTGCAGTGACATTGTATTTCACTGGCAGAAAGGAGGAAAAAAAGTCTTTTTTTTTGGTTTGGATTTATGTTGTAGCTTTACAGTTGGTGAAGCAAAGTGTAGCCCTGGGAGCTCTGTAATTTATCAACAGAAATGCACTGTATGGCCAAATTATCTCTGCAAACAACTAATTATTTCAAAAGTGGACTTTTCCCTCCATAAGGACGTGCTCAGCAGGCAAATAACTCACAGACATTGCAGCCAGAGTGACTGATAACCACTCACTCCCTTCTCCCATTTACTGGAACCCCAATTCCCTCACGCTCTGCCATAAAAAGCCGCACTGCTCTTTCTCCATCCAAAATTGCTCTTCCCTAAATTGTGACTTTTTGCTCTCCCCACAGACTCCAAGCTCAGGTGACTGAAGCAAAGTCTCCAAAGGGATCTGTCCTGGGGGGCTTTTTGGTTTCCCCCCTTTTGAGGTATTTTCCTCTCCTCGTTAAAGCTGTAATTAGTTACCGCATCGAGTTTCACTTTTATTCAGCATAAAAAAACTTTTATTAAACCGTAGTGCAAGTGAAGTTCATTCTAATCTGGCCATAAAATTTTACGAGTGGTGTAAATCAAAGGCAGGAGTGGCAACAAATGCTCTGGAACTTTTGAGCCCTGTTCAGGCTCTCCCAGTGGAGTTAAATCCCTCCAGGAGCAATTAGCCTAACGAGCTGCTTGGTCCACTTATAAATAACGTCACTGATGGAGACGTCTGGAGGTGTCTGCTCTGGGCACAAGGGACTTTCCAAATATGCTCAGTGGTGAATGACCTTTTTTCTTCATCCACAGGATGGGGGTGGAGATGCAGATCTGGCATGTCCCGGCATGTCATGTTTTTATCTTGTTTTCCAGGAAAGATGAAGAAGGGAAAGTAGGAGTGACATTCTCAGGCAGTGTCCTCTTACATTTCTTGGTAGCTGAGCATGGGACAGTGTCTCTGATGTGCTGACCCCAAAGGATTTCTGCAAAGTAGCCTAGAAATGGCCCTGGGCACAAGAAATTGCTTCATGGCTGAAGTCCTTGTCCCAGCCCCTGGGACATCAGAGACTGGCAGGGGACTTCTGGTTGCTGTAGGCGTTAGAAATGGATCTGCAGAAGGAGATCCATGTGATGGATCACAATCTTTTCTTCTGCAAAACGCCCCAAATTATGTATACTTGATACATTTTGATGAACCTTTTTTGACCTTCAATCCTCCCTTTTGGATGAAGCACAGGAAATTCCAGTTTGTTGCTTTTGCTGTCCCTCCTAAATGTCCTGGGTAATTGGTTGATAAAGAAAGGAAAAATTAATTATAAAATCAAATTTAAGAATATTTACTAGTGTTTGGCAGAGGTGAGGAGTGGGAAAAGCTGTGAGCTTACACAATGTGCAGTGCTGCTGGTTGTCTTTGCTAAAGCATCCAGATCCCTGGGTTTCCTTCCCCACTCTTGTTCCTGCTGTTATTCTAAGGCTTGTAGGCTTCGACCACATGTTTATAAGCTGATAAAACCATAATGCCAGGAATGTTTTCCTTCCCCTATTGGATTAACAAAATAAGTGACTTTTCAGATACAGCCTTGTTTACCCAACTTCCTACACCAAAACAATAGTTGTGAAGAGATGTCGTAACTCACGGAGAGGCGAGAAAAGAAGACTTTCTCGGCCTAAATGCTGATGTAAGAGCTGTGCATCTCTGTGTGGATGAGAAATGTTCTGCTGTGCTGTCACACTGGTGCCACACCGCTGCTTTGCTGGGCTGGCAACCCTCCGTGGTGACAGCAGGGCTGACATCACGCTCAGCCCAAATATCCAAGAATAAATCCCAGCAGACATTCCTGAGCCCTTGTGCAGCCACCGCTGAGCAATTCATAATTGGACATGTCAGGCAGCTTTCTGACGGCACGGGTTTGACTCCCGGTGAGGCCGAGCAGCCACACAAAATGCTTTTCATAATGCAGAGGGAGGATTTTAACTGATCTCTTGTGAGATTTTCCCAAAGCCATAAATATGCTCCTCTTGATGTGCGGTACACTCAGAGGAGCCGTGTGCTGTGTGAGGCTTTCAGAACAAACACCGACACAGAGCATTTTGGGGATGGGGAAGAGCCTTGAGCCATCACAGCCAATTACGCTCAACTCCCAAAATACATAAAGCATTTCATCAAGGGAGATCAAAGTGCCTTTCATGGGAAGGAAGAGCTATGATCTGCCTTTTACCCACGGGAAAACTCTGAGGAAGGAGCTGTCTGGCCAATTCTGTAGCAGCATTCTTTAACTGTTAACCCGAGAGTTTGCTTTCTGTTCCTCACAGCTTCCGTATGCCCTCGCAGCCTCCCCTGGGCTCTGCCCACCCCTACAGCAGCCTTTGCTCTTTTTGGGGTGGCACGCAGAGCAGGCAAAGTGAAAAACAGGGCAGAAAGTCAGCAAAAACCCCAAACCACGGTCAAACGTGTAAATGAAACCTGGCAGGTGTGATGCTCCATGGAAATGCTAAACTGTGACTGCAAAAAATAATGGTGGGCATGTTGGACTGTGAAGAATCTTCAGTTTTAATGCACATTATGAGTACGCCATGATGATAATCCCAAGGTTTTTCCTGCAAATCACTGCTAGGCTTTGGGTTCCGTGGTTGCAACTGGATCAGCTCGGTTAGCATTGAATGGATATTTAGTGGAGCCCCTTGTTCCTGGGTAATTTGGTATTCCAGAAATGATGGAAAAGCACTGAAATGAGTAAGTATTAGATCAGTTATCCCTCACCTTAATGAACTGCGGATAAATTGTTCCTTCAACTTTAATTCCATGTTTTTCCATTTGTCTCAGAGAGAAAGGGACATGGTGGCAAAGCACTATGGAATTAATTGGGTTGGGGGGGCGTGAACTGTGGATAAATTGTTCCTTCAGCTTTATTTCTGTGTTTTTCTTTTTGTCCTGGAGAGAAAGGAACATCGTGGCAAAGCACTGTGGAATGATTTGGGTTGGGGGGACATTAAAGATCATCTCATCCCAGCCCCTGCCATGGGTGGGACACCTTCCCCTGGAAGTCCAGCTCTCCACACAAACACACACGGAGTGATGCTCAAGAGAAACTCAAGATCTGCATTCTCATGTGATCTCCAAAACACGAGGGTTTCCCATGGATAACCAGTCCTGATACAACCAGAATGCCAAATGTTTCTGCTGTGGGCAAGGATTGTGGAGTTTGCGATCACTGGATCCTGACTTCATCCCCTCAGGGGCTCATGTAACCTTTGGGATGCTCTGGAGCACAGAGCTCTGCTGGTATTGAGGCTCTTCTGCAACTGATATAAACTGGGTAATGAAAATCCATTTCCAACCATCCCTTTCTCCCTCAGTGTCCATGAGCTGTGGCTCTGTTTTGCATGGACTTGGCCAACTGTCCCAAGGAACAAATATCAAACCATTTCTGCATTTATTTTATGTTAATCCTTCCTCACTCACACCAGACATCTGACTTCAGTTCTATTTGCTAACATTATTCAGCAGTATTTCCGAGGAAAGTTATAATCTATGGCACTTTATTAGTTGCCACTGCCTGAGGAATGAGGGCCCTGGGAGCAAGATTTTGGGCAGGATTTGGAGCAGGTTGATGGGCAGGATTTTGGACAGGATTTTGGACAAGATTTGGAGCAGGATTTTGGGCAGGATTTGGAGCAGGTTGATGGGCAGGATTTTGGGCAGGATTTGGAGCAGGATTTTGGGCAGGATTTTGGGCAGGATTTTGGGCAGGATTTGGAGCAGGTTGATGGGCAGGATTTTGGGCAGGATTTGGAGCAGGATTTTGGGCAGGATTTGGAACAGGTTGATAGGCAGGATTTGGAGCATGATTGTGGTCAGGATTTTGGGCAGGATTTTGGGCAGGATTTGCAGCAGGTTGATGGGCAGGATTTGGAGCATGATTGTGGTCAGGATTTTGGGCAGGATTTGGAGCAGGATTTTGAACAGGATTTGGAACAGGTTGATAGGCAGGATTTGGAGCATGATTGTGGTCAGGATTTTGGGCAGGATTTTGGGCAGGATTTGCAGCAGGTTGATGGGCAAACGGAGCAGGAAAGCCCCAGATGTGTTGGGTACCTCCGCCATTTGCTGGAGCTGTGTTGACACAGCACAATCAGTCCCACGGAAAGCTCCTCTGCATCCGCTGGCGATGCAATCCCAGAGGAAATCCTCCTCTTCACTCCCCTCAGGATGCTGCTTTCCCTTTGCAGGAATTTGGGATGGTTTTGCTGTCGCTCCCCTTTCAGTCTCCCGAGACCGGCGCTTCCAATTTGTCTTCTCAAATGACTCCAGAAGGTGTTTCCGGGAGGACCTTGTCTCTTGAATTTGTTTCCCCTGCCTGATTCACAGAGCCCGGGTTTGTTTGATCTCCCAGGGCCGGCATTTCCAGCAGCTCCCTGGGGCTCCATGAAAGGGGAGCAAGGAAGAAGAGTTCACATATGCTATGCAGAAATCTCCATATTTTAAAGGGTATCCTGTATCCCTGCTGGAACATTTTTAATGGTCCACAAATCAGGAGGAGGAAAAAAAAAAAGAAGTTGAAAACCACGCTTAAGGCATTCATTGTTCAAAGCTCAGATCCCTGGGACTGCTGGAGGCTCCACAGGGCCGTGATCTGAGGAATTCTGTGCTGGGATGGACTCCGGGTGCTGCTCTCAGGCACTCACTGTTTGCCTTTCAGGGAAATGTTTCCATTTTTGGGAAGGGAATCAAGCAGAGAGATTTCCAAGGAAGAATATGCCATTAGGTATGGAGATTTATGCCCTGCTTGTGACAGGGGATTGGTGAAATGTGTGTTAGGAGAGGTAAAGACTGATTTTATTCCTCTTTAAATCTCCTGGAGCAGAATTCTGCTCTCCTCATGGCATCCTTTGATGAGACTCAATAGTCACCGAGGCTGGCCAAGCCAAAAGAGGTGGTTGGGATTTCCCAAGAGGTAAAACCAGCATTAATCCACATATTCCAGCTTCTGTCTCCCCTTCAGCTTCTCCAGTCATTCCCTCTGTGATTCCCAGTCACTAACACAGAGAAATGGAGAGTCCCAAAAATAAACTCTGCTTTTTTCTTTAAGTGAGCTGTTTAAATTGTGTGTTTTGCTCTAGTGTTTGGTGACAGGGCAGTAAGAGGAATCAACAGGTGCTGTGAAAGCTCCAGCTCTTCAGCAAGGAGAGGCGTTTTGAGGGAATGATGTGCAGAGAGTGGATTTAATCTTACCTGGAATCAGCAGTGCGGTGACTGAGACCGAAAAAACAATATCCTTTGTTTTTTCTTTATGAGAAAAATACTTTACGAGAAGTAAATGATGGCACTGACCAACAGTTCACAGCTTATTGTTTAGACAAACAGAAAGAAACATAAACTTGTGGAATTGTGGGAGCAGATTCTCCAGATCTTTCTCCAAATGTGTCCATGATCAGCTCGAGATCTCTGCCCACCCTTCCTCCTCCTCCGCCTCCTCCTCTGGCTGAGGAAGCCCAAAATGCGCCAGATCCAGAGGGGACAATGAGCTGGTGAAGGGACAGGAACTTCCCAACCTGTGTCTCATTTCAAAGCAGGAGCTCCGGAATACATGGAAATATCCTGTGATTATCAGGGCTCTAGAGACCTCTCGTGGACAAACAGATTTGCTTCCTTCATGTTACATGTTTATTTTAGGGATAGAGTCTGTTAATTTTACTAAAATTATTATTATTATTATTATTATTATTATTGCTGTTATTGTTAATATTTTATTACATATTGTATTATTATTGATAATATTTTGTTATTTATTATTATTATTATTATTATTACAGCTATTACTATTACTATTACTATTACTATTACTATTACTATTACTATTGCTATTACTATTACTATTACTATTATTATTTTACATTGCTATCATGTTTTCCATTGCAATTATATATTACATTGTTATTATATATTCCATGGTGACACAAAGGTGGTTTCCAGTCTTACAGTGATGAACAAGCAAATGACATCTTAAACATTTCCCCACTTTCTCACTTTGCCGTGTTCTCTGTTGATATTTTGTTAGGATTTTTGTATTCTGGAGCAGTGTTTGGCAGTGGAAAATCATTTCAATTCACATTGGGTTTGTTTTTTCTCTACTATTTTAATTTATCAGACAATATAGATGCTACAAAAGAATTAAACCAGCAGCACTAAATTCTTCCTTCGTACATATTTATTGTTGACTGGAAATTATTTGGAATATGATTTTTTTTTTTCTAATGTGAAAAATTTATCGATTCATTGATTTTATTGACTCTCTTCCCCTGCAATTTTAATGACTATTTTTTGTCACAAAGCAGAAAATTTCCATCAACCAGAGGGAAATCTGGGCTTTGCTGAGCATTTCTGGGGCTGGCAGGGGGAGTTCAACGATTGAAACTCACCACCCTTAAACAAGAAATAAATCAGCCATTGAATTTTTATTTATTGCCAAAAAAACTTCAAATTTTTTCCCTGAGAAATGAGTTAACCTGGTTGGGCCCAGGCCTCAAGAGGTGACTCCCATGAGGTGAGATTTATCCCAAAATCCCATGTCTGTAGCCATCTGCCAGTGCAGGGATAAATTGCTTTTTCCACAGAGATTATTCGATTTTTTCCACGATCTGCCTCATTTTCCAACCCCATCCTTTCCTCACTTGGGTGAGTTATTGGTGGCCCTTGATGTTTTCACTTAACAAAAAGCATAAGGAGAAATCTCTGTTTACTTCCCCGCCCTGGCTTGGCATGAAAGTGCCGTAAAATTAAAGGCAGACAAAGAATTTGATATTAAGGAGATGTAATTAAAGAGGGTGCTCAGCCCTCAGTGTTTATCTCCAGCCCCCGTGAGCTGTGCTAGGCAAAGGTAATTTTTCTTTTTAATATTGCAATAACTCTAAGCTCTTTTAAGAGAAAATCCATGGACAATTTGGGACAAAAAGCTACATTTCAAGAATAAATTAAAATCTTGGCAGGCAGCGTTTGATTTCGCAGGAAAATTTCAACCTACCGGAGTACTGGAAACGAAATGTATTTCAGCTGAATACACTTTGATTTTTGCAGGGGAAAAAATTAATTTCTAATTCTTTTCTGCCTCTTTTCACCAGGGGAAAGGCCTGGCAATATTTTTTTCATTATTCTTTGCGGTTTTGGTTGTAGGTACAAGGATGGAATTTGGGAACTGGGGAGAGAAGGATGAAGATGTTTGGGTTCAAGGTGAGCTTTCCTTTTCCCAAACTGTGCTAGGAATATTTTATATATTATGCAATACTTTATGTTGAGATTTTAAGTGCATTTTTAAATTTATTTTAAAGTAATTTTAAGAGGAATTTTGTCTTCAGCTGGTTGCTCTGCTCAGCTCCAAGACCTGCATAATTTTCATACACTTTTTCATTGATTCTTGTCTTTGTGCTGTGTGTAAAGCAGGATCTTCACACAATCAAAGTCTTTTTCAGACATCAGGCAAAACCTGGAGAAATGTGGTAGCAGTGGATCTTAATTTGGGGGGGAGTTTCTGTTTTTTCTCCCTGTTACTAATAGATATCTCCCTTCAGTTCTGGCTATCAGCTGTATCCAGGCCAAACACCAATCTGGAAACCCAAACTCTTGCCCCATTTTGCTCTCTCTCACTACCTAAATCTTTCCCATTCCACTTTGACAAGCCACCAAGAACTTTGAGGCTGGGTATTATTTTTCCTGGTACATCTTATCGGCCAATTAGTGCTTCAATTTAAATGTCCGAGTGCCTATCTCTCTGTTCACAGTTACTCTGCCCGATATCAAACAATTGCTGGGTCACAGACTCCAGGAATCAATGTTATCACTGCTCGTGGAGTATCTTATTTGCTTTGTGATAGCGACGCTGAGCGCATTCTGAAATTCTATTTTCTTGCTCTGGACTTCCATGTGCCATGCGAAGCAGAGTGATCTCAGCAGGCGATTTTCCTGTTGTTGAGCCCTGAACCCTAATCTGAAGGAAACAAACCCAGCTCCTCTTATTTTCGAACAGATAAGATTTGCGAGGTTATTAATCACGGCCTCAAATGGCCGCGCTGGGAATTGGAAATGATCAACGGTTTGATATAAAACTTGTCAACATTTATTCCAGAGACGGACCATCCGTCCAGTGGGAGCCTTGGAAAGTCGTTGTGTGTCTGGTGGATGATAAAGAGCCATTTAACTGCACAAACAGCCATGACATCATGCTGAACCTAAATGTTCTTTCATCTGCCCCCAATGATACCCGTTCGTTTTGCCTGTGGCCCTGAGCTTGGATTTTGGTGCATTTTCTCCTCCCGTGTATCATTTAATTTATTTATCTTTTTTTTTCTTATTATTATTTTTTAATAGAACAAGTCGCTGTTATTGGGTTTGTTTTTCTCCAAGAGCTTTAAGGATTAACTCCTGGGCAGGTGTAAATCAACATCAAGTTGGCCTCCCTCAGACAAGGGTTTAGCTCATGAGGTTTAATCTTGGTGAATTTGTGCTCTGGAAAACATGAAATTACGTCCTCCCCCATATTACCAGATCCTGGGAGTGCTGAACACATTGAGAGAAGATAATTTTCAAATTTCTTTATTTCCTTTCCCAGCATTGCTTGCTGAACACACTGAGAGAAGATAATTTTCAAATTTCATTATTTCCTTTCCCAGCATTGCTTGCTGAACACGCTGAGAGAAGATAATTTTCAAATTCCTTTATTTTCTTCCTCAGCATTGCTCCTCAGCCACTAAACCTTTTTCATGGGTGAGTGGTACGCAGGGCTGCCCAACCCACCAACAATTAATGATATAAATAACTAAAAAAAGAGATTATTTTCTTTTTGCTGTAGCTTCCATGAGCACCAGGAGTGCCCAACAGCCTTTAGTTGGAAGAGCTTTCAGCATGAGGTGAAACCTATTTTTGCCAAATTGAGGTAACCGATAACCTCCATTTTTGCCACAATGAGGTGTAACATTACCCTCAATTTGCCCAAATAGGTTAAAACCCTCATAAATATCCCATCAAAACCTTCCAGTGACCATTTGGTGCTGAAATAAACTGCCAACATTGCTTGAAAGGGATGGGAAATATATACATATTAAAAATATATAAAATAAATTTATATATAGCTGCTCCTGATGGGAAGGGATGCCATGGTGCAATTCCTGCCTCCATGGGACACCCATTCCCTGCCAAGGGCTGTGCTGGAGGAGCTGCTGATAAGATCACGGAATGTAATAAACCTCTCAAGTCCCTTCCAAGGGATAAAAGATGGGAAACAAAGTGTTTTAAGTGCAGCCAGATTGCTGTCCCAGGCTGGGGAGAAGAGAAAAAGAAAGAGCAGTGAGGTTGATGTTTGGAGAAGTGGTCACTGAACCGTGGGGGATTTTGTTTGGCATTGAGAAATTGAGCAGTGGAGATGAAAAAAATGTAGATTTTTGTAACTGGTGGTGCCACAGCCCTGAACTGGCACCGCTGGGGCTGCAGATACCGAAAGGCAAAGGTGTGGCACAAGTGAAGAAACTGAGATAAGAGTCTTGTAGAATGACAGAGATTTCTCTTGTTCCTCTCTGTGATTCCTCAGTCTGAGAGAAGAAAGCACGGGAAGACTTCTAGAGAACTGATGGATTTTGCCTTGTGTGTACAAAGAGGTTGTTGTTAGAGCAGAGAGGAGCAGGGCATTTTACACCAAATATGTCAGGGTAGGGGGTTTTTGGTTTTTTGGTTTGGGGGTTCTTTTGTTTGGTTGGTTTGGTATTTTGGTTTTGTTTGTTTGTTTGCTTGGTTTTTTTTGGTTTTTGGGGGTTTCTTTAATTCATAAAGGAAAAATAAAATCAGATGTATGTATTTTTAAAAATCCTCTATCTAAAACAATGATCTCTGAGCACCAGGCATTGTTCTCTGAGGTGTATATTTATTAAACACTGGTTAAATTGCTGCCTGGAGCTCCTGTGCTCCACTCCTATCCCTAACAGGTTTTGTGTCACTTCTAAATAGAAACTTATTCACAAATCATCCTGGGTCATCCTTCAGAGCAAAGGATAATCTCCATTCTCCATTTTTTTCTGGATAAAACAGTTTTCCATTGCTGTCTGAATCTGATGAGCATCTAGTCCCTCTTCCCTGCGCACCCCCACAATGGCAGAATGTTCTCATAAAGTCAACCATAACCTGGCAGGAAATATCCCCAGTCTTTACAAATTCTAAATACCAGAAAAACCAATGAAAGGAGAAGGACAGTTACGTGTAGGTGTAAAACAGGAGTAGAGAACCCTGGCACAGAGCAGCTCTCACTGCAATGAGAATATCCAGAACAGACAATCCCCCCTCAGCCACCAACTGAGCTTTTCCTGCTGTCAAATTGTTTTCCTTGCTGTTATTTGGGACAAGACTTTTCCATGAGCTGGTTGCTCCTGAATTCTCTGCTGGCCATGAGTAGTGAAATGTCTGCAGTGTGGATAACTTTTCTTGGGAATAGGAGTGATTTTCGTGAGTGAAGTATCTACAAATGGGTTTTATCAAAATCCACACCCTGTGTTTGAAGGGAGAAGATTTTATGTGGGCAGAGACATTTGTTGGGGCTTTCTCTGTTGGTGTTTTGGTTTTACCATGGGTAATTTTCCCTGGAATGTGTATATAATTTTGAATTTCACAATTATTTTAATACAAAAAGTGATTTGATTACTAGCTAAAGCTGATGTAAAACTCTCCACTCTTTGTTAGGAAAAGGCTCGCTGTTTATCCAATTCCAAATTCTTCCTTTTAAAATAAAATTTACAACCTCCTGAAATGGCTCCCCCAGACCTCCCAGGCTTCGATTTCTCTCTGAGTTTTTGAAATCCCCCAGACTGGGAACAGCCTGGAATAATTACACCTGATGGGAGGTGTTAATGCTTCTGACACTGCCTGCCCGTGCCTGGGAGAAATTTATGTGCCAACTGCCTGGTGTTTTACTGCCAGGCTGTATCCTTCCCACTCCTCCAGGGGATTACTCTCCACGCCATGAATCTGCTTGTTCATTTATCAATTCTTCAAGTCAGATTTATTCCGAAGAGGAGAACAAGGTGTGGGCCGTGGTGAGATTTGCAGAGGAGGGGAAGGCACAGCTGGATGGGCACAGCAGTGCCTCGTGCATTTGCTGAGTTGCAGGATTGAGGCAAAGCTGGGGAAGAGGATGTGGAGGTGCTGTAAATTCAGGCAGTTTGTGGAAAAGCTTCCTCCAGCTCTGCGGAGATGTGGATTTGGGAATATGTCTGAGAAGAACAGCTTGGTAACCTCCACCTCCCAGTCTCTGTCTTGGCTGGGGCGATGCCTTAGGATTTTAGCCTCTATGTTTCTCATCATCTGTAATTTAGTGTATAACTCTGGACTCCATACATGGTGCTAAAGCTCTTCTTCTCAGCATTTTTAGACAAAACAATTCCTCTAAAGCTTGGAATCCAAGGACACCTTGCTCAGGTAAGTGTTCTTCAACATGGACAGGTCACCTCACTCGGAGAAGTCAGAGCTTGCCGAGGTTCAGCATCACATCCTGAACCCAGAAGAGCTGCAAAAGCTCATTTTCAGTCCATGACAAGCAGCCCTGAGGTGTAGAAGCCTCTGCCCTGCCATGTGGCAGAGCTGCAGAGCGCAGTGTGAGGCACTGACTTCCCTGCAGGAAATGCTGATTTGTGCCAGGCAGAGCTGATCTGGGATTTATTTTTCCAGGTGGCTGCGGAAGAGGCTGGTTCTGCACCTCGTGGTGATGAATGCAGCAATTTCCCCGTCAGGTTCTGACAAGTCAAACTCTTCTGGGTGATGCTGAGAGGCTTTAAACACCCAAACACTCCTAATTATCTGCAGCCAACACACTGATCTGTCAGTGCTGATACTCAAAGGAAAAGCGCTGAGTGAGGAGCGAGCGACAAGCAGCAAAAAAAAGAGACATGGAATAGGAGGAGCAACCCCCACCCCTTCTGTGCTCATCCCAAGAGATTTCTTGGGTCTGTGGCCCAATCAGCAGCATCTGCAGCCCACGTTTATTGCCCTGGTGTGTTTGAGAATGTGCTCTCCAGGGAAAATAAATACAGCAGAGAGTGTTTGTCAGCTTCCCCCAGAGCTTCACCAACTGCCCTGCTTCTTGTGACATGTTTTGGCCACTAGCTCAAAGGAACCTGAGGCCTTGTCAATGGGCATGTGCTGCTCTCCAGGTACTTTTTTTTTTCCGCTAATAGGGAATTTTCCAGTCTCTGTGGGATTTAATTATGTCAGTGTCTACTGCTCATGTACCGTGGGTAAGCTGAACCATATTTTTGTAGTCTATTTCCAGACCTTTCAACAAAATTTGAAGTTAAAAAATGTTATAACAAGTGTTTTGTAGCTCTTGCTTTTAAATTAATCAGAAGTGAGGAAAGGGAAGATCAGTGGAAAGCTGTTTTCACCTTGGTTCAGGGAACTTTGAAGAGTTGTGCTAAACCAGTTGAGTATTTAATAAAGTTTTCAGCTACACTCCATCAAATATCGTGGCTAAACAGTGTAATGCGCAGACCTTTGAACTGTTTTTGTGTCTCCTCATCACTCACTTCTGCACAGGACTCTCTCCTAACCACCATCCTGAGTAGAAAGGCAGGAGACAGAGTTCAGCAGTGATTCCTGCCAGCGCTGATCCCAAAAACCCTTTCAATGATCCTCCATCCAGGCAGAACCTTGGGTTTTATTTTCATTAATGCCTGACTTTGGCTCAGGCCTCTGCGGAGGCTGCCACACAGAGAGAACCTCCCTGAGCGCTGAAAGAACCAAAAACTGTGGGGTTTGTGTGCAAAAATGAGAGCTATCCTTGGAGTAATTTATCTCCCCTGCAGTGGAAGTGCTGCTGAGCTTTGGTGACTTTGAAGTTGGACTCAAGAGAGGAGGGGGAGGTCAAAAGTTGGGATAAGGCGCTGACCAAAGAGTGGTTTCTCCTGGGCTGGGAACAAAAAAACAAAGGGTGAGCTGGTGAGAAAAAGCTCTTTTTGGACAGGGGACACACAGGGGGTAACACAGACCCAAAAAATCTCCAGAACTCCCATATTATTGTGCAGGAAGGTTGGGTAGAACCCCACAGCATCCCAGTGTCCACCTTCCATCTGTGCCAACTTAGCACCACACTACCTGTGAGCCTTCCTGGAGGAAGGAGACCCAAAATATCGCAAAATGAGTGAGGTTTTACCTCAGTTTACATTCCCAGGCTGAGGCTGGGAGAGGTGAGGTCCCTTTCGGGAGCTGGAGGGAGGTCCCAGCAGCGCTGATGGAAAACCAGGCGATGGCGGAGCACTTCAGGCCTGGTTGTTGGTGAGGGCGGGCCCTGAATCTTTGTGTTTAACACAAAAAATCATCTCCTGTGGGACACAGGCCAGCAGGACTGAGCTGGGAGCAGCAGCCAGCAGAGCTGTGGCACATTTCCCCTCAGAGATGAAAAGCTCTTTCTGTAACCTCAGCAACACTCCCCGCCACAAGCTTTGTTTTACACAGCGCTGGGGATGCCGCCCATTAAACTGCAATTAGGCCTCGCTGCATCCAAAGCCCGCCCTCTCTCCCAGATGGCCACTTATTAAGATATTTATGGTTAATATGAATTTCCCCTGCCGTAAATCAGCGGCCTTTATACCTGCAGGGAAGTCAGGGCAATCAGCGACCCCGCTCAGCCGGGCCGGGCAGCGAGCGCGGCCTTGTAAAATAAAGGTTGTAACAACTTCTCCTCGTCGTAAAAACAACAGGAGAGGGGAAAATCCCAGCGCTGGGATCTGATAAGGGGTTGTAATCAAGCGCTGGCACATCCCCCTCGAGGAGGCTGGTGAATGGAAAGTTACACGGATTCATTTGTCGCTCGGATTCATTTGTCACTCGGATTCATTTGTCGCTCGGATTCATTTGTCGCTCGGGGCCTTCTGGACGAGGAGCCTGGGCCTGCTGGGATGCCATGGGTGGGAGAGTGGAGCAGGAGGATCTGGAGCCATGGGTGGGAGGCTGGAGGAGCAGGATCTGGAGCCATGGGTGGGAGGCTGGAGAAACAGGGATGTGGAGCCATGGGCGGGAGGGTGGAAGAGCACAATCTCGAGCCATGGGTGGGAGAGTGGAGCAGGAGGATCTGGAGCCATGGGCAGGACGCTGGAGGAGCAGGATCTGGAGCCTGGCTCCAGCCCAGCCCAAAGGTGGCCTGAGATGTGGGGAATCACAGAGGCACAGAGGGGTTTGGGTTGGAATGGACTTTAAACTTCATCCCATCCCATTCCATGGGCAGGGACACCTCCCACTCTCCCAGGATGCTCCAAGCCCTGTCCAGCCTGGCCTTGGACACTTCCAGGGATCCAGGGGCAGCCACAGCTTCTCTGGGCACCTGTGCCAGGGCCTCTCCCCCCTCCCCTCCTCCCCAATATCCCATCTGTCCCTGCCCTCTGGCAGTGGGAAGCCATTCCCTGTGTCCTGTCCCTCCATGTCTTGTCCCAAGTCCCTCTCCAGCTCTCCTGGAGCCCCTTCAGGCCCTGGAAAGATCTCCAAGGTCTCTCCAGAGCCTTCTTCAGGCTGAACACCCCCATCTCTCCCAGCCTACCACACCACATTGTTTTGTTCCTGTGTTTGGCTTTTGGGTGTAGAGCAGTTGTGAGCAATATGAAAATATTCTGTGTATTTCTACCTTTGGGGCAAATCTTATTTTTCCCCTGCGATTTTGGTGTTATTTGAAAATAATGTTGCTATCAACTGACAGATTCCAGTCTCGGATCTTCAAACCAAGGAAATCATTCTCCCTTTGCCCCTGTTTTTAAGCTGGCAGGGAAATGTTTCCTCTGTGAAGTGACTTTCTCCAAAATGCCTGAACTGACAGGAGATGTCACATCCTCCCTCCCGCAGGTGTGCAGCTCCCAAGAAGGAATTTTTTCCCCCTCTATATAAGACAGAGATGGCCCCACTCACATGACAGCCTCAAGCTGCATCTCTTTGTCTCTGGTCCTTCCTTTCAGGTGTTTCCTCATCTTAAATCCCAGGACAAGGCATTTCAGTGCATCTCACACAACAACGAAGTGACTTTTGAGCACTGCTGGAGACAACTCGCCCTCTTTGCATTCCCCAGGACCCCTTCCTGCGTTTCACAGGGGAAAATCCAGCTTTGCACAATATCCTTGCCTTTTCATTCGGGACTTTCCATTGACAGCAGTAGGTTTAATCCCTTGCTAACATTGGGATAATTTCTTCCAGGATGAGTTTACAGCTCCTTTAGAACCCTTGGAGTAGCATATCCTGGTTAGAGAGTTAATACAATGATGAAGAGATAGAAAAATCAGCTTTCAAGGTAAAATCAGTACATTTTCAACAGTAAAATCAGCTTTTTTGAGTACCCAGGAGCTGCTAAAATACATCAGTAGATGGCACTATTTTATACTGTATGAGGCCCCAGGACAGGTAGGAAAGGAGCAGCAAAGCTCAGAAGATGTTGTGAACACAGATTTCCTTTCTCCATGCAAAAATGCTCCACCAGGATCAGTGCAGAAGAGGTGAGGGGTTTTCTCTCTGTGATTTCCTCTCTTCTCTCTCCTTGTCCTGTACCTTTGGTAAAGTTTAAGGTTTAAGGATGATCTCTGTCATTTATAGGTCTTGGGATGATAAGGTAGAGATGATAATCTGGAGTTTATCCTGCTCAGAAAATAATCATATCACTCCAAAACACTGCCTGTGGTCTCATTTGCTCCCCAAAATTGCTCAGTTGGGGTGACACTTTTATTCCTCTGAGCCCAGCGTTGCTTATGGAGTGACTGAGAGCAGCTTTACTTTCAGCTGGGCAGGATTTAAAGGTTTCTCTAATGTAAAATGGCTCTGGGTGTTTTCGGTCTTGGCATCAATTACTCTGTTATTAATGCAGTGTTGTAACCTCACTTGGGCAAACCAGAGGAGGGACCAAAATTGCAAATTGGGGCAAAATGTGACTTCCCTGGTGTCTGTTGGAAAGCACACTCTGCCTCCCCAGCCTAATTCTATCACCCCTGCCAGAATGCCAGGATAATCCTGTAACAATCTACCAGGACTTTTGCACCTCCAAACTCTGGTTGGAGGCTGGGGCATGGAAGCAGAATTTGGCTCTGTCTGTCTGTCTGTCTGTGGTGCTGGGTGCTGCCAAACGATGCCACAGGGGTGTGACCAAAGGCACCCAAGGGACCAACTCTGCTGTTTGTTGCCATTTCTTCGGAATTGGCCAGGATTTATTTTGGAGGCTTTAAAGGTCAGAGAGTTCAAAGTTCAAAAACGCTCACCAGCGTGAATGTATATTTTGCCTCTAAGTAAAAGAAAAAAAAAAGGAATCTGTCCTTTACTGCTAAATCCCTTATATTAGGAATTCCTGTCATCTGACAGTGATCTTTTTATTCCCTTTAGTAATTGATTTTTTTCCCTTTCCCCAGAGCCTCCCTTGTTTTGATTCCTCTCATTTATTACTTTACTTTTCACTCGGCATCTGGGAGAGCTGTCACCATTCCACCAGTGTGCCCCTCTGTCCTTCATCCCTTTATTGTCTGTTTTTCTGTGCTAAAATCAGACCAAAGCCGTGCCTGAGGAGCAGTAAAACCTCCTGTTTTTCGCTAACACTGCTCCGCAGAAAGCCCAAACCGTGCCCATTTACACCCAAGCCATTTCCCCCTCCCTGCCCTCCCTCCTGCTCCCTTCCCGTTGCTGATGCAACGCTGGATTTGTAAAAACTCCTGACTACTATGCTGTTTTTATCTGAGGGAACATCTAAATCACTTAGGAGTCTGCTGGCTGAACTCAATAAATAAATAGCAGCGAGCTCAGTGGTAGCAGTGAGTTATGGCTGTGTCCAGCAGCTGCACTGCAGCCACCCCTCCACCAGCACGGGCTCCCTTTAATCCCATCCCGAGGAATTCCAGCAGCATTCCCAATGTTGGGAAGTGGGCAGTTGTATAAAATATCCAGGTCAAGAGCTGCTCAGGCAGCTTTAGCTGCTGGTGAGAGTGACAGGGGTTTGAGACTCAGACCTCACTGAAGGTCGCTGAGGTTGGAAAAGAGCTCCAAGATCATCGAGTCCAAGCTGTGCCCACCTTGTCCCCAGCCCAGAGCACTGAGTGCCACATCCAGGACTTCCTTGGGCACCTCCAGGGGCGGGCTCTCCAAACCTCCCTGGGCAGTCCCTGCCAATGCAGATTCGATGCAGAAAATCACCCACTCTCGTGAAAATCTCCACAGAGCTGTTCAATCCCCAAATCAACCAGAAAGGGAACCATGCAGCTTCATGAGAAAAGGAGAGTCATGCCTGGTAATCTGAATTTCTCTCCATGCCTCAGTGTGTGTTAGCAGAAAAACGGGCTGGAGAGGGACTTGGGACAAGGGATGGAGGGACAGGACACAGGGACAGGGATAAATGGGGATTTGGGGAAGAATTCTTCCCTGTGAAGGTGGGGAGGCCCTGGCACAGTTTCCCAGAGCAGCTGTGGCTACCCCACCCCTGGAAGTGTCCAAGGCCAGGCCGGAGGGATACTGGAAGGTGTCCCTGCCCATGGAATGGGATGAGCTTTAAAATCCCTTCCAACCCAAACCATTTTGGGTTTTTGTGCTTCCATACAGATGCAAATGTTGGCTCAAATGTCATTAATTCTGTAGCATAAAGTGAACACAATATGTATTTATTCCCACTACATCCATGCACACAGATCTTATAAAAACAGGGATGATCTCTCTGCCACACATCCCCTACATTATAAATCATTCTGAACCTGTCTATACATGATACAGGTTCAGTGTAACCTATATTTGTATTACATATTGTCAAACAATTATATATTGTGCATTATATATTGTGTTGAAAAGTCCTAATGACATCTGTGATTTAAGGAAATAACCCTTTGTTAACTTCTCTATACTGATTACAAAACCTTAGCTTTTTTTATATAAAAACCCTTAGTTTTTATTTTATATATATATATATTCTAAATATGTTCCCTGTGCCACTGAACAGTAATGGCTTATTATTTTTTTAAATGTTCTAAATGCAAAAATCATGCTAAGATATAAAATATTCGGTTTGTTTGTTTGTTTGTTTGTTTTTTAATCCAGGGTAGCAGCATGACTCGGTCCTGCTCTCAACTTGTAACAAAGCTCACAGTTTTAGGTTCATTAGGGTTTTTTATTACAACCTCATAAAAGTATTTACAATATTTCATTATATTTTAAACCAAAAGCACTAAGAGAAAATGCCTGAAATCAAAATGCCCATAATTTTCCTGTTGCCTTGTCACTGTCTGAAAACCTTATCAGAGTTCCTCGTTATTTTAATGGTGTGGGATTAAGGGTAATGAAGAAACATTTAGGGTTCTGCAAATCACTCTGATTTCATTGTATAATATACCAGCACTTCTCTCTGATTTACTGCTCAGTTGTTTGAAATAGCCTGTGGGATTTATCAGTCTTGGAGGAAACTCTGTTTCCTTGAACAATTAGCTCAGACTAAAGTTGTGTAACTCTATTTTTTAATTGCTCTTTTTTTTTTCCAGAGCATTTGTGGGTGGGAAATAACAAACCCTGCACTGGGTTCTACCTTGATGTTTAGTGGGGGAGAGATGAGTATTTTTATTGCAAATCTGCTTGCAAATATTTTGATTTTCTAGCTATTTTCTCCCTTTTTAAATATTAAAGTCATTGATCATTATTAAATTGGTTTTATGTCTATATTTTGGTTAATTTTCATTTTCTCATTTCTCTTCTCATTTTTCATTTGGTTTTCAGCTCAGATCCGTTTTCTTCATTGCCCACAGGGATTTCTCTCTTTCCTCACCAACTGGGGTGTTTCTTAAGGTAAAAAATTGTTTTGGCATAAACCACTTGCATTCAAACAGAGCGATAACATTTTTAATTATTACAATGCCCCTACAGTAAAATAAAAATCCCAAATAACTCCAAAATCACCCATATAAACAAGTTTTTTTAAATGGTGTCATTTTCATGACAATTAATGCTGATCTTTCAGCTTTTCCTGTTCATTAAAGAGTCATTTCCCCATGGAATTTCCCGACTTCTGCAGGAAGATCTGGATGAATATGGTGGGATAACCCCAAGCCCACCCCTTTTTGGGTGACTCCTTGGCTTCTATTCCTCTCAGCTCAATCCCTGGCACATGGATTTCTTCCACTCGGGATCCAAGCTCTGTGCTGCTGCTGCTGCATGACCTGGGATTTGGGAAGGTTCACAATCAGTTCAGGGCATGTGGCAGCACGAACAGCTTCAAATAAATTGTTGGCATTGTGTCTGAAATGTCTCAGAGTTCCCCAGTGCCGGCACCTCCTTTGAGCGATTTAATAATTGAGGATTAAAAAGATGTATCTGTGGTTTGGCTTTCACTAGGATGGGATGAAGGTGAGGCTGGACCAGTTCATTAATTCCCTTTGATGAGTTTTTCCCAGGAAAAAATCCACTGTTAGGTGGGAAAGCCTTTATGGGAGCACAGCCTCACTCGAGGTTCAGCTTTTCCCAAAGGGATGATCAGGAATTGGCCATGACAAAATTGTGGGTGCAGAAAATTCCTACTGTGGGATGTCCCCAGCCCCAAAGGTGTGATCAGCACAACATCTCCGGAGCTGGGGATGATGGAAAAGGGCACCAAGAATCATGAAATCATGGAATCATGGTTGGAAAAGACCTCCAGGATCATCCAGTCCAACCTTCGGACAAATCGCTCCTTTCTCACTGAGCTGTGTCACCAAGTGCCACTTCCGTTCATTTTTTGAACACTTTCAGGGACGGTGACTCCAACACTTCCCTGGGGAGCCTGTTCCAATGCTTAACCGCTCTTTCAGTGGCAAAAGTTTTCTTAATATCCAACCTGGAACTCCATTGGCACAACTCGAGGTCATTTTCCATTCTCTTTAGAGATCCAGGCATGTGTTTGAAGCCTGGAAAGTGGTGAATGTTGTTAACGAGGCAGATGTGAATATTGTTAATGAGGCAGGTGTGAATTCTGTTAATAAAGGAGGTGTGTCCTAAGAGGTACAAGAACTTTGGTTTGGGCTGTACATGACTCTTCCTGCTCCATTTTCTTAGGGCACAGCTCATGTTGCAATTCCTCCACTTCCCAACTGTGCTCTTAGTCCTACAAATTTCCTAAATTCCAGAGGGATTGAGACACAACTGATGACACTGATGTGATGCTCTGTCACCTGGCCAAGGTACCACGAGGAGCATCCATCCAAAGCTCTCAGAGCCACTGTCCACAAAAGGCATCACAGGCATCTCATGGCAAGTTTTTCCGTCAAAAAATAAGGAGCATAGACCGTGGTCTCATATCCAGCCAGACCACTCTCAAACACACATAAGCAGTGTAAGAACTCATGATCTGCACCAAGCTGAGCTTTGTAAGACTTGGAGAGGTTTAATCCCATGTCTTCTGTTTGGAAGTCTCTTGCCTGGATTCACTGAGCTGGGATTAGTGTCTGTTAGTTTTGAGCTGCTTGCTTTATATATTTCCAGTGGCTTCTTTTTGCTCTTATTAGCACAGCAATAACATAGGAACCATAATATATCGTGTGCTATATTACACCAGCAGTATAATCCTATATTTCTATTGGGAGATTCCAACAGACTTAGGAACTTAAGGAATCACTGAACAATTCTGCAGTGTGATCAGTGCTACCAAAACCCCTCTCCCAACATTTTTTGGGGGAGGGTGGGCAGGAGGAGGGGGAGATTTCGAGCTAATTCTTTCCATCTGGGCTTCATTTGCAGATTATGTGGGAAAAGGAGAGATTAATCCACGGGAGGAATGAGCACACATTAATTTGCCATCTGGGGATGTAAACAGGAAGCCCAACGCGTTGAGCCTTAGTGGCTGCTTATTGCTTCAGTGAGGAAAGATGAGTTGACGCCGTGGGTCTTATGCTGAAAATATTTTAGTAAATTCTAATAAGATATTATAAACAAATGTCAGTCCAAAGCTTTTCTGAAAAGGAGAAAAGAACGTTGTCCTTGGATACAAGAGGAGCTGATAGGAGGGGAAAAAATATCCTTTGAATGAATTTGGCAAGAAAATCTCACTTGTTCGAGATTATTTTTCTTGAAGTTTGATATTTTTCTTTGGTTAAATTTTCTTTGAATTGAGCATGTAAATGATCCCCCTGTTCAACTTTTGAGCATCTGCCGCTGGTCCTTTTAAAATTTAATAACTGAACTCAAGTACTGACAATGCTTTTAAAGCATAGGTTTAATCCTTTTGCACTGTGATGGTTGAGCGAAAGAGAGATGATTTTCTCCTCTGGTCTTTTCCTTTTGTTTCCCACGTTTTCATTAAGCCCAGCCCAGACCACCTCAGTGTGGTGTAACCCGGAGGTCTTCCTGCTTTGAGAGGTGACAGGATCCCATCTCTACCTCCCTGAAATATATATCCCTATCACTCCTGAACATGTTTCTCTGGAGAGGCGGAAGCTGAGTGTTTAAACAGAGATGACACTGATTCTCCTTTCCCAAGGCCCAGAGCTTGACTCCCACCTTCCTCTCCCAGGCCAGGGGTGGCTGCTTGTCTTAGGTTACATGGAAGGTGTGACCAAAAGTACATATTCTATTACCATTTCCATAAGCTGTTAAAAACAGGTGGGGCAGTGTTCTTTATGTCAGCCCTGCTACCCAGCCCTGCTAACACCATCGGGGCTATCTCTGCTCATGGCCATCGAGGGCTCAGGAGTGACTCATTGGATTCCATCAGCCATTGTGAGATGCCCCGCCCAGAGGGCAGGAACTGAACATTCCTACCTGCACATTAACTGAGACCCTGCAACACCAGGGTACCTTTCCCACTGATTCCCGGAGGAGAAGAGCTCCACAGCCACCACTGGACCTCCAGAGACCACAAGACCTTTCCACAAAATCACCATTTCAACAAGAGCACATCCATCACTCCAACGGTTCTGCAGCCACCATTTTAACTGGATTGCTAGCCCCACCCTAACAGGGGGGCAGGTTGTATTCTGACTTTGTCTATCTAAACTGTTGTTTCTGTATTATTGCCTTGCTCTAACTATTAGTGAAGAACTGTTATTCCTTTTTTCCCACATCTTTTGCTTGAGAGCGCCTTGATTTCAAAGTTATAATAATTTGGAGGGAAAGATTCACACATTCTTCAGTCAGAGGGAGGTTCCCACCTTCCTTAGCAGACACCTTTCAAAGACAGTGTGATGAGTGACATGCGTGCAATATGCGAGTGACATGCGAGCTACACGTGTGTGACATGTGAGTGACATGGGTTAGACACGCATGTGACACACAAGCGACATGCAATTGACATATGAATGACATGCGTGTGACATGTGTGTGACACACGAGTGACACATGTGTGAAATCTGAGTGACCTGCCACCCTTTGCAGGCTAGTCCAGGCGAGCCCATCTAGCCGCTTCCTCTCCCTGCTCACGCCATCCCTGGCAAGGCTTTCCTGCTCACGCCATCCCTGCCCAGCCCGTCCTGCCGTGCCATCCCTGCCTAGCCCGTCCTCCTCACACCATCCCTGCCCAACCTGTCCTGCTCACGCCATCCCTGCCCAGCCCATCCTGCTGTGCCATCCCTGCCTAGCCCGTCCTCCTCACGCCATCCCTGCCCAACCTGTCCTGCTCACGCCATCCCTGCCCAGCCCTTCCCCCATTCCCCACGTGACACACACCTGCCCTCGCCCCACAGCGCCCCCTGCAGCTCCATGGGAGTCACTGCACCTGCCCTGCCCGGCCAGGAGCCAACAGCGCCCCTGCTGGCTGTGACTGCAACTGCAGATGGGTCACATGGGGGTGTCACATGGGTGGTCTCACATGGGGTATCACATGGGGTGTCACATTGGGGTGTTGCATGGAGGAGTCACATGGGGTCTCATGTGGAGGTGTCACATGGGAGTGTCACATAGGGTGTCGCATGGGCTGTCACTTGAAGAGGTCACATGGGAGTGTCCACATGGGGGTGGTGCATGCGTGTCAGTTGTGTGTCGGTTGCGTGTCACATGCGTGTCGCTTGCGTGTCACATACATGTCACTTGCGTGTCAGTTGCGTGTTACATGCGTGTCACTAGCACGTCACATGCATGTCACTTGTATGTAACATACGTGTCACTTGCATGTCATATGCTGGCTAGCCCACCCAGGTGCGCCAGTCCTACCACTCCAGCCCGTCCTGCTCACGCCATCCCTGCCCAGCTTGTCCTGCTTACCCCATCCCTGCCCAGCCTGTCCTGCTCACACCATCTCTGCCCTACCTTTCCTGCTCACACCATCCCTGCCCAGCCTGTCCTGCTCATGAAAATCCCTGCCCAACCTGTCCTGCTCACACCATCCCTGCTCAGCCCTCTGTCCCCCATTCCCCACGTGACACACACCTGACCTCGCCCCACAGCGCCCCCTGCAGCTCCATGGGAATCACTGCACCTGCCCTGCCCAGCCGGGAACCAACAGCGCCCCTGCTGGCTGTGACCAGGACTGCACCAAAGGGACAGTGCTTGGCAGCCCAGGGACATCTGCCACCGGGCTTGGGTTTTGTTTGTTGTTGCTGCTGTTGTTGTTGATTGTTTACTTTGTTATAGATACTAGTAAAGAACTGTTACTCGCCCTCCCATATCCTTGCTTGAAAGCCCTTTATTTCGAAGTTATAATAATTCTGAAGGAAAAGAAGTCACATTCCCTGGTCTGCCTTCCTTGGCAGACACCTGTCTTTCAAACCAAGACACTGCTTCAGGTTTTCCATCACCTGCACAGGAGGATTCCAGCAACTCCCTGTGGCAGGGCAGGGACAGAGGCTCAGCAAGGTCCTGCTGCAGCATCACCACACAAAAATCACTTCCTTGAGGCTACAAAAGCCTGGATCAGCGGGGGTTTGCTCCTGGATTATCCAAAGGAGGATTTTTGCCTGCCTGGGCAGCAGATGCCACACTGGGGTTTATAAATACTCCCAGGGAGAGATGCTCCCAGGTCTCTGCAGACAATGGATTCTCCCGAGCCTGGAGTGTTTATTTGCTGTCCCTGCTTCGAGCCAGTGGTCAGGACTGTGGACAATCAATGTCAAGCCCTGGCATTCATCATTATTATTCATCATTTAAGAAATTAGGGCAGGTTGTTTTTATGTCTGGCTCCAGAAACAGCACAGCCCCTCCCAGAGAGACTCGTCTCTCCAACTTTTAGGATCTGCTGTGGATGTGGACGTTCCCATCCAACAAGTTTGGCAGGGTGGGATGTTCCTCACATGAGATTGGGACACCCTTCTTCCACCCCAAAGCACCCCACGTTCATCCTTGCCCAGGAATCTGCTGCAGGGATGTGATTCTTGGTGATACAGTATAAATTTAATTTCTAAGGAATGTGTGAGATGTCTCAAGACTACATGAACCTGCAAACCTAGAAGATAACTCATTTAAACCTCTGAGCATTCTCCCTCCTTGCCCATCACCCATATTTTCCTCTATATTAATACTTTTTCGAGCACATCTGTCTATGTGTGTGTGTGTGTATGGACTCATCTACCATTAATTGTGGGGTTTTATAAATTTCCGTTCCTGTCTAATGACTTTTTACAGGCAGTGCAATTACCAGTTCTTTTTATTGCCATTCTAATGATTCAAACATGCATACAAGAAAAGCATAGTCCAGCTAAAGAAATAGCTGCTGTAAAATTCTATATATATTTTCTCCACATAGCTTTAAATTAATCCATTTTTATTAGGGTGCTTGGCAAAAAAATTAATCGGAAATTGAGTCCAAACAGACCAGGATTTACTGCAGCTCTATAACTCTGAAGAGTGACTTGATTGATTTAAACCATTTTTACAATAAAATAAAATAAAAATAAAGCAAGCAAATTATCCTGGCTTAAAAGCTGGAAAACCATTCTCCTTTCTTGTGCTCTGCAGTTTGAACCAGCTGAGACAGTGAACTCCAACTTGGCTTTAAGATGAAAGAGGGGAGATTTTGATGGAATATTGGGGAGAAATTCTTCCCTGTGAGGGTGGGGAGGCCCTGGCACAGGTGAGGCTGTGGTGCCCCTGGATCCCTGGATGTGTCCCAGGCCAGGCTGGACAGGGCTTGGAGCCGCCTGGGATAGTGGAAGGAGTCCCTGCCCATGGCAGATGAGCTTTAAGGTGCCTTTCAACTCAAATCTTCTGTGATTCCATGATTCTATAACTTTGACAGAGGAACTCAGACCAAATGGGGTTGGGACCTCTCAGCAGCTGGTAGGACAACTGATCTCCCCACGGATCAGGGTGGCTTCCTCTGGACCTGTGGTGGATAAACTGTGGGACAGAGCTGACTCCCTGTGGGCAGCCTCTCAGTCCAGGAGGAGATTTGCTGATTTCAATTTTGAAGGTGGTTTTTAATCAAATATGTGGGAGGACATCTAAGTTTAGCCATAAGCACTTCAAGCCTTGAGGATGCAAAACAATTCCTTCCTCGTGTTTTTAAATATGTCATAATTTTGTGCCCCTTCATTTTTGATTTTTTTTTTTTTTGTGCAGAAAGGCAAACCCAGTGAAAGCAAGGAGATCTCACTGAACCTGTGATGCCCTGTGAGATCCAGGGCCTCTCTTCATCCCTCCTGGTGAAAGCCAATCCTGCTGGAAACTCAGTGGGTGCTGAGAGCTCCCAGCACCACCCATGGTCACAGTGGGCTGGGCAAGTGTTAATGAATCCTCGGCTCCTTTGGAGGAATGTTTTCCAAGACTCATTTTACACACTTTAAATCAAAGCACAGAGAGTTGCCTTCGTAAGTTTTGATAAATGCTTTCGTACTATTTGTGTTCCTGTGGTGTTCAGAGGCTTTAGCAGAGATCGGGGTCCTGTTGCAGAAGGTGCTGAACAAAACCCTCTGAAGAGCTGACAATGTAAACAGCCACAGCAAAAATTTGAGGTATGGAAATATGAGGTGATTTGCCAAAAATCCAGGGAAGCAGGGAGCAGCTCCCCCTCCCCATTGCTTTGGTCACCCAATGGTCCAGCTAAAGACAAGACCCAGCTGCCACAGGTGCAGCTGTGGCCAAAGTCATTCCTCTTTCTTAAGTGTTGACTTTAATGCTGTGCTTGGAGAAAACAAAGTCTGGCAATGCTGTTTAGTGTGAGTGAAAATTCAGGAGCCACAGAGCATGTGGAAAAGGGTGCCCTGGGAAGTGGTGGAGTCACCATCCCTGGAAGTGTTCAGAAAATTAATAGACATGGTACAGAATGCTGTGGCTTAGTTGGGAAGGTGGTGATGGCTCTAAGGTTGGATTTTGGAGGTCTTTTCCAACCTTAATGATTCCATGGTTTGACACTGGCCTATAGCAGAAGGGAAAATGATTTACAGCAGACTGGGAGCCACCCTGCTCATCACATCCCTCTGAAGATCTCATTTTGGAAAATAAACATTAAAGATTAAAATACTTTTCAACCATTTTATGGATTGTTCAAACTTTGGAGAACCAGAAAACATTTTCTATCCACTGTGAGCAATTCTTCACCTAAAAAGCAGTCACCAAAACTTTTGTTTCCCAAAGGCAACTTCCTGTCCCTTCTTGTCCATAGCAGGGTGCTCTGGGCTGTCCTGTGCTGTCACTGCTCTCTCCCTCACAGCCCTGCAAGTTAAGTCACTCAGCCCTCCCTGGGGCCTTGGTCTCCATGAAGGAACCCCAGGTCATTTATAATAATGAGCAAACGTACATCTGCCTGTCCTGGTTTGCAAATTATGTGTTCTCCTCCTTACCCCAGAGCTGTCCCTTATCCTGACTGGTGTGGACAAGACAAACGGCACCACACCCCAGCGTGCCTCTGTCAGGGACAGAAGCAGGAATGAAAGCTGTAAATGCCTTCTCAGGAGTCACCGCTGACCTCACTACTCACACAGACAGTTCTGATTCAAGAGACGACTCCCTCTGTGCTCCTATGCATTCCCAATCCCTGTTTGCTTGGTTATTTTTCTTCATCTCCCTGCTTTTCTCTGTTAACTTCTTCCACTGGCAATGGCCATCGCTCTCTGGGTCACCCCAAGTCATCCCGAGTTGGAGCATTGGCAGCACTTCCCTTATTATTCAGCCAACTCATGGGATCCTGGCAACCTTTTTCTCTCTAGAAGGATAAGGTCCAAGCTGCTCTTTGATGTTGTCAAACCATGACTTCCACTGGTCTCCCCGCTGATTCCTTTGCTCTCTCTCCCTGGGAGTAAAAAGCCGCAGGGAAGCTCTGAGTGTTGTATCAGGCACCAGGCCAATCTGGTTTCAGGCTTTGTTACTGTGTGGAGCAGACAGCCTGTCCAGTCCTGGATCTATATGAGGGATGCTTTCATCCTCCAAGAATGCTGTGCATTTCAGGTTGTTCCACCTATAGAGCCCATCCAGGCAACCTCTGTAAAGTCAGCCTGCCTGAAAAACGAGGGAATAACAAAAATCGAAGTCAAACACAGAGATCAAAGTTCGCCCGGAATTTATGTTTTATGGATTCAGAAGCATAGAGGACAAGGCGAAATCTGCATTTCTGGTGGGATATTGATTTATTTCTGTTCCATTTGCCTCCTAAGGCTTGAAAAATGTGGACAAAAAGGAGTCATTCACCATGTCTGAGGCAACGCGGGTGAAATTCTGGCCACCACTAAAGGCAATGGCAAGACTCCCATTGACTATGGTGGGGCCAACATTTCACCCCATGATTTCTCATCTTGCTTTATTTTATTGACCTTTCTCTTGAATACGAGAGAAATGCAAATATTTTTTTCCAGCACAAGTCTTTGTACTCTATGAACTCTGCTGGATCCAAAGCACTTCATATGTATATAAGAAAAACAGCTAAAGACGAAAGGCAGAGCAGTTAACTGTGCAAATAATGATCTCCACAATCTACAAAATATGGCCATGTTCAAAAAGAGATAGTGGTTTAAATGGTCAGGATAAATAAAACAGGCTCAAGGCTGAATTTTGGACCACAAAGAGCATTCCCAAGTCTGCATGGTACAGACCACACATCTCGGGAATGTGGATTCTTCCGAGGCCACCTCAGCATGGCCCCATGGTGGCCATGAAATCCCAGACATTTTACTCTCCTTTTCAAATCATGCTGATGTACAAAGCCTAAGGAATCCAGCAGTTCTGATGTGAGACAATGGGAGATATCCCCATTATCCTGGCTAACTGCTCACAGGGGGGAAGAAAGGATGTTTCTTTCTCTGTGGGTTCAGTCTCAACATGGAACAAAAATAGCTGATTTCAGAGACAAAGATTTGCCCTCTTTGCTTTCACCCAAAGCCTTCTCTCATCCTTAAAATTCTTTAGGATAACCCCCTCTGTGATTCCACTGTGAATCCAGGTAGTGTCGCAATCGATGAAATTATTATTTTGTCTGCTTGTAGGAAAATGCAAACTGTCAGAGCTGTTTTCCACAATAATCTCACCTTTCCTGTGCCCATCCCTTGCCCACCAAATCCAGAATTTTACCACAAACCTTTCAGCCAGCAGCATTCATTATATCAAGGGCTGTGTTGGATGGGAGATTCAGGCAGCAGGATTGGCACAGACCTTCCAGCAGCATCTCAGGCACTTGCAGAGGGTTTGGATGGTTTAGTCAGTCCCCAACACAGCAGAAGGATGTACTGTCTATAAAACAATCCTGATTTTACTACAAGCAGAGGCGAAAGAAATCATGTAGAGTGACAAGGAAAGGCAGAGCAGCTGCTGAGGGAAGAAAGCAGAGCTCTTGACTCCCAAAGTGGAGATGGGATTATAATCCACACCTTGATGTGATGCAGAAATGAGGAATTATATGAACTATTCATTAGGAAAGCTTGCCATGACTCCCAGAAGGTGAAGGCTTCTCTCATTCCAGCCTTCATCTTCACCTGCTGCCCCAGTGTTTTTCAGCAACCTGGTGTAGTGGAAAGTGTCCCTGCAGGAGTTGAAATGAGAAGATCTTCAAGGTCCCTTCCAAGCCAAGCCATTCCATTTTTCTATGATCCTTAAATCCACGGACAACCTCACTACTGCAGGATGTAAAATCCAAGGGCCCTCCTGTGTGGTGCTGCTGTGAGGCCTTTCCTTTATAACCAAATAAAAATGAGGGTAACTTTTAAGTGCTCTGGGCTTACATTTTCTCCCCTTCCATTTATTTTTGTTTCAGAATGGGCCTTTCTATTAAAAACAAAAACACAACAAAGACATTTCTATCATCTCTGGGGCCGTGTTCTGATGCCTCATGGACCACCAGTGGTTCAAAGACCACAGGGTGAGTAATGGTGCATGAGTGCACATGGAGTCCTCTGCTCCAGCTGCCTCTGCCAAAGGAGCTCTGTTCACACCAACGTGCTCGCCCGGGCTTTGTCAGACCCAATTCTGCCTGACTTGAGTTATGGAGCTTCCACCACATCTTTGGGGAAAATTATTTCACTGTCTACCAGGTCTCTCGGGCCGGAATGTGGATTCATGTAGCCCGTGGTGTGTATTTAGTAAAAGAGCACTTTGAAATTAATAAGCTCGAGGAAACGAGGCCAAAATTCTGTCCTCAGCCTCGCCGGTGTGGTGCTTGTTAGAACACAGAGGAGCCCGTTGAATGACAAGGGGAGGAGGTTGGGGGCTTCTGCAGGGGCTGGTGCATCACCGAATTTTGGGACCTTTGGGAAACCCTTAAACGTTAATCACCCCAGCTGGGAAACTGAATAAACCATCAAACCCTTGCTAAAAAGTCAGCTCTGCACTTAAATTGGTGTTATCACTTACATAAATAACAAACAAATCGTATGGTTTGGGGTATATTTCCTGCCTGGAAGGAGGGTGAAGACTGATCACTCACAGAAAGCAAATTTTATACTATTTTTGCTTCGTAGCAAGTGGTGGGTTGGACTTGTGAACATGGATTGACAATATTGTTCTTTCTGCAAACGTTAGCGCTCACTGAAACGTTTCAGACAAACATCCCATGAAGATTTAGTGGCCTCAGCGTGTTTGACTTGGAATTAGACTTGATTTCTAATTAGCCAATCTTCAGCAGTCTGTCAGAAAATGCAGCGAGCTGCCAATTTTCACACCTTAGCCAAAAGAAAAAATCCCAATAAAACCTATAAGAAAAATGGCCTATCGCTTGTGCTGCTAGGAAATTCCCAGCGTATCCAAGGCTCTTCTCCATTCCCCCCACACACACATTCAGGAATCCATATGTATTGTGCCTACACACTCACACATGACCACCACCCAAATCTCAATCTATATAAGCTTGGACAGCCCGAACTAAGAACTTTTTCTTGATTTCCTACAATTTTCCATAGAAAGGGGAAGTTACATGTAGTTAAACAAGCCTCAACCATTTAAAAACCCCGATGTTATACCAAAGTTTTAGCTCTTTAAGTCAAAACACATGCACTGATGTTTTTGTAACAAAAATCTATAGGGAAACGAAAAAAATAGAGGGTGGCTAAATGATTCTGAAGTCTAAGCCATCAAAAAGCTGTTTAGGACAAGCTTAGAAGTGGAATAATCTCAGTGGAGCTGAGACTGCACCCATCGTTATTTTAAAGGCCTTAGAAAAAAATCCAAGTCCAAAAAGCATCCATAGCCTTTTCTTTCCAAATGTTATCAGTTTGGCTTCATTATGGATCATTTTCCATGCTCCCCAAATCTTGGATGACAGTGGCTTCTGGGAGGACCCCAAACTACAGCCACATCCAGGACCAGAATAAGTTAAAATGTTTCATGGGAAATTAGGAAGAAATTCTTCCCTGTGAGGGTGGGGAGGCCCTGGCACAGGGTGCCCAGAGAAGCTGTGCTTGCTCCATCCCTGGAAATGTCCAAGGCTGGGCAGGGCTTGGAAGAACCTGGGATAGCAGAATGTGTCCCAGGGGGTGCAATGAGATGAGCTTTAAGGTCCCTTCCAACCCAAACTATTCCACGATCCTATAAAATGGCAGAAATGGAGATGAAACAGCAAAATATGTGCTCTTAATGTTGTTGGCAGGCCCAGCCATGTCTCCAGCTCAATTTTTGCTTGTGCTTCACATTTTTAGGAATGGTTCTGTCTTCTTTTCTCCCTCTAATCATGGTCAGATATGAGGGAAAATATTGTTCCCTGACAGCCACAGTGCTTGTTCAGCTTTGAGCTCCTGCTCTTGGCTATAAACTGCCTTGTGGGGGCTTCCTGACACTTAATCAGAGCATCTGCTCCAAGAAAGGGCAGTGGGGTTTAGTCCTGCAGACCTTTCTCAGCTGGTACGGAGCCCCTAACCCAGGCCAATTCCAACTGCCTTCAGGAGATATTTTGGCCAATTAAAGTCTAGGTGAGAACTCCTAGATTTGGCCAATACTAATAAAATCAGAGAAATGTGAGTCTCTTCCTCGGCTAATGGTTTCCTTAAAGGCACTACCAGATGCTGCCACTCTTCTCTCACCTCTCTGGGCAGCCCAAAGAAGCTCCCATGGATGTCAGTGGCAGCCATGTCTGTTAGGGATTATTTGCATTCCTTAAGCACTCAGGCCATAAATTACAACAAGAAAGGCTCTTCTTTGAGCCCTCATCTTTAAATTCCTCTTCAGGAAGGTTTTCACTCTTATCACGACTCATTAACTAAGCCATATGTAGGATCCTCCATCCAGAACCATTCCACTCCCAAAAACACAACTGCAAGGGAGAAATGAATATTTGGATCCACTCTTGTTTTCCTTTCTGGCTGTTTGTTTAACAGTGGAAAGATTATTGAAGATGTTATCTCAGGGAGAGCTCACTGGGCCATGTTTCTGTGACAGTATTATTGCAAGGGCAGTTGCCTGGCTCTTCCCTACAGCTAATAAAGGCGTGTTAAAAAGGAAAAATTGATCAAATGTGTCCTTACCCTAATTTCATGAGTTTTTTGAAAAGTAAATATTCTATTTCTTACATCTTTTGTTCAGTTTTAAATGGTGACACACTGCTTTTCCTATCTCAGAACAAGAGGGGTTCCAGTTGGGACAGGAATATTTGGATATCTGCTTTTCACAGCCTTGCACCTATGGAATTGTGCATAGCCCAGAGAAGTCCATATATATTCACTGGGAAAAAGCTCTCCAGCACCCCAGGGCAAGCATGAAGTACTTGCTAGGAGTAAGGAAATAATTTATAAATTGAGGGAAATGCCCACATGGGACTAAAGCATGATTTACCGCCCAGGCTCCTGCAGAAAAAAAAGTCTTTCTGCACCTCCAATCTCCCCGAAGACTCCTGCCTGTTGAGGAGAGGGAAAACACCTTTTCAGTTGCCAGTCTGGCCATTTGCAGTCACTCCCATCTGCCACAGACTTGAAGGTGTTTTTGGTGCCCCTCAGAGGTCCATCTCAGCCTGGTCCAGCCATTCTGACTCTTCCACAAGGGATTAATCCCTGCAGCAAGGAAACATGGGATTATTCCTCTCAACGTCATACAAATAACATTCAATGAGCATCACACAGACTTTAAGCAAGTCCTCAACATCTGCTTTGGTGCAGATGAAATCGAACTGTACTTTTTTTTCCCACGTTTCCAGCGTTTTCCCAGACCAAAGCCGTCTTTCACGATCTGTTGGTAATTTGTGTGCATTGTTACCACTCAACGACCGTATTCTTTCTGCTGACCCCACTTGAACTCGCTTCCCCCGGGTCCGTGGCACGTCCAGGAGGCGAGGGCTTGGTTTCCAGCAACGAGCCCTCGGTGGGGCTACACCTTCGGACCACCCAGGAACGGCAGCGAGCCGTGGCACGGCTCGGATCTGGAGCCCACCTGTGCTCCTTGACCTGTCTTGGCTTCCCCTTCCTCTCTGCTCCCCTTCAGACCCACCATGCCCCTCGTAATTCAGCACTTAAAGACCTCATCTCTCTCTCCCTCCTTCCCTCTCCTCACAAAATCAGTGGTGGAGTTGGCTTTATTTGACTTCAGCGGGAGCGCAGCTGGTGGGAGTGCAGCAGGCTGTGCTGGAAGCCATGGGAACTCCCATGCCAATTTGCATCCTCCGAGAGGCTGGCCCAGGATGTTTTCTATTTTAATTTTTATGTCTGCACCTAGCGTTCCAGTTGGATGTGTTTTAAAGTAAACAGAGTCGATAAATAAAAAAATGGTGCATTTCCCAGCCATCCCGGAATATTTCTGTTCCCCCCTCCTAGTCTTTTACTGCTTTCACAGATACAACAATTAAATATTCAGCGGGCAGGCCAGTTTCCTCTCGCTCGGTCGATTCATCCCAAAATCCAATTTTTGAACGGACTTCTGCTCAAAGAAGTAGTGCCAGAGTGGGGAATTTAGCTTCTTGGGTGGAAAACTCCTTATTCAGGACTTTTCACCTCAAATTAGTCATCAATCATCAGCAACCAAGGATGTTTTACTCTGCCCTTGGGAGCCAAAACGCAGAGGCTTAACGAGGAGGACGGGAACAGTCACACCCAGCGACGGCAGCCGGCAAAGAGCCCCGTGATTTCTCCTGGATCTGGATGGTGGAAACACGAGAGGAGCGTGCCCACGTTCCAGGTGAATGCGAAGGGGGGTGGGGATGGGTCTGTCTTCCCCATCAGCTCTCCTGGTGCTCACCTTTCCTGGCCTTCTGTGTGTTTGGGAGCTTTTCCAAATCTGTGACTTCAAGGGAATTTGCCGTAGTTTGAAGCACCAGCCTTTGATCGCAGAAGCCAAGGTCTTTATTAGTTTGAGATGGTAATTAGGTGAAATTAGTAATGGAAAGATTTTTTAACTTAATGGGACCTTAAGAACTTGAAAAGTGCTGGTGGACATGTATTTTTTAAAATAGAAATCCCTTTTTTTCTTATTTTGTGAAGCTGCTTTCAGTTCATCCTTTTCATTAAAGACCTCTGAGCTAAATTCTGGGGCTTGTGATTGGGAAGCACGGGATTTTATGGGATTTTACAACCCAAAGACAAGGAATTCATCTGCACAGCCTGCTCCTGTTTGTTTATTGTCCCAACCATGGGACTTCCTGGCTCGGCAGCCATCGGAGCACAGGTTCCAGACTTTTCAGGCTCTCTCTGTGTGTCCCAGCTGCATCCAGACCCTGGCAGGTCCAGTTCTTCTCCCACAGCCACCTTCCTTCCCTTCAAACAAGCGTGGGGATCGTCAGGCCTTGGTGCATTTCCAGAGTCTGTTAATTGAACCTGCAGGGCTCAGTTCTGCTCACACAGAGGGAACCCAACTCCTGCCGCTCCCTGCAGCTGCTCTGCCTCTTGCAAATGTGGAGCACATGCCAGCCTCACATCCCTGCGTGGGAAATAAGGGGCTATTCCCAGCCTGGAAGATCTAAAAAAAAAAAAAAAATAAATTTTTTTTCAAAAGAAGGTCTCATTCAGAGTCTGTTTCCTGGCTATGAAGAAATTATTCCTACACAAAAATTGTGTTTGTGTCCAAACAGAGCTGTGGAAAGGGCAGGATGAGAAAGAAGCTTCCTCAAAGGCCGGCTGAATAAATGGAGATTTTTCACACGCTGACATCTGCTGCCCAGAGTCCATCCATCCCTGCCCATGGCCAGAGAGTGTCTGGGGACAGCCAGGCAGGGGGGACAGGAACTCCTTGCCTAAAGTGACCCTTCTGATGCAACGTGTCGTAGCTCAGACGTGAGACATCCTGAAGCCAGCAGAGAACCTCCAGAGGCTTCTGAGCTGCTTTTCTCACTTTTGTGAGCATTTATGTAGCTGTGGTTCACTTTTTTTTCCCAGACAGATGTGAAAATAGAAGCAGGAATTTGGGTTTTGCGTTGTATCTGCTCCAAAGCGCAGGGCTCGTTCTGAGGCAGGGCAGAAGAGCTGCAGATTTCTGCCGAGTGAGGACTGAGCAAAGCTGTCCCTTACCCAGGCCCTCACTGCTCTGAGGAGAATCCATCGTTGGTGGTGGAAGCAAACCCCTCCAGCCCCTGTGTGTCCTTTGCATTTTCCTCTTTTGAGCAGTGGAATCCCTTTTCTGTTTGTCTTCTTCAGCCCGGATTTTCTGAGTCCCCACATTTTCAGAGGGCGACGGGAGGGCTTAAGTTATCAACCCACACGTGGCTGTTTAATGCTGTTTGGGACCTCTTCGGGAGTCTCCCTGGCCCCAACAGCTGCCCCCAAGGATAAGGGTCTCCCACAGATCCTGTATGGAATCTGTCAGCCCCTTGGAGAGCTCTCAGACATTTGAGGGTGTCTCGAGGCAATGTATTCAACCCCAAAACTCTGTGGCTGGGTCACTTGGTCAATCCTCCATTGCCCAGCTGGGATGGAACTTCTCAATCTCCATGACCCCTTGGAAGGTTTGGTTCACCTTCCAGCCTTGCTTAGCCCCAAAAAGCTGAAGGTTCCTACTGAACAAAAAGGAGGGGAGAGGCAGGCACGGTGCTATCCCACTCTTGGGGAAGGCAGGTGAGCTGCCCCCACCAGCAAGGTAGAACCAGACCCCACAGACGATTTGGGAAGGCAGAGAGCAGGAGGCAGCAAACACACAGAAAGCCATTTGTCTGAAAACTGGGACACACATCGACTGCGGACATTTTGCAGCATTCACCGAGCCCTAATAGGAACTCACACATTCCTTGAAATGGGCTATTCATTATACAGCAGCTTGTAAAAAACAAGGGCTTTTTTTTTTCCCCCCACACCAGTCCTTAAACATAAGATTTTTAGCTCCAGGCAGGACTTTACGGAGTTCACCTGGAGAAACTCGGCCAGGGCAGCGTGTGCCGCCGTCGGGGCCGGAGCACTTGCTCGGGGCACAGCAGCCCTGGTGCAAAATGGTGTTCATGGGGCCCTGGTGCCTGCGAGGCCGTGCCAAAGCTTTTATTAGCACTAACTTTCCATCGGCTCGGGAGGGACCTTTCCATTCGCTTCCCCGGCAGTGCAGCGCTGGCTCCACCTCAACATTTGCACCTTATAAAGTGTTGTCATGACCCGACTGGAGCAGTTTATACAAGGCCCTTCAAGATCCCCGGTAATGAAGAGTAAATAACCGAGGAAAGCTTTCTCTCACTTTGCAGCTTTCTTTCAGTCTCAAAAGAAATAAAACAACTTACTTAACAGCATTCTTTAATCTTTTGCACCAGTGGCCTCCTTTATAGGGTGTTATACAGAGCCAGTGTAAATCCAACCTCTGTAATGGGGTCAGTGTTTCTCAACAGGTGTTGGGTGGATACAGTGTAAGATCTATTTTTTCAATAAATGTCAGGCCAGAAAGCTTGCTGTTCATACACAGGCAACGTGAACATGTGGCTCTCTCACGCGCTTGCCCTCCCCTCTGCAGTACCCCTTTCCTAATTTTTTTTTTTTTCTTTCCAGCAGCCCACCAAGGTCTCCAGTTTAATGAAGGAAAGCTGTGAATGCCCATTGCCTGGTTGTAGGGCACAAGAGCCACTGATGTGCCATGCTTTGGGCATACCAGACCCCACAAAGATTGAAGAAATCCTTAATTTTCTGGAAAAAAATAATTTCTCCTGCTCTCTTTCCATAGAAGAGCTGCAAAATACTTTTGATCTTGGGAAAATACAGTAAACAGTGATCCAAAAAGATTCGCTGTGTTGTTTGGGACTAACCCTGGGCCTGATCCTGAAGTTCTTAATTCTTCTTTTCCAAAGGCAAAATGCTCTCTGGAGCAGAAATCTCACCTGAGTAAGGACGACAATTGTGAACCCACTGCTGTCGAGTTTGTTGACAATTTGCTTTTTTCAGCAAGGTCACAATTTAATGTCTCCTGTGCAATGGTCCAGGAAACTTTGCCATAACTGCATTAAAAATATCTTAAGCAGTGAAAAAATTACTACCAAAAGAAATAAGTTATCCAAATAATGCAAATTTTTGCTCATGGAAGACCATTATTTTAAATGGATCTTCTTAACTGTCTCAAAGCCAGCTTAGAGAGAACATTTTAAAAAACAAGAAGCTTCTCACAATCATAACAAATTCCAACAATACTAATGTTTGCAGAATCACAGAATTAGTTACCTAAGTTGGAAAAGACCTTTGAGGTCATCAAGCCCAAACCTAAACCAATTAAGGCTGAAAATCAAGTGTGATGATAACATGACTGTCCCAGTTGGACCATGAGAAAATCACCCCAGAGCACCTAATAGTGAAAGTAAAATTAGTAAAGGAGTCCTAAGGGAGAAGGAATGAGGTAATTAACAGCTGTGGGATTGAGCCCTTTCTTGGTAATTTCCAAGAATGATTAGATGACATCAAAATCAGGAATGGTGTCCATCAAATTCTTCCACAGCTGAGTAATGATCAAAGTGATTTATTTCTCATGAACAGCAGCAGATATTTTGAAGTCAAATGGGACTGTGAGGCAATCCAGCCTGCTATTGAAATAATTTAACTTTCAGGACGAAATTGTGTTCGACTGCAGGAGCCAGTCTGGATTGGAAGACTTCAGAGTTACAAGAGACGTGAGAAAATAGATTTGAAGTTACAGCAGAATGCAGTTGCTTTTAATTTTAAATTAAACATGGATTATTTGTAATAATCCTAACAATCATCATCATGATGCTCTATCAGTTGCAGACAGTTATTGGTTAAGGAAAAGAGGTTAAAAACAAGGACAAGAACAGAGTGATCCTTTCCCTGGTTTGTCCTTCCAGCTCCCAGCAGCCCAGGATCGAAGTAAAAACCAAATATTACATCCAGGCTCCCATTTTTGGTAGCCACCAGTGAATTTATTCACCATTAATTGGTCTAATCCCCTCCCAAACACATTCTTTAGGCCCCCACAAGGTTCCATGGCAGAGGTGCTGAATAAATATGATCTCTGGATATGTGTTCAGATTTTGCAAGCCTAAAACAAATAGTGCCAGAGGATGAAATCGTGATTGTGCAACCTCAGCCCTCGTGTCTCTCGCTGGGAGTTTCAGCTGTTCCGTTTCATTTGCAGTTTGGCATTTCTGTGGGAGAGGAGCTGTGTGTTCCTCTGATTTTTGCTCCACGCTGGGTGAGCTGGTGGCACTGGGAAAAAAAATGGAGCTCGCTTCAGTACAAAATTTCAACAAGGGCACATTGTTATCCCAGGGACATGTTTGTAAAAAAAGAAAAAAAAGAAAAAGTTGTTTGTTTTTCCTGAAAATTACTCATGCATGTACAAAATTCCACCCCAACAGCAAAAAATTATGCAAAAAATTGCAAAATGACTAAGAGAGCCCACATCTCCCAGTTTTCATTGGAAATATTGCAGAGACCTTGCATGCTCCTAAATTAAAATGAAGGCAACCAAAACAGACACCTTTTGGAAAAACTCATTGAGCTACATAAACTAGCCTTTCATTTTTGGTTAAATAATGGTTTAGAAAAATGCTTTCAGGCAACCCAAGAAATGAGTAGCTTTTGTTTCTTTACCTTTTTGCAGGGATCAAGCCCTCAGACAGGGTTATAGAAGTTTCTTTCAAGCAATATCATAGAAGATTCTTTGAAGGAAGGAACTCGTTCCTGCTTTCAGACAGTGGGAATTCTCTGAAGTCAATAATTACATGGCTTGGTGTTGCCATACACATGGAAATGAGAGATGCAGAGAGTCATTTTGTTTATTGTCTAAGCAATATTCCATTTCCTGTGGATGTAAACAGCCACATAAATGCAGGATCTTCCCAGGTTCAGTGCTGGTACTATTTTAATTTATTCATTTTATGACTCTCCAGTTCATCCCCCTGTAGTACCTTGGTCTGTTGTTTTAGCTATGTCATGTTATCCATCATCATGACAGCAATGTCAAGCTCAAATTGGTGTTGTATCTCTAATTCTCAGAGAATTGTTCAAGTTTCGGGGTTTGAATAAAGATCTGAAATGGTTTTAGGTAATGTAATACCACGAGGAATTGTTTGGACATGTGAGACACATGGAGGATGAACACTATCAGTAACAGCAAACTATTTTTACCTGGGATGTGATCACCAGTAGATACCTTGACTATAAAATCACAAAAAGTAAGTGCATTTTATACCTTTTTTTCTTTTCTTTTTTTTTTTTGGCACTTAGAGATGATCTTCTGAAAAAGGAGATTGAGAATCAGAATAAATCTTCAGCCACTGTGAGCTGATAAGGAATAGAATAAGGAATAGAACCCCAGAGTTTGTAGCTGTGAGGGCTTCTTGTTTGATTAATTTTATTTCAAAGTGTGATCTCTGATTATGAAAGGCTCTGACTGGGGCAAACAGCTCCAGCTAAGATTGTGCTGACCTGTACTTGCAGGATGTTTGAAAATTCTTTGCACCACAAGTGGAAAACTGATGTGGTACTCACATTGCAAACAAGGGAGGAAAAGCCTGAAGGGTTTGGAACAAACTGGGCTCACTCCATAGGGTCTGTTAGGGATAAGAGTGGAAAAAGAGATGAATCTGCAGAGGAAGCTGCATTTTAGAGGTCAGCAAGCACAGGGGTAAAGCGAGAACTGCCAAAAGTCAAGCTGAGTTAGACCTTGCAAAGGATATTAAAATAAACAGCAGAAGTTCCTCAACCAGAAGAATAAAAAGAGAACCAGAAAAGATGACGTGGGTTTGCTGTGCAGTGAGGGTGGTGTTGGGATTGAGAGAAACTGAGTATAATTCTCAAAATTAAAAGAGTTCACTGAAAGTGTTTCCAGCAAGGAAGAGTGTAGGGAACATGGGGTAAAGGCTGGATGGATTGTGAGTGAGTGGGAATGGAATCTCCCACATTGGAGGGGGAAGAAAATTCAGAGGATTCACTGTGGTGAAATCAGGCACAGAAATAACATCACCCAGAGGGGTGGAAAAACTGGCATGACAGAAGGAAATGTTTCCAGCGGGGGTTACCTGAGCAGCTGCAGCTGTTCCTGGGCATCTGAAAACTTGAGCAAATAAAGGAGAGAATTAGGGTGATTAGAGACATCGAGGTAAAGAAAGAAGCAAAATGTGATGTGAGTTGATCTGATGGGATTATAACATGAATTCTTCCCCTGATCTTTTTACGTTCTCTAAACAGCACATTGTGCTCCAGAGGAAGACTTTGGTTATAAAATGAAGAAGAAGGGGCCAAATTTTAACCCAGTGAGAACCCCAGGGTGAAACATGCTAAAGGGAAGCTGATCCCATTGCCTGGTATGTTTGGAGTTTATATCAATTCCCAAAGATCCATCCTGAGACCAATTTTAAGTGGTGTTTTCAAGAACCTCAGCGCCAAATTTCAGATGAGATTAGACAATGGAGCCAAATTAATTCTGGAGGCATAATCCTTCCAAAAGAGGCTCAGTGTGGCACATGGAAAGAACCAGAGGACCCTGAAGGCTGAAGTAATATAAAAGACATTAGATTGAAGAGTGGGAGATACCAAGTTGAGGGAATGAGCGTGAGAATTTCTGGAAGGCAGAGTCCTGTTCTATTCTATTCTATTCTATTCTGTTCTGTTCTATTCTATTCTATTCTATTCTAATTCTGTTCTGTTCTATTCTATTCTATTCTATTCTATTCTATTCTATTCTATTCTATTCTATTCTATTCTAATTCTGTTCTATTCTATTCTGTTCTGTTCTATTCTAATTCTATTCTGTTCTATTCTATTCTAATTCTATTCTATTCTATTCTATTCTATTCTATTCTATTCTATTCTATTCTATTCTATTCCAAATTCTATTCTATTCTATTCTATTCTATTCTATTCTATTCTATTCTATTCTATTCTATTCTATTCTGTTCCGTTCCGTTCCGTTCCGTTCCGTTCCACTCCATTCCATTCCATTCCATTCCATTCCATTCTGTTCCACTCTCATTGATGGGAAAAGAGAGGAAAAGGCAGACCTGATGTCCACATGGGAAATCATGAGGACATTCCATGGAAGAGGGACCTCCTCTCTTTAGCTCAGCCAAGCATCCCCGGGGAAAGCATCCAGGGAAAAGTGCCCTCCTGGAAGGAGGGAAAACTCACTGGAGACAGGGCAGTATTGACTTACACAGCACATGCTGGCCAGACAGGCGTTTGTGGATTTAGAGGGGAAATAAATGCTCTGAAAATGTCCAGTTTGCTGAATTTGGTGGTCTCATTAGACCGAGGCATTTCCATTGGCAGCAAAAGGCTCTGGAACAAACTTCCTGCAGAAGTAGCAGAGTAAGGAGCAAAGTAATTAAAAAGAGGAAGCAGACCCCAGAAGTTCTTTGTAGTTCCTTATTTCTGGACAGGTAATTTGAGGTTTTGTCCAGAGCTTATTAAATTGTGCAGAACTCCCCATCAAGGCCAGCATTTAATACTGTCCACAGAGCAGCCCTTGGGGACCAAGAGGTACTAAATATAAATATTAAATAGCCCAGGGCTCTGTTTCACTGGGTTTCCATTCCATTTGAAACTTCCCAAATCCTCTCCTTCCCTCCCAACCCCACTTTTCAAACTTGCTTTTACCAGAGAATCAGGACTGAGCCATAAACTTATTTTTCACAGTTTCTAGGCCAGCTGGCACAAACCACGGCCACCAAGCTGCTGACCAAAAGAAGCAGGTATTTAACAGATAATTTTTGTGTAACTCAATGACAGTTACAGTTTGACAGAGACACATAATTTTAGCCTCTACCAAATATCACAAGGAAGGCTTTTTGATATTTAGCCCTGAGTCACTACCAAGTGCTAATTTTTAATGTGTTTTGCCATTTACTCTCCTTTCTAATGTCATCACTGGTTTTCAAAGAAGTCTGTAGAGCACTGACATGTGGAATAATAAAAAGATCAGTTTATAAACACAGGAAAAGAATTTCTTTTCATTCATATGCAATATTTTCAAATTAAATAAAACACTTTACTCTTACCGAGTCTGGCTTTGGTTTTTCCCAGTTTACGATTTATGAGCAGCGCCTTTCAATGTTGTAAAACTCATCCTCTGAGTACTTTTTAATTGAGAGAAAATCTTATAAAATCAAGTGAACTACAAATTAAACCCGAGGTTTCACTGACCTGTTTTTGCAAGCTCTGTGCGAGTCAGGATATGGGACAGTCACTTCCTGCCCTGAAAAAGCAATGAAACACTGTCCCAACATATATAGTTATAATGAATCGCAGTCCGATATAAAATCTGAGCGATTTCCCAAGCTCCAGATCTGCTGACCCAGCCACATGACCAATAAATAAAGGGGAAAAAACCCAAGGAGGATTTCTCAAGAGAAAGCACCTAAAAGCTGTTTAACTCCAGGCAGGGCACAAGGTGCCTCTTGGTGATTAAATTTGTGTTTCATTCTCCCAGGCTCAACTCTGACTGACACAATGAGCCAGATTCCACCCAGAGACTAAATTCATCAAATTTAAGACCAAGAGGGACCATTAGATCATCCAGCAGACAACCCAGACTCTTGCATTTCACCCCGTTACTCCGATATCGGCCCTAAAGCCAGAGCTTGGTTAAATCCTGCCTGTGCTCACATCATCCTGCCCCTGCTATGAGACCACGGAGATCATTAGCTCAGGAGATAAAACCCTTTGGACTTGAGCTCTTGGGTTGGTGGCTGCTGGTTTATGGGATGGCAGCTTTAAAAAGCCAAACCCACCACCAGCTCTGAGGTATGCGGTGGGGAACGGTGGTGGACACAAATGGAACCCCTGAGCCAAATATTTCTTTATATGGCCAGTGCTGCTGTAAAGATCCGCAGATCCCAGTGCTTTGAGACCCCAAGAGTGTCCTGATCTTTATCTCTGGGAATTAAACCACTTGGTGCAGGGCATGGAAATGAAATCTCCCCACAAGAGGATGACGGGTGTTTGTTCCACGAATCTGGGGAACGTGCCTCGTGTTCTGCAAGGGCAAAGGCCATCATTAACCTCTCTTTAAAAAAAAATAAAAAAAAATCCGTAATTAAGAATATCACTCAACTTTCTGCTCTAAAACAGCATGTTCTCATGAGAGCTCCACAGGTTGTTTGAAATCTGGGCCTCTTCCCAGTATTTTTCAGCCAGTTTCCTGAGCTTGCTGACAGAGCTGTCTGGACGGCCACTGGCTCGCATTCCTCGCAGTCTCTGCTCCAAGCCAGCTTCTTTGGGCCCAATTTCAACAAATACAGACGGACCACCACAATCCAGAGCTCAACGTGGGACTGGCACCGCATGCCTTTGAGATATTAAACATAAATCAGCCGTGGCCAGCACAGACAGATGTGGGCGTTAAGGGAACTGCCAGCTCCATAGGCTAAATCCGGAGTGGGACGCGGAATGCCAAGGATCGCAGGTCTTTCTTTAATGCAAATTCGGCTGGAGGAGCAGGAACAGCAGCCAACTGAGCAGCTTTCAATAGAAAGCAGGTATTTTCTATTGAATTTGCAGCTGGGAGGCCTGGGTTCAAGTCAAGGCAGGGGATGGTGTCACAATGTTGAGTTGCTTTGCTCCAGACCCGGGAGAAAGAAGTGTTTTGTGTTACAAGAGCTCACACTGGGAAAGCATCGCTGCTGGGGACCCTCCGGGGGTTTCCTCTGTCCCCTGGGCTGGGGGAGCTCCTCTGAGCCCCGGGGGGAGGCACAAACACAAACCTGCTCCAGAAACCTGCCCGAGGGGACGCGGCTTTGTCAAGTGTGACGTGAGGCTGAGGTGGAGCACAGCATCAACTCCGCCATTCCTGGAGGTTTCACTGGCACAGGGAGCAGCCCTGGCTCCCATGGGAAGCCACAGGTGCCACACTGTGGGCAGCTGAGGATTTGGGGCACACACTCTTGGCTATCCATCCTCATCTCAAAAGCCTGGGAGAGTCGAATGCAAACTCCTTGATTTCCTTTCTGAATCACCGCTGAATTTTTGATCTTTATTTTCAGTGGTGTCTTGCTCACATCTCACCGCTGTGAACACCAAGATGTCAGGCTGGGCTATGCCATTAAAGATTAAATAAATATATTATTTAATATTAAATAGAAACTCCATCAAACAGCCACTGTGTCTCCCAATAAAATAATTCAATAAATTTTGAATAAATACAGTGCAGAACCCATCTATATTTTTCATGCTGCTTAATTATTAGTTCACTTATTGGCAGTGAATAATGATAATGACAATGATACTAAAAAACATAATTTCTGAACACACTGAAGGTCTCATTTTTAAGGATTTCTGCATGTGAACAACTCTTCTCCTGTGCCTCAGTCCTGCTGAGGCTGACAGCTTCCTGGCATTGCAGAAACCTAATCCAAAGCTCATGGATCAGTATCCACAGGAGTCGGCCCGGGATGCTGCCGAAGGCGATAAGGCTCTGGGATGCATTTTGCTTCCAAGATACTCCAGCTGTGCTGGCTGCTCTCTGTTTGATATCTCACCTGCCAGCTCCATCCTGTTTCAAAACATGTTAGATGACAGAAAAAGATTAGGAGCCGCTCTCATTTCCAGCGCCACGGCTAAGGCAGGGAACGTTACGCTCCGAGAGAAAACGAAGCGTGTTTTCTTCAGGAACCAGGACATTCCACCAGATTTTCTATGGGAAGTTTACATTGATTACAGACCAGAAACATCTTGTCAAAAGTCCTGAATGCAGAAGGGCTGGAGCAGCCAGCAGCTGGCAGGTTTCAGAGGTGGCAGAATCCCCATCAGGTGGGCTGTGAACACCCAGATGGTGACACCCTGTCCTCAGTGCCACCGCAGGGTGACAGTGCTCCACAGTCACACCTCACTCACTGCATTTCCCCTCGCAGGAAGGTGTCAGTGCTGCAAAATGAAGAGTTAAGCTGACAGATTTTTAGGAGAAATCTGCATTTGTGGGACAGAGAGCACTTGGAGAGCAGTCTGGCCTCGTGGCAAACGCTGCTGGTGTCTGGTGTCAAATTTATTGGAAAAGTATCGCTGCCAGTGTCAGCTCCAATCTGTGTCAGTGCAGAAGTTGGCACCGGTGCCGACTCCTGCCAGAGATGGAAAGCTGAGAGCTGCAGGGATCCGCAGGGGGCTGAGCATGGAATTCTGAATATCCTCCTTTTAATGAGACGACAAGGTCAGGGGAAGGCGACCCTGCCCTTGGTGCTTCTGGAACTTTCTCACCCATTGCTGCCCTGCCCGGGACAAAACGAGTTCCTTCGACCTTCGGCATCAAAACTCATCCCTAAAAACTCTCTGTCTTCATTACAGAAATTCCAAATTTTCTGCGGTCCTTCTACTTTACGGCCTAGAATGCAATAAAGAAGGACAACTCACGTGAAATGCATTTTCCACCCATAGATAAAACCATTAAAGTTCTTTGGGCATGAGGATGGTGTTATAATTTCTAAAAGAGATTCTATTCACAGGATGACTTCCTCACCCTGTGTTCTCTCAACACCAGAAGAATTTATCTGAAATATTCAATCTGAAGAACAGGAATCGCTCCACAGAGAATTAAAAAGGAGGCGAATTTGGAACTTTCTGTCTGTAATTATTCTGAGACTTACACAGCCCTGCAGTTTGAATCTGACACTCTCTCCTCAGCAGTAATAAGGTTTCTTGAATTCTCAGCAAGTGAGCAAAAAAACATCGGAGCCTTGACTTTAATATCTCTTAGCAAAATATTTTTTCTCTTTAAGAGGACAGCAACAAAGAAAGAAATCTGTCCTTAGGAGAGCAAACTTGGTGTATGGGATACATTCTGCAAGCTGGGAGGGTACTTTTGGCTGGCAGAATAAATCCATAATCTTAATCCTGACAATATTTTTAATATTGGGTTTATTTTCTATGTACAAGTGTGGAGGATATTATGGTTCAGAATTACGACAGCGGACAGAACCTTTTTCTGGTATTTAACAGTTCCATTTAATAAAAGCCAAATTTTGTAGGCAAGGGCTGAAAAATAAGAGCGAGATGTTGCAGTTGTGAGGGTTCATGACAAAAGCTGAGCCCAGCAGAAGAATTTCTGAAGCAGTAAATGTTTTTCCTAATTTTATCTGTTGAGAGGCATCGCTTGTCACCCTTTTTAAGTTAGGGAAAAAGAAAGTGCATTTATTTTTGATTGGAAAAGGTGAAAGACTGGAAGTGGCAGCTCCATCTTTCTTTTTCCCAGCAATAACTTACATTTTGCTGCAGCCAAACTCTCCCCACCACCTCATCCCTGTCCTCTGAGCACCCTTATCCTCCTTTAACTTTTCACATGTTCCCTGAACTGAAATTTCCCTCCAATAACACATGTGTGAGACACAGGGGATAAGATAAGACTTGTAATATATCTGTCTAATTTCTTTCCTTCCAGTGAAGATAAAGAGATACAGCTGAATTCTTTCCTCACTCCCATATCAGCAAAAAGGGAAAATCTCGGTAAAAAAATAAATCTGTTTTGAAGAGGTTGTTGGTTGTTATAGCATTGCTGGAGCTTTGATAAAGCTGGAAAATATATCCACAAAAATAAAATCAGAAAGTTTCTGAGGTTTTAGTTTTCCACATTAGGATCATAAAAATCAAGTTATTTCCTTGGAGACAACAAATAAAAGGAATTTCCTTTGTCAGAAAGGAGGAAAAGGAGAGGAGATCTGGTCCCTGCTTCCTGAGAGCTGCTTATGAGCTGAAGAAGGGACCTGACATTAATTTAAGGGTAATCTCAGACAAAAACGCCCACAATTAATTAAGATAATTCTGCCACAGCATGAATTCACCACAGTTCTCTCGGTTGGAGGCACGAGACCCTGTAAAGACCTTGTAAAGTCCAGGCACTGGAAATCATGGAGAAAACTCAGGAAAATAAAGCCCTTTTCCTGTCTCCCTTCATGCAGAAATTGTTGAGGGTTAGGATTTTTAATCAGATGATGATGATGATGATGATGATGATAATAATAATAATAATAACTTGCAAAGCTACCCTACTCAAGGAATGGGGAGCCTTCCACAAATAGAAGGCTCTACTCACACCTCTGCTTAAAACTTAAGTTCTTGTGCTGAAAAATTGTGCTTTTTCACCAGGGTAGCATTAAAGGGAGAAAAGGGAAACAAATAGATGAACTTTTAAAGTATTACTAATTAGTTAAATAAGGATTTCTGATGAGCAAATCCACTGCCTCACCATTCTGGTGTTAGAATTAGGAAGGCATAAAAAATGTATTTTGCTAAATTGATAATCTCTCCTTGCTGGATTTCTGCTGGTAGCGGACAAATTTCAAACATGATGAGTATTTCTAAAGCTCTTCAGGAATGAAGTTCAAGATTTTAGAGGGGCTCGGTCATGTGGTGGATCTTCCAGGTTGAGACTCCCATGTAACTTAGGGAAATCTTTCCCATCCTATGGCTGCAACAGAATGACCTACAGCCTCAGAAATCCCATTTTTAGAAATCCCTAAACCTTGTCCCACCTTGCTGTCTTCAATAAAACAATTCTAATTTTTAATGTTTGCTTCTCCCCATTGCTGAATTCTTACCTGTCACCCTGAGAGCTACGGAAATGAGGTAAAAAATGCTCTCTCCTCCTCAAATTTTGTGGCGTTTTTCTCTGCTTTGTGCCATTATAGCACCACCAAATATTCTGAGCGACTGCACTATTTCAGCTGCAGTCACAAAGAATTTTGGATTAGGAAGGCGGAGGAGTGATTTATTTCAGCACCATTTAGGAGCATTAGGTGTGCCAAGAGATTGTGATATGCCAAAAAGTTGCAAACATTCGGTACAAAAACAAAATCCGTGGTGCTGCTGCTGCAAGTCAGGTTAAATATAGAAACCAGGTTTGGTGGGAAAAAAAGCAGCCAGCCAGAAAAATGAGTGTAATGTTGGACTGGACCATACAGAGGCACAGGTGCCATGAGGGGAATTGTTCTTTCCTTCCAGTGAAGATAAAGAGATACAGCTGAATTCTTTCCTCACTCCCATATCAGTAAAAAACGAAAATCTTGGTAAAAAATAAATATTTTGGGATTTATTTGTTTTTGATCTGTTCCAGCAGATCAAAATAATGTTCTTGCAGGTTAAGGAGGTTTTGTGGGTTGAAACACCCATCAGGATTTAATAATTGCATTTTAGTTTAATATTGAGCTGGTTATGCTGAATTACTGTTAATGGAAATCTTTAGTGAATCTCAAGGATAATTTGTGAGGTCTGAATCTCAGATCAGTATCAGTTCCCAGCCACTCTGTTATCACCAGCTCTGGAGGCCAAACCCCTCAATCTTTATCTTTTGGTTGAAGTCTTAGCAAATTAATCATCTCCTCTAATCCTGCAAAAATCAACAGCACAAAGAAATCTCTTCCTTTACCCACATTTGATGTGGAGCTTGTAAATCGATGCTCCAGGAGATCTCAACTTTAGCCTTCCCAACTTTGAGCCCTTTTGCATTTCTAACACTCCTCTCCAGTGGAGATTCCTTAATTTCTGGAGTTCAGGTTTCCCTCTGCAGTGTTTTCAGCTGCTGCTGGTTTTATAGAGGGTATAATGGAGGCTGAATTCGCCATGAGCACGGAATTTCCAGTTTGAGCTGCCTGGGAATAACTGGCACTCCAAAATCCAAACTGCTCGTGGCTCTTGCACCTCACAGACCGCTGGCAGCTCGTGCTGCCTGCCCATTTTTCTTGGGAGCGTTCATGGGGAAAGGAATTTAATGTTCGCTAAAGCCCCTGATGGCGAAAAATAAAACACAACCCCCGCAAGAGGTCAAGAGGGCAGCGAAAAAAGTCCTGACACCATCATCCTCTGGAAAGATCCCCGTGTGAGTTGTAAATACAGGCTCTGTTTCTCTGCATCTCCCAAGCTCACGATTCACAGACTGCTCGGAAATTGGGTAAGTGTATTTTTTTTTCTTTTTTTTTTTTAATTTTTTTTTCTCTCTTACCCAAACTTGAGTAACCACTTTTAAATGTATGGTTGGAAAATCTGGCTTGCACAGCAGACCTCACAGTCATTCTCCCAGTGAAATTCAATCCTCTTGGTTTATTTCATTTTACCTAAGACACCACTGAAGGAAAAATGGGTTTGGAGTAGATAAATCTCTTTCCATCCATGTCTATCTTTTTTTTTTACAGAAAACCTTGAGGTTTTATTTTTTTTTTTTTTCCTCTTCAGCTGTAATTCAGAGGCTGTTTTCTACCCACGGAATATGAGGAAAAAGCTCCTGGTGAGGAGCAGGTCCCAGGAGGTGCGATTTCCTGCAGCTCTGACTGGGTGTCTTTGCTCGTTGGCTTTGATAAGAGATGCAGACAGGCAGGAATGATTTCCTGCGAGTCTCCCTCTGCCCTCGTGCTGGGATTACAATCTGGGAGGTTTTTCAGCAAGCACTCGCAGCCCCCATTTTTAATCAGCCTTTCTTTCACCCGGCTAGGCCAAGAAAAAGTTGTAAAGTCAGAAGGAGCGCTGGCATCGGTTCTGTGACTCAGAACAGAGCAGAGGTTGTCTCCCTTCCATTTTCTGTGAACTCCCCCATTTTTTTTCTTGTTGACCACACACAAATGGTTCTAATCAGCCTCCAAAAGGCTCTCGTTGGCATTTTAAGATGTTTGCTCTTTGCATTCTTCTCTACATCCCCCTTTCCCTTCTCATCTGAAAGCAAAGAGGATGTTGAAAAAACGGACCATTTTTTTTCCTTTCTTTCTTTTTTTTTCCCCCCTTCTCCCCGAGCAATTTCGGTTTTCCATTAGCTGAACACTTCTATTGAAGGGTGTTGTGCAACGAGAGCGCAGCGGATATGGAAACCTCTTTATTATGCTTGGAATGTCAGCTCGGACATTTGTTTGAGTTGGAGCGTGCGAGGCGCGGCCGTGGCGAGAACAAGGCAGGGGTTTGCTTCTCTAGTGACCCCTCCTCTGCTAATGGGGCTGGGGCTGTCAGGCTCATTCCTGTTCCTCCCTCACAGGTGAATCCAGGTGCTCGTCCGTCCAGCTGGGAGCTCACAATGCCCCTGCTAATCAATTAGCCGCCAGGGATAATTGGCGATGGCCTCCCAATGGAGCAGCCTTCAATCACGCCACAGAGGAAGCTGTTAAAGGCCTTTTTCCTGAGCTGTCGAGGACTTTGAGAAAAGTTCAAAGCTCCTCAGGAAAGAGAAAAAAGAAGGATGGTTGTTGGCGTGAGGGCTGCTGTGGCTTCCCTCAGAGCTTGCTGAGGAACAGAAGGCAAGAAAAAGAAGAGGAATGATCCCAGTGACTGAGCACATGTGTCTCTTCCAAAAGATTTCCTCCTCTGCTACAATATTGACAGTGAAATATATTCCTTTGTATAAACAAAAATAACCCCCAAAAAATGAGCCCTTGGCATAGGCCGGTAAAATCACACATTCTGAACAGGGCCAGGCCAAGATGGAAAAACACTCAGTCTATTTTTCCTAAAATCTACCATATTCCTTCACTCTCCTCTTCATTTTTTTTTCTTTAAATTTTTATTTATTTTTTTTTTATTTATTTTTTTTTAAAATCTCTTCTTTCATCCCCCTGGCACGAATGTGTCAGCAAAATGCTCGGATTTTGCAGGTGTGTTCCAAGCCCTCCAGGTGAAAGCACAGTGGTCTTCAGTGGATTGGCTTCCATGAAGTGAAGCTCAATGGATCTTGTTTGGGCTGGAGGAACATCAAATTTTAATAACAAGCACCTCCAGAGAAAGGATTTCCAAACCCTCAGAGGCCTGAGAAGGATTTCCACAGATGGTCCCCATGGATACCCCTATGGATATCACATGGATATCACAATTATTTTCTGAAATAATTTTTGACCTCAAAGATCCTTGGTTCTAGCAGGGTTTTGATCAGACTTTACACATGAGCTTCTACTCAAGCAGATAAAGTCCAATCACTCACTTACAGAATTGATCCAAACTCCAGAGAACCCTTGGAAATGTTTAGAAGTTGGTCCACGACAAGATGGCACAGACTGATAGGATAAACAAGTAGAGAAGCTGGAGTTAATGGCTCAAATCAGTGCAAATTCACAGCCTTGAATGAGGAGAAATTTTAAAAGAAAAAGTGACTTTTTTTCCCAAAATTTCAAAGGTTTCTTTGCACATTTGCAATTCTAGAAGGAGCTCAAGCAACAACAAAAAGGCAAGAGCAGGAAGGAGACCTATTTCTCCCTGTTGTCTCCTTCTCTATTGAAGGAGAGAATAAAATGTGTTCTACGCAGACCTGTAGGTGATATTTAGGCACAAACAGATAAACATTTGGCTTCTTCAGGTTATCCAAACTGGAAAAGGTTAAATAGCACCTTCAGGACCAGGAAAATAATCAGGAAGAGACAATTTTATGGAGTAGTATCCCCAAAAAACTATCCAACAGGGATAGTTAATGATCAGTACAAACTCAACAAAGCAAAGGAGCTGCTAAAATTAGGAGGAATTATTCTCATGCAATAAGAGCATCTGCTCTTGTGTCTTCCTGCACGTTGAAGAAATCTGGTTTATCCTGCATGAATTTTTTTCCCTTTTTCCTCTTCCTCAGGGCCAGCTACTCAGCAGCAGCAGCAGCGTAGGGAACATGACAATATAAAGCTCTGTTTTCATTATTTTGAGCTAATTTTGCTTTGCTATTTTTAACTACTGTAAATGCTACTGCCACAGGGAATAGGTAGAAGTGTTTTGCCATTTTAGCAGACTGGAAAGAAAGGGAATGAACTTTTGCATGCAGTGGGATGTTACCCTTGCCAACACTTAAACGAAATGGGTTTGCTCTGTTATTGTAGGACCATAATAATGTAATTACACAGCACTAGCAGAGTGTTTTACATCTCTGCAGCAGCCTGACATTAATCTGTGCAGTGGCTAAATATTAGATCCTTTTCACAGGCTAGGGGAGTGAGGAGAAGAGTAAATCTCTGTGATCATAAAGGAGATTATGGCTAAAATGCAGCTGGGAGGAGGCAAAGAGCTCTCCCTGTAGGACTGAAAGACAAGCCCTAGGGATCCTCTACTGCCTTAGGTAATTTTAAAGGTAAAATATTCATCCTGACACAGATGAATCAACCTGATCAGGAGTTTACAGGGCTGGTGCTGCTCTTCGTGGTGAGTCCTCTACACTCTGGGCCATTGATAACCTACCTGAGTTTAATGCATTTATAACCTACCTGAGTTTAATGCATTTATTATTTCATCTCTGCGTGAAGGGACACCTGGGCAATGAAAGACTGTGGTTTACAGAGTCCCTGAGATAATTGGTTACAGGGATCACAGGACTTGTGTCCCTCCTCTTCCACAGCCCCACAATTATAAGGTTGTCCATGAAAAAGCAGAGGGGTTTATTCAGTTTTCAAGTATTTGGGGAGTTTTTTTCCCTTTAATGATCAGCACCCATTTGTCCAGCACTGCACAAAGCCTGTGGGTCAGCAAGACCTTGGCACCCATGAGGAGACTCCTGAAAGTCATCCTCACAAATTCACATCCCTTCTCCAGGGGTCACTCCCTCCACTCCCCAAACACAGCCACCTTCCTCAAAAATCCTGCCTGCCTTAGTCTCAAGCACCTTCAGAGGCTCGGGATATATCCCCTCATCAGCATTTGCACAGCCAAATTGCATCTTGTCCTTCTTTTCTAGGCATCAACCAGAGGGACAGTTTGCAAAAGTAATGGGATGCCAGCAGCCTGCTGGAAGGACATGGATGGGAATTTCTTCTGCCTTCACTCACGGATGAAACAGCCTCTGTGGATCTATTGATGCCGGTGATTTTTGTATTTTCTTTTTATACCCTTTTAAAATATTTTTTAATACCCTTTCCCTTCCCTGTTACCCTCTATACACACTCCATGTACCCTGCACAGACACTCCTTGTACTTTAGCCCTACACGTTTATAACCCTTGTTATATTTAGCTTAGTTTGGGGTCCTGCAAAGTGAGGAAGACCAAACATTTTCACTATCTCAGAACTAGAGGCTCCAACCTTGGATGGAGCCTTCTCTTGGGACATGTTTTTGTAAATTTGGCTGTAGTCTCATTTGGGGGGGGCTCATTAGAATAGGCGGCAATTATTCTTTTATTAAGTTTCTTATTGGGGATTTTAAGTAGATATGCTAATTTTGTGAAGTCTGTAAAAATCCAGTACGTGGTGTAGGGGCTCTCTTGCTCAGTTCTGGCTTGTCGTTCACTCCTTGGTGTGTTTTCCACCTTTGATGAGTCTGGGTACCTTGGATCCTATTAAATTGTGGTAAATTCCCTTTTCTCTGTACTGCCATGTCTGCTTCATATTTTTACTAGCCTGTTTAAGGCATGACTATAATGCCTTGTTTTTTCCTCGTTCCTGCAGGCCTGCTCGTCTCCAGCATCCATGGAAGAGCCCATTTCTATTAATAGTCCTCAGGCCTTGCATTTCCTGCATCCAAAGTGCTAATGAAAACTCCTTCCTGCTGACCCTCCAGGGAAAAGGCAATTTCCTCTGTCTCCCCGTGCCTATCTGCACATCTGGCCATCCGACCTTCTGGATGTTTCTGTCCCGTGGCAGATTTACATCCAACATCTGCTGCTGCTCTCTGGGGCAGGTATTTCACAGGGAAAGCTGAGGGCTGACTCAGGACAATGAGGGCTTCTCCCTGCCCAGATGACTCTTCCCATCCTCTGGAAGGGAAACAGCAATCAGACCTTTTGCCCTGCTTGCCTTCTCTTCCTGCTGCCCCTGCCCGAGCCGGGCTTCCTCTGGGGGCTGCTCCCTCAAATCCTTCATCCTGCGTAATTAGAGCTTCATCCTCCTGCTCAGGGCTGCCCTGACAGCCCAGAGGATGGGAGATGGGGATTTGGATCTCTGCTGATGTTGGTGTTGGAGTGCTTGGCGAGATAAAAGTTTGAGGTTTGTCCTGTCTAGGTGCAGCTCCTCACGAGCAGAGCTGTTTGCCGTGGTGGCTTTGCTCTATCCCCTTCTCATGGAAATTTTGGAGCACTCGGTGAGGATAAAAGTTTGAGATTTATCCTGCATAGGTACAGCTCCTCATGACCAGAGCTGCTTGCCAGTGGTGGCTTTGCTCTATCCCCTTCTCATGGAAATTTTGGAGCACTCGGTGAGGATAAAAGTTTGAGATTTATCCTGTGTAGGTACAGCTCCTCATGACCAGAGCTGCTTGCCAGTGGTGGCTTTGCTCTCTCCCCTTCTCATGGAAATTTTGGAGCACTCGGTGAGGATAAAAGTTTGAGATTTATCCTGTGTAGGTACAGCTCCTCATGACCAGAGCTGCTTGCCAGTGGTGGCTTTGCTCTCTCCCCTTCTCATGGAAATTTTGGAGCACTCGGTGAGGATAAAAGTTTGAGATTTATCCTGTGTAGGTACAGCTCCTCACGAGCAGAGCTGTTTGCCAGTGGTGGCGTTGCTCTATCCCTTTGTCACAGAAATTTTGGAGCACTTGGCGAGGATAAAAGTTTGAGGTTTCTCCTGTGTAGGTACAGCTCCTCACGAGCAGAGCTGTTTGCCGTGGTGGCTTTGCTCTATCCCTTTGTCACAGAAATTTTGGAGCACTTGGCGAGGATAAAAGTTTGAGGTTTGTCCTGTCTAGGTGCAGCTCCTCACCTGTTTGCCATGGTGGCTTTGCTCTATCCCTTTGTCACGGAAATTTTCTTGATTTAAAAGACAGATATGGACCCATCCCCTTCTCCGTGCAGTGCACACAAAGGCACAGAGTGCAGACTCCAGCATTTTCGTGGGGTTGGACTGCTGGACATGTCCCACTGCAAACCAGGGGCTGTGCCACCATCAACACTGATTTCAGATGGGCTTTCATCGTATTTTGACTCCAAAAGAGGTTTGTAGAGCTTGTTCAGGTGATGCAAGAGTTAACTTCCCTCTGCTCCATCTCCTGTCTCTGTCCCAGCCTCTCTGTGCTTCCTGGAGTGGCTTCCAGGTTGCTGTGACCCTTTCAGAGGGAATCAGAGCTGGGGACAAACCCTCACCATGTCTCAGCCCCGAGACGATGCTGAGCCATCCTGCTCCAGTCCCTGGCAAAGCGACAGCTCAGGGGGAATGCCATGAAATCATGGGGAAGGGGCAATTTGCAAGCGATTTTTGGGTTCCACCCCTTTAGGAAGTGGCGGGGGAAGGAGGGGCTGTGTGCTGGGAATCTGATGAAGTCCAGCATTTTGGAGGCAAATGGAATAGCAAGTTTTTTGGGGGGCGCGCTTCCCATTTTTTGCTAAGTTTGTATTTTCTGCAGTGATTATGATACATGAAATGCCAGCAACATTTGGTTTCCATTCCCCCAAAGAGACATTTGTCTCCAGACTAATAAATCTGAATCTGAATGCACAGCCTACTGAAAAAACTGGTGCCAGCACGACCTGTTTATGTCTCCTGTGTCTCAGTTTTCCTGTTTGAGGAACAAACTCCCTGCTATAAGGCTTTGCAGGGTTTAAAAATGACAAGTTTTGGATCTGTTAGGGGATCCAAATCCATGCATCCACTGAACTAGATAAAAAATGACATGCAAGAAACAATTTCTTGTGTAAATGGAAGTATTTTTATGAAGGATCTGTCTCCAGGATGGTTTGGATGGTTTTGCCTCAGTGAAGTGTTGGCTGCTGAGCTCTTTCCTCCTGACAAGAAATACCTCGACAGCAGCTAATTAAATATTGTGATTTCATCTGGCGCCTTTATTTACAATGGGGCATTATCTTTAACAGCATCTATTTATAATGATCTCCACGAGATAATAAACAGTGCTATCCTATTAACAGGGAGCTCAGGGTTCAGCCAGCAGCAAGAGGAGCCTGCCAAAAGAGCTAGGTGGCCTCTGTGCAGCCCAGAGCGCAGCTGATGCTGGGGTTTATGTCCCTATATTGCTGGGTTCCTGTTCAAATAAATACGCATTAAAGGTGTGAAGAGGAGTTCAGTGATGTGTGTGCAACCCCAGGGCCATTTGGGGCACTCCCGAAGGGGAATGGCACCACGAAACCTTTCCCAGCAGGGAAAGTAAAGCAAAAAACTTGGGTTTTTAATGAGAAAAATAATCCTATTTCCCTGAGAAATCTCTGCTCTCCTGGAGCCATCCAACAGGGGGGAAGCAGAGTCCTTCACCTTCCCCACCCGAAATCTGGGAGGTTTTGGCATCGAGGAAGCTGAGGGTGAGCTCTGGCCCATCACAAATGTGGGGGCCAGATCCCATCTCCACACAAAACCTCTTCCAAATCATAAAATAATAAAAAAGAGGCCTTTCTGCCAAGCTCTGACCTGCCTGGGACAAGGAAGCTCCTCACCTCAACACTGACGATTTGCTGTGCGTGCTGCCACAATTCAGAGGCAGCGCCCGTGAGGGGTAACTGCTTTGGGTGTGATTTCCATGGTTTTGGGGCTGGGAGGTGCTTTGCTTCCTCCCTGCCCTGTTCCCTGCCTTCCCTGGTGCTGGATCCTCTTGGAGCCCAGCCCAAAGGGAGTTTTGGGTGTGGATCCAGCCCCTGGAGCAGCTCCTGTGCTGGATGGAGGCAGGGCTTGGAGTCCTGGGGGTGGCAGGCAGCGATCCCTGTGCTCATCCACACACGGGATTCCCCACAAACAAATCCCTTTTCATGCAAACTCTGCCCAGGAAACTCAGTGCCCCCACCAGGGAAAAGCCCATCCCGTTCCAGTGCCCAGCACATGGCACACCCCACCAGAAAGCTTTCCACTGCTTTCATCCCATTATTTATTGCAGTGTTCCGTGTGCCCTGCAGGAGATGGTTTTACCCAACATCTTCCATTTTCTGAGCCAAAGAAGCCTCTAAATTCCTCCCGTCACTGCTGGACTTTGTGCATGTTGTATTGGACATCACCAGCGTGGCCATGAGCAGTAATTATGTGCCGAAATTGCTTAGGGACCGTTTTAATTACAGCCCTAATCCACTTTGGATTTGTTCCTCTTTGGGAGTCAAGAAATCCAAACTTTCAGGAGCCCTCACTGCACCACACAGCACCTTTTGTACATCGCCATCCTCAATGCCAAGGTCACCTGGGAAGCAAGAGCAAACATCCTGATGGAATGGTTCGAAATTTCCAGCCTAAATTCCCAGCCTAAATTTCCGAGGTTCATCCTGAAGCACCAGTGAGGGTCACAGGAGGACAAAGCACCCTGGGAGGACATGGCAGACGTGGGGCATGGGAAGGATTATGTGCTGCGTTTTTTTCACAGATAACAGGGGAGGATTATCTCCTCTGTAAAATAAATTATGCTGTGGAGAATATTCTGAGAGCTCCTGTGCATGCTCCTGGAACTCTGCTGGGATTTACAGCCTCCCTGCTTAGCATGATCTGCACCACCGTGAGACTCCCCTAAATGTTTGATCAGAAGATAAATCCCAGCCTGGAAAAATCTCTGCCTCAACAGCCTGGGAGCCCCCAAAGTGGGATCTGTGACAGGGTGTGTGATGCTCAAAAACATGTGAAATCCAGTTCAGTGCTTCTGGATGAATCCCCAATAAAAACGAATTTCTGAGCACCTTCAGTTCCTGATACTTCTTCTGCCAAGGATGTGTACGAATATTAATATATCATACATTAATCCCATTTTTCAAACTCGATTTTCTCTACAGTGGAAATACATGGGGGGGGGGGAAAGAAAAGTGTCACTTCTCAGTTCCAAAAATCAACAAAAGTGAGCAGGGCAGGGTGGGCAGCTCAGGCACTCATCTCAGAGGGAGCTGAATGTGTGTGTGGGGAAATGTTCTCCCCTCCCAAGGGCTTCAAAATGCTCCTCAGGAACCGATGAAACACGACATGCTAGATAAGAACTCTTTCAGATGGGCTGGGGGGGATTTATGGCCCCGGAGGCTTCACTGAGCTTTTCCATAGGTTTCCCTGCAGTTCACATAACAACACTAATTCACAGCCCAGCACTAAAAACTTGGACTTCCCTCAAAGAAAATGGAGGGGAGAAAAAAGATATCAAAGAGATCAAAACTGTGTTTGCCTTAACATCAGAGATCAGATGGTGGCAAGGGTCTCAAAAGGAAAAAAGGCTTCGATTTTTCCCTTTACCAGGGTCCAGCCTGTAAAAATTAATGTGTCAACATCTCCAAGAAAATATTGTCCCCATGACCTTCCTATTCCCCCTCAATTGGAGGCTGCTGCTCATAAAAAAAATGTTTTGTCTTGGTATTTCACATGATAGATTTGTAGGAAAATCCATTATATTAAAACAGCATTAATTGATTTTCTGCACTGAATTACCTATAGAAGAAATCTTTATTCAGAGGCTAAAAAGATCAAAATCCTGCCCCTACAAACCCTCTCTCCTCTGCTGAAATCTCAGCCCTTTTGCTCCATGGCTTGAAATACTAATTCTTTTTGGGGTGGGAGGTAAGTTTATAAAGTGGCTGAAAGGATACTTTTCATCTCCTAGCCAGGGGTATCTATTTATTTATTTTATTTTTTTTTAATGAGACTCCAGCTGAAGACTAACACTTGACTTTAGCAACTGCTGAGGGAAACTTATTAGCAGGGTGATATATAGGATCCTTTTACTTCACAGATGGGCTCTCCCTAGTTCAAAAGAAAACGAGGTCTCAAGTAGCCTGTTCTTTACAGAAATAATAAAGTTTGACTTCAGGACAATGGTATGTGCCCTCGGGGCCGCTTCCAGATCACGAGGGGGTTTGGGAGAGGCAAAAGATGTGTCCTGAGTACGGGGGTGAGCTCCTTCATAGCCCTTCCTCCACAACACCACGGGGCAGTTTGGCAAAAACATCGGAGATCTGCTCAAAAACATGAGGTTTGCTCTAAAACACTGGAGATCTGCTCAAAAACACTGACATTCTGCTCAAAAACACTGGAGATCTACTCAGAAATACTGGAGATCTGCTCAAAAACACTGACAATCTGCTCAAAAACGTGAGGTCTGCTCAAAAACACTGAAGGCCTCCTCAAAAACACGAGATCTGCTCAAAAACACTGAAGGTCTGCTCAAAAACACAAGATCTGCTCAAAACCACTGGAGATCTGCTCAAAAACACCAGAGATCTGTTCAGAAACAGCTGAGATCTGCTCAGAAACAGCAGAGATCTGCTAAAAAAACATGAGATCTGCTAAAAAAACATGAGATCTACTAAAAAACACGAGATCTGCTCAAAAACACCAAAGATCTGCTCAAAAACACTGAAGATCTTCTCAAAAACACGAGATCTGCTCAAAAGCACAGAAAATCTGCTCAAAACCACAGCAGCTGATGGTATTTGGCCATGGTTCCCACAGGGAATAAATCCCTCAGGAATTAGTTTTATTCTGATCTGACATGGATATTTCACATCTATGTTCCCCACTTCAGTGTCAGTCCCCATCCCTGCAGGAGTTTAAAAGCCACGTGGATGTGGCACTTGGGGACATGCTAGGCCTTGGCAGTGCTTGGGGAATGGTTGGACTTGATTTCCAGCCTTAATTATTGTACCTTTTAAACCTTTTTTTCCTTTTTATTCCTTTATTTTAATTTTATTTGGGTCAAAGATGTTTATCCCTCAATTTCCAGCCTGCAGCCGGTGGGATTGGAGAATTTGGATGCTCATGGAAATGTGTCAGGGAAGGGGACACACTTTGCCATCCTTCACTGGTTATGTGCATTGGCAGGGAGCAAATCCAAAATTCGACATTCCTGCCCTGGCATAATGACCCTGTCCATTAATGATGCACTTATGAACTGTTAATAAAGGCTACATTTATTTATATGCATGAAACGGCCATTTTAATAAATGGCAAATCATTTTTATAGAGAGCAGAAGTTGCTCCTAGCCCAGGTTTATAACCAGCTATAAAACCTCGGATTGATGTGTTTTAACTGATGTTCGACACATTCCAGTCATGTTTGCAATTTTCTTATAAAAATCTCCTAAATATTTATTTTCCATTTATAAGTCATTTAGAAGGGGAAGCATTACTCTAAAATATGACTGCTGCATACCCATTTAGGATGCCTGAATAATTTGTTTATTTGCTCTCAGTTCTCATTTCTAAATGATCTGGCACCATTTTTTTTTTCTTGATTCATTTTTTATTTATTTTTTTCTTTTAAGGACAGAGTCTTCCTTAGCAAAAAAGATTAACTCAACAATTAAGGTCTGGATTGTGTGGTTTTGTGCCAATATTGTTTTTTATGGATGTGCAGATTTTCACCAATATTAAAGTAACCCTTAATGTGCTGTGACCAATTAAAAGGGAAGCAGGAATGACTTTAATTAGCACCAGCTCAAGCTCCAGTGCAGCATCTCATGCCCAACCTCTGCTTTTGCTGTGCCTCACACCAAAACACCTCATTCCTCTCCATTCCCGCGGATAATCCCTGCGGATATCACTGCCCCCATGGAATCCTTATCCCATTTTAGCAGCTCTGCTGTCCTGGCCAGCCTTTCCCACCTGGCAGCTCATGCTTCGAGTGCAGCCGGTGGGACGTTTCCATCTGGCCTCCTCAAGCAATTTTCCACCCTCGTGTAGCATTTTTGGATATTCAACCACGCAGTTCCAGGGAAATCTGTCCTAGCAGCCTCCCCAAGGGCTGCCCTTCATTTCTTTTCCCTCTCCCTGGCTGCTGAGATGGATCTGACAGGGAACATCCCCCGGTGCAGGAGGAGGAGGTGGGAAGGACTTGGAAGGTTGACTCTGCCAGCAGCTGTAGAAAAGTCCTGGCTCAGGCTCTTTGCCTCCTATTCTGTCCCTAAATAGCGTGATGGGACATGTTCTGATGACCAGAAAAGCTTTTTCCCCCCTCTGTCCCCTCCCCATGGGGAAGAGGGGAAAAATTGGCAAGAAAATAGGACAAAAATAAAGGAACGCAGCAAGAAAAAGGGCGAGGAGTGTGGCTAAGTCTCAGAACGCAAATCAGACAGAAAGTTCCTGTCCAGTTCTGGGAATAAGACAGAGAAGGGGAATTTCCACTAAATATATCCCTCCTTTGCAAAGATCCCAACATCTCCAGAGGCTTTTTCAAATTGTTCCATTTCTGAAGGGTTTTGAAAAATGCCAGGGACACAAACAAGCAGTGAGTGATTTTCGTGTGCTACTCACCCCCTGTGGGTAGCACTGGGAATCCTCCCGCTCCCATCCTCTGCTCTTCCAGAGAATTCAATCTGTCCCTCTCTAGACACAATCCAAATTTCAATTCTTCAAGAAAACTGAAGAGCTCAGGCTGCCTGGTGGACTCCTCTGCCTGCAGTGCTCCCAAAGATGAGAGGGGAAGATGTAATTATTTTCAGGAAAACACAACTTTAAAATGTAATAATTTAATTCCTTACAATAAAATCTCACACTCAGCATAAATTATTTTTTTCCCCCAATGTGGCTCTCAAATAGAGGCACAGCTGGGAATGGACAGCAGGTATTGGGAAGGGTGTGGGTTTGGAAACGAGGGTTTTTTGGGATGAGGATGGAAATGTGTTTTGAGATGCTGGAGCCCTCTGGGGAGTAGGAAAAGCACAATAAACCAACACGTGTCCTCAGTGTGCACAGCAGGACACTTTCAGGGAGGTTTTTGCTGCAGAGCTCTGGAAACGACTTCTCATTTAACCCTGCCAAGAGAGTCAACACCCTCAAGAACCTCTGCTTTAATACTGCCCTTGGTGAAGGCAGTGGTAATTTTTTTCTCACTTGCAGTGGAGTTCATGACTCCATAACTGTACAGGGCTCGGAATTACAGAAAGAGCAATTTCAATAAAATGTCTAAAATGTATTTTCTGGGTTTGTCAAGGCTATAATCTTGGTGTCCTCCAGAACTGCAAGTGGTTACAAAATCGAAGGAATTTACCCAACCAAATCTGACCTCTTGGAAGTCTCCAGTGGGTACAGGGTAGGGTGCAAACACCACATGTGAAAGAAATGGAGGTATTTTAGTGTGTGCAGCTTGTTCTTAAACTTCTGAAAATCATCAGTGCTATGAAAAGCTCTTTGTGAGCTCAAAAGTCCAAAGTGAGAAGTCGACTCTTCGTGAAATATTTAGCCTCGAATTAATAGTAACAATAACAATAAAAATAAACCTGAAAATGAAAATGGCTGCTAAGCTCTGTAATCAATTCTTCCCTCATTGTAAATCTTGTGTGGTCTCATTTCTGCTCGGCCTCGAAACAGGAAATGTTGTTTTCAAAGGAATGGTTACAAGGGAACTCTTTGTTATTTGTCCGTGAAACGCTTCACACAACGCGGCCTTAATCCTGGATTAAGTAGGTGCTGCTGCAGCCCAGGAATTAATTGCATCACGTGGGGGAGCATTATTATTGATGAGCAGAATGACAGCAGAAATAACAGTATTAATTAAGGATTATTAAGTAGGAGAGCTTCACCTTGGAAGGAGTTTCTCAGGAAATCAGGCTCTGGTGGCTTCTGAGCTGTTGCAGACTCTAAAAAAAGGAGAATAAATGTCCAGAGGTTTAATGAATGCAACGACTGCTGTTCCTGCTTCGCTTAGAATCAGAGTCATGGAATGGTTTGGGTTGGAAGGGATCTTAAAGCTCATCCAGTGCCACCCCTGCCATGGCAGGGACACCTCCCACTGTCCCAGGCTGCTCCAAGTCCTGTCCAACCTGACCTTGGACACTACCAGGGATCCAGGGGCAGCCATAGCTTCTCTGGGTAAAAATCTCTCCTGGGATTTTACTGATAGGTTTTTATTGCTCACAGTACCTCTAGAGAACACAAATCTTCAGCAGCTCCTTGTCCCTGAGTTGAGATTTTTGTTGGAGGGACAAATTTGCATGGAAAGCGCCTGGCCCAGACAGGATGGGAGAGCTCAGGAGCTGAGCTCGCCTCCGTAATTCTCTCCTAAATCTGGGAAAGGGGTGTTTGAGACTTCTCCCGGTGGAACTCTAAATATTTGAATCTCTTTCCCTAATAAACTGCTTTCCTAATAAACTGCTACCATATGTAAATGGAAACGTTTTGCTGACTCTCAGTCCCACCCGGAGCCGCTCGCTGGGGTGCTGCTACCCTCGTACACGGCACATACAGAGCTATAAAAAGTAGCAGACTGTGTCCCTTTAATAAATTACACCATAAATTTTACAGACTTTACCCCAGTGACTTTTTAAATCTTGCTTCGGTTATGCAACATCATCTTGCAATAGGAAACATCCTTCAAATGTTTAGGTTAGAGGAGCAGATTCTAATCCACTCGAGTTGTTTTAGAGTGTAATAAATAAATAAAATGTACCCTCTCTTCAGGATGAAATATGACACACACAAAAGGGAGACAAGCAGTTGTGATAGCCGATGATAAGGGTCAGTATTTCATTTTCATTTTGTTAGCATCTGGTTTTTGTCCTGAAATTCTGATGTCTACAACACTGGCAAATTAACTTAAAATAAGTGAAATGCTGGAAAAGTTGTTTTGCCCTGAAATCTTCTCATCCAAGAATTAAGAAGAAAAAAGAATCAAGTTGATTCAATAGTGATACAGAACTCCCACCCAGACACTTCAGTAAATGTCAGTGCCCAAGAACTGAAGATGAAAATTGAAAACCTTCAGACCTGAACAACTATTCAAGATCTTTTTCTGGCCTCCTTTTAGTGACATTGTTGGTGACTGTCAACCAAAAATTGAACCTTTTCTTCTGCCAATATGGTGATAAATTTGGGGGCTCTGGATAAGCCCATTCTGCCTTGCTAGAAGTATCCACAGTGGAACTGGAAATCCACAGAGAAAGAATCATTTGTGCTGACTCCAGGGGCAGCTGGAAAACTCATCAACCCCTGGAGAGCCATGGAAACCAAGGCAGTGCACTGAGAGGAATAATCGCCACAGTAAAACGATTGGCAGATCAGAGCAGCGCTAACACCAAGGCTCATACACAGGGGAGGTCAGATCTGAGCCTGAGGAAAGCAGGAGGTGCCCCATGGAGACCAGTCCTGAATTTGGCCACGATTCCTGAGCTTTGGAGAGGAAAGCACAAGCTCTTCAGCCATGCAGGACTGAACACCACTGTTTTTGGGACTCCCAACCCAATCCTGTTTTCCATCCTGCTGCAGTTGCACAGTCAAGGTTCCTGGGCATGTGTCCCAAAACAGGGAGATGCTGATTCGTATTTAGGGTTGGAAGGAGGGAGGGAAAGGCGGTTGTTAAACACCACTGCCCGCACAAACACACATGTGTGAGTTCCTCCCCACTGCGATCATGGCACCACCACAGCCTTCCAGGGTTTTTCCATGTTTTTCATAGGTTTTGACCATTATCAACAATATTATTTATAAAATGACGTCATTGCCGAGGGGTTTTCCTGTAATTTCATGAATACAGTTGAGCAATTTTTTTTTTTTTTCCCAAAAAGAAATGAAGAGTGAAAGGTTTGCTTTAGGAAGATGCAACACCTGAGTGTCAGCAGAAGGCATGTTAAGGTTGCTTCCATAATAAAATCTAAGAACCACAAACCAATTTTTAAAAAAACATTAAAAAGACAGGAAAACTGTAGAATTTGCCATTAGTGGGGAATGCAGAAGCCTGAAAATGAGGGGGACATTAAAAATGAGCCACGTTTCCCATGTGGGTCCTGCATGGCTGAGCCCTGCCTGCTCCCAGGCAGAGCACAAAGGGACCATCCAAACTGGCTCTGAAGACCCTACAAAGAGCAGTGGAAGAGCTGGGATGGGAAGGGGATCTTCAGAACCTCCATGGACCGCACAGCTCACCACTCATACCCCAAAATCGTGAGCGATGTTGGGATCAACCCAGCTTAACCCAGCTCCGTCTGCATGGAGAGCTCGTGGGGCTTTAGCAGCGACCCCGGGGGAATTTTTGCTTTGCTTTAGCAGAGAGAGAGGCCTCACCTGGGGCTGTAAATGTGGCCCTTGACATGGCAGAGTTTATCCTGATTTGGGAGGATCCATTAATTTAATAAATTTTTGTTTACCTTGCGAATGAGCTCAGGGCTCCCTTTGAGTCCCGCCCTGGGCTTTTGACTGTCCTTTCTGTGTGCTGCACACAGTAGTTGGACACGGCCTGGAGGCCTCTGGAGTTGTTATTTTTCATCAGGAAGATGGCTTTTAGCTGCAGGGGTAAACCTCAGTCCATGCTGGGCAAATGTTGGGTGGAAAAATATTTCACAATAGGAAACAAGTTGGAATAAGTCAGAAAAGAGGAAGTCAACCAATCCACGGTGCTGTTTGGGATTGGTGTAATATTTCAAAGTTCCCTGTTTTGAAATTATTAGACCACCAAAAAAGTGAAAGGCTGCCAAAAATTACTGTAAAAGGTAATAATTGTTAATAACTTGGCATCTGCTTGCTCATTTGAGCTGCATGGGTTTGGCATTCATTAAAGACAACATTGTAAGCAAATAAAAGAGCAACTGCCTGGCACATAACATTTTTAACCACATCATAACTAAATATTAAATGTGAGGTTTTAATTCAATTTATAGTTTAAATAAGGATCTTTGCAGTAACTTTAAGAAAAGGGAAAAAAATAAGAGTCAACCCCATAAACAGTGAGTCATAAGAAGATTTTAAAGAAATAATTGCAGTGTCCTTGACCTTGAAATGATCCTTTTTCTGAATTAGCACAGGAATTTAATTAAAGCTTAAAAAAAACCTTTCATTTTAGATTTGAGTTACCAAATATTTAGAGATCCAGTGCCCAGGCAAGCCAATGGAAACATTCCTGCTCATTTCAGTGAGCTTTGGATCAGGCCCCGCACAGCTTTGGGTGTCTCATTTCACAGGATGGACCCAAGGTCACCGCAGGAGAAAATGTTCTCCTTTAACCCAGCGCTATCTGAGGTCACACATCGCAGGGATCCCAAAGCAGCTGCACAGCACGGACAGGGCAGGGAGGAGCCACCTCTGTGCCTCGCCATCCTCTGCAGTCCTTTCAGGTGATTACACAGAGCTCTGAGGTCTCTTTTTTCTGTCCTGTCCTGTCCATCCTGACCCATTCCCAAAGTCACTAAATCTCTGCCCTCACCCACTGCCAGAGGTGCAGCATGTCCCTGCCAGCCTCTGCCTCCCTTCTTTTCCCAGCAGAGCTGTAGGAGTGACAGCTCCAGCGTGTTGGACTCATCCAAAGGTCACTGAAGTCAGGGGACACCTTTTCTATTGACTTCAGTGGGCTTCGGACCAGGTTCTTACTCACCACTAAGTCAGCATTTACCAGAAGTGAGATCCAGCAATTTCCTGTTCCCAGTGCAAGCTAAGTGGTGATAGCTGGGGTGTCATCCAGTGGCTGCATTTGGTGTTTCTGACCTCGAAATGAGCTTCTCCATCCCATTCCTGCATATCCAGGGCTCTGTGCTTCGTGACTCGGGATGCAGGAGGGAGGGGGGCAGGCTGCAGGGAGTGCAGCTTTCCTTATTCCACTCCTTGTCGTGATCCCAAGCTAATATAATAATTATAATAATTCTTATGGGTCTGATAATTTTTATGGGTCTGAAAATTTAAAACAAAAAAAAAGAATTTAAAAAATTTAAATTGTCTTTCTAAGGTGCTGGTGAAATACCTGTCCTCTTTCTCAAGACACAATGGAGAGGGTGGCAATTTTGCTTGAGTCAGGAGAAAATAAGGACAAACTGGAAAAGAAACCCTCAGTCCCGGCACACAGTCAGCAGTGTCATCTTTCAAAAGAAATTTCTGCACGCTCAGAAGGATCAATGTCTTCTTATTTTGGTTCAACAGAGGCTTGGTTTATTACACAGCTTTTGTTTTTATTAGTGAAATGCACTAAACTGTTTTCTCAAGACTTGCCAAACAGTTTAAAACGTAATACTATTAAATTTGAGGTCCTACTGGGAAAAGTAATGCAAACTTAATTAAAGTTAACCAGAGTTTTCTCTCCGTGTTTCTCTGCGCTGGGGTTTGCTCATAAAGCACTTGTTTGCTCAGAGCAGAGCAGTGCTCAGGATGCAAAGGGTGGTGGAGCTGCCAGGGTGGGAGATGGAGAGGAGAGAAGTGAGGAACAAGCAGCAGGAATAGCTGGGGAAATAAAGAAATAACAAAACCAAGAGACTGTTTTCTTCCTCTGGTATAAAATATTTCGAGTTTCATCCTAGGCTTGATTGCACCCCCACAGCTTTCCTGGGATGGGGTCTGGAACACAGTGTGGAGTCTCCAAGGGGGGCAAAGGCTCCAGCTCCAGAAAACAGCCACAGGGGTCAAACATCAATCTCTGCAATGTCATCTTTGCAGCCTTAATCTCTGTAATATTTCTTTTGCAGCTTCTCATTTTTTTTACCTGTTTGTCCCCACGTCAGCTCCGTGGGATGTCTCCTCTGCCTGTGGCTGTTCCCTCTGTGCTGGCACAAGCCCAGCAGGGATTGAAGGTCCAAAGGGAAGGATGAACTTTGCCTCCAGGAGCTGTGACTCTGTGCCCTCAATTCCTGAGCACGGTGAGGTGAAACTCCCATTGCAGTTCCGAGTCTGAAACAAATCTTGCATCCTGGCTCCTTAAAAAACGCTCTATGTTCTCTAGATATTCTTAGGAAAAGGGTGAGAATCCAGCATCTGATGTTTGACTTGGCGCCCACGTGGGTAGTTGGGTATTTTGGATATTGGATATTTTTCCCATCAAATATTTTGCCCATCAAATATTTGCCTCGTAATTTGTGCTGGATGCTTGTCCTGGGTCCTGCTCAAACACCTGGTGGGCTCCACCCCAGAGCTGCAGCATTTGAGTGGCGGAGGCAAAGAAAAAAAAATAAAAGTTAAATTCCTCTTGAGATTAATTTTGACCTGGAAATTCAGATTACAGAAAAAGGTCCTCTAAATGCCATCTTTTTGGTCACAAGAGGCTGGAAATTTGGCAGCAATACCGAGCCGTGCAATGGGATTAGGAGGGAAATCCAAACTGATCCAAAAGTCCAGGGCGCCATTCCCCACCATGGCTGGGATGTGCTCAGAAGCAGTGATAGAAAACTCTGGGAATATAAAAGTCTTTTTTGCCATGATTTTATTCTGGGATTTTGCCTCATCCTGGTCCTCCATCTATTTTTAATCTCCTGAGCAAAGCTTATTTCCGCCTCAGGCATTGTAGTGCACTTTCTGCAGCCTGAATGAGTTTATTACATATAGTGTTATGAGCAGCATTGGCAAGAAGGAAAGAAAGAAGTGGAAAGTTTCCATAATGAAGACATTTTTTTTAAAGAAAACTTCTATTAATTGCTCATATCCCTGCTCTTCATCACCAGCCTCAAGGATGAGTTTCCAGGCTGTACATCTTGCAAAGCAACAGGTAGAGATGAATGTGGACATGGAAAGTGCAATCTTTGAGTTGTTGAATTACAATTCTGCTGCTCAAGTCAGAAAAAAATGAAGCTTCCTTGTGATCTATTTGTCCAAATAGGATTCCATGAATTTTGAATAGTGTATTTAAACTGTTTGTTTGTTGTTTATTTTAATCTTAGCTGGAGTAATTAACTATTTACCTTAAGCAACAAGTGTGTAAAAAAAAAGCACATAGAAATGGAGGTGACATTGAGCAATGGAATGATTCATTATGGGTTATATAACGTCTTTTAATTTTATAGAAGATTTTGTATTGTTTTCCATTTATAGTAGATATCAGTAATAGCTCTGACTAGTAATTTCCCAGCCATCACTATTTCTCAGATACAGTTTGGAGTTCTAAAAGCATTCGCAGTATTCTATTTACAGACAATCTGGAATATTGTAGTGCAGAAGAGCTCCACTCCTGCTAGGCCTGAGATGGATTTTTTATTAATCAGTTGGAAAGTAAAATGATGTGGCCTTAGACTGCTCATTTAGTCTGTCCTTCCTGTCCCAAATTATAAATTAACTTCACTCTCCCTCAAGGTGGGGACAGAGATTGGCTTCAGGTCTGCCTGTGAAGCACTGGATGCTTTTGAAATGAGGATATAAATAAGGGTGAAATATTTACGTAGGCAGAAAATATTCTGAAATTAAATTCTTGTGGAGGAGAGAGATAGTTCACGAGACCTTTTTTTTTTTTCCTTGCTGCCACCTCATGGAGCCCTGGAGCACCAGCAGTGGTGACTTGTTTTTGTTTCCCCTCGCAGAGCACTGCGACACGAGCCCTGTGGAGATCACCACATGTACCCCAGTGTTGATAAGAGGACAAGAATAGCATTTCTGTCCTAGGAGAATTCATTTGTTTCCTAAAAGCTGCCCTGGTTGTGAGGCTCTCACTTTCCCTTTTGTCGAAGCCTGGGGGACGCCAGACGTGACCAGGCCTGGAAAGCCACACGAAGTCCCCGTCCGCAGGGACACTTCCTGACCAGAAACGAGCACTGGGACATCTCTTTCTTTCCGCTACCCCTGGAGAACAACAATTTTTTGGGAGCAAACTACGCCTACATGGAAAGTTCCCATTTCCTCCCCAAAATAACTAAAAAAAAAAATTTATTAAAAATTCCCAAAAAATAAGGCTCTTGTGTCCTCTGTTCCACCGCCGGGGCAGGTTCCCACTTGCGTGGTGCCGTGGCCCTCGCCTTGGCTGCCTGCCCGAAACTCCCGTCTGTTTTCCAGACAGGAAATATGAATCAAAATAACATGACATAAAAACAGTAATTAGCTTTTGTGTGTGAGGCTGCTAAGGCCCTAATGAGGAACAGGCTTGTAATAAAACTCTTGGCTACTCTCTCCCAAACTCACTCTGTTGCTCGCTCCTCTTTCCAGTTCATTATTTATTTTCTTGCAGGGAGAAGTGAGGAGAGAAGGAGACACTATCTGCAAATTGATCCTCCCTGCCCTTGTTAAATTATCAGCGAGCCTATAAATGTTTTGACAGGTTTTTTTTCCATTTGTTTTGGGCGATTTCTGTCCCACCCACAATGCTCATCTTTCCCCATCATCCTCTGCTGCTTTTCAGGGCATCTTGAGAGCTGTGGCTTGAGCAAGAGCTGAGGTTCTGATGAAAATGTGGGATCCCACAGGTCACCTGGGGCTGGCACTCCATTCCAAGGATATTTTCTGGACTCCATCAAGCAACCCAGGGCAGTTGTGGTCTTTCGGAGCCTCTTTGTGCTTTTGAACAAAATGAAGGATGCTGTGGAGGGTCGCCACGAGGCTGAGGGGACTGGGCTGGCACCAAGGAAAAAACCTTGAGCAGAAAACTGTGATCTCACAGGGAAAATACTTCATTTCTGCCGGAAGAAGCTTCAGGTGGTGGTGAAATCCTCTCAGAGCTGTGGCCTCAGGGTGATGGGTGAAGGCAGAGCTGTGCTACACTGCGAGAGCTCAAAGGTGAGCAGGAGTGTGAACTCCTGGAATTTCCTGCATCCAGACAAGTTTGCTCCTGCAAAGAGCTGTGTCCCCTTCCCAGACAGATGTATTAGTGACAAGTGAGATGATGCTATAATTCTACTGGAATTGAGGACCTCCAAATACCCCACTGGTCTTGGCCAAAAACATAAACCTTACTTTGATACCACTTTTCCTGATAAAACCATAAAAAAATCTCTTTGTGTAGACCCCAATAATTTTCCTGTACATGTCTCTGCACATTTGTAGGCTCCCCACTGATTTTAATGAGTTGTAATTTAAAGTCCCTCTGTGGTCAGTGCATTCAGAGCTGCAGAGCAGCGGTGGAAGCTGCGGATTGCAATGGATTTTAGCAATGAATGCTAAAATTTCTTTAGGATCAGTCATCATCCATGCCCATAACGCCCCACTGGCAGCAGATCTGATGGGTTTCATCAAGTGGGAGGAAGGAGAGAAGTTGTGCCTCTGCTTCCAGCGGCCCTGCTCTCATTTCCCACGTCTTTATGGGCGCAGAATGGAAAAGACATGGTGGGAATGTTTGGAGAGACAATCCACAGATATTCATCTGTGGAACTAACCGTGGACCCTCCTGGAAAGCTTTCTGGTGGGATTCACCTCATGCCAGCACCCTGTAAGCGATGCTCACCCATGAATTAACATCGGTAGGCACACCTTGGCTGCTCATGGGTATTTTTCCATTTTTTAGTGCTCTTATTCCTAGCTGGCACAGCCCAGAAAAGCTGCTGGAGTCAGGGAAAATAAGTTCTGGGAGACCTCAGAATGTGCAGCAATTTTTGACTCCAAGCGCTGCTGTTCGTGATAACATCAGATTAGACCTAGCAGGAAAAAACCTTTTCCCTGGCAATTTTTCAATGGAAAATGCCATCCAGTTGAAATCCAGACTTCCGATCAGAATATGTTGTTGTCAATGAAGTTTTACTTCAGTTTTTTAAAAAAGATTTGTTTTGACTAGGTTGAAGTATTGTGTTTGGACCTTGTTGGAGTGAAATGACTTGATTTTCTGTCCTAAGTGTCTTTTCATAACAAAAGTGATTTAATTTTATGCTTTGAATAATGTATGTTAAAAGGGAAGGTATTTTGTTCTGATTTGGTTTTATCAGAACAGCCTATTTTATTTCATTCTAAACCATTTTTTTTCCATGTGGTTGAAGGGAAAATGTGTCTTTTAAAAGTTTTTTCTCCTGATTTGGCACTAAACCAAATTTTGAAATGTCAGAATTTCAAGTGGCCTTCCAGTGAAGTACAACCCATTCCATGGCGTAAAGAAAGAAGAGAACCCACATAAAACAATCAAATTGATGTAGACATTTATTACTTGTGAGAGTTGTAAAAGCATCACATGGCTTTCTCATAAAAAGTCATAAACCCTATTTACAGTCCCTGCATTATTATTCTAGTAACTAAAACCAGGGACTCTATGAAGTGCAGGAGTGTTCAGCAAATTCTCTCCCAACTCCGCTGGAAATGCAGAAAACGCTCCCCGTTTTCAGAGCAGGGGGATCGTATTTTACATGTATTTATTTATTGTGTTTACCTCTTACACTTACAGCTTGGCCCCCACCCAAGAGGTCAAAGCTGTAATTACTTGCATTTCACGATAACAAATGCAGAAATTAAATCAACAAAGTGCCCTCATGTTTTGGGGAAAACCACTGGTGTGTAGGTTACATTTCAGCATTCAAGAGGCTTAAATGCTTTAGTGGAAAAAGCTTGACCCTGTCTACAATGGAGCATCCAACATTTAGAGCCTCGGGCAGTGTGTGGTTACAGGTGAAATTTATTTGAAATGATCATAAAAACCATAAGGCACATGAAAAAAAAATTCCACGAGGCTTTGGATCAAGTACAGAAACACATAGGGGAAAAAAGAGATATTCAGAAAGATTTGTTTGTTCTTCCATGTTCTGAGCTCAGGGAAATCAATGAAAAAGGGTCAGCTGCCAGGAGGGAGTTGGGTTGTCCCGAGAACCAGCAGCGTTGCTATTGCAAACACATTGTCTTGGAGTGTTGTCATCCCTGGAATAAAGAGCTGGAGCCTCAGAGCGAAGCCAAAGCTTCCCTCAGACTTTCTTACGTGAAGAACTTTTACATTGCCTGCAAAAACGACACCCCTCTCCTTCTTTAGGGAAAATCCAAAACTTCTCCAGAGCAGGATCAGCTGGAGATGTTTGCGGGTTTTTGCTTTGTTTGGAAGGGGAAGGGGAAGGGGAAGGGGAAGGGGAAGGGAAAGGGAAAGGGAAAGGGAAAGGGAAAGGGAAAGGGAAAGGGAAAGGGGAAGGGGAAGGGGAAAGGGAAGGGAAGGGGAAAAGGGAAAGGAGAAAAGGGAAAAGGGAAAGGGGGAAAAGGGAAAAGGGAAAGGGAAAAAGGGGAGGGGAAGGGGAAGGGGAAAAGGGGAAAGGGAAAAGGGGAAAGGGAAAAAGGGAAAGGGAAAAGGGAAAGGGAAAAAGGGAAAAGGGAAAGGGGGAAAAGGGAAAAAGGGAAAGGGGAAAGGGAAGGGGAAGGGGAAGGGGAAGGGGAAGGGGAAGGGGAAGGGGAAGGGAAGTCCCGTTCCTTGCACTGGCTTTGAACCTGCAAATCTTGGATTTCTGGAATATGGTCCTCTTGACTGTAACATAACTGCTGGAGTTTTCTTACTTTTGTTTTCTCTCATTTATCATCCTTTACAGGTCCAACAAGTTCATCTGTGAGTGTGAGTGAGCTTTCCGGAGCAGCAGTGGATCTCTGTGGAAGTCTCTCCCTCACAGGTTTCCCACTGGTGTCACCACACCAGCTATATCCAGCTAGAGCAGCTTTTTATAACTTTGCCATGGTTATTTTCAACTTCTTGCTTCTATACAGGACCCATACATAAGCCCACGGCTAAAAATACTTGAATCCAGCCAATTTTTCCCTAACAGATCTGGGAACTTGCATCTGTTGTCTGAGCTCAGCCAGAAACTGATTTCCCGAGTCTGAAACTCAGCTCAGCCCAGTGTCTCAAACAAAGGAAATTTTGGGAGATGGCCCTGGGTAATTTATAGATCCATCACCACTCTCCCATGGGTGCAGTGAAGCCACACCATGCTGGCTCACCTCACCTGGGAGTACCTCCAACAACAACCTTCAAAAAGCTGATTCAATTGTTCTTCTGGCTGTTAGGAAGGGTTAAAATATCCGAGCCATGCAAAGAAAACACTCACGTAAAAAAATTATTAAACAAATAGCAGCTTTTTCTTCTCAGAGAGGAGATGCTGCTTGGGCTGCCAGAGGACATGTGCTGCTTTCCCATCCACTCGGAAAAATTCCAGGATATCTGTGCCATGTCCTCCTGGACCCTGTGCCTGCCCACAGCACTCCCCAACTCGTGCACAGGCTCGGAAGACACATGGAATTAGACTTTACGATTCAATTATTCTGCGGTAGAGCTTGGACGTGCGCAATATATTGAAAGCCTTTGGGAGACTATCAAAATTTAATAGGGAAAGTATGGCATTTTTAAAAAATTTTTATTCCCAACCCTTGCTGTCAAATGATTTGTTTATAAACACGCTGCCGTGCCACTGAGGAGGTACAGGGACAGGAATGAACAGAGCTGTTTAATCCAATTGCAGAACAGAAGGATTAACCCCTGCAGTACCACTCCTTGGGTTTCCAGAAGCCCAAAGAAAACAACCAGGTCTGACTGGCGGTGGGAAAGTGCATTTCCCTGAGGGATAAGAGCAGTGGGTGCATTGCTTTGTACCTCAGATGCCCTGGTTTCTAATTTTGGGGTTCACTGTCCATACAAAGGATATTTTCGAGGTCATTTTTCTGCAGGTTTGGCTGTGCTCTCGCTCTGGGTTTCTTTGAAATAGCATTGGGTATGGAGACGTTTCCCTGTTGTGCCATTTCTACCCCTGGTACATCCTTTATTCCACACTCTTGACCTCCTCTTTGGCTCGTTTCTCTTGGAATTGCTCATCCAAGTCTTCAACCTCCCCTGATTCTCCCAGGATTTTTAAGATCAGATATTTAACTGCCTTCATCATATGTTTTCCGAGGCCCTGGAGCTTGTGCCTTCCTCTTCCTCCATGTGCTTCCTACCTAAAGGCCCTGGTCACGCAGTCTCCTCTTGTTCTGCATAAATATCTCAATCTGCCCATTTACCAATCCAATTTGTCCAATTTGTCCAATTTTTTCTTTTCAACCCAGCCCTTCTGAGGCCTCCCTCACCTGCCACACAGTAAAACTCACCCCTTTCTACCTCCTCTCCCTCAGGGTCCTGTTTCTACCTCTCTTCACAGCTCCTCAGTCAGCACCTGCAGCCCTGAAGTTGTCTTTTAAACAACTCTGATTTCAGAGTTCCTGCTCTATTTCGACCTTCTGCACTGAACATCTGGCAGGGACAATGTGCAAGCCAGAACTGTATTTCACACTGAGACATCCCAAAGCCCACCCCCTGACCGCTTTAAGGATTTTCCTTTTGAAAAAGCACAAGTCCTCCTTTCCTCTGCCTCGATGACTTCTCTTTTATGCTCGCGACAAGTGCTATTCCTCAACCAAACACTCAGCACTTCCCCCTTTTCCCTCTTATTCCATTCAACTCCTAAGGAATTCGCTGCACACTTCCTTTCGGAGGTCCAAAAGCTACACAACACTAATGTAGCGTTGAACTCGTCATGGGTTGGCAGCAGTGAAATGCCTCTCAGTGTTCCCTGGGTTTCACTGGCTCCTTCAGCACCACCTGCTCTCCAACCCGCTCCACTTACGCACCACAATTTATTTTTCTACTAATGGCAAAATACACTGAAAAATAAACGGTGTGCTCTTCATCTACAGTTATTTCCTTGAAGAGATGGCTTTGGAAGAGAACTCGGAGTGGATCTTTACCTATGAATCACTGCGAAGAGTCTGCAGCTCCCACTGCTAATCCCAGGGTGGAAAGAGGAGGGGCGTGTGTGCTGTACAGAAACCTTGACGTTTGCATCTGCCTTTGATTCAAGGAAAGGGCAAAAAGGAGCGATATCACTTTACACAGACGGGAGACGGCTCCAAACCGTGTTACATTTTGTACAATAATGGTTTTGAAAGATGACTCATTCCAGCTTGTCAAATTAGCCATTACATTTGCATAGCTCCTGTGGGAGCTGTTTCACAGCGAGCACAGAAAGCTGAAAGACAACTCACACCCACGGAAAGAGATGGAAATTCCTTTTATCCCTGGCGCTTCATCTCCCATCAGAGAGACAAAGGGATAGGTAGTCAAACAAGCCTCCCAAACATCTCCTTCCTTGGAGCGCACTGGAGACTGGAAAACATTTTGGCAAAGTTCATTTCGTGTCACATGTGTGTAATTAAATAGCATTTTTTCAGATGAAGAAGGAGTTTGGTGAGGACGCAGGCGCTGATCACTCCAACACTTGTCCAATATTCCTGGTGCATCCAAGCCATTGAATCCATTCTTGGCTCCACCACTCTTGGATCTGCAATCCATCTCCAAACCCTGCTCCCCAGTGAACCCCAGCTCTTGGCCAAGGCTGCAGTTGAAGTGTTCGGGGCTTTCCGAAGCCAGATGTCTCTGTAATCCTTGATTCCTGCTAACCTCTGCACTCGAGTGTCCTTGGAATGATGAGAAAGCTTTTCCCGAGAAAGATGACAAACTGACAAGAATTGGGCCACATGAAAAGCAGATCTGGAGGGGAAGAGGAGGGTGTTTAGCTGAGTTCTTTCACTCAAATCTGAACATTAACACGTAGATCCAAATCAGTCTGTTCTTTGCACAAATGCCTGAGTTTCTGCCTCAGAAAGATCATTGCTGCACCCACTGTGGTGTGAAGATCCCAAGGAGCACTCACTCGCTTAGCTCTGTTCCAAATCTGTTTTAATTACCTTCAGTCCCCCCCTCACAGCAACCTGAGTCTCCGTACAAGCAGCAGGCAGAAGAAACAGAATTTTTTCATCATGTCTTGGCATCTGTCTCTCTTTCTCTCTTGTTCCCCATTTCAATTCTTGTAACTGGGTTGGGGTTTTTTTTCCCCCTTCTTTTTTTCATTTCAACCATGACTTGAAAAGATTAAAGCCTGACGTTACTACTTAGCAGAAGGGAGCTCTGCCAGCAGTGTCCTGCAAGATGCAAGTGGGGAGGAGCAGTGTGAGACTGAAAGGGTTTGAAACAACAGCGTGAACATGTGGGGATTGCACTGCACGCAGCATTTCCTGAGGATACCAGGGCTGGATTCTCTCCCCTCACTCCTGCTGGATAATTTTTTGGATAATTTTTTGGATGATAACTTTTATCCATGACTAAACCTCGGAAGGACAACTTGCAGAGCAAGGCAGCAGGTGGAGGCTGCCAGGCTGTTAAACTTTGTGACTTTCTTATTTAATGAAAAGCTTGGTCCATTTGAGACCTTTTATAGCGTGCACTCATATTTATGTAATAATGTCACTCATTTTTATGTCCTTTTAGTGCAGCTGCTTTGCTTAACCTAACACATGACTGAGCAGCCCCCGCTGCAAGAGCCAGGAGGCAAAACTGATTCAATCTGCTCAGAAACCTCTCTTGTTCATATCCACCTTTCCCTTGCTTGTGAAAAAGGGTGTCTCATGCTGCAGGTTTCCCTCTGGCACTGTCTGGTTTTGCCCTGGCAATGGAGGGTCTCTCATCTGCCCCAGAAAGGAGTGGCAAGCAGTGCAGAAAAACCAATGAACAGTGTCAGTGTTTGGGGAAGATACTCCAACTGCCCAGTCATTTCCATAATTCTATATTTTCCCCTGTACATTCACATATAATATTTAATTTACATATTTCCTACCAATCTTCATTTTAGATACAGAGCTTTAATGAAGATGCTCTTCTAGGAGGAAAAAAAAATTAGCATGTGCTCACCACCTGTGAGAATAGGAAGACTCTTCAGCAAGAGAGAGAAATTTTTTTTTTTTGTAATTTGCTATAAAATTAAGCAAAACCACCGATGACTCCCAGTGGCATAGGGGTTTATTACAAAGGCAGAGGTTTATGCTCACCTGGCTCTGTCGCAGGTCTGTTTTTCATGTTTTATGCAACTTTGCATCCACCAAGGCTCCCCTTCGCCCACCAGAAGAGCCATCAGCCTAATTCATGCAGTCACACTATTTAGACCTTCAGCAAGTTTTCATATTTTGAGCATAGTCTCTTTCCTATTTATTTCATTAATTTTTTTTTTTTTTTTTTTTTTTTGTGGGGGTCAGAGAAACAAGCAGTCTCTGGTCCACGCTCACAGTTTTATTTTCATGTTGCTGCTGACACACGTTATCTTGACCAGTAAAGTTGTATTAATTTCCCTGATTGGCATCAAAAGTAAAATTGCAGCTCGTGTTTTGTTTCCAGCCTCCTGTTCAGAATTCCAGCCCCTCCATAGAGCAGATACTACCAGAGGAACTTGACTTACCTGATACGTATTCCTTTGGTTTTCCTTCCCTTCCCTCAAAAAACTGGGATTGCAGATCACCTGGGCTGCAGGGGGAAAAAGCCAAATAATGACAACGAAAGACTTATTTTTCAGGAGAAGGGTTTTTCTGTATTTCAGGGGAAATAGACATTGCAGCAACTGTGGGTTTCCTCGGACCCTGGAGATTGCAGTGACCTTTGAGATGGATTGTGGCCCATCAGAAGCTAAATATGCTGCCTCTGGTTAGCTCGGCATGAATTACAGCTCTGGAATGCTGAGGTCCGTGTTCCTGATATATTTAGGTATAACCAACAGTTATAACATGAAATTAAATCAACAGATTGCTGGCTGGCAAAATGAAGGCTGAGAACTGGAGTTACAGTCAGGGCCTGGGCGCTCACTTGCCCACAACTACAAAATCTGCAATTTTTGGAACCGTTTTCCCCAAATCCTTCCTCACTTCCCAGTAGATGTGCACAGATTTGGAATAGCACAGCCCAAAGCCCAGCGGGGACACGGCGCCGAGAGCAGAGTTCTCCAAAACCCCTCCACCCTGACCTTGGACACTGCAGGGAATGGAGCAGCCATAGCTTCTCTGGGCACCTGTGCCAGGGCCTCACGGGAAGAATTGTTCCCCAATATCTCATCTAAACCCTCTCTCTTTCAGTTAAACCCATTCTCCCTTGTCCTGTTGATGCTGGTGATTTTTGTATTTTCTTTTTATACCCTTTTTATATATTTTTATAGTCTTTCCCTTCCCTGTTACCCTCTGTACACACTCCTTGTACCCTGCACAAACACTCTTTGTACTTTAGCCCTACATGTTTACAACTCTTGCACTCTGGTATTTAGCTTAGTTTGGGGTCCTGCAAAGTGAGGAAGACCAAACATTCAAATTATCTCAGAACAAGAGGCTCCAAGCTGTTCTCTCTTGGAACATGTTTTTGTAAACTAGGCTGTAGTGTCATTTGGGGGGGGGGGGGGTCATTAGAATAGAGGGCAATTATTCATTTATTAAGTTCCTTTTTGGGGCGTTTTAAGTAGATATGCTACTTTTGTAAAGTCCATAAAAATCTGGTACACGTTGTACGGCGGTTCCAGCTCATCGTTCGCTCCATGGCGTGTTTTCCACCTTTGATGGGTCTGGGCACCTCGGATCCTATTAAACCGAGGTAATTCCCTTTTCCCTGTACTGCCATGTCTGCTTCATATTTTCATTAGCCTGTTTAAGGCATCACTGTCACTACACAACTTTTGAAAGCATCCCCAGCTTTTTTGTAGGCTCCCCGGGTCCAGGGTTGGCTGTGATTTCTGAGGGTCTTTCTGACAGTTTGTGAGTCTAAGGTTAATTATTATTTCAAAAATCTGTTTCATACTCATGCCCAGCATCTTCTAGGGCTGAGTTCTGCTAGGAAAACATTATTTTCCTTGGATTTGGGAAGGTGCTAAAGTCTCCCATAGCAGTTGTGACTGCAGTTCCTTCGCAAGGAGCACCAGTTCTGGCCTTTACTTTTGGCAATGAAAGTTCTTCCCCACACTCCTGAAGTGTGTGTGTGAGTGATTTAGTGTTCCATGTCAGCAAATCAGGATGTTGATCTTAACTCTGTTTTCACTGTCCCAAGGCACTCTAAGATCCTCAGACAGGACTGCATCACCCTTGTGTCTGGTAGTGCAAAAATATAATCTTAAAAATTGGTCTTTACCTTCCAGTTTTATAAAGCAGATGCATTGTTGTTGGGTCACCTCCGACATCTTCAGATGTCATTAAAAATCCCCAAGAACACAGCACGGAGCTGGGAATCTTTGTCCCACTTTGCCAGGAATTTTCATATGGAAACAAATAAGGAAAATATCACATGTGGCACAAAGAAACATCCTCCTGGAGCCACTCATTTTTCAGCAGGGAAAAAGGGGGAAAAGACACCCAAGCTGAGCTGCTCTTTATTTCTTCAGTGGATTTATTTCACAGATGGATTTTTGATAGTGGCAAAACATGTTCTGTGCTTAGTGCTTAGTTCTGGCATTTGCCAGAACAAAACCAGATTTTGGTGCCTGGGTAGGAGAACGACAGGAATTGGGGCAGAATTTCTTGTCACAGGCAGAGCTGTGTGAGTCTGTTTGCTCTGGCAAAGTGCCCTTTTATTTATATGAACTTGCAGCCATTTTTCGCTGCTCAGGGCCATCCCCTGGAGAGTCTCCTTCAGAGGAAATCTGTCCAAATTTGAAGGAAACTGTCAAATTACCTCCCTCTCCTAATTCGCCTTGGCTATATGGGCCAGAAGAAAAATGCAGCCACCCACCAAAATGGTGAGAAGAAATTCGCCCACCTAAAATAAAACTATGCAGCAATTTCTCTTTTCACACTCCACATGTCTCTGGGTTGTCCCACAAGCCAGGCAGCAGTAAAGCTGATTGCCAGCGAGCAGGGCTGGGGCCACCTAATCAACCATTTTTAGAGCCATTTGGGCTCCCAGTTTGGCTGGAAAATAAGTTTTCAATGAATTAATTAAGTATTGCTACCGCCCAGAAGCCATAAATAAGTGCTTGCTGCCGTGGCCATCTGCTGCTGAAGGTCACTGAAAAATAACTATTTCAGGAAAATGTTTAAATTCTTGTTGGTAATTCCTCTAACCAAAGCCAAGCCAGTAGGGAGATCATATGTTAGTTAGTGGGTGGCCTTAATGATTTTACCATAAAAGTAATTCCAAAAATACACATATCAGGTGCTCCAGCTAATTCTGCAGCTTGATTTGACAAGTATGAACCAAAATATATACAGTAACCAGGCAGTTATTAGTGGCGGAGCAGGAGGATTAAAAACTACTAAAACTGCCTTGGCACAAACGCCAGAGTGGTGCCTTTGTTTGAAATCATGGGGAAGCTCAATTTTTGTTCCATTTCCAACATTCCCTCCTCTCAGAGGGAAAGCCAAGGAGACAGCACATGCTGTAGATCCCTCAGGTATTCCTGGAGTGCTTTCCCCCTTGAAAAATGATCACCCCCCTGATTGCAGGGGGGATATTGTGATGGAGAGATGGACCAGGTTGCTCAGAATCCCTTCCAACCCAGCTTTGATCTTTTGGCATTCCCAAATTTCTCTTTCTTCTGCCATGCTGTCTCCTCAGCCTGTCACTGGTTTGGTCCCTCATGGGAAAATTAGGAAACCTAATCAGAGAGATTCATGTGAACCCCACAAGCTCAGTAAAGGAGAAAAGAGTGAGAACTCTGAAAAATATGAGGGATTTATCTCCATTACTCAGGCACATGCTGGAGCAGGGCTGCTGGGGCTGAGAAGAGGTAGAAAATCAGTCTGTGAAGGCTCATCCCAAACCAACCCGTGAAATGGACTTGAAATGTAAAATTATCTTCAAATACACTTCATTTTCAGTGTTATTAAGCAAAGTATGTGATGTTCACGATTGCCAGGGTGAGAAATGATTGCAACAAATCAGAAACAAAAATATGGGATCAAAAACTACGCAGTACCAGCAATTAAAAAAACACAGTGGCTTTTCTCTCATAGCAGAGAGGTTTCTGAGAAGGAACAGCCCTTCAAAAGCTGCTTTTATCTTCCTGCTATTTTGCAGTCCCAGCTCCCTGTCCCACACTTTTATAGGGATGGGCAGAGCCCTGGGTGCCCGGGCAGCTGTCTCTCTGTAGGGTCAGCAGAGCTGCAGGACAGGAGCCCCACGGGCTCGTGGTGACCTCGGGGCACACAATGACATCAGCAGCGAGCAGGGCTTAAGCACAAATCCAGAAAGGATTGTTTTGTTCAGCCCCTGAGCTGCTCATTGCCACAGGATATCAGAGAGTAGACACGGCTTGGAAAAGAATTTAGAGATCCCCATGGGATGTATCCATCAGTGGCCGTGAATAGCAAGGACACACAGGGAGCCTCCAGACGAGGAAATCCCCGTGCTGGTGCTCGCCATAAATGGGGAGAATATTCAAGACATTGCATTTAGTTTTTCTTTTTTTTGTGGCGTTTCCCTCAGCGCCTGTTACCGCTCTGTCACAGGAAGCAAAAATGATCCTGTGTGGCAGTTCCAGCCTCTTTACACATGGCTAAATGGTTTGAGCTCTAAATGTGCTGTCCTGCTTAGTGGGAAGAAGATTTAGGGCTAGAAGCATTTAGGGACTCACCCTCCCTTACGAAAAAATTGTTTTACTTCACCTTGAGGGAGTTGAAAATTCTTTGCCCTCCCCAACAGGGTAAGTAAAATAAAAGAACCTTTATTGTTGTGAGCACCTGCTAATTTTAGAATGAATTAATGGGAAAAGGGCTGTTGCACTGGCCTCAATAACCCCTGGAATCAAGAAATTATATTAATACTTGCAGCTATGCTGTGCATCCCAAGCCTTAGGAATCTCCTGCTCAAACAAACTCTTTGCCTCCGGTTTTGATTCCATTCACAAGGTGACCTCAGTGCTATGGTTTTCCTTGTAATTCCTGACATTTGGCCATGGTAAAAGCCATGGGGATATTGCAAATACTGACCTAATGTTTAACAAGGGATTTTAAGGATACGTATTATTGTGAATGTGAGTATGAGTGTGTGCATAGGTGTGTGTGTGTGTATATATATATATATATGTATATATATATATATATATATATATATAATTGAAGGGATATCGTTCTGTTCCTAACAGCAAGACACTTTAGGCATATTCATGTGCACAGAGACAATACTCTCATTTTCTCCTGAGATGCATTTTGCTGTCATTTGTGTAACCTTTCTTTTCAGTTTGTTAATCAATTACACTTTGGGCTTCACCAGAGGAGTCTGAAGAGCAACAGCAGCGGCTATTGTTGCGAGGGAAAGAACAAATTGATTGATGGTGGGTAATCAAAGTAATAGAGAGACTTGGCATGGGCAGTATTTACTTTTCATCTGTCACTGAAGACATTTTACTGCCAATCAGTGCCTTCAGAAGGCTGGCTGGAACAATAGAGGTCTTTCTACTTAATTCCTCCTATTGACTGGGGCTTAGACTGACAAAGTTCACTTGCTATGTAATCCTCAAGGCATGCACTGGCTGCCGCAGCCAAGTTTTGAGATATATATCCCCCTGTGTCAATGAATTGGAAAAAAGCAGCTCTTTGGAGCCAAAGCGTTGAAGGTGGTCCCTGAACCACGGCCCACGACAGTGTACAATCGGCGTTGTTGGCTTTGGAGGTGTCAAAGTGATAGGAGCGCTTACAGGAACCTCCCTGCAGCTGCTGGAGATGTGAAAGGCCTTTGATGGTTCACTGGTGACCACTGTTTGCAGGTCAAGTCTGGCCAGGAAGATCCTCTGCAATAACAACTGAGGGGCGGTGGTGGGAAGCAGGAGGAGGGGGTCGATTTTCTCCATTTCTGTCCCTTTTTTTTTTCCCCTTTCCTTTTTCTGTCCTGTCGGTCCTGCTTGGTGCAGAGATTGGTGTTTACAACCTGAGTCAGAGCAGCCACAGAGCAGGGCTGGACTGGGGGAGCAAGGAATCTGGAAAAAAATATCACCTCGTGCCCATATTTGGACTCCAGTGGCAGGAGAGGAAGGGTGACAGCCACAGCCGTGTCACCTCAGGGGCTGGCTGGGGGCACAAAGATACCTTCACCCTCCCTGGTGAAGGTGAGGAGTGTGGTGAGAGCAGGAAATGTCCCTGTCAGCTGGAAGTCATCGGTACCTACAGCACATTCTACAGGCACAAATTCTCCTGACCCTGACCTAGACCGGTCAGAGCAGGGAGAAGGGCTTTAAGCTGAGGGAGGGTGGATTTGGATGGGATATTGGGAAGAAATCCTTCCCTGTGAAGGTGCTAAGGCCCTGGAATGTATTTCCCAGAGAAGCCATGGCTGCCCTTGGAATTGTCCAAGGCCAGGTTGGAGCAACCTGGGACAGTGGAAGGTGTCCCTGCCCAGGGCAGGAGCAGAATGGGAAAATACCTTTTTCCCTGGTTTTGTTCACAGCTCTCCTGGACATCCATCCTGAGGGATTTAGTGCAGATCTTCTCTGCAGCTGCTGTTGACTCCGTTTCCCAATTTCCCAATTTCCCAGTGCTCTTGTCACTTCATCCTTGTGACAATTCAGCTTCTGTGCTAAAAACCAGCAGAGAGCCTTTGACTCACAGGCTTTACAGCTCCTTCTCTTGCACAGCAAAATCAGATCTCTGCCTTCCCTAAAGCCCACACCAAACTGCCATAACCCCCTTCTGCTGAAGAGGTATCATCCAGATTGCAAAGTTCTAGTGAACATTAAATTCAGTCAAAGAAGCCTTATGATTTTCATACATTAAAGACCAAAGAGGGTCTAGACCTCGTTGTCCTAGAGGTTGTTCTTATTAACAGATTTCTGTCTCACAAATTTTTCCTGCATGCACCATTTTGACTCCTAAATATCCTCAAGGGAGTTAAAAGTGAAACACCAGTGGGGTTTCCTGGGTTTCAAGACCCTCTGCTCCAAAGAGATTTTATCCTCTTTTTTTTTTTTTTTTTTTTTTTTTTTTAAGGGTGGTGGGGAAGCGGGGGGGGGGGGAAATCCTGGGTCTCTGCCAAAATAGCTAGCTAACTTCCAAGACACGTCTGTCAGTAGGCTTGCTCTGGAATTTCCTCTGCAGTTACTGGAGGGTTCAATTTTTCCATAAAACCTGGTATTATGTAAGGGGCACTGACAAATGTTTCCAGTTGGACCCTGGGATCGGAGACGCATTTGACAAGAGATAACAACCCAAAAAGGGTTCCCAAATCACTGCAGTCACCCTGGAGCCAGAGCACACTTGCAGCTCTTCTACTTCTCCGTGGATCAAAAAGAACCAGAATTAAGGGTCGGAGATTAAACCTGATTATAGTGGAGATAAAAGGGGCTGGGTTGGGTTGAAGTGTGTAAATGACAACAGTGACAGGACAGGGTTATCACAGCACCTGGAGCCTTGGAACACATTGGCAAAATTATCAGAATTGTTCTGAAATGTCCCCAACTATTGCATGTCTGTGCTCAGCAGGGATCTCAGTGTCAGCACATTTTTCACAGAGGGCCTGGAATGGCAGAGGGTGTTCCAAGGTCAGGGCTGTGCGTGGGAAAGCCTGACATTGCGTTATGTCTGGCCATGGCCGTTGCAGTCACACTGACCTCCCCAGGAACCAAATCCATCTTGTAATTAAGCAGGGGAAAGTAAAAGGGAGCTGGTATCTGTTCTGCAGCTCAGCAAAAGTCCAGTGTGTAATCAAATCTGAGTATAAATAGACATACACGCCACTCCTTCCAGAAAAACCACACATCTGCGAGCATCAATATGGTTGGAAAAAATAGAATTATATTGGGTGGCTACAAATAGTGGGATAGCTGTCCATGATTCTTTGCTCACTTTCTGGAATAGCAATGGACTTAGGTGGAAAGACTGAGCTGAAGACTATTTTTGGCATATTTAAAGACACAAATATAAATTTTCATTACTGCATTACTTGCTAGCAGTTAATGCCTTTAATGTAGCTCAGGATGGGTTTCCCAATGTGCAGAGACACTTCGGTGTGTCACAGAGGAGTCTCATTTCCCAAATGTGTTTGTCATTTGCCACTTGAATGGACTGTCAAAAACCACTGACCCTTGACCCTTCAAACCACTCTTGGACAGTCTCCTGTCTCCTCCTATCCCTGGGATCATCATAGAATCCCAAAATGCTTTGGGTTGGGAGAGACTTTTCTAGGTCATTGAGCAGAGACATCTTCCACTAGATCAGGTTGCTCAAAGCCCCATCCAATTCTGGAATTTTCCAGGGGTGGAGCATCCATCCCTTCTCAGGGCAACCTACACCAATGTTTCACCACCCTCGTGGTAAAAACTTCATCATCATCCTCAGGGATGCTCCAGCCGCTGGGGCTGCCAGGCTCACCCCGAAAAGTGAACAAAATGTGCTTTAATCTGCAAATCCATCTGATCTCCCTGCAATACTCTCCAATATTTCCAGTGACAGCCCAGGATGAGAAACACAGCAGGGAAATGAGATAGAGAGGGAGTCTTTGCCATGGAGCCACTCTGGAGACCTTTCCATGATTCTGTGAGGATCAGGACGTGCAGCACTTCCAGCGAGTCCGAGGGGAGGAAAGGGTGAAGGGAGCTGCACTGCTGATAGGTAAAAGGTAAAAGTTCACAAGTCCACATGCACACACGCCGAATATTTCATGAAGTTAGAGGGATACGGTTTCAGATCACGCTGCTGGAATGCAGCCCTGGCTGCAAAGACTCGGAGCAGAGAGGATGGGGGGGACAGAGCTGGGGTTTCACTCGAGCACGTTGCACGCATGGGAGATGGGGAAAAAGATGGGGAAAGGGGAATTACTGGAGTGGGGTGGGGATATCCTGGTAGATTCTCCCAGCTGGAGGGGAAGGGCAGAGCAGGGAAACCTTGCTGGCTACGTTTGCTCCAGCTCACGCTCATGTTCTGGTGGTTTTATTGATCCCTCAGGGAGCAGATTTGAGCCTTTCCTGTCTGAATTTACCTGGAATCCACACCCAAATACCTGCTCCTTGTCGGTTGCTCCACCAGCTGATTCTAGTTAAAAATTCAATGGCCATTTCTTCCCTCTGAATAAATAATTGTAATTCATGTGGTCATAAACGATTTTTTTCCCCCCTAAGAAAGCTCTCCTTGATATCCAGCCACTGGTTGTCAAACAGAGGCTTGTTTCCTTTCCCGTTAATAAATCCAGTCTCTTTTTTTCCTGAACCAGACTTTTTGGGGCATTACATCACCGTGCACAAAGTTATGTCAAGGCTGGATGGAGATAACTCACATCCTGTCAGGTCTGACATAAGAGAGTGGGCGACCTTCCAGCAGGGTAAAATATGAAAGGGAAAGTAAAATGGATCTATTCTAGCGTAAATGAGGGCTAGGAATACCTGATGGATGGATTTGGGAGGTGATTGGGGAAGAAGGTTAAGTGTTTAACTTCTGTTCACTTTTTACTCCCCTTCACCTCTGCTAATTATGCCTTAAAAGCTTTGTGTCATGGCCAATTTTGATCTAAATACCTACAAGGAGTTACAACTCTAATTATTACTCCTTGGCCACTGAATGTATTTGGGTACTGTTTTGCCACTTCATTGCAAAAAGGGAAGGCAAGGTAAAAAACTGACCTAAAAATGATCAGGGGCAAAAGTTGTGACCCGTAAATGACAGAAATGGAAATGGTCAGTCAGAATCATAAAATCATGGCGTGATTTGGGTTGAAGGGATCTTAAAGCCCATCCAGTCCTATGCCTTGCCATGGCAGGGACACCTCCCACTGTCCCAGGCTGCTCCAAGCCCTGTCCAGCCTGGCCTGGGACACTTCCAGGGATCCAGGGGCAGCCACAGCTTCTCTGGGCACCTGTGCCAGGGCTTCCCCAACCTCCCAGGGAAGAATTTCTTCCCAATATCCAATCTAAATCTACCTTTGTTAAATTTGAAGCCATTTCCCCATTTCCTACCACTCCATGCCTTTGTCAAAATTCCTCTCCTTCCCTTTTCCAGAATTATTCAGCATTTCCTTAGAGTTTTGCAGCCACTGTGTCACCCTCAGCATTTGGAAACTTTTACAATTTTTAATTTGAGCCTTTCTTGCTGCAATGCAATCTCACTTTTTCTTGTCCCATTGGCCCCAGGATCCAGAGAAGACACCACTGCATTCTCTCTAAAGCAGTTTTTAGGCACTCAGATTTTATACACTGCTGGTATGGAAAACCTAAAGCCTAATTATAGTCCCATTTTAATTAATGAACACCTACTATGAATTTAACTAGGTTAAGGCTGAGGCTAAAGCCTGAAATTTGCTCTTTTTCCACAGTTACCAGAAACTGGAATTTCAGATTCTGTTGCCCATGTTTGTCCCTCAGGGTGCTGCTCCGCGATTAAAATAAGGAAGAACTGAAAAGTCACACTTTATAAAAATGACCATAACTTTGCATCAGGCCAGTTTGAAATACAAGCTGGGATTACTTGAAATAAACCCCTTTTCTGGAGATATGTCACTTTTATTTAATGAGAGGGATCTCGGCTCTGATCTGCCCTAAGATTTCCACTGTAGCAGTAAAAATAGCGAAAACTTCAGCATTTGAGCAGATTTACTCTGGATTTTCTGTAAGGGAGAAGCATCATTGCACATGAGTTTCAACTCAAAATAAATTTAGTAAGTGCTTTAATACTTCACATTTGGCCCCGAATTACTACTGTGTGACAAATATCGGGGGCATGTGAAACAGGAGCAGCTTTAAAATGAAAAATCTTGCAAGTTATTTCTATTTCATGTTAGTACAAACTCTTCAGAGTCCTCCACATCCTTTTGGTTTCTGATTTTTAATGAAGCCATCATAAACCCACAGCAAATTTAGCTCAAGGAATTCCAATAAAGCCTTTAGGAAAAAAAAAAAACCCTCCAACATATTATATCTGAAATGACAAGTGTGCTATTACAATCAAATGCAGACTGACTGATGTTTATTTGGGGATAGGGAAAAATGGATTTTAATTCATGACAGCTGACTTTTATACTTTTTTTTTGCAAGAATAAGACTTATTTACCTGTCTGAACCAAATTATGTTGTTTGAATTTGAACATTTGAGGACAAAAATGCAACTGAGAAAGGTTATCCTCCCTTTTTAACATAAAAACAGTAAAACAAAGAGCCGTGTATTTAAAAGTGAAAACAAGACTCTGTCATTATTGCTTGGGGAGAAATGTGCAAAATTAAGTAAAGGCGACGGAAAGGTGGTTTTTGCATGTGCAGCACATAGGGGTTTTTCATTGTGGAACTTTTCACTACCTCATTTCAGCCACTTTATTGCTCCTCCAGTTTCATTTTCTGTGTAATTTGACAAAATTACAAGTTCCTTCCCGCCCAGGGATGGCTTTGCTTTCAAACTGTAAATGCGTAATTTCAAGCTCCAGCTTCATAAGGCACCTTTAAACCAAATTGAAGCCATATTGCCCCAGCTAAGGAGTTGTGCTGGAAATGAATAAAGGTTTCTTGCAGAAGGGCTTGTGTCTGTTCTTGTACCAAAAAACAAGTGGGCTCCACATCTGATGGTTTAGCTGTTGACCACCACAGGCTCACTCTCTGTTATCCATTAATATGTCCATTAAAATAAGCCTTTTTATTATGATTAAGCTTTCACACCTACATCAGACACAGAAAGCATAAATTTTTCACAAATGGCACAGAAAAGATCCATCTCCCTCGTTCTGTCTGCTTGGTGGTGCTCAGCTGAGCGCCTCCAAATATATTCCTCCAAAATATTCCTCGAAATACTATTGGCAGAAAATGCTGTTTTCCTCACTATAATAAATGTACTGGAAATACTAATGAGTGGGAAAAAAAACAACAACTCTTTCCAAGAAATGTCCATGTTTAAGGATGCAGGACCATCATCTCCTGGCAGTGATCATGATCAATATTTATCTCCAAACCTCCTATCAGAGGTGGGTCCCAGTCTTGTGCTCCAAACAGGGATTTGGGGAACCACGAGTAATTAGCGACCGCAATTAATGTTGCAGGTGCTGTTTCCATCATTAATATTGCTCCTATAATTTAAATACAATTAGAATTTCAGAATCACAGAATAAGATGAGTTGGGAGGGACCCACAAGGATGACCAAGTCCAACTCCCAGCCCTGCACAGCCCCATCCCCAAGAGCCACACCCTGTGCTGGAGAGCCTTCTCCAAACACTTCTCTCCCCAAAAAAGCAGAAAAAATCTTGTCTTAATCAGGTAAAATGCAGTCCTTGCTGGTTTCCTCTGCTTGGGAATGCGCTCAGGTCTGCTCTCAGTGGTTGGGCTGAGTCCCTGACCTCTGGATGCTCACGGGGTGGTCTGACAGCCACCACAGTGCTTGGAGACCTTTCTTCTGACACCTTCTCCATCTCCTTTTTTCAGTGGATGTGATAAAGGGCCTGGGAGTTCATGGGAGGATTTTCTCCTTGTCCCCAGATGTTTCTTTCGATTAAATAATCTGTAGGCTCAAAAACTGCTGGTGGATTTACATGCCATTAAATTACGCTGGGTGTGGATAATTGAAAAATGTGAAGAGTGAAGCATAAATCTCTAAAAAAAATCCCTCTACAGAACCTTCTTTGGAAATTATTACTTAAGTCAAGGATATTAAAACTATGCTGATGTTGTTGGCTAATCCACCATCATGCTGCCAGTGGGATTTCCTACAGTTCACCACCAGATAAAAAATAAGGTGATCCCAACTGGCCTCCAACTCCCTTGTGTCAAATGGAAGCCTGTTGTAATTACAGAAGAGAGTGAAAAAAAAAGATTTAATTCAACAAAAGACCAGCGCAGCATCGATACCCTGGGGGAAATATTTGGTCTTAGACATTTGTAAAAAATTAGAATTAGTGGTAATGGCACTTATTTATACCTTTCTTCCCTCCCCCAAAATAACTGTAAAAGCTTCAAACCTGGGTTTTACACCCTCAGAAATGGATCTGCAGCAGGTTCATAGGTCAGTCTGCAAGATTTGAGGTGATGTTTTGAACTTTGAACAAGTTACAAATACTTCCTCGAACAGCAAATGCAATAAATATCTCAGCAGAAGAAATTTCTTTGACTTCTTTCCCTGGATGAAATCCAGGGATGAAAGTGGGGCCAGAGCCGTTACATGATGAGGAGGAATTTAAAAAGTCAGCTTCAGGAACCTCAGCAGAAAGCTCATTTCAGGCTTCGTGTGAGTTTTTGATGAACATTTGTGGTGTCTCGAACCATTTTACTCATCCCTGTTAAACTGGGGTTGCATCTGTTAAGTCTGTCAGCGAGGAGCCGCCGCAAATGTGAAAACCAGAAAAGCCTCTGCTGAAGGTTTGAAACCAGTCCTCCTTATTTATCACTTTAGGTGGAATTGAGAGCTTGTTTTCCTTCTGTCTGGAAATGTCACCTACAACATCTTCTAAATCCTCCATCCTTCGCCTTTTGGGTTTGACTTTGATTGGAAATTTGTCTCCAAACTCAGTGGGGTGGGCTGGGTTCGCCAACTTCCATGTGCCCCATGACAGATAGTCCTTTTAGAGTAAATAGAGGGTTTTTTGCTGTATTTATGAATAGTGAAAGTGAATGATGAAGGGAGAGTGACACATTTTCCTCGACGTGCTTTGTCACCCGGAGCTGTTCAAGCTCGAAGCAGTCGAATTAGTTTAGACCTGCAAAGAGTGAGTGATGTGCCCTTTTCTCCGAGGTAAAGGGATATTTGTAGTGGCATGAAGCGAGCTGGGAACATTTCTTGTAAGATTGCCCAAAGGAAATAGCACCGTGCACAACTGGCTTTTTGTAGGGAAGACTATATTAAAAAAAAAAATAAAAAAAAAAAAAAAGAACATAGTCTAAAACTATATTTATAAGAAAAAAAGAGACGACATATTTCAAGTCTTGCTGAAAAGCCTGAAAAGTTTCCCTGTGACACCAAACGATCTAAGTCATGTCTCCAAAGAGTAGCTCATCATTTCTCAGACAACAGCAGGAATTTGTGGCTGACCTCCTGAGGGAAATGGTCAACTTTCTCCATCTTCCCTCCCCATGCCAATGTTTGCCTTTAATTTATGTTGGTCAGTTGAAAATGGAAAGTTCAGTACCAAAGCTGAACTAGGGGGGGGATAAAAAACACAGCCTGAGAAAGGACTTGTTTTGTGGGATATATTTTCCACAGCACTCCGGTTTTGCCCGGGCTGTTTCCGTGTGTTTTCCAGCCTGTTTCTCACCCCGGTGCTGCACAGTCCCAGTGCCCTCCCCAGATGGAGAAATGAAAGGCTGCAGTAATTGAGGTCAGTTGTCGTTCCTGCTGACTGTTTGCAAAGGGTTTTTTACAAGCTGTCAGGCCACCTCCATCTGCTAAAGAAGCTCCACATCTCTCCCAGCCACGGCAGCGTGTTTTCTTTCAAAATATTGTAGAGGAAGCACATTGCTTCGGGAAAGATATAAGGAATTTTCAATGAAAGCCAGGAGCCTGGACCAGCGTTGGTATCTCAGCCTCTCGTAGATTTGTAGATCTAGTAAATTTAGTGGTAACTCTGTTGTAGATTTGTAGGTTTAGTAGGTTTAGTAGAACTCTTCTGTAGATTTGTAGATTTTGTTTAAAAAGTACCCCAAAGTAGCAAAAGTCATGTGTGTGCCTCGGCAATTAAGGAGACAGAAATGAGGTGCACCAAGATGACAACACCCAAAAACGGCATAGGAGAAATTTGGGAAAGATATAAGGAATTTTCAACAAAAGTCAGGAGCCTGGACCAGCGTTGGTATCTCAGCCTCTCGTAGATTTGTAGATCTAGTAAATTTAGTGGTAACTCTGTTGTAGATTTTTAGGTTTAGTAGGTTTGGTAGAGCTCTTCTGTAGATTTGTAGATTTTTGTTCAAAAAGTACCCCAAAGTAGCAAAAGTCACGCGTGTGCCTCGGCAATTAAGGAGACAAAAATGAGGTGCACCAAGAAGACAACACCCAAAAATGGCACAGGAGAAATTCGGGAAAGATATAAGGAATTTTCAACAAAAGTCAGGAGCCTGGACCAGCGTTGGTATCTCAGCCTCTTGTAGATTTGTAGATTTAGTAAATTTAGTGGTAGCTCTGTTGTAGATTTGTAGGTTTAGTAGGTTTAGTAGAACTCTTCTGTAGATTTGTAGATTTTTGTTTAAAAAGTACCCCAAAGTAGCAAAAGTCACGCGTGTGCCTCGGCAATTAAGGAGACAGAAATGAGGTGCACCAAGTAGACAACACCCAAAAATGGCACAGGAGAAATTCATGCTCCAACTTATGAGAATCAGAGGGAGGAAAAAGCTTCGTGTTGGGTTTGTTGACCCTGCTTTGGTGAGATCTGTGTGGGGTGACCATCCTCCTGCCCCATGGAAGATCCGAGGGACAGCAGGGACCATCTCCAGAGCCACTTCCATGATGCTTCCAGAAAAACACTGAGGTTTTGCTCCTCCAGCAAGACACAGCTGCTTCTACCTTTCCCAGGCTGGTATTTAACACCAGAGCAGATGGACACTGATTTTGGATGGGCTGGACATGCCCAACATCACAACCACCTACAGGAAGCCCTTCTGCTCTGATCTCTTTTAAAGTTCTCTTAAAAATCCAAGTCTCAAAAAAAAAAAAAACCCAGAAATTGCTGATTAAACTGAACTCAAAAGGGAAAAGGTCATTAATATGTTGTGATCATTGGAAGATTTTGTGTCACTGGAAGGAGCAGCACAGTGATGCTCTTTGCCAGGCAACATGAGGCACAGATTTTGTCAAAGACAATTTAGGAGAAAGATTTGAGATTTGTGCTCTAGTATTGTTGGAACAAGTCCCTATCCTGCAGATATTTCTTACTTTTGCAATTCCTTTTCTGTCTGTAGTCTGTCTTTTTTTGTTTGTTTGTTTTTCTGGTAAGGAGCCTTAATCAACAACCCGTGTGAGGTTTTTATCATTTCGAAAAGGCTGTTTTTGCAAAACACAGCTTGCAAAACTGGAGAAATGCAGAGATCCAGATTTTTCTTGCAGAACAAGGTATTTACAGGCACATCAAATGTAAATGCCATTTAAATTGAGTTTAAAATAATATTTAAACCACGATAATCACTTGAATTGTATTTTACTCACTTTGGAGAGACCATACTGTCATGAAAAGCAGATTTCAGCAGGTCATTTTCTGGTCCTGATGAACAATCCCAAATTGTGCAAACATGAATAGCAAAGGGGTTGGGTTGTCTGTCTGTCTGCTGCTGGTTTGTTTTTTTCCCTTCCTCTGGACCCCAGACACACCATGCTGTCTCATGCTTTTCCACACTCAGGACATTGGAAAGAAGTTGTTTAATAGTTCGGCTCCAGCCAGAATCTCTCGGAGTTGTGGGACACAAGCTCATTTTCAGGGCTTCCACCCAGGATTGCCACTGCCTGACACCTCACCGGAATTTCTCCCTGATCTGGAAACACCTGGACTTCATTGCAGTGCACATCTGGGTGAGGAACAGCAGCTGGAGGGTCAGTCCCGGCAAGGGAAAATCAGAGATGTTGGGAAGATCTCAGAGCATCAGCCAAAGAGGTGACCCTGCTGTCAATCACCGTCAGCCCAACCATGGTGGGCTCCTTCATGGCTGAAAGGTTTCAGCTCTTTCCCACACAATGGGAAAGCTCCAAACATCCCAAACTGAGTTCACCTTTAACTCCTCAGATTTCCCAGGCTTTTCCTAGAAAAGATTCTCCGGCTGATGAGGGGAAGAAGAAGATGCTCACGTTTCTCAGTAAGATCGAGGAGAGGATGATCACCACCCTGCACTGCCTGCCCCATCCCTCTCAAACCCCAAAGCTTGGCCGAAGCAGAGCAGACTCTGAGTCCCTCTCAAACCCCAAAGCTCAGCCGAAGCAGAGCAGACTCTGAGTCCCTCTCAAACCCCAAAGCTCGGCTGAAACAGAGCAAACTGAGTCCCTCTCAAACCCCAAAGCTCAGCCAAAGCAGAGCAGACTCTGAGTCCCTCTCAAACCCCAAAGCTCAGCTGAAACAGAGCAAACTGAGTCCATCTCAATCCCCAAAGTTCAGCCGAAGCAGAGCAGACTCTGAGTCCCTCTCAAACCCCAAAGCTTGGCTGAAGCAGAGCAGACTCTGAGTCCCTCTCAAACCCCAAAGCTCAGCTGAAGCAGAGCAAACTCTGAGTCTCGCAGACCACGGGGCTCAGCCAGTCATAAAGACAACCCTGTGATCTGGAATGATGTATTTTACACACAGATTCCTGGGAATGGCCAAATTTTCCCAAATGGGAGCGGGCAGAGGGTGCTCCTGGAGCCCAGGGCGCCTGTGCACTGTCAGTGACAGCCCTGGCAGTAGCGAGTTGGGTCCTGTGTATGAAATATGGTATTTTCACACATCCAGGGAATGCCACAATAAAACAAGGAACTGGTGCAGTTTACGACTGGGCCTCACGCTGAGTCCAATTAAACCTACTGTTTCCAATCAGGTTTAATGTGAGGATAAAGTGAATGCTCCCTGAGATTTGGAGGAGGATAATTTGTCAGTAATAATAAGTGTAGACAAACAGGATGTTCCACAGTGCAGGGGCCTGATTAAAACCAAATGTGTTTCCAGGGATCCTCTCGAAACTCCTGGCAGCCAACGCAGCCAGAGTTGCTTGCAACTCGCAGCAGCTCTGCTGCAAAAGCTTGCAGCCTTTGCAATTCTTCCCAAATCCCATGGAAAAAAATCGCAGCCAGGCCATTGGGTCACCCAAGAGCCATCTCTGTGCGTTGTTGTTGGTTTTTGAGGTTTTTTTCAGAGCGTGTTTCAGCTTTATAACCTGTCAATGCAAGGACATCCTAACAGGAAAGGGAAAGTCTTGGATTTTCAGCCTGGCCCTATCCTACTTCCTGAGAAGAGCCTGTCTAGTTGGACTTAACATTGGCAAAAATACATTTCCTGATCAAAATGGGGTTTCCTACAAAAGGTGAATTCTTTCTTGATGAACTTTACCATAGAAACAAAATTTGCCGTCATCAGACCACAATCCAAAAAATCACTTCAGCTTCGGGGGAGTTTAGTGTAAAGAAACACGGAAGGTTTTAAACTATCCCAGACTTCAGGTTTTAAATTAGACTTGAGATCATTCTAATAATTTTTTTCTTGTTTCCTAAGAAGGATTTTTCTCACTTCTTGGCCAGATGGGAGCCTCGGTACCTCAGTGCTCATTAGTCAAGCTCCAGTCCCTGGGAATCAGTGGTTACCTGGTGCTGCTTTTGTTCATTAGAGACAACCAGCCTGAGGTCAATGTGCAGAGCACTTAACGCGCTAACAAACCACTAATTAACCCAACACAGAAGCAGGAGCCGTTCCCAAAATGTGTCTCTAATTGTCTGTCTCTCCCTGTTTCCAGCAGCACAATGGATCGTGTGTGGAGCAGGGCAGGGGCTCGGATCTGCCACGGGAACGGAGTCCCACTGGGGCACCATTGCTGGAAATCTGCAGAAATCGGGATTAGGATGGGGGAAAATCACTGAAATAAATGCAAACCTGGGTGTTATGTCCTGCTAATTTTCCCTATTGCCCAGGAGGGAAATCTCCTCCTCAAGTGCCTCCTTTTGGGCTGCAGGTCTCTGTCCTTTCAAATTTGTGTTTTCCTCAAGGACAGCTCAGGATTATTAGAAATCTTCTCTCTGGATCCTCTCTCTCCATTTGCCCTGGAGGCAGTTGCTTTGCTCAGCAACAGATTGTGGGGAACGCTGCAATCCCAAAAAATGGGAATTTTCTAGGAGGTCCCAATGCTTGTTTGGTGACACAGGCAGTGCCCTATTTCCAGCAACATCCCCAGAAATCTGAATTTCTTCCTTACATCTCATTCCTTAATGAATTCTCGGTAGGAAAGTCTGATGAGCTCCTACCAGTGCCCCCAGGACCCCAATATACACCTTTATATTACTGTATATAGATAAACACAGATAATAAACCCCATTGTATAGACTAAAAACAGGGAGGCAACACCCTCACTTCAATCCCAAAGGCCCTTATGGATGAGTTCCCAAAAAAATGGAGCACAGGTGGAAAAAGGTGGAAGTTTTAAAGCCCCAAAATAAAGTTCTGATGTGTTTTTGGGGCATGCCCTCAGTGAGAACAGCTGGACAGGCACTGAGGGACTTATTTCAGTCTCAAAATGGATGGAAAACTCCCTCCTTCCTTTCACCTGGAAAAAATGCATGTGAGTTCACAGGATTCTGTTTTGAAGAGGCCTGGAAGAAATAAAACTTTGGGAAGAAGATGTTTTGGGGTACCCAAAGATTTGCATGTCTCCAGCATAAAAAGAATAGCATTTCAAAAAGTCTAGGAATTGAGATGGGAAAATAGCACCAATGAAGAAAAGCAAACACACCCTGGATGGGAGCACGGGTAAAAAAATGCCCCAAAATAGAGATGCCAGTCTGACCCAGACCTTTTCCCGACAAGGAGTGACAAACTGTCCTTTCAGATGGCAGCAACTTCTCCAAAAAGCCCTCGACGTCTCTGAGCAAAGCTGCCCCAGACAAATAAACGGTTTGATTTAATTTAGAGCCACAGCTTGTTCCCAGGGAAGGGTAATTGGATCCACGGCAGAGCTGGGAAGCTGAGATGAAACAAAGGCTGCTCGGGACACTGCTTTTCTCCAGTGGAAATTTCTTAGGGAACAAAACCCCTTCTCCAAACAGCAGGGTAATTTCAGTGAGCTAATTTCCTGCCACTGTTCCTTCTCCTCTGATAATGGGGAAGAACGTTGGTTTTCTCCTCCTACGACTAAACAAACAAAACGTGAAATGAGTGGGAATGTTTAGTGCCAAAAGCCTGCAGAAGGAGAGCTGCTCCGGGCTGGAGACCTTTGCAAACACGAGGTGATGGGGTTATGACGTGATTGTTTCTGCTACTGCTGCCCTGCAACTTCCCAGCTTGGTGCATCCAAAATTCTGAGAGCTTCCTCGAGTTGTGAGGAGCTGGGAAAGAGGAGAAGCTGCCTCTGAAGGGGAGCAGAGCTGGGGAAGGACCTGAGCACCAGGAGAGACTGAGGGAGGTGGGGAAGGGCTCAGCCTGGAGAAAAGGAGGCTCAGGGGGATCTTGTGGCTCTGCACAGCTCCTGACAGGAGGGGACAGCCGGGGGGTCAGGCTGTGCTCGCAGGGAACAGGGACAGGAGGAGGAAAAAGTGGAGGCACCTAAAGGTTGTAAAGGCGTGACAGATGGGGACATGGGTCAGTGCGGCCTTGGCAGTGCTGGGGAAAGGTTGGACTCGATGGCCTTAGAGGTCTTTTCCACCCTGAGTGACTCTGATTCCACATTTGCCTCCTCCCTTCCCCAGCTCAGGAGCCAAGGAGCTGCTGAGGAGGAGAGTTGGGACCTCTGCTCTTGGCCTCCGTTCCACGCTGGCTCTTGGTGGGACAGCTCCCCCAGGCCTCCAGCACAGTGACATTTGGTGCCTGGCGTGGGCTGGAGGTGGAATTCGGGCCCTGTGGTGCCAGGAGGCTGTGGCAGCCCCGCGGGCGGTACCATGGACAGAGTGTGCCCACCACGTGCGGCTGCTGCCGAGCGAAAATCTGACAGCAAAAAACAGAGAAAGGGAAAAAAAAATCTCAACAATCCCATCCCAACACATGGCCACAGGCTGATGTTGGTATTCGCAAAGAATCTGGAAAATCATGTCAGAGGCTGAATCTGATTTGAATCTTCTTGGGTCTTTCTGACCACAGTAATGTGACAGTGACATTTCCTTGAGCTGCCACCACTTTGGAAGAGCTGTGGAGCAGAGATATCTGGATATATCCATAAGATAAGGAATTTGCAGCTTTTTTCTCTATTTGGGGATCGGTAGAGAAGTAATAACACTTTTTTGTAGTGTCATTTGATGGTTTATTTAAATCTGGATATAAATAATCACAATTTCCTCTTTAGACACTCAGCTCTGGACTGCTCTTCCCTACATCTCTCCTATGTGTCCTTTACACTACTGAAAAGAAAGAAAAATCCACAGCTCCTCTGGATGAAAAAGCAGTTCTTTCAAATTCTAAGGCATAGTATAAACATTTCCCTCAATGTTGGATTTCCTTTTTCTAATCAAGTGCTGTCACTATCATTGCTTTAAATCTGGACAGAGTTTTTGTAAATTTATATACTTGTTTTGAAACTGTGACTGGCTTAAAACTCAGGGTGAGGATGGTAGGAAGCAAATTGGAAGTGTTTTTTCATCTTTTTTTTCATTCATTGTTTAAATTTTGTACCCCTGAAACATGGAGCTGGTCCTGCTCACAAGGTTAATTTACCATTTTATATCCCCCCCGAAACGAGTGCTCAGCCTGGGAATTATTTTAGGAAGATTATTTTTAATAAGATCCATACATTTATAAAATATAACCCAAATATATTAACTCTTCTTTAGTCCTTTGCTTTAGGCTGGATTTGTCTCTGCCCTTTCATGCCCGGAAAATGAAAAAGATGTTCAGCTTTCTTCCCACGAGGCAAAAAAAGGTGTTTGCTTCGGAAGGCTTCTATTTTACGTAGTGTTTTTTAAATTTCTTTTAAATAAATATGGGAAAGTGTCACAGGGCTGCTCAGCAATGCACTTGGCGAAGACGAAGTTGCAGATAAAACTCTTTTCCCGTTTTTTTTCCAAAGGAAAATGCTCTCGGAGTCCACTAGAGGGTACAGCTCAGAGCCCTGCAGCCGAGAGCGGAGTGGCTGCGCCACTCGGGATGAGGCAGGTGGAGAAAATTCCCATTCCCGGCTGGATGCTGCTCCAAGCACACCCCCAGGTGTGCAAAAACCACCGGCAGGTGGAGAAAAGGAAGGGATCAGTTGGGAAATTTATCCTAATGATCGTCAAAAAAGGGTTAATTGCTCTTTGGGTCCGATTAATTAGATGAGCATTTATGGGAACAAGAATAGCCTTTTTTTTCTCATTTCTTTTTTTTTTTTTTTTTTTTCTCATTTCTTCTCCCTTCTCATTCCTTAGAAGGCTCTCTAGGCTTTTAAAACTCAGCTTGGTTTTAGTTTTGAGCATTCCTCTTACAACTCAGGGGCGGAAAAAAAAAAATCAAAAAGCATAAAATCACCTGGAGCCTTCGGAATTCCAGCTGGATCGTGCTGCACTCAGCGAGTCAGCCTGAAATACCGAGTGGCAGGAAAATTGATGTCTTACCTCGGCAGGTTTTTTTTGGAAAGCACAAAAATATCTGCGATGGAGCTTTCTGTGGGAGGCTGAGGGCTCACACGAGCCGATGTGGCTGCAAGGCAGGAGGTCCTCAGGGCCATTGTGGATCCCAAATGAGTGATGGCAATAAATCACTTATTTGTCCCTTTTTTTGGCACCTTTGCCAAGACCAAACGCAGGGGAGGACCAGAAGGGGAGTGGCTTTTATGGGAGCAAGAAGGGAGATGCCAGAGGCCCTCAATAATGACATTTTGGGCAAGAAAACCCTGCTGTAGTTCAATTTTAGCAGTCAATCCCCTCGCTCCCAGCACTGAGAGCGTTAAATAAACACAGGGAGGAAACAGATGGGGCTCCAGGAGGGGCACAGCAAATGTGGGCACAGGGGAGCAGCCCCGCACTGTGCCCACTCCTTTGGCACCTCATGTCCCCGAGCTCTTGGGGGACACCTTGGAAGGTTTGACCTAAAAAATGTCACCTGCAGAGCTCGGTGCCCCCAAATCTCACTGCCACGTGAGGGGGGAGGATGCCCTGGTGCCTCAATTCTGCTTTGCTGAGGAAACCGAGGAGATCCCTGCCCCTAAAGGAGCGATATCGTAGCAGGGCAGATCTCAAACACAGGACAAGCACTGGCCAAAAACAACTGCAGTGGAATATTGTTGTTTTACCAAGAGATTTCATCTCTTCTCGCTTAACTCGGTGGCAAATTTTTCCCCTGCTTTCTGGGGCTCTGGATTTTGGTTTCACCGTGGGGATAGGGAGATAGGGAGATGATATCCACAGCCTTCTCCTCAGAGCTGACAGCTACTGGGAAAAACCTGCTCGTAATGCGGCCCCATTACAGTGGGATTTAATTAAGGCATGTAAGATTTCTAAACCCTAAACCCTGAGTTTTGTGTGTGCCATGTCATGGAAACTTATGACTCGGCTTTCACGCGAATAATTCACTCTGCTGCCTCCATGCATTCTGCTGCCAGCAGAATTGTCATATTTTATGGACGGATCAAAAAGTGCACCCTCCCATAAATGTACAGCTCCAATCGAGAGAAAAGGTTCGGATTGCAGCGGTCCCTGTTTGAAAATGCAGCTTGGAAGACTGATTATTTTCCTTCCTTCTGCACCAAAGCATACCAAAATTCCCATTTTTCTCCAGCACCCCCCACTCTGAAGGCAGGCCCCAGACAGGGCTGGGAGAGTTGCTTATGTTAAATAAAAACAAAACACAGAGAGCTGTGCAGAAAGGATCAATAACAAGTGATCCTTTACCAGGCTGCTCAGCCTTTCCTCTGAAAGCAGTGCTAAAATTTCCATCGAGCTCAGTGAAAAGCAGAGATTTACCTGCAAGTCAATGTGGCTTTGGTGTAAATACACCAGGCTGGGGTGTCAATAAAGCTGTGTTTTAATCCTGCTTTTTTGCCACTGAAGTTGCACCTTGAACAGTCCTCTTTTTTCCCTCCTGCCTCAGTTTTCTCATCTACAAGTGTTGCTAGGTTTTGTATTAAACTTCAAAATTAGAAAAGAACTAGGGAAAATAGCAGGTTATTTTCTAGTTACCTCCTGGATTCGCTTTTTTTCTGCAGTTGTTACTTTAATTAAAATCTAGTCTCTGTGGCTGGATACACTGCACAAGCATCCTTTAATTGACAAAACTCTGCTGAGGGCAAGGACTGAGGATCCAAGATCAGGACCTAAGTCTTGTCAATTCTACTTAATCCATGCATTGTCCATCCTAACAGCACGGACTAGAGCAGCAGTGCACACAGTTCTGAGGGATTCTCCTCCTCGTTGTGAACAGCTCCTTCCTCACTGTGAGCATCTCCAGGGCCCGATCCTGGTGACACTCGGATTCCAAGGGGCACTTGCTGCTGATTTTATTTGAATTTACTGGACCACACAGCCCCGACCCAGCGTGCTCCAGCCTCAGAGACAGATGGCAGGATTGGCTCCTGTTTTCCTTTTTTTGATATATATATAAATTTTCTTTTATGGACGGCCTGTGTACACGGACAAATGGTGAATTTCACTAGGAAGGGATGACAGAAAAGGCACCCAAGTGTAGTAAAAAGGTGTATTAAGACCTCAGTCACTCCACACAGATTATCTTTTATTTGCTTTGTGGGCAAACAGCAAGATTTTAAAGATTTTAATCCTCCGAATCACAACCCACCAAACAAAAACAAGGAAAGGGTTTCTCCCGGCACATCAAGTCAGGATTAAATCCTCCCGCTCCCAAAGGGACTGAATAAATATTTTCCTCCGGGAGTCGACACCCTCAGCCTCTCCATAGGCTAAGGAGGTAAGCGTGGGTTTAATGGCTGGGGAGATAAGCCCTTATCTAAAGGATACAACACTTCACTTTACACCCTGCACACTTATTCACAGGCTGCTAATGGCTCTGCCTTGGTGGCACTCGTGCCTCGGTGACGGTGACAGCAGCCCCGCTTATCTGGGGCAGGTAGCCCGAGATCACCGCCGTGCTCCAGAGAGACCCGAGAAGGACTTTTTTGGTAAAAAAAGAGCGATTTACAGGGACCTGCTAGGAAAAAAAAAAAAAAAAAAAAAAGCGTTTTGCTGACGCCAGACGCTGCTTTAAGCAAGCAAAGTTTGCCCTGGGCGCTAGAAGCAACCGTGCGGCTTCAGCTGAATTTCAGCTGCGCTTGGGAGTTTTGTTGATTTCTGGGTCAAAGCGATCACAAAGGTGATTCTTTTTTTTTTCCCCCTTTTTATACCTTTCCAGAGGAAGAAAAGCAAGGGAAAAGCCTCTGCCCCGCTTCTCCCTGATGCTGCCGGAGGAGGGATGCTGCCAGCCCAGGGTGGGCAGCGCCGCCGGGACCTCCTCCCAGGTGATGTTTAAGGCACAGAAAAACCTCCTCATGCCGGCGCACAATGGCCACATTGTAAATCCGTCCTTTCCCATCGTGTAGGACGTCGGGACCGTTAGTTTTGGCTGGAAATAAAATATATATTGCGCGCAGAGCGCTCTGCTAGCGGGCAGAAAACGCGCGCCGCCGCTGTAATGTTCTCATTATATTTCCCCTTTGTTCCTAAAATGACTGAGTTATTGCATAATGCAGGAATCAAGGAAGAGGGAAAATATAGCATGAGGATGGAAACGAAGGCAGCCTGTCAGTTTTCAGGCAAATGAATGCTCGATTTCTTTTATAAAGAAATTCCACCTCAGGACTAGTCGTCTAAAAAAAAAATCCCTTTCTGACAAGTAAATAGTTTGTTTCCTCCCCATTTCAAACAGCCTTGAAAAATCTCCAGCAACTCGTCAGAGGATTTATTTAGGCTTTCTCGATTCTTGAGTTTTCCCCCCGAATTGTGAGTGCGTGCGGTGCGTTTTATTAGGTTAATAAAACTTGATTTCCAAGCTTTTGGACGCCTCGGGGGTACAATGAGCTCGGATGTCAAATGCATCAAGCAGCTAATGAAGGGATTTCAAAGGTCTCCAAAGTGTCCATAGCAGCAATTTGTAGCGTCTCATAAAGGAGAAGCCCATTTTGGCTCCGCCGTGTTTTTGTCTGACAATTTTCCGTGTGCCCCAGCTCCGTTTTTTTGTTTTATTCGATTTTACATCGTTTTCCAAAGCCCCGGTGTCGCTGTCACAGCGATTGTGGTCAAACCATCAGCCACAAGCGAGCTCATGCCAGGGGTACTGGAAAGGGCAAACACGGGGAAATCCCAACCTATCGTGAATTACAGGGATTTACCAAAAGGGATCCAGAGGGGAAAACGATATGGGGGAAAATCCTTATCCAAGGGAAACATTCTTCTGTGGAAAGGTCTTGCTGGGAGTGGGGCGGGGGGAAGCTCAGCCGCTCTTTGGGGTTTTTGTTTGTTTGTTTTTAATTTTTCCCTATTTTTTTCTTATTTTCTTTTCCTTTTTTATTGATTTGTCTCTTCTCTTCTCTTCTCTTCTCTTCTCTTCTCTTCTCTTCTCTTCTCCTCTCAAAACTGTTTCCCTCTTCTTTTCAAAATATTTTTCCTTTCCTTTCCTTTCCTTTCTTTCCTTTCCTTTCTCTTTCCTTTCCTTTCCTTTCCTTTCCTTTCCTTTCCTTTCCTTTCCTTTCCTTTCCTTTCCTTTCCTTTCCTTTCCTTTCCTTTCCTTCCTTTCCTTTCCTTTCCTTTTCTTTCCTTTCCTTTCCTTTCCTTTCCTTTCCTTTCTTTCCTTTCCTTTCCTTTCCTTTCCTTCCTTTCCTTTCCTTTCCTTTCCTTTCCTTTCCTTTCCCTTTCCTTTCCTTTCCTTTCCTTTCCTTTCCTTTCCTTTCCTTTCCTTTCCTTTCCTTTCCTTTTTTTTTTGTTTGTTTGTTTAAAATTTCTCTTTTCTCCCCCCCCCCCCACCCCCAATTTATTCTTCTCCCCTTCCCCCGGGTTTGGTGTGTTTGTGCAATTCCTGGCCAAATGGACTTGCCGTTGCCGGTTTTTCTCCTCATTTTCCCAAACACCCAGCTCGATTTCCAGAGTTTCCTAAGAACTGACCCTCGCTCCCCTCTCAGACAGCGATGGTTCTCCCGGACACGGGAGGTCGGGGAAGGGCTCCTGCCAGCAAGGCTGGTGGGCTGCTGAAAACCGCGCTGGCAGCTCGCTCTGTCATTTGTTCCCTGAGCCCTCTCGGCCGCCAAATTAAAGAAAACATGATGATGATAATATAATATAGTAATAGTAATAGTAATAGTAATAGTAATAGTAATAGTAATAGTAATAAGTAATAGTATAGTAATGGAGTAATAGTAATGGTAATGGTAATGGTAATGGTAATGGTAATGGTAATGGTAATGGTAATGGTATGGTATAGTAATAGTGACGGTAATGGTAATAGTAATAGTATAGTAACAATAATAATAATTTCAAGTGAGCGGGATTTTTAAAGCCGCTGATTCTGCTGGGAGGACCCAGCGCAGTAAGCTCTGTACTGCATGGCGAGAGAGGAGTGGAGGGACTGGGGACACCCAGCGCCCTGGGAACTAGAGAGATGGCGATGGAGAGCAATGGGGGAACATCCAAAGCATGCAAGACTCCCAGGCCAGGAGCGGAGAGATGGAGATGGAGAGGACTGGTGGGGACACCCAGAGCCCCGGGGAGTGGAGAGATGGAGATGAAGAGGCAATGAGGGAACATCCAAAGCATGGGGGACTCCCGGGGAGGAGAGCGCTGGTGACGGAGAGGGACTGGGGGACACCCAGAGCGCCGGGCTGGCCATGCACAGGGACCGCGCCGGGGGCTGTTGTCACCCCTAAGACAAAAGGGCTCTCATGGAGCCCCAGATGAGCAGCAGGGAGAGCTCTCGCAAGGCAGGGCTCTCGCCATGAGGTTAGAACAGCAGTGTTAATCTTGCAGGCGGTGTTTACAGAGCCAGCTCATCCGCGGGGCGGGTGGAAGGCGGCCAGCTCGCCAGAGAACGCTCTTTATTAAAAAATACGGACTTGTGTTGCTTTTAGCAGTGACCCCGCAGAGCGTCCCGCATTTTTGGGGGAGGCGGCTCCCCTCGCCCGCAGCTCCGCCGCTCCCAGCTCCGCACCCGCGGGAGATGGGAGGGCCCCGGTTGCCTTCGGCAGCACCTGGGAGAGTCCTCGCCTGGGAGAAAACTCCTTGCGGGGGTTTGGGGGGTGATTTCACCCGGACGGGAGCCTAAAGGAGCCCTCAACCCTCCCTGTCCGCGGGGCGCGTTCCCCGCGGAGCGCAGGGCAGCGCCGCTCCGCACAGCTCCGCGGAACTTGTAGGGATCCACCTATTTATTTGTTTTACCCAAGCGGAACACGGACGGGGGATGTGAGCATTTCAGTCCGCACCAGAGGCAGAGACCGTCATTTCGAGATGAGGGAGGAACGGATGAATTGTAGAAAAATCAGGAAAAGTCGGGCCGATAGCTGTGAGAAAAATATTTTAAAAACTCCCCCAAACCTCTCCTTACTACCCTGCTCCTTGTGCAAACTGCGCTTGTAGCAGAAATACCAACACGGAGCTCGCTCATTTCTCCATCCCGCTCATCCCAGGCGGTCGGAAGGGAAGATAATTCCTGGGCAATAGCTGTGCATCCCTCCCGGCGCACGGGGAGCTCTTTTTGCGGACACGTATGGTGTTTCTGCAGGGGCTGGGGGGACACGGCAGCCCGGCCCGCACCCCCGGCCCTGCCCCGCGCCCTGCCGCACCCGCGGGAGATGCTGGGGGTGCGGACCGCGTACCTGGCCCCAGTGGATGGGTGTCCGGGAGGTAGAAAAATCCCGGAATAGGAGGGAATTGCGGGAGGGAGCCCCGGCGCGGTGCGCAGCTCTCCGCGCGGCTTGCGCGGCTCTGTCCTGCCTGCGCTGCCTGCGCGCCTGCCCTCGCTCTCCCCCCGCCAAAGCGAATTTGTTGCATTTCCTCAATTGATTGTTTAGTCAGAGGTTTTGCCAACTTCCTGATGGTTCGTTTTCTGATTCTGGGAAAAAAAAAAAAAAAAAAAAAAAAAGAACCGCATTTCCTTTTTGACTTAAGAAGGGAGAGAGAGAGAGAGAGAGAAGCGGAGGCTGGGGGCTGGTGGACGCATCGAGCTGTATGTACTGGACTTTTTCTCTTCCCTCTGACCGTCCCGAAACCTCCTCCTCTTCCTCTTCCTCTTCCTCCCCTGCGAGCCCGGGGTTTGCACCATCCCCTTCCCCGCTCCGGCGGCTCCGCAGAGCTCCGCCGGCTCCTGGGAGAGCCTGGGCAGGGAGAGCGGCTCTGCAGAGCTCGGCTGGCCCGGGCTGCAGCTCTTGGTTTGCTTCCCTCGCCTTAAATTGCTTTCTTTTTTTCTTTCTTTTTTTTTTTCTTTGTTTCTCTTTCTGCTCTTTTATTTCCCATTCCGTACCCTATCCTTGCAGTTCTTGTGGCTACGACAAGGGATCCAACTTGCAGAAAGAAAAGTAAACACGGAAATCTGTTCACTCGCTTTTATTCGCTTCGGGTTTTCTGTTGTGGGGTTTGTCTGGGAATGGTTTACTATTATTTTGATTTTTTTTTTTTTTTTTTTTGAGAGCAGCAAAGCTCCCTTTGCATTTTCTTCCCAGCTCCACTGTCTTTAATCCTGCTGCTTAAAGTGTAAAAACTGTGCAAGAATTGTGTAGTTAAAAACATGTAAATCTTAAAACTGTATCTTTCTTGTAGTTAATTTTTATCCCTAATCTTGCCATACCAGAATATGCTTGAAATTGGTGGTGGTGCGGTGCAAAGCTTGGCATAAACAGAACAAACTTCAGAGAAAATTATTGTCTTCCTCCCCCGGCCAAGATCCTTTTAAAAATCATTTTTGTGTAGCCTGTGTTTATCATTCAGATCAGCACTGATTCAGCCCTGGCTGCAGCAGCTCTGGAGCTGCAGAAGTGTAGGGCCCTACCCCAAACCTCCCCAAATCAGCGGGAGCTTTGGATCCAGCCCTACGGAAATAAATTAGAGGAAAATCCTAGGTACGGTGTAAAGGAAAAATATATTCGAGTCGAGAGAATGAGGCTTTGTTCAGCTGCAAGGGAGAAAGGGGAGAACAAAATCCAACGCTCGCCAGTAGTCCAAGGGTGTTTCACTGGGAAATCTCAAACCATCTTCAATGGGAAATCTCAAACCGTCTTCAAATTAAGGCCTGGTTTGGGAGTCAATCCTAAAAGCTGATTCTAAAAGTGTTTCAGCCCTATATTTGTATGCGTGCATAGGTAACTATGCATGGTCAGTGCTGCCCTGGCCGTGGGTGTGGGAGCACTCCTGGGAAGGTGCACCACGCAGAGGTGTTGGGATGTCTGCAGTGCTGCAGGAATCAGACACAGCACGGAAAGGGCAGCAAAGGCGAGCACAGATTTATCCTCAGTCCCTGCCCGGTCTCGGTGTCCCCGCGTGTGCCTGGCCGTGGGAGCCGAGCCGCGGGGAAGATGCAAACGCGCCCCGGCCACGCCTCAGGGCGCAGGGATTTGTGCATCCCGGGGGATTCTCACATCGCTCAGCTCATCTCCCTCCTGCCAGGATTTCTATGGAGATCATAAATCCCAGCCGTGCACCCCACAGAAACCCCAAACTCCCTCTTTAGGGTCCGCGCACCTCTCTGTCCATGCGACAGGGACAGGACAGCGCCGCTCCTTGCGGGTGTTGACATCCAGCGAGGCAATCCAAATATTTGCGCAGCCTTTGCTGCGGGATTTTGTTATTCCACCATCACTACCATCGCTCCGCGGAGCTTTAGGGAAGCTGCCCGAGCCCGGCCGAGCTCTCTGCGGTGGCAAAGCCACTCTGGTGCGACGTGCGGGCTCTCCATTAGGTGGCATTGGAAGTTTGGTGGTGGGACGGGGCTCAGGCGATTGGGAGCGTATTTATCTTTTCAGCACTTGTTAGATACTTACAGCCCAATTTGCTTTATCAACAGGCGGTTTCATAATTTTATCGGGCCGGGTTTTGTATCAGGGGTGAGAAGAGAGCCACCCCTGTCCCCCGCGCTGAGCGGTGTCGCTGCTTTTTGGTCAATTAAAGGCGTTGTGAAAATAATTGGTTGCTGTAGAGCATTTCAAAACCATAACAGTCCAACGTGCGGTGCAGGGCAGATTATACACAGCCCTTTCCTGTTTGCTAGAGGTTCAAACACCTGAGAACTCAGCCGTGTCTTGCCGCACTCACTGGCAAAGGAATTTTACACACAGCTTGTGGATGTGTTGTCTGCTGAGCAATGGAGAAAATAAGAAAAAACCCCATTTTTTAATGTGTATAGCACATTAGTATATATGTAATGTGTATAGCACATATAGCACAAAGTAGTTTTGTTCCAACGGGTTATGGATGCAGTTTTAAATAGTAAAAATAATTTTAAAATCTTTAAAAAATAAAATTCGATATTAATCAATTAAGAAAAATATTTTTCCTACTCAGAGTAACTTTGTGGGAGTTCTGCTGTTACATCTCCTTCCAGAAGCTTTTGTTAAATTTTAAAAAACTTTTTTTTTGTAGAGACAGAGATTGTTTTAATCATAGGATAATTAACATAAATCAATTTATATTGGTGAAATCTCATTAACCAAATTAGAGCCAGCCCCTTATTTACAATGAGCAGAATCAACCTCAAACTGTTTGCTATTGTTTGGTTTGTTTTGTTTTTTTTCCCTGACTTCTTGCTGTCATTTAATTTAAAGGGCAGACTTCACATTTATCCTCATTTGGGAAAATGTTCTAAAGAATTAAATCTGGATTTTCATTTCAAGGCACTGTGTTTGAAAAGCTGAGTGGCTTTAAAAGCTCCTGATTCACAGAGACAGGGCTGTATTATTTGTCAAAATTATAACTGATAAGTTCTATCATAAATGAAAATTACTTGAATATGTATATAAATGCATATGATTAAATATATACACATACTCATGGCAAAATATATGTTAAAACATTTCTTTTATCTAGTAAAAAAATAATTTATTTTAGGCTGCAAAATTTTCTCAAAATACAATCTTTCCCCCCATTTTTGCCTTCCTTATGGTACATTTCTTTCCCTGCATTAATTTTCAGAACAAATGTTCAAAGCCTGATGTGTTGGACTTCTTTTAATGACCCTTCCTCCACTCCCATGGGAGGGAATATTCTGCTTATTTTGACAACTGAAGTTTTCAATGCTCTTTTTATTTTTTTTATGTAGTGGGCACGTATCAACATTTTTATTTCAATGCGTGACTCAATGACAATTAATAAAAAAATTTATTGTAACGGATGAATTTTCTAGACTCCAGCAATAACAAACTGAGTGTTCATGTCCCTGATACACTTTAAAATGTAAGTTTTAAATACTGTCCCTGTAACATCCTCAAGAGCTCAAGAGGGTGAATTAATACCAACATTTCTATTGATATATGTGAATAAAAGTGGCTTTAACTCTTGGAAGCCCAATGGGAACATGCTAATCCAGTTCTGCAGCAATTAAGACATCAATGACTAAAATTTTGGCTATTTAAAGGTCTTTTGTCCCCTTGCAGAACTGGGACAACGCACAGACACACAACACCATAAATTTCCATGCCTCATTCCGTCCGTTTTGATGGAAAACTGAGAAACCCAAACAATTTTTCCCCACTTGCTTGCAGTTTAGAGCAAAAGGGCTGAGGCCACGGAGGAGAGCTAAACCCAACCCAACCCCGCCAGGGTGAGGGAGATTCCCAAAAAAGAGCAATTAAAACTTTATCAATGCTTAATTCTGCCACGCCGAGCTCGTGATTCTCTCCCACACCAAGGCACGGCCACGTTCCCTTCCCACTCCAGGCTTTCTCCAACTTTTTCTCCCTCTCTTTTCCCTTTTCCTCAAGGTGTGTTTGTTTATTTTTTTTTTTTCTCTGGGGTAGCCCCTGTCATTCAGCGCCGATCTGCAGCACCTTGGGATTTTCCCGCTGCGCTCCGTGCGGGAATAATGATATCACCATCCTGAGCTGGAACAAAGCAGGGCTTCATCTGGGGGGCAGAGGGATATGATAATCAGGGAGAAATCAGAGACCAGATCTGAAACTAGGAGAAATTGGTGAATTTCCATGAAAAATCAATGAGGAGCTGGAATGATTTTTTTTCTTCTTTTTTTTTTTTTTTTTTTTTTTTCCCCCCGGGGGTAAGAAAACTGATATCAAAGTCAACAAGATCCGAGCTTACCCCAGCCTGTGGAAATTTCAACATCCATTACCTGCTTTTGACCTTTAGCAGGGCAGCAGAAAAAGCAGCCCTCAAACACTCGGGAATGGCACAGCACCCACGTTGAGTTTCTCTTCGAGGGGAAAAATTTAATTTTTTTTTTTTTTTCCTAGCTTGCTGCGGGAATCACCCCCCCTTAAAAACCACACACACAAACGAGCAACGCGGTTGCAGGAATTAAAGTTTTTTCATGGCTTTTTTTTTTTTTTTTTTAAGGCCCCGGGGTTTTGCTCGAGGCTGAAACTCCTGGAAAGCTCAGGAGAAAAAACAAACAAACAAACAAAAAAGGGGATGTGTGAGCCCCGGGGGTCAGGTTACCCTGCTTGCCTATTCATCTCCTCGAGGAATGTTTAAGCACATTTTAGGGTCCTCGCAGGCTGTGGATTGTTTGGTTCGACTCCTCTCCGTGACGGCATCAAATATGCGCAGCATTTCGGGGAGTTAAGGATCGTGGGATGAGGCTTGGGACATTCGAATTGTGGTCTTGGGCAGCGATGCGAGTCTGAATAAATACTGAGAAACTGCAGGGAAAGTTCTGCACGGGCTCGTAGTTAAACTAAAACCGGAATAATAATAATAATAATAATAATAAGGGAGTAAGAATTAGGAAGGGCCGAACTCCGCTTTAGGCAGCCCTAATGATAATTGCGTTGTGGTAATGAGTGTGCAGGCCAGTTTTAAATAACATAAGGACGGTGGCTCTGTTTTTTTGCGTGAATTCCTGTTCCTTCACAGCGAGTCAGGAGGAATAGATCCCTTGTATAATCCTATTGAAATACAGATGGTTCTGACCTGGTGCTTTATTTAGGTGCATCAGGGCTTTAGGGTGGCTCTTCCCCATCACTCCTGACCCCTTCGAGGCATTTTCTTGCCTTATTCACGGTTTTGTTAAAAAGAGATGGAAGCCACAGGCTGGCTGTGTTGCTGACATCCATCCCAGACTGACATCCACCTTCCAGCCTTGGGAGCATTTCAATCCAATGCCTCCAAAGCTAAAATCCCATCACAGGCAAATTTCTGCACTCAAAAATGGGGGGTGAAGCATTACCTGATGAATGAAAGCAAGGAAAGTATTTTTTGCCCATGATTGAAAAAATAAATTGGTTTTAAAAGAACACATTCTATTTATTCAGTTTGGAGTTTGGCTGAGGTTTGTTATAAAAATAGTGCCGTAATTTTTTAAGAAACATTTTCTGTTTGGATAGATTAACTGTACACGCAGGCACTTTAGCTTTTGATTCCTTTCAGTAATAGAGTAATATTCATTGCTGGCATACAAAACTGCTCTTAATAAAAACAGTTTGGGAAATCTTCCATGCCAGACAGATAAAATCTCTTTGAAATGAGGGAGGGATGATGAGCAACTGTCAGAGAATGGGATTTTCTCTGCCCCCGGGTCCCAGCACCGCAAAGGCATTGCCATCGCCTGCAGAAGTGTGTCTTCTCCAGTGCTCTGCTGCAAATTCCTGGGGGGGAAAATGGCATTTGGGAATGATATTATTCTTAGTTGATTGCCATAGCCAGCGTTTTTGTGTATTTAGGACAGAAATAATATGGGTGTCACATCATTGTGGGAGCCTCCCTCTCCCCCGTGCTCTGAATCTGCGGCAGCATTCTGGTTCCAAGCAGGCTCCTGGTGCATCCTTCCCAGCCCACCTTGTTCCTTGGGTTCCCCCAGGCTCTCAGAGAACTTTTTTGCTTCCCTTTAAGTGTGGGAAAAGCCTGAGTGAAGCAGCAGGGCTGGGGATCCAGTACCAGGGATCCTCTCCCCTTCCCCTCTGCGCTCGCCTTCGAAACAGCTCCTTGTGCCCATTGTTTTTAATCTCTCTGCCACAGGTTTTTTGCAATAATTCCTCTGCTGGCCTGAGAAGCTGAGAAGTTGTTTTTTATCATTTTATGTCTGTTAAATCAGGTCAAGGCTCATCTGATTAAATTGTCACAGTTCTCTGAAAGTCCCCACTTCCCTGAGTGAGGCTGCGACCCCGAACCCCCGCGCTGCTGCTGTCAACTCAGCCAGCAGAAGCAAAAACTAAAACAAGGGAGAAAAATAGCAAAATACTGGAAGAAACAAATATATATCTCCATTTTCTGAGTCAGTGGGTGAAGGCCAGCCTGGGATCTGGCTGAGTCCAAGCCTTTGGCACTCGTCTCATCAGTCCAGCCTGCAGAATTCATCCTAACCCCCACACATTTGTACATACAGAGCTGTTACTGGTCCAGGTTTTGCTTATATTTCTTTCTACCTTGCAATTCTCTTTTGTAAATCCTGACGCATTTCTGTGCTGTTCATTTCAGTCCTTTGAAAAGTTGCATTTTGGGTGTTTTCTTTTTCATTTGCAGTGTTTTTACTTCAGCGCGTCCACGGATGCGCTGCCAACAGAGCCGTGAACGCACCCAAAACTGAAGGTTCAATTTAGCAGCTCACTGCTCTTTTGACATTTTAATTTCATCTCCCTTTTTTCTTTTTCTTTTTTTTTTTTTTTTAAGAGAATTAGTGGTAACTTTATCTCTCATCAAATTCCAGGATTTTGTCTAATTCAATTATACCTATGGAGGCTCTTTTCTTCTTTCTTTGGCTTTACTGAAGTGACACAGTCGATTGCAGATCTGAGAAAATCCAAATCACCCTGGAATTATCTGCATTTTTGTTTCTTCCTTCATGTCCAATAATATCTCTTATAATTCTTCAAGACTGGAAAGTTCTGTCCTATTTTTTTTTAACATATTATAATTAAACCACTTCAATGATGTTCTGGCTTCAAAGATTGGTAATTTGGTACAGCAGCAGTGGTGATGATAATAGACAAAAATATTAGGGAGCACCACCTCTGTGCTTTAGCCTTCCTTGCCGTGTTCCCTGTCAGCTTACATCCCTTTCTCCTCATCTGTGGGATAGAAATAACCTTGGGACTGGGAGAAAAGTGTGTTTCTCATAAGAGCACAGGACAGGAAAGCCTTTTCTTTAAATCAAAAGCAGTTGGCTGCTGCAAGAGCCCGGAGGCAGAAACTGCTGCTGCTGTTGATGTCTGTCAGCCCCTCCACCTGCCCACAGGCAGAATTCTCTGGGGTTAATATCGACCCCAAAGTCCTTACTTTTAATACTGCTCTAATCTGAGACCTGCTGCAGAGCTCTGTGCTTTCCGTGTGGGAACAGCCTGCGCTTTCCAGGAGGCTGGGGAGCTGCCTGTGGCACTGGGACAGGGCATGGGACATTCCCCAGCAAGCCCCTGACCTCCTGGGCTGGTTCTGCTGGGAAATTGGGCTGGGTTTTGCCTGGGGTGACTCTCCAGGAGCTACCTTAGGTTTTTTTAGGGGATGTGTCCAGCCTGCTTCCGCCACCGTCCTCTCCTCCATCAGGCTCATCACAAGGACTCATCCATGCTCATCCATACAGCGATGCCTGGATGGTCACACCACTTTGGCTTTTCCCTCTCAGCAGGGAATTTCACCAATTTTCCTTCTGAAATGTCCTTTTCCAGCCAGCTGTGGAACTGAGATCCTCTTCCCCTGCACGACTCTTCCTTTCCTAGGTAGAAGGGAAGCCTGTGTGTGCCCCAAGGCAATAACGGGGATTATTCCCCCTTCTTTGCAAACCGGGAACCCCCTGCATCCACGTGTGCTGAAATACGGAATTTGGGTTGGGAAGGAGCTTCAGGATCATTTAGTTCCAACCCCCAACAAGTCCAACCCCTCAAGTTGGACAACAACATTGTCCAACTGTTGTGGGTGTTGGACCCAGAACATTGCGGGTGGTGCCACATTTGGGGGTGATGCAAGCCCGTGAAAACTGATGCTGTTGGTTTTACACAGCTTTGCTCCAAAGTTATCAAAACCAGGGATGGGCATAGAGCACGTTGGGAACGCCAGGAATGCCGGGAACGCCGCCACTCGCAGGCCTCATGGGCTGCAGGTGGATTGCTGTGTGGAAAGGTCACACCTACCAACTTCTTAGGCCTCTGGTGTGAAAGATAAAGCCATCTGGTCACCATTTGACAGCTTAAATTGTAATTACACCATTTGGCCTAGGAATTGCTGGGAGCCACTGTTTGAAGCCGCGGAGATAGGGATCGAGCCATTCCACGGAAGCCGAGTTGCTGGAATTCATCTCTCCTCATCTCCCTGGCCCGCTCCTCACCTCCCCAAATTTATCTCCTCAGATCCCTCGTCCCGATTGTGAACTTGGCAGCGGTAGTTTGGCGTAAATAACCGCGGTGGCTGCTAACCAGGAACACCTGCCGGCCCCGTTACCCGGAACGGGAGGAGAAGATGGGCATCTCCAGAGGAATTCCACCGCGGCAATATGGAAGTGTTTAAAGGAAGACCTGCCCCGCTCAGGGTAGCAGAGATCTGAACCTTTAAATTGCAGCCATTCCCGGCCTGACGATAAGTAAATAAACAATTCACAGCTGCGAGGGCTAAACACAGAACACATCTATCTCTCCAAGGCCTGATTGCTGAACAAGTAATTAAGTGCGAAATGTGAGCCCCCAATGTCACCGCGAGACGATAAAGGTCTCCAGTTGTAAATTAACTGAACTCCTCGATATTAACCCTTCAGGAGCCTTTGGGTGGCACTGGGTGCCTTAGCGTGACTCCAGCGCAATTTGCATGCAATTATTGCTGACATTTGCCCCTGGGAATATGGAGCTGTTATTTTAGCAAATTAAAGAAACAAGGGAGGGAGGTGCTTTGTCTCTTCTCCCTGAGCTAGTGCAGGGCACCCTGTAAGTTCCAGTTCCTGCTCTGCCGAGCTCGTCCATCACATTCCCGCTGTCACTGTCCCTCCTGGCGATAGCAGAGGTGTCACAAACCCAAAATGCATTAAAGCCTTGGAGCTGCTCAGGCTCTGAGATAAAGGGGGCTGTGGATGGGGATGGGCAGATATCCATCAGTGCCTCCAAATTGTGCTCATTCATGATTCACCTCGAGAATAAGGACGTAATGAATGACCGTAAATTAGAGTATCACCACTCGTTAAGTAATTCATTAAATGGGTTGTGGGGGATTGTTTTTGTTTTGATTGTGGCTGGGGTTTTTTTCTGTTTTTTTATGAATGAATGAGTTGAAGTTTACTTGTGATTTTACTTTGCATGATATTTAATAATTATTTTAAGGGCTCAGCTCCTGCAATCCTATGACCAAAATCAATGCATTTTCAGACACATAACCAGTTATTTTAGCTCACGACGAAAACTTTGTCAATGCCCAATGAGTGTCCAGTTTTCAATCCAAGAGACGGCAAAATACAAGACAAATAAAAATAATTCAAAAAGTTGAACTTTTAAAAATTAATAATTTTTAAGCCTTCCAGTAATTTTTGAGTGCTATTTACCAAGTTGACAACTTTTGGGGTTGGTTGAACTTAATGGAGTTTTGCTCCTTCATTGATTCACAAGCTTAGAGGAACTGTATGATGCTGGAGCTGGACTTGATTTGAATCCTGGACTATGAAGCCATGAAGGGATGGATCTATGGATTTGGATCATACTCAGATCAATCCATAGTTAATTTTTATGTGGATGAAATGAATTCTTGGGCTCCCAGGGGAAAGGAGAAAAGTAAGGAGTGATCAGCAGCAGGGACATGGTACCTCAGTTCCTTTCTCACTGCGGCACGAGGTTTGTTTGGTACTGGCCTCATTATTGTGCATTTCTTCAGCTTTAACTCCCAGACTTTCCCTCTTTCCTGTTCTGAAGCAGCTGCTTACATTTTACAGCTTCACTTGAAGCCATGGCAGGAGCTGTGCTGGAAATGCTGCCGTGGGGGTTTGTGTCCCAGGTCAGGGAAGCAGACCCCAAATCCCTGGTGCATCCTGGCAGCTGGGAATGCTCCAGCCCAGCTGGCAGCAAACCTGGATGGTCCTGCCAAAGCAGGAGTGCATCACCAGGGGTGCAAATGGCAGATGGGATCATTGGATAACCAACCAGGGATCCCCTCATTAACCAGAAGAGCCTTATCTTTCCCCAGTCCCAGAGAATCCATAAAAAACCCTCTCCATTTCACACAGCCGTTTATTTCAGAGCTGAGGCCACGCAGAACACGACTCATCCATTTTAGATCCTACTTCCAGTGAGAGGCCCTGGGAACTGGGCAGGGAGACAGCAAACTTTCAAGCCCCAAGCTGTGAAGGAGCAAGAACACTCCTAAAATGTCCCTTCTGAAAGGGAGCCTCCCTTTCGGGTTTCAAATGCTATCTTTGTTACCACCCTTGGTAACCTCGCTAGCAATGAGCTGAATGTTATTAGAAAAGAGCTAAGCATGGGTGGGAAGACAAGAAAACAAAAGGAAATGGAAGTCCTGGAAATTGATTTTCCATTTGAATCTATTATTTTTTCTCCTAATTTTTAATAAGACATTTTATGAAGTTTATTGCACTGCTATCTATTTTCTTTTAGGGTGTGTTATCTTTTGCCACTTAGTTTAGACTAAAATAAACCTCAGTTGCTAATTAAGGATAGAAATGGAAATCCAAAGATTTGCTTCTCATCAATGCCAAGCAGTAAATCCTTTAATGCTCTGGGATTTTGCTCCATAGCTCTAAATTTCCCATTGGTATTTAGTAATCTGCTGATTGCATTTACTTTAATTCTTTGGTCTTCAGAGTGTTCATGTCGAGGCACTCACAGTAGCTCTGCATGTTAAGGGCAATGAGTTAAAAGCTGTAGGGTTTTTTTATTAAATTCCAGCTCTGTTTTTCCTATTGAGTTCCCAACTACTGGGTTATATCACACTAATAGGAGTTGTACTCTGGCTGGACAAATGGCAGCATGTTGCAGTGTCCTGGGGGAGCCATGACATCATTTTTAATTTGCTTATCTGGACTCGGAAAAATAGGAGGGTGTTTGGTGAGAAAGTGAATTTATTTTTGCTCTAACTCACCTCTCCTTGCCGTGACGTTATGGGAACTGTGTTCCTGTGCAGGTTACACCCACTGGCTCCTCCAGATGTCCCCATCTGCAGCACCTCGGAAGGAATGGAGGGATTTAGTGAACCCAAAGCCCATTTTCCCATTCCCTAGGAAGTGTGGAGGTGAGTTACACGGCTTCCTTTAATGCACACCCCTCAAGGTTTGCAGGATGAACGTAGCCAGGGAAACTTTCCAGGCCATTTTGTGGTTGGGTTTCACAACTGACTTGATGCTGGGATCAGCGAGAGTAGGGACTGGGAAATTATTTGGAGCAACTTGGATACTTTTGGCTTTGTTTGGACTGCATTAGCTTGTATAGGATTTGATTTTTAATTTCTTTTAATTTCCTCATTCCAGCTGAGACTGGAAAAGGTGTTCTATTCCCGTGGGAGCTGGGAAAAGGCTTCATAACAGAGCTAGTCTAAATTTTGCTGTGTTTCATTTCTCATGGAATTAGTACAGGAGGCAGGAATTTTAGAACAGGAGAGAGACTGTGACATTTTCCATTTTATTCATGCCATTCTGAATAAACAGTTTACATACAGAGGACCTTGGATAAATAGCTACTAAATCAGTAAATTCTTTTCTAATTTGACCCAAATTTTTAGCATTTTCTGAAACCATGGCTGCATCTTCTCCAGAAAGATAATCTTGACATCAAGCCTTTAATAACTCTGTAGAATTCAGCCCACTCAGATATTTTATTTTCCCCAAATGCAGGTCTGGCCATTCTATCCACTTGTTTTGCAGTCAGAACCTTCAAAGTGGAAGAACAGTGACAATTTTTGTCTTTTGCCTACTTGTTGCACTTCTTCCAGGGAATCCCTCGTGAGCTATAATTTGTACTTGCACTTTCTCGCTCTTAACACAAGCACACATTTAACTGATCCCACTGATGTTCTTTTAAGCCCCCAAGTCTCAAAATTTGGATAGTTAAATTCTCTTTATCAGTTTGGGTAAGTTTGAAGAAGGGAATGAAAGCTGTATTTTCTTAATGATTTGGGAAAATAAAACCACTTCATCAGTCTCAGTAATTTTCAGAAAAACCAGTGCCATAAGCTCCTGGACACCTGGAACAGCTGACTTGGCATTCCAAGTGGGAGAGGACCAAAGGCTCCAGCTCCCTGCAGTGGGAATGACCTAGCAGCAAGAGGAAGACCTGATTACATCACGGAGATAACCTGTTCCCTTAAAAATAGCAAGGTCAGGGAGGCAATAAAGCTGTCAGCAGGGCAATCACAGCTTGTGTTCCACCAGCTCCCCACGCTGGGGACCAGCAGGGTGGGGACCTCACAACGAGGATGGCCACGTTTGGGTAAACAAACCCATGGCAATACCCCAGCTCTATTGTCTGCCCAACAGCTCTAGTTGTGTCAGTGATATTTCCAGGTTAGCTCCTCCTAGGCCCATTAAAACCTTAGTTTTATTCTTTTTGCTGTTCTTTTTTCTTTTTTTTTTTTTTTTTCCCTGGATGCAATGATGGATGGAGTGCCCGTAAAACCTCTTGGCTCCGTGTAGGACATCCCCAAGCTCCGAGCCAGGTGTGGAGCAACTGGTCATGGAACAGGCTTCCACCCAGGCCTGGCCTTGGCTTGGGACTCTTGTCCAGCCCCTGGGATGCCTCACTCCGTTCACATCCAGCTGTGGGAATATTTCCCACCTGAGTCCAGGCCAAGAATGGAAACCCATCCAACCTCCTCAGCTGAGCAGCCTTGGGAGGTGCTCACGTGGGGCAGGTGGGAGCACAGCCCGATGTTTTCGTTGTGCTGGGATGATCCGTTTTCAGCAAAGGAAGATGTTGTGAAGGGTTCACATCCTGTTGGTGCCTCGGATAGGTTTCAGCTATTGCTGTTTTCCTCTGGATAGTGCGGATTCCCTTGGCTCAGTCTCCAGTTTAGCCGGCCTTGGACAATAGGTCAGAGTGATGCAACTCATTTGGGGGTGTGAAAAAGATTCTAATATTTTGGACACAAGTGTCAAACTGTGCAGTTCTGATAAGGATTGAACATGTGCAAAGCAATGTCTAGGAATAAAACATCTATTATTACATCCAAAATGAAGATAAACTTGTGCCACTGATAATATACAGCAAGGTTTTGTCTGTTAAATACCAAAGTCTTCAGCACATTTTGGTGACATTTTCAGTTTAAAGCACCAAGAAAATGTCAGGGGTTGAGGTCAGAGACCAAAAGAGGCATTGGCCTCACGTGAGTGAAATGTGGTTGCAGTTGAGAGCAGCTGCCACTGCCTCGCACAGCTTTTCCCTTCCTCAGCATTGCACTCAGAACAGCTCCAGGCAGCTACAACCTGAAATTCCTGACAATTATATCCATTCTTCTCCCATCCTCTCTAAGAAATCCATTTGGAAACAAAGCTTCAAATCCAAGCTCCTACTGCTGTTAAAAAGGGCTTTAAAAGGGATGAGATTATGATTGATAGGATGGGATAAAACTGTGGTTAACCAGAAAATTTAGTTGCAACTGAGGCAAAACTTTTAGGAGTTTTTAAGTATCTTTGCTACTTTGCACAGTGTTTTTTATGTTTTCACATTTACTGATTTTGATGGGAACCAAAACCAGAAGTACTGTGAGACAAGGCTATTTCCATGGACTATTTTTGTTCTGTACTGGAGGGGGAAAGCCTGTTCTTGTAAGATTTCCATCTCAGAAAGAAATAAGGAAAAAAATCATTTGTGTTTCCTAAATGGAATGGTTCACCCGAAGCTTACCTGTCACCAGTTCGTGACCAGCTAATCCCATTGATTGTCCATAGGTGAGGCAGAGTTCTAAGGCCATGAAGAAATTTAATTGGAATGATATTTCAGTTTTTGGGTCTATTTACAGACTGTGGTATGTCTATTTGAACAAAAGCCAGAATGTGAAACTGAAACGCCAGTGTTTTCTTCTTGCTATAATTGGAATCTTTTAGACAAGATTCCAACGTTTGAAGGTGTTCAGTGCAAGGCTTTGATCCTTTCCCATCAGGTTTTCAATGCCGATGTATAAAACATTAAATTCAATGTTGGCAGCTTCTTCTTCCATTGAACACCGCAGGGATTTAATTCTTTGATTTCAGTCAGGATAATGTTGAACACTTTTGGCTGCCCAAAAAACACTGCTGTCCAATCACCTGCTCTGGATCCAGGCTGAGCTCCACAGGTACCACCAGCCCTTCCCAAGACATCCCTTGAGCAGAAACAGCAATTTCTCTCTGCGTTGAGCAATTATGGTGACCTGAAACACGACTGACATTTGGTGCTTCCTGTCGGGGAGGAAGTTGAAGGCTGCTAATTTTTGTGATGATAAAAAAATCTTTTAACGAAGGGAGGGGTTTGGCCTCCCAGGCCTTTGCCTCGGGGAGAGGGTGTGAAGTGGAGCAGCCCCTGGGTTTGCCATGCTGGCTGGGAGGGCGTGAGAAGAACGGTGCTTGTCCCTCTGCCAAGCTCTTCCCTGCTGCTCTCCGAGAAACCGAGCTGCAAAAAGCTCTTTCCTGCAGAGTGTCGCAAGGACTGCCTTGAGTTTGGCTCCAGAAAATGTTTTTTTGTTTGGTTGGTTGGTTGGGGTTTTTTAAATTATTATTATTATTTTTTTAATCTGGGTTGCTCCACACTTTTAAAAAATAGAGATATGATTTATATGGATCTGTTGCACGGGGCAGGAGACCTGCATCACCTACAGGGATGGTGATGGGCTGGCAATTTCTCCGTGCTGGAGCAACCACTCAGCCTTAGTTTAAATCCCTTCCTTCATCCAGTGCAACAATAATATCTTTTGGACAAGGGATTTTGGAAAAGTTGAAATGTTTGCTTTACAAAACAGACATAAAATTTCTCCTTCAAGGTGCTAAATTTGTGCTGAGCTGGTCCAAAACACGACTGCATCTGGCTGTGTCTCGTGTCTGCTGCTACTAAAAAAATGTCCTAAATTCCAGACAACCTCTGGGGCTTTGAAATAAAACTCATTAATCCTGCATTTGAATTTAATATTTGAAATTTTATCCTAATCTTTTTTTCTTCCACATGAATTAACTTTAGAATACTTGGAAAGGAACACAAGGGTAGGTTTTTTCCTTTTTTTTTTTTTTTTGAGGGAGAGAGAGAGAGAGGGAGAACATTCTTAACAAAGGGTATAAAATTAAACTAAATTTGACCTCTGCCTTTAGCAGATTTTCCACCTGGTCTGTGCAGGAAATCAACTTCTATATAGCAGCTCTTTCATAAGGAATAACATACATGAGTCTGTAAGTGACAGTTTTTCTTGGGTGGACAACAATGTTAGTTACTTTTTATGATTAATTGATAAATGTTTTGATACGGTGCCTGGGCTCGGAGTCAAAAATCACTCCAGTTAGATGATCCAACACTTGGGAAGCCGAGCCAATTACAGCTCAGGCACAGTGAAAACAATTCTAAAATATTTGAGCCTAAAAATGTGCATAGTTGTTAAGGAATCTTACACGTGGGTGTACGGCGGTATCCTGAATTACAGCTACTTGGTGGGCCAATTTCTTGAGGAATGCAGGGAAGTGCAGGGATTCGAGACTCTTGCATCTATATTTCAAAAGAGCTGGGAAAACACAAGAACCACATGGGCTCTTGTGGCTGGGCACGTGCTGAGGAAAACCAGAGCATGGGCCAAAATGTACTTTTAGTCCCTCGGGTTGCACAAATCCCTTTGCTTTTTTGGGAAGGTTTTAGGTTTCGAGTCTCCTTCCCTTGACTCTTAACCTCCTCTGAGCTTGCTCTTTTCTTTTTTTAGGCTCCAGAACTTACTTTCTACACCAGGATTCCAACTTTCGTCCTCAGGTTTGCAGCCTGACTCTACCCCTGATGGATTTTTAAACCATCCGTGAGGAATAGGATTCCGTGTCTGTGATCAGGTTGTCCGTACCAGCAGGGTGGGCTGGACTCAGAGGTTTCAGGTACAGCCCAGCACCAAAAAACCTACATTAGACACAGCTCTTGGAGGTCCAACAAAAGAATAACCTCCTTTGCAATTAGAGTTTATTTTCTCGGATTATTGGTGGAAAGAAAAACACTCTGTATTTTTCTTTCTACAGGTAAGTGAGTGCAGAGGCATTTTTTCAGCAGGATTTTGGGGTCATTGGCTCAAAGGCCATTTGGAAAACTCCATGTGGCAGGTTGCTGATGGCTTTGTGTGTGACAGAGCTGCTCCTAACAAAGTCAGGGGAAATAGAATATCTGTTTTCTTTTCTGGTTCCTCAGCCTTCAGTTCCTAAAATATTACATGGAGGGATTTTGAGGGATGCACGCCTGGAACTCAGTGCCACCAGAGATCTGTGAAGTGAGGGGCAAACCCTGAACTCCAGAAATCTCAGGGGGTTTTGTCTGTTCATCATTTTCCATGCAAGGATCTAATCCTAGACCCAAGCAACTCAACTCCTTCAACAGATATTTATTCCAAGGTCAAATCGAAGCTTCACTTTAGAAAAATCATGGGCACAGCTTCTACTGGAGGCTGTTTGACATCACTAAGGCCATCAGCCCCTGAAAGGTTTGGAGATGTTGGACTAGAATTAGATCTAGATATTGCGCCATGTTTTTAGAGCCCTTGACTCTCGATATATTGTATCTGCAGAAGGGAGGGAGGAGAGCTGAAGAATATATTTCCAAATGGAAGAGCATCATTCCTATCCATGTTTTCCAGTGAGGATCCAGTCTGCTACATGGTTAAAAATGCAATTTTCCCAGTAATTGTCTCATTTCAGGTACCATTTGAATGTCATGATGCCCCTTCCTGACCCTCCCTCCATCCCTGACAATCTGTTTTAATCCTGGCTGCTGGATCTAAACACACTCCTGCTTTCACTTTCTTTAACACTGAAGGATTTCACCATTGTGGCTCCAAAAGGAAAATTTCTAACAGCGCTCTGCGAGCTTTACTGCTCGTGACTTCTTAATCACGCAGATTTTATTTCATGTTAAGCTAGCAACTGAACTCTTCTAATAAACAGAGTAAAATCTAATTAGGCTACTGGAGGGGAATAGAAGAATTTATACTCCTCCAGACACACAGGCATTAGGAATTCTTCCTCAAACATACACACAGGCTTCCTGGCAGCCCTCTCCCTCAAAGAGTGGCTAACGATCCTACTAATTTGCACTTATAGCTGATACTGCGAGGAGTTCCTCGCAGATGGAAAGTATACTTCTTCCATGAGATCATCCAGGGCTGCACAGCCTCGTGGATCGTGCGCAGAGAAAAAGAAATCCCAGCTCCTAATCCCACGGCTCCCACTCCTCGCTGTGTGGTCTCTCTCTCTCTCAGTTTCTCTGGGCGTAATCTCTCTGCTCCGGTTCATTCATGGGATCGTGGTGATTACTCACTCACTCCTCTGCCTGTGTTTCGAAAGCACAAGGCGCAATTAAAGCACTGAAATTCTGTGATTAGAGGCTCAACAGCACCTCCAAAACGTATGGAGGGAAGACTGACAGCGCAGATGAATTTGGCTGATTTTTGGTCTTCATTGGGTTTGTAATTATTTCGATTGCTGGTGAGAGAGAGAGGTCAGAAACCACCCGGCCTCGGGGGAAGGTGGCAATTTTCCGGAGGAGGGCACACAGGCAGGCTACACCCAGCCCCTCAGGGACATCTCCATGCCCACAGTCACCCATGGCCCCTCCAGAGGGTTGATGCTCCCCAGGGAAGTGGTGGAGTCACCAAACCTGGACGTATTCACAGAATGCATGGACACAGCGTTTTGGGATATGGTGTGGTGGATATTGCCATGATGGGTCAAAGGTTGGACTTGATGGTCTGGGAAGTCTTTTCCAGCATTAATTAATCTGTGATTCTATGATATCACCTCAAGTTTTTACCTCTCACAACCAAAAGCAGCTCATGCAGGCGGTGGGGTCAAGCTTGGCTTCTCCATTTGTTGGGACTGGGGCAGACAGGATTGAGGAAGGGGCAGAGAGTCCTCCAGCAAATTTCCTCACTGTTCCCTGGGAAGGACGGCCCAGTGTCCCACAGCAGCCCCAGCTGTCCACTGGCAGTGGGAACCGTGGGACACACATCCAGAATTGGCTGGGAAAATGTGGACACCATGGCAGCCACAGGTAAACCCAAAGCACGCACACCTCATCAGGAGTTGTGCTCGAGGCTTTTCCCAGAAGCCTGTGGATTTTCCAGCAGCCTTTTTTCAGCTGGAGAGCTGTCATGTCCTTTTCCAAGACTGTTTAGCCCTTCCAGTTTCCTGTCAGGATTGTTCCTATAAAACCATCAGTCATTTCTTTGGTTTGAATGAAAGGCAGGGAGAGAATATAGGAGAAAATGTCACAATAAAACCGGAATAAAAGCTGGGGGTTGTTCATAAGCAAATAGAATAGTAAAATTTTAGGATCATGGAGTTGCTTGAGCTGGAAGGGACTTTAAAGCTCATCTTGTTCCAATCCCCGGCCATGGGCAGGGACACCTCCCACTGTCCCAGGCTGCTCCAAGCCCTGCCCAGCCTGGCCTAGGACACTTCCAGGGATCCAGGGGCAGCCACAGCTTCTCCAGGTAATAAAATAGGACCTGACCCAGGCCCTGGGAATCTCAGGAGAGAACTTTCTACTGATGATATCAGGGCAGAGCTCCAGCAGCTCTGGCCCCTGGAGATGTCACTGGCTCAGGAAGGATTCAGGTCCTGCTGAGCACAGGTTTGTTCAGGGTGGGGTGCAGCCCTAGGAGCAGGAGGAGAAGACCTTCCTCCTCATATTTCACATTTTTAAAAGTCAAAACACAAAAAGTTCCAGAAAACAACAAGCCTGCAGTGGGCCGAAGCCGATGTATCTTTTTTCTAATACATGGAGGTTTTGTGAAATGAAAACCCTGGCCTGAAACCTGGAGGCATCGCTTACTTTCAACTTTTCCTTTATTCAGGCAAACCTCCAGCTGATGTGAGAGAGCACTGGGTCATATTAGGATTTGGCCCACGAGGGCGGAGAAGAGCCAAGCTCAGAATGTCACATAAACATATTAACTGGAGACTTGGCTTCCTCCAAGATCCCAGGGATGGAACAGGGCCGTGATCTGGTCTTCTGTGAGGCATACAAGGAGGTTAAACTTGTCCTGCCTGGAGCATTAAGAGAACAGGATCCAAACATCTGCACAACCATCTGTATCATCTCTTCCTCCTCCTGGAGATGGCTGGAATATTGTCTGTTTTGTGTGACAGGTAGAAACGAGCTCAAAACTGCCTAACCTGTTCTGTGTGGGTGAAAAAAATTCAGAAATCAACCCCTGGGTTGTTCATGCTGAAGTGGAAAGAGTGTTCTCGCTGCTGCTGAGGTATGAAGAGGGCATATTGTTCATTTAAACCACACTCTATCGTTTTTGCAGCAGTAAAGTATTTTTGAAAGTTTACAGCTGTAGGAGAAATTCCCTGGAGCTTATCCGTCAGTTTTCTGCCAATCAGAGAGCTGAAGGCACTCCGGTTTGGGCTCCAAAAGTGACATTTTAGTGTTACACGTCTGAAATGTGGAGCGGTTTCGAGAGAGCATCCTGACAGGTTTGGAACTCCGGAGAAATGATTTTCTGGTGCCAAGCTACACAGTCTGGGAAACGCTGCAGGCCACACTCGCTCCCTGTCCCTCTGCCAGAACCCAAAATATAGATTCAAAAAAGAACGAGAAATATGGCTCGGGGCTCTGGTTTGCGGATGCATTTCAAGCAGGAGCTCTCTCTAATATTTAATGTATTAACTGCTCTCGCAGCCATAAGAATTCGGGATAAGAGGAGGTTCATGTTCAAGTAGATCACGTAGCAACACCATGGAGAGAGGGAGAGACACTGCAGGAGAGAAAGTGTCCCAGACTGACCAAAAAAACATCTCCAGTGTGGAGGAAATGGTAAAACTTGGGCCAATCCACTCTAAGAACGTTAATTTATAAATTTCAAAGTTGTTTCACAGTGGTTTCTGAAAGGGAAAACGCGGGCATCTGAGAAGGTGTGGATGCTAAAGCATTGATGTGGGAGCTGTTCTTCAGGGAAAGAGAATGCCAGGCCATGCCTGTCTCCACAAAAATGGTCAGAAGGATTGAAATTGATTGAAAGACCTTTAGAATTATTGCTTTAAAATAAACCCCAAAAGAATGGTTATGAGATGGGAAAAAAAATACATTTGGTTTTTCAGTATTATTTTATTTAAAAATGTAGGGCAGAGAAGAGGAGGGAGAGAAACAGGCCACATTTTTGGTCTTAATTAATGTTTTTAAAATGTTCTTTAATGGGATGATTAAACAGAGCACCTTTTAATGAAGGCCTGGGATGAAGCAATCTGCAATAACTCATTTTATCTGGCTAGAGCAGGAGCTGCACTGCCACAGGCAGGTTTGTCTACAGGAATATCACTGGAATGTGATTGCTTCAACCCCAGTTGGGGCTGGAAACAGCTCCTTGGAGGGGAACAGCTCAGTTGTGGTTCTCATATCTCTCCTGAAGTGCCCTGCCAGGACACCAGGGGAGAGGATCTCTGAGCTCAGCCCCTTCTGAATGTGAGAAGCTTCATATTTTCGAACACTCTGTCACGGATTCGATGACTTTGGCCCAGCACCTTCTGTTTATTGTTAATGAAAGTCAATAGAAGTGTGGAAAAGTACAAAATGTCAACGCGTGACCTTACGAAATCCATGGCAGGAGAGAGAAAAGAAAGAAAACCCACCCTTGGTACTCACTCTGTCCCTCCTGCTGCTTTGGGATCCAGAAGTAAAAGGCTTTTCTCAGGACTGGGGCTTAGTAAGTCAGGAATTCTGTCTCTCCTTATTTTCCTTGCAGTTAGTTAAATCCTTAGGCTCCTGTTAACACTGAACTCCAAGTTGATTTTTGAGTTAAAAACGCTGAAACCTAATTTTCGTTTAACAATTTTCTCTTGGAGGCCAACATCAAATTAGTGCGTTTTCCACTGGCAGCCCCCAGTAATTTGGTAGGCAGGAGGCTCACACATACTTAAGTTATTCAATACATTTTGTTTTACTCTGTACAAGAAACTCAGTCAGGAAAGGCTGATTTATGATATTCCTCAGGTTTCCTGTTACTTTAAACCACCAACATCCTATGGCCAAGCCCTTCACGGGCAGCCAGCACATCTGGCCCAGAGTGGTTCTGCCACCTATGGCCAAAATGCCATATTTATAATCAACTCATCATAGAAAAGAAAGAATTGATTGTAATGAAAGGAAAAAAAAAAAAAAAGGAAAACTAAAAAGGCAAAGTTTTCAGCAGGCATTTGTAAATATGGTAGGGTGGATTTTTTTCCAAACATACATCCCAGACAAAGAGGAGCCCACAGCACACTGAGCAGGAATATTAGATATGTACAATCATCCCTTTTAGCCTAATTATAAATTACTGAAAACTATGATTTTCCCATTTCAATCATTTTTAAGGCCTATTTTGTTTTTCATTTATGCAGACAACCCACACCTGGCCGAAGCCAAGGCTCCACAGCCCATGTGAAATCCCACCTGCAATTCTGGAAAGAAGTGAGTCTGCTCCTCACAAAATGTATTTTCGCTGCTCTCCTTGGGGATTTCAGGCTCATGCAGTCCCTGTGTCTGGGTTGTATCTGTATCCATCTGTCAAACGGGATCAATGAGCCAAACTCTCCCTAAATATTAACTTCCTACATGTTTCATAAAATAGTTAGAGGCAGAAATTTGGCTTAACATCCTCCTTGAAGGGAAAGCTGGATTGCCTGTCCGTGCTGTAAAAATCATACACAAATCCACAGGGCATGAAGTGAGGCTCACAGCACAAATCCTTAATTTTCCTCATAAAACTGCAGGTTTCAAATATGCTGTACAATAAAGGGAGTGAAAGACCTGCAATGTTCAGGCTGTTCCAGGCTGTGAAGTCAGGCACCAGTTTGGGGTTGCAGAACATATAAATTGGCATAATTTAAGCTGTGTGTACCCCAAAAGGGCATGGGCAAAACTGTATTTCCTTCTCTGGAAGATGAATTTTACAGGGATTCATTTTTTATAAGAGAATCATAAAAAAAACTATAGATGATAACGAAGAGAGTCTCGGCTGTGCCAAACCCTGGAATGCTGCTGTGGAAATGGGAAGAGCTGCAGAGGTTCAACATCCTTGAAAATCTGATCACTGAATATTTCTCCTCGGCTTCCTCTGCCAAAGGAGAATGAAATTTTCCAAATCTGTGCCAAGCTCTGACGTTCATGAGCAGTTCCTCCAGTAGGTTTGGATGATGTAACCAATAATCATGAATCCCTCCTCCACTTTCTAAATTACAGCTGGTTGAGATGAATTTTTATGTGGATAACGCAACCAAAATCTGAGAGACTCTCTTTGTGCTAAACCTTATCATGCAGTTGCAGTATAACATAGAAAATTCAGGAAAAAGGAATTCTGCCTTGTGAGGGTGGTGAGGGTCAGAAAGACAAATCCATTCACATCTTAAATAGCAATACCAGAAATAATAATAATTGTTATTGTACAATAACAAAGAATTTGTTCCAAGCGAGGAGACAGCTGTTAATTGGTGTACAATTTGGAGTCGGGCATCTTTAATTTGACATTAAAAGCCTATTTTAACAAATAATACTTTGTTTTATATCAAAATGCCTGATCAGATGGGGTTTCCTGAGCTTTGAGAAATTCAGTTTCTGATATTTCATTGCACTTAACTTTTCCCTTTGCAAGACAAAGCTTCATTGCTCCTTTATTACAAGAAAGTGCTCAAAATTTTGCTTTTGAAAGGTAAAGTGAAAACAGAGGATCAAGATTAATTTGGAAGATGGGGGACTTTATCAAACAAGGATTTAGGTGGTGGTTCCACAAGCAGCAGTGTCTGTGCTGTGTGCTGATAATTCATTTACAAATCTATTTTTGAGCTGAATTCCCTTCCTGTTGACTTCCAGAGTCCCAGTTCTCCCCCCGTGGGCTCATTTCATGTCTCTCGTTAGGCAAACACAGGTTTAGAAGCAATAAGGGATTCAGATATTGCTGTAATGTGGAGCTGGGAAGAATCCAAATAAAGTTATTCCTTAGGTTATTTGGGTTTCCATTTAGCTCAGCAAAATGACAAAGAGGAGGTGGAACGAACCACTACAGGACCCACATTATTCACTTTTATCTTTGGTTGTGTGACCCCCACAAATAGCTGGAGAAATAAGAAGAAAAATCTCAAGTTAACTGTCCTGGGTACCTTTTGCCTTGGAGCCCAAACATACATTTCTATCTATGAATTTCTAGGTGAGAATAAATTTAAATCCAAATTAATGATGCCATTTGTGGAGGAAAGAGGCTTTGTAATCTCTGTATGTGCCCAGCCAGGCACTTATGGATCATTGGGAAATACAGAATCAGCATTTAAATACAAATATGGATATTGCACACTCATATATGCAAATCACTTTTGTTTTTTGTTGATAGAAAATCTACTTTTAATGGAGAAGAGGCCACAATGAGGCCAAGTTATTCTAGCCCCAGAGCTGAGGGGAAAACTGGGAGAGAAATTCAGACCTACAGATGTGAAAAACAGGAACACGTCAGCGACCACTTGGAGGTATCAGGGAAAGAGGAACTTGACTTAGGGGTCTAAAGAGAGTCTTATCACCCAGGAGGGGCTGATAGAGGAGGATTAATGGTGTTCAAACACTTCCTGGCAATGACCTTCCTGCAGCCATTCCTTTTCCTTCACAAGAGCTTTGCTTGCCCAACAGTAGCAGGGATTATAATTTATTTCACTGTGATTTTACTTCTTCCTTTTATCAAAGGGTTTGAAGAAAATCAGAGCTGGTGGCCGTTCTTGGGTTGTCCATAAAAATGGCACAAGAAAGGAATAATTCTGTGAGATTTCTGCAGTTCAGTCAGGTTTTGTGTGATTGAATTCCTGCCATTACAGCAATAAATCTGGCTCTTACTCTATGAATCTTAGTTTATTATTCTGGCACTTCATGTTCATTAAATACTTTCAGAAATCAAGACTGGACACTGATGTTAATTAGAACATTAATTCTTTATTTATTTAGAAGATTCTCTTGCTTTGTCTTTATATGACAGATCCATGTGAAAATGCGGGTGAAATTCAGGAACATGGGAGAAATTTCATAACATTTTGCATGTAATTAAAGATTTCTGACTGGAATCTGTGCTCCATCCAGGGCCACCGAGCATCAGCATCAGCTTCGTCTGTAAAGGAGGTTGCAGGCAGGTGGAATTTGATCTCTTCTCCCAAGTAAGCAGTGGAAACAGCCTCAAGCTGTGCCGGGGGAGGTTTAGATTGGATATTAGGGAAAATTTATTCACTGAAAGGCTTGTGAAGCACTGGAAAAGGGTGCCCGGGGCAGTGGTTGAGCCACCATTCCTGGAGGGATTTATGACATGTGGATGTGGCACTTGGGGACATGGGTTAGTGCTGGGAATATGGATGGGCTCAAGGATCTCAGAGGTCTTTCCCAATCTAAATAGTTCCATAATTCTAAATTCTCAATTTTCCCTGGTTTTTTTACTTCACAATAGTGTTGGGGGTTTTTTTCTGGTATGATTTTATTCCTTTAATTTTTTACTTTCAGTAACACACACAGAAAAAAAAAAAGGCAGAAAAGAAAAGTCTTCTTTGAAAATATTTGAAATATCCTCCACTGGAAAAATAATATCCTTTAATAGATGGATAACCATCTAAACACTCTGCTGCCTTGCACCACAAAACCAGCCTGGATCCATGGGAATGACTTCGGGTGGCATCGTGGGGAAGGCTTTTCCAGGGGATTCATACTCCAGGTTTGAACCTCTGGGGATGAGGGTTCCAGGCTGGGCTCTGCTTGGGAGGGAAAATGAGACTGGGAAAAGCAGTGTGGTGGTCTCATTAGCAATCATTACAGAAATCAGCCACATGATCTGGGACCATTGGCAGCTTTTTGCTGGGTAAATCCAGGGCTGGAATCATGCTGGATAAATGCAGGGCTGGAATCACAACAGGTAAATCCAGGGCTGGAATCACAACAGGTAAATCCAGGGCTGGAATCATGCTGGATAAGTCCAGGGCTGGAATCACAACAGGTAAATCCAGGGTTGGAATCACAACAAGTAAATCCAGAGCTGGAATCACAATGGGTAAATCCAGGGATGGAATTACAATGGGTAAATCCAGGGCTGGAATCACAATGGATAAATGCACGGCTGGGATCACAACAGGTAAATCCAGGGCTGGAATCATGCTGGATAAATGCAGGGCTGGAATCACAACAGGTAAATCCAGGGCTGGAAACACAATGGATAAATCCAGGGCTGGAATCACAACAGGTAAATCCAGGGCTGGAAACACAATGGATAAATCCAGGGCTGGGATCACAACAGGTAAGTCCAGGGCTGGAATCACAACAGGTAAATCCAGGGCTGGAATCACAACAGGTAAATCCAGGGCTGGAATCACAATGGGTAAATCCAGGGCTGGAATCACAACAGGTAAATCCAGGGTTGGAATCACGATGGGTAAATCCAGAGCTGGAACCACATTTACTGCAGGTTAGGCTTGAGGAGCCTTGGAAGAGGAAAAGGTTTGCACGAAGCCTGGCTGTACCCAGGCCAGTGTTAACAATCTCTTCACTTCCATGTGCTCTGAATTCACTCACATATTTGGATCAAAATAAATCTAAATAAGTTTAGAGCTTTTTCTTTAAAAAAAAAAATAAAAAATGGAGGGAGTGAAAAAGAGACAGACAGATTTGAAATTGTAAAACTTGTGACAGAGCCCATTCCCAACAAGTTTTATTGCTGTTCAAATAAATCCCTGAGGTCTATCTTTGAATTAGCTGAATTAGGAAAGATGTAAAACTAATCAGAGTGTTGCCATCCTGATACTCATTTGTCTGAAACACAGGAACTTTATCTTCTGGTCAAATCATTATAAATAACCTTTCACAAAGGACGAGTAAATCATGTAGTTTGCATTTCTTGTAAGAATATATGATCACATTATTTTTTTTTTCCCAATTAAACAACCTCAGCAAATTACATTTATAAAAAATTCCCCAGATTTCCTAAGCCTTTTGCAATGCAGTTTGCTCCGCACCACATCTGACACCAAACTGGGGGGGAATGGATGTGTGTAGGTATCCCCCTCTCCCTCCCAGGGGAGCCCCAAATGAGCCAAATATTCAGCTGATGTAAATCAGTGTTGTTCCAGAGCCTTTTGGACATGATATCGAGCATTAAATCAGCAGCCAGCCCTCCCCAGCCCACCCCATTCCTGACGCTGGAATTAAACCTGGGCTGCTCAGGGCTCTGTACCCAGCAGCCTCAGAGGATTAATTAGCGTTGATATTTATTTCTTTTGATACAAAACCCAGATGTGCTCAGTTAAGCCAAAATGCAGAGGCAGAACCATCCTGCTTTTTTTTTTTTTTTTCAAGCAGACAGAGGAAAAGCAGCGTTGCCCACCCAGAATTAAAGAACAGGAGCAAATAATTATTAATCAGCACGGAACAATCTGGAGGCTCTGGGGTTTCATAATTTGCAGATCCACTTTACCTTCCTGATTAGGAACTAATTCTGATAACCTCCACTTTTTTTAAATTTTGTAAATATATTTGTGAGTGTTGATTTATTTGTCTGAAAACTGGGGGAGAAAATATGGAGGGAATACTCTCACGTACCACAGTTATAGAAATAAATCAGCTTGGATTTCACTTTAAGCGCATGGTCTTCAATATGTTACTGGAATACCTGTCCATTCATTAAGGAGTTTACCTTAAAATTAATTATTGAGACTGGAAAATAGAGAACGAAAACACTTTAAATCATGAGCAAGTTTGGAGGCCACAATGCCTTGGTTCCCACAGTGAAAAGGACATCTCCATCAGGAAAATGTAGCTCAGGTTTTATGCTTAGAAAGATGTTGAATTCAGAGCATTTTTATTTTGAGTGCCATGGGCACCACTTTGGCCATTTAATTTCATTCAGAAAATTCCCCAGATTGGGCTGGAATCATCTGATTTCACATGAACCCTGGAGCACTTTCATATTTGTGCAGAATTTCTTTGTCAGCCTTTTCTTTCTGTGGGAAAAATGATCCAGTCCCACAGATATCATTTTGATTTCTTCATTATATAAAGAAAAGCAGCAAAAAAGAGCGTTTCTAATCTTTAAACATAACTTAAGTTTTGGTGTATTTAGGTTATTCATTCCCCTTCTTTTCCAGTGATAAGATATAAGCAGTAAATCTATAAGGAGTAGGGATCACCCAAAAAACATAATTGAAAAGAAACATGGAAAGATCAGACTTTTGTATAATATCTCCCCTTATTCCATTGTAAAGAAACCTCTGAACATTTTCAAAATAACAATTCAATTTTTTTTTCCTAATTTCTATTTGGTTTTTTGTGTGTACCTGAGAATGGATTCCCAGTAACAAGACTCCCCCTGATTTCATTGAGTTTTGGATGAAATTCCTGGGCAAGATTGGAGCCAGTGATGTAATGATACAAAACTGGAGAGCCCATTCCTTTTCCCTGATGCAGGCAGCACATTATACTGGAGAAATGCAACATTTTTCTCATCTGAATAATTCCTATAGAAATTTAAGGAGCCCAGTTTTTCTCTCTTTGTCACTGATTGCATCAGTCTACTTTGCAGAATTTTAATTTGCAAGGAAAAAAATGGGCTGGAAAACAGTAGACTCACTTAAAAAAATTTTGTTTTTATGTTTCTGATATTTGTTTTTGAGGGAGACTGTTGAAAGCAGAACTTTTCATCATTTTCCAGAGTATTTCCCTGCTCCTTCACAGCTCGTGGAGCTCCCAGTTTTGTTTTGCTTGGGGGTTTCTCACCCCATCCATGGGGCAAAAGTCAGCTGAAAAAACAAGGATGCCCTATTCACTCCCCCACTTGATGCAAGCCACGTCAAGACTGAGGGAAAAGGGGGAAAAAGAGGCAAACCCGTTATTTTTGGAGCTGGGAACTGCTACTGGAGGTGTCCTAGTCCTTCTCCCCCTCCAGGTTCTGGAGAACATCAGCCAGGCTGACCTGAGCCCTGGGCTCTGCTCCCTCCCTGCTCCCCCCAGGTCCCTGCTCCGCTTAATCCTGTCAGAAAAGTCTCCAGCAAACATTTGTAATTGCAGGGAGAAAGAACACTGCTGTCTTTCTTTTCTCCTGACTTGACATCTATCAAATTTAGTTTAAGTGTTCCCCTGGGTCAGGCGAGTTGCTGAGCTATAAACTAAAAATAATTAAAATAAAATATTAAAAAAACCTCAAGCCTGCTTGCCAGGAGGGTATGGTTGGGAGTTAGCAGCTCCCAATCATGGATTTCAGAGGGCTGGAGCAGCTGAAATAAGGCAGGCAGGCTTCATGCAACAGAAAACTGAAATTCTTTGATATTTTGATGCAACAGGCTTGATTCTTGCACTTCAGGACAAAACTGGTTTTGGTAACATTTAGAATCTAAATGTGGGGGTTTTTAAAAAATTTAATACTGCAGTTAATATAAATTTTATAGCAAAAAAAGAAAGGCAGAGAAATGTAGAATAGTGGAAGGAATAGTCCTGCTTAATATCCCAGATAATTAAACCCTCACCCTGACAATCCCTCTAAGTCCCCTTCCCATCCTATAAAAGATGACTCTGCCAATTTATTGACCCCAGCTGATGGATCAGCCATCCCCAAAATTGGAAATCCTGGTCACAATGACTTCAAGTTTGGCTGCAACCCGCCCAGACAGACAGCATGTTCCCAGACTGGTCACATTCATAAATGTCATAAAAAACATACTTGTTCTCTGACATGCACAAAATAAAATCCTCCAACAAGACATCTCTAACCAGAAAGGCATGAAGGAAAAATCTCCGAGCACGTGACAGAGAACGAGGGCTGCTCAGAGTGGTATTTTGACATGGGTGGAAGTAAAACCGAAATAAAACTTCTCCAGGCAGAACTGGAATATTTCCTTTATTATTTTTGTTATTCTTATAGCTCGGAGAAACCGCATAGGGGAAGAGTGAAAAAAAAAAAAAAAAATCAGTCAAAACACGGTTCACAATTTGTGTGTGAGTTGTTCCAGTGTAAATTGAAAGAGAAAAAAATGAAGTCAAGGATCACGTTCAGGGGATCTGAGGAGAATCAATTATTAAGAGGTGCAGACAAGCAGGCAAAGAATTAACCTCGATTGTCTGAACAAGTCCATTTACACTTAATGATTTGCATCTCATTATGTATTTTCTGCACTTTACGGAGTTATTTTTACACCTAACGAAGAAAACCCGTAAGTTCATCTTACCTTTTTCATGTTATCATTACTAGACACTCCTGGAAAACTAAATTATTTAAGAAGAAAAGGTGGCATCATCAATACTTCTATGTTTCTTTCAAAAGTTGGTAATTTCTTGTTTCTGTGAACACTGTTAAATAGAACAGGATTCTCTATTTGCTGATGACAAAGCCAAAAAATGGAGAGGATTGCCTGCACTTAACCTCCCGAAAGAAAAAAATCGATCATTTCAAGCCCTAAAAAACCAGGAATAATTTTATTTCTTTTTCAAGTGTGGCACTGCAACTCGTCCTAAATCAAAACCAGACACGGCATCATTATTCTGTTCTTGTCAGAAACGCTGAATAAGGCCCTCCCCAACTCCAAACCAAGGCTGTCACCTCCAGAAGGATTGGACACAAATTCCCTCCCAATTCCGCGGGGCCAAATCCCTCGTGGAGGGGATGCCCTGGAGGGGAGGGAGCTACGCCCAGGGATGGTTTGGTCCATGGTTAGCCCAGGATTTGGGAATGAAAAGCGCCCCGGAGCACAGGCTGGAGGTGGTTGGGAATTTTCCAAGGCGCTGCTTTGGCGGGGTGTCACAGAATGGCAATTTGCTGAAACTGAAACCATTCACAAGGGAAGGTCTGTCTGAACAAAGCTCCCAGCTCAGGGGGGAAAGCAAAAACAGGAAAGCGAGTAAGAGCACAAAAATTATTTTTTTTTTAAAAACAAAAAGGGAAAAGTTGTTGGAGAAACTGCCCCTTTCCAATTATTCTGGAGGGAAAGTTCAGGGGTCTGGCTTGACGTGACTCCTTTTCTCACTGCAAATGACAATTTATGCAGAACATTTTTAGAATGAAATTACAAAGTCCAAGTGGAATAGAACAACAGAAGGGACATTTGCTGTCTGATCTCCAGAAATGAACCATTCCCGGACTCTCTTAAATTATGATTTTTGACCCATTGCTGAAGCCATGTTTAGTTCTTAATGCCAAGAATTGCTAAAACACTACATAAAATCGGATTGACTGAAAATAACTGATTCAGCCACTAGGACATGATTAAACAACCAGTACCTGCAAGGAACTTTCTGTCAAATCCATTCTTTACTTGAAAATTTCTCCTGTTACGAGCCACTTTTTCATAAAATCTACCTGATTTTTGGGTTCACTCCTCAAAAGACCGAACATGACAAACCCAAATTGTTTTAGGCACAATGAGAAAGAGAAATTCCCTATTAGAACATAAAAAAGCTGCCTCAAGGATGGATTTCCTGAGTTAGTTATCTTAGGATAAGATAAAGTGTTTAAAAAATAATGCTAGAGAGGTTTCCAGTGAGCAGACGCTGCTGTTTCACCTTTTTTTATGGGCATCACAAAAAGTTGATGGTTCAGTCACGCCACGCTCGCTCTGCGGTCAGGAATTATGACTTGGCTGTCCTTTGCCACTCATTTCAGAGAGATGTTTTCTCTCCTCTGGGACTCTGCCTTCCAGCTCTGGCAGGAGAAGGAAAATAAAAGCAGGCTGAAGCGAACACGCACATGGTAAAATCAGATTTGATGCGAGCTCAGCTCTCCTGGTAGCCAGGATAATTCATTCTTGTACCAGACCTGGTTTTGGTCTGGTGGAGGTTGAACCACAGCCCTAAAATAAGTCAGGCAGTGAAGACACAGGATTTAAAGGGTTAGGAGGATGGAGAGCTTTAGTGGAGGTGGGACGTGCAGAAATGGGATTGCACAGACTGTGAAAGATGCTGGACACCTAGAAAAAAATCAAATAACCTGACAATTGCAAATTTTGGCTTCTTAACAAGCTCTAAGTAGCCACAGCCAGGTCTGGGTTGAGTTTAAGCCCTGGAGCAGTCAAATGGGCTTGAAGCAGTTCTTGATTGCAGAGGGAGCACCTGACCCTCGGTGGGTGCTGTCACCAATGTTGTGTTTGTTCACCTGAACGCTGTCACCAAATCGTGGCTTTCTCCCTCTTTGGATCTTACATCCACAGGAGGGAAAAGTCAGGAATTTTTATCCCTCACATCCACGTGCAGAAAGGGAGGCAGATTTTAGGGTGTCCTTCCTGAAGAAACACTCAATTTCCTTCCACCCCAAAATTCCTTCTCCCCCTGTTCTTCCCTTACCCCTAGCCAGGAGAAGGAGAAAACAGACAGAAAGAAAAGAAAAGAAAAGAGAGAAATTTGCTGCCTGGATTGGAAAAGTCATCTTTTCCCAGGAGCAGCGTAATAACGTTAATGGAAGGGAGAACGGGAAAGAGGAAATGTTTCGCTAACGTGGAGAATTTCTGGCCTGGGTTCTTTCTGAGGCCTGTTTGTCAGGGGGAAAAGGAAATTGGTGGCTGGATGAAATATGAGCTGATGCAGCTGCAATGCCTTTAAATACAAGCTTTTTTAGGCACACTGGTGCTTCAGTTTGGGGATATAAGCAGATGCTGAATGCCTTTCCCTACTTCACATGGGGCCTTTGCGTGCTGTGGTTTTAAGGGCAGTGTTCAGGTGATAAAAAAAAAAAAAAAAGGCGGGGGGGGATGAAATGTCATTTTTGGAGAGGCAAAAAATACTCCAGGCTCTTTGGCGTAAGTCATAAAGGGCTTTTTGTGCACGGGCAGTCGGTGCAGTGTCAAGAGAAATCACTTGCACAAGGTGGAGTAACACTATCTGAAATTAAATTCTGGCCTCCATTTACAAGTAACACTTCAAGGTTTAAAAAAAAAATAAAAAATAAAAGCTTTTTCTTCTCAAGAAATTGGAGAGAGCTAAGAGACGCCCCCTCCTCTTCTGCAAAAACATCCCCCCGGTGCTCTTGCCATCCATAACATGGCAGCCGCGAGCACGCGGTAATTAGCAGAGTTGATCAGGCAGCCCTAACGAGCACACTTTGTCCGTGCGGTGAAACCTGGCTGGAGGCTCAGGGCTGCTCTGATCTGCAGGGGTTGGAACTGGAAAGGTTTGAACTCCCGTGCTGGGCTCTGCAGGCCCTTTGAGCCTGGCTCCTATTTACACTGAGTTTCCTCAGCATAAAGGGCCCTTCAAGTGGGCATGCAGCGAAGGAATATTTCAAGGCGAGGAGCTCTGGCTCCCCTCCTTGCACCTTCCCTGGAACAAGCCCCTCACTGTTTTCCTACGAGGGGGAAATGCCAGATGGAGCTCCAGTCCGAGGTGGAGGAGAAAGGCTCCGGCTCTCCGTCCTGCTGAAGCTCTTTTGTAGTGCACTGCCACAGCTCTAGGACCTAAATAGTTAATTTTCTGATTTTTTTCTGAATTTGCTTTTTATTCCTGCTCCTGAAGGCCCCATTTTTTACTCTTTCTCCATTCAAAAGTCATCCCGAGTTGGTCATCCAAGGTGGAAGCTGTGCTGAAATGCTCTGGAGATGTCATTGAAATATAAATAGCAAATAAATGATTAAAAATAGTTTGTCCCCTTGAATGGTTGCTTTAGAATTTAAGGATTATTCCTGACTTAGGAGACCTCCTTGGCTCAATCCTGGTGGGACATTTAATTTATTTTTAAATGCCAACCCATGTTCCTCACTCCTAAGGAAATAAAGGTACATTAAACACACTGCAAAATCTGGCTTTTTGTCCAAAGACAGTCACAGAGTTTTCTGCGACAATATTTATGGACTAAGACTCTCATCCAGCCCCCCAAAGTCCCCGAAGAAAATGTCTCTTACTATTTATACCTGCTCCTTTGCCAAGTAAAGATCTTTCAGACCATAGAATAATCTCCCAAAAGATGTATTGGAAACCTGGTTTGGCCTGTTCAGTGTAGATGAACTGATTAATGTAGGTGGTTGTCATTTTTAGAACTAATCATTTTTAACAGAAAAGGTCTTCTTTAACCCCCCCCCCCGCAAAACTTTCAATACTTTCTTTCTTTCCACATTTTCATAATTTCTATTGAAGGGTTTTGCTATAACATGCTTACCAAAAATATTCCAATATTTCATTTTAATCCAATAAGCATTTCAGAATGAACACGAATCTGTTTCAAAGCACTATGAATTTGAAAGGATCTATTTTGACCTCAGAATATTGAAGCCCCGAGTAATTGCAAACACAGGTTTTCAACAATCAGGTTTATTTTCTCTGCAGCAAACCCCACCCATGTGCCTGCAGGGAATAGCTGCATTTGCCAAATCCAACTTTTGGTGCACAGAAGAAGTGGGATATATAAATAGAAAGTGTAAGCTTTTGGATACACAAAATGGGGTTGTAATTCAAGGCCTCCCAGCCGGTGGCAACAATTGTCCATGTCTCGTGGGGTGTCAATTTTCCCTCTTCTCTTTATTTGGCTCAGCAAGTCGCCTTCTGCAGTCCCAGTTTGAAGTCTTGGCTTTTGCCTCCTCTGTCTCCCATCTCACGTGGAGCTGCGGTCGCCCTGGGAAGCTGCAGGATGGTGTCCACGAATCCTGTGCTGCAGTCTGCAGGCCTGTGGTAGGATATGAAAAAAAGAAAAAGAAAAAAAATTTTAAAAAAAACCAACCAAAAAACCAATAAAAGAAAAAAAAAACCAAAAACCCCCACAAAAAACCTACCAAAAACCAAAAACCAAACAAAAAAACCCACAGAAAAAACAAAAAAACCCCAAAAAATCTCCAAAACAAACAAACAAACAAAAAAAAAAAACCCCAAAAACCGCCCCAACCAACAACAAAAAAAAAAAAAAAAACGAAAAAACACCCCCCAAGAAAAGCACCTTTCCTAAATGATATCCCAAATTACACATTATTTCACTTGACAAACAAAAACCCTTCTGTGGCTGGCAGAATGAATCGTGTACATCGTAATTTTGACAGCGAGTTCTGGGGCTGAGCTGGCTCCTGAAACAATTTCCCTGTGTACGCAGAGCTGTTCCAGTTCAGCGCGAGCATATGGCAAACACAGAAACTGCACTGCCTGGTGCCAGGGCATGACCAAAATCTATAATAATGTTGTTTACTTTCACCAGCTCTGCGAGGAAGAATGTAGCCTCATGCACTGAAACGACCTCAGAGCAGCCACGCTTTTGCTTTGTCAATAATTTACCCAAAACACTCATTTTTCCTTCGAAACATAAGGACTTGCAGCAACGGAGTCAAATTCTTCTACAGAGAGACTCCTGGAGAAATCCGAAGGAAATTCTCTCCGTGACGTTGGTGAGAGTAGAGGGAGGCGGCAGAAAAATGAAGCTTTGGAGCACCCTTGGCTTACACTCCTTTTGTTGTCATTTCTGATGAAAATCAGAGTGTTCCGAAGTCTTTTCAGACAACTCTGCCAGTTTCCTTCTCCCACGAAATTGGCCCTTCCTGAGCGCTGCCAGGAAGGAGAAAATTTCAGCACCTCGGCTCTGCGTGCTCTGGCGTTGGGAGGCTGAGGTGCTCGGGCACTCCTCTGCAGGAGTTTGGAACACCCCACGCTCAGGAGGGTTTTTCTCCACGCTTTTGTCGGGCACGGAAGCTGCCCTAAAGCTGTGGAGCCACAGCCACAGTGCAGGCTTTGAAATGCTGGGGAATAAGCAAACTCAAAGGGCTGCCCTGGGAAACTGCAGCTCTCGCAGGGAAAAATCCCTCTTCCCAAAATCGGAGTGTCTGTGGGAGGACAGTCCTCATTTCACTTGGGTGTGGAACACCAAGGAAGAAGAGGGACAGCCTGAAGGGATGGGATCTCCTAAATAAATGTGTTTTGAGGAAACAAGAGTCAAGGAATTTGAGCGACTTTTGACGATTCATTGGATAGCTCAGATAAATTTGCAGTGGTGGAAATTGCAAAGATTCATTCTACAATGTTCAGGAGATCCCATGGAAATGACAATGCGTAAAGTAGTTTCCCAGTTGCCTAAAAAAACCTGGACATGGATTCCAAGCGTCAAAGAGTCTGTGAGGAGCTGAGCAGCACTAACTCCCATTCCATTCCTAAGGAACAGAGCTCTGCATCTGAGAGCACATTGCTAAAAATCAACATTACCTCTGCTGCCGACAGTGTTTGCACAAGGCTGTAGCAGGAGAACCTATTGGTGGAGCCATAAATATTTATTTATGGAAGAAGAGAACGTCACTAATTTACATTTCCTCCCTTTTATGGTCCCTAATTCACGGTGTCCTCTCCCATTTCTGAGTCATCAGTGCTCTATGGTATATGCACACAAAAAAAAAACCTGATAAAAATCAGAGAAACAAATAAACACAGTACTCAAATAGAAATGAGATATTTTTCCAGCAGTTAAAACTCAATTACAGTCAAGTCACGTGCTCACCCCACTCAATAACTCATAAAATGGGCAATGAACTCAGCAGGTTTTCAAGCACTGGATGGATGAGAGGAGGTTCTAGGGGATGGAATACTCCAGGGGCTCTAGCCCTTGGGATTTACTACCTGAGGTTCAGCCTTAGCCTTGATTCTCTCTATATTTTGGACTAATAAGCCCAGTTGGGGTCTGTCTGGAAAACAGAGCACCCACGAATGTTAAGAGTTGGTTTGTATGTCCCATTTTTAGGGGAAGAGGTAGAGCTTACATGAGCGTGGAAACATCCCAGGGCAACCCAAAGGCTCAGCCTCCAGCAGTTCCACAGACAAAAAAAAAAAAAAAAAAGAATCAGTTGACAATAGACATTTACCCGTTTGTCTGAAGCAGAATTTATAAATCTTTGCAGCCATTTCACTGCTGATGACTCCTTGCAAGAATGGGGGGAGATATCCATATTTATGGGGGGAGATATTCACGAGAGCAAAATCCCAAAAGTAAGGGAGCCACTGAGAGCTGCTCGTTTCAAAGAGCTTTGGGCCACCTTGACAGGTCAGTGAGCAGGTTTTGCTGGAGGGACAGGAGTGTGGGAGGATCCACATCCCACCCTTCTGCTCCTCCTGGAGCAAACCCAAATGCGGAGATCTCCACCCCCAGCCCCCCAAAGGATTGCTCAACATTTAGTTTTGATTTCTGCATACGATTCGTGCCTGGCTGGGACACAGCCATTACTAATAACAGAAATGCAGGCATCAGCATGGATCACGGCCCTTCTCTTCCTTCGGTTTTTTTCTTCCTACTTCTCCTTTTTTTAAAAAATTCTGAATACACAGTATTTAAAGCATAAGATTCTATTATTTTTTGGAGGTGCACACTTTTACTGACATCAGGTTCTCTGTTCTTTCAGCTCAGACCTCTACAAATGATGTATGTCCAGATTATTAGCAAGGTCTTGCAGTGTTTTTATTTTTCTTTTGGATATCCAAGTGTTTGTAGTGAAGGGATGATTCCAGAAATTCTAAAAGTTCATGTTTGAAAGCTAAACCACACTTTGCTCACTTGGACTTCAGATTAGTTCCTCTGAGTTGACGATTTACCCTTCTTTCACCTCTCTGGGTGAGTCCAAGAGGATTTAAACTTTCCCCTCAGCTAAGAAAGCCCCATTTTCACCAGCAAAAATATTGCTAAAGTGTAGGGGATAAAGGGGGATCTGATAAATCCCCTAACAAAATATGCAACCAAATTGCAAAATATTCAACAGAATAAATGCTGCTGAAATTAATAGACTTCAGAAATGCATCAAAGAAATGTTGTTTCTCTATCACTCTGAGGTTATGCAGATAAACCTACAGTCACATTTAATCTTTCTAGAAAGGTCACTGAAATGATTCCCAATCTCCACTTTCACACGACTTTGCAGCTTCCTAGTCCAGCTCTGAGGAGAAGCAGAGGTGCTGAAATACAGAAAGATAGGATATCCTCTGTGTGTCGCTTTTCCTACTGGAAGGAGGAAATAAAGGAAATCTTGTAAGAAGTCCCATTCTCATGAGCCTTTCAGTTTCTTTATTCAGACCAAATGATCCTGGCCGGTTCAGATAAGGTTACTTTGGCTATTTACCTATTGTGAAGTAAATTATCGAAAGTCTTCAGGCTTGTCCATCATTAGCAAAGGTTAGAAAATCCACTCTTTCCCATGCCACGGTTAAGAAAACAATGTGAAAATCTATTTCAGGATCGAAGAGATGCACGATTCAGCACCAAAAGCTTTCTTGTAAAAAGACAATATTTCTCTGCAGCTTTTCTACTTAGCCATGCCTTTGCTGTGGAAGTTGTAGAAGTTACAGGGAAAATTCTTTGAGTAAGACATCCTGAAACTTTTGACATCTTTCTCTGGGGTGATTTTTCTCTTTATTCCATTTAAATTGAACCTGGTGGCTTTCTTGGGGCAGTGCTTTGTCTCGGATGGACAGATCGCAGTCCTCCTCACGGAGCCGTGAATTCCCAGCGCTGCTGCTGAGAAATCCTAGTGCTAGAGGAGGGGATCACTGCTTGAGGGAAGATAATTCCTCAGAGTCCTCTCATATCCTTCCAGACAGTCTGACCTGTCTCTCCAGCTGCACCAGGCTGAGCTCCTACACCAAACCTCTTCTCCTGCCTCGAGGTGTGCCCGAAAAGAAGAGCGATCACGGGAAGGGAACTGAGTTCCCCCAGCACTGCCTGCAGCAGAGGCCCGTGGAAATACCAGCACAAGATTTGTGGCATCACTTGGTGATTTTTCACCGCTCCGCCGTAGCTCTGCGCTCAGACACTCTTTGTTTATTGTGTGCCCTTCTAATCCTGGCACTGTCAAAGCCTGCCCCATTAGCTCGGCATTATTGGGATTTATTAGCTGTGCAGGGCTCACACGGTGTTATGACAGTCGGGATGAGATTAGGTTGCAGGTCAACCTGCTTCACAGTCTGGAATATTTTCACGTCTCCTTGGAGCTGAGCATGAGGTTCAGACTGAGGAAGTCCCAGAGGAGAAACAAAGGGAGGAATGCGGTGCTCCTCCATCCTAAAATCACGGCAGCTCTGACAAATGGCAGGAGAAACCTCCTCCTTAGAAAGCAGAGGTGGAAAAAGAAAAGGTATTTGATGAAGGTGGAGGCACAGGGCTCCTTCCCTCCGAACAAGAAGCTCCCAGACCAAGGGAAAACACACTCACACTTTCCAGTTCACGCCTAATTTCAGACATAATTTATGAGATCAAAACACCTTGGTGATCAAAAGTAGGCACTTCTTGTGTGTTTCTCATTTTTTTCCACTTCACTGCAAGCAGTTGGGGAGATGTTCAGTCAGACTGCTTTTGACACGCCAGAAATCCCAGCTCCACGCAGCAGAAATTTCTCTGGATTGCAGCAAAAACCTTCTCTGGTTCGCCAAGTTCTGAGCGAATTCTTTTCTTTTGCCGAGTAATTATCTCTTTGTTTGTCCAGGGGAATATCTCATAACTCCCTGCTCACGGAAAGGCACTGACCTCTGAACGAACCAAAAATAGCCCGGCAAAAATTCCAACGAGCTGCTCAATATCTGCTTTGAAGGCTCCTTTGGATCCCATCACATCCCACCGTGACCGAGCGGAGCGGGACAAGGTGGGCAGCATTTCCCAGCTGGAAAATCAAATGTTTGCCGGGCAGGAGGAAGGAAGGCTGAGGGTGCTCCCCCATCAGTCATCCAGATCTATTGTCGTCCAGTGAATTGTTCCAATCTAGTTGTGGTCAGGAGAAATACGTTCTGGATAATTCTCTGCAGCCTCCTGCCCGTGGATTCTGCTGGGGAGAGCCGGGCCTTAATTTCTTTTTTTTTCTCCTCTTGCTCAACTGAGTTAATTTAGAAACACGATATAAGTTAATGATAAAATCCTTCACTAAACCACTGATGGCTGTGCACTGCCTGGCTGGGATAGACAAATAGCACATTTAGCCTGGAATCCTTTATGCTTCTATGAGGGCTCTAATGTGTCTAAATTGTGCAATAATACAGCGCAGAGATAAATGATTTCATGGCAAAAGCCTGCGTTTTAAACCCTTCCAAAGTGCAGCAGAGTGTGGCAGGCGAGATGGTGAAAATAACTGGGTTCTCTTCCAAGCTCTGAAGCTGAATTTCTGCATAACCAGCACAGGGCATTTGGCCTCAGCGAATCCCAGTTCCTTCCTCCTCTTCTCTCTCTCATCTCCACGCTCCTGCTCTGCTTCCTGCCTCTGAAGAATAAGCTACAACTTTATTCTTAGCCTATATTTTTATTATCACCTAAATAAGGCGGCTTTGATCTCATTAACGATTTCAGATGGCCTTGTAATAATTAATTAGAAATAGATTGTCTAATATTTTGACTGCCATCTGCCCTAAATCCTTCTACCTAATCTTCCCAATCTACCTGCCTTGGGTATGTCCCAAGGCACTGAGTGCCAAGGATTAACCATAAACTGCGTGATATTTTTTTTTCCACAGATTTAAAACTGTTTCCCTTAAAGACAACGCTATTTTTTTTTTCCTTTTAATGGGTAAGCAGCCTCATTAGTACCAGGTGATTCATTTAAAGCACAATTACACAGGGAATTCAGCTAATTGATTGGATAACCCTCGATTCCTTTGTAAAAACACAATCCTCAAACCTGAAGTGCTTGGACTTAGTGGTAGTCATGTACCGAGAAGTTTACTTTGAAAGCAAACGTTTAGGTTAATGGGATCCATATGATATAAATTCCTAATAACTTTTCCATGGGTGGGCTTATCGAACTGCTTATCATAACACCAGTCGGGCCATTTCAAAGGAGCTTTCTTCTGAAATTTCTGAAGACTTTTCTTTCACCCCAGATCTGTAGAAAACTCCTCTAACTCTCCATTGAGAAAATATTTGAGCCCCCTCTCAGGCCATATTCAAAGGGATTCTTTTCCAAAGGGGTATTTATTAACCCTTTGCTGGCAGGGCGAAGTGTTTAGCAGAGATGTGGGATTTTGGGAAAGGGAAGAGCTCTGAGCAGGTTTTTGGGGCTGCTGCTCTCAGATCCAGGAGCTCACATTTATGGGTAAAAGTGGCTGGGGGCTTGAAATAAACCTGGTTCATTTGGACACTAAAAGAAGAACTCAGTTTGAAGTCACTCAAACCTGGAGAAGTCAAAGCTGACCTCTGTGGGTTTCGAATCAGATCCAGTTGTTTGCAAGAGTTTCCAGGGGTGCACAGAGCTCATACCGTTCATGATAAATAAATCACTGTAAACAGAAATCCTCTGGGACATTTTGGCACGATTTAACCCAAAGACCTGTGATTCTTCGACCATGAATTAAAAAACAAAAAAGGAAAAAATAAATTGGGTACTACTTTGAGCCTTGAGTGCAGAATGTGAAATTGAATTTAAAAGCATAATTCTAACAAGTTTCTAGTAATCGCTCTCATCCTTGTCTGCAATGTGTGGTCTTGCCCTCAGAGCTTGCACAGTGGGGTTTTTAAGCCCTTAATCAGTTGCCCCACACAACCAATGTCTAAAATATTTCCATTTCACTGCAGCAAACGCTCCCTGTCCACAATATTATTGCAAGGAGGTGCACTTGTGAGCACTGCATCCCATTCCAGCAGCAGGGATAATGGCCTGGCACATCAGGAGCCCTCCAAGGTGGTGAGAGGCCAGCACAGGCGTCCAGCGTGTTCATGTGCAGAGTTTCCAAACATTAACTAGCGCCGGAGGGAAGGCAACACTGGAAAATCTTGTTCTTGACCGTGGTGGGAGAGCTGAACCCTTCACAACTCTGCAGTTAATGTGCTCCAGACTCCGGGCTCCTCCAAGGGGAGCGCCAGCTTGGAGGTGGGCATGTCACAGGAAAAGGTTTGGGATTGTTGGCAGGGAAGTGGCGGAGATATCTGCAGGTTCCTTGTCAGCACTTTGCCCAGGCCAGAGCAGGCGCCTTAAATCACGGGATGAAAGGCCACATGTGGATATGCACAGATGGAAAAGCAAAACACCAGAGGCTCTGCAGCCCTGTCCTTCAGACCAACGTTGGGTTTCTTCTCGCTTTTGAACCTCATCATCCTGAAGGTCAAAGCCTTTCCAAGAAAAAAAACGTAGGTTGAGATCGCAAAATTATCAAATTATCCTGGAATCTCGCCTCTAGGAGGCCTCAGAAATAATCAAAACTGGGTACAGGCTGTGATCTCTCATCGCTGGGTTGCAAGATTATTGTGTTAGAGGCTTAACAGGCTTCAAAAAGTGGGGCTGGAGCAGCAGTGAAAGAGAGAACGGTGTTTATTGAGCAATAAAAATACATTACATTTCATGGCTCAGCCAAAGCGCCCTACAGAAGCAAATCCCCGCGCCTTACGATACGGGGTGTAATAAATGCTAATACCATAAAGGGCCCTATCAGGGTGTAATCAAGCCCCTGTTAAATTAGCGTGGCCCTGCTTTATTGTGCGGCGGGAGCGCTGCCCAGGGGTTCCTTCACCTCCTGCACGGCTGCACTCTGCTCGCCGTCTCCCAGGGACAGCTCTCCGAGGCCAAGGGTTGGGTTTCCTCCCAAGGATTAAGAGGGAGGCTCATGTCAACAAGGTGGTCGTGGAGATAGAGACAGAGCAGGAAGGGCTCGCGAGGCCGACGGGGAAAGATCCAACGGTTTCAAGGCAGCAGATTAATCCTGATAATGCGGCGTTGGGCCATTCCTTTCCCCCCAGTTGGGTCAAGTTCCCGTAGCAACCACAAAGCCTGTCATTAATAAAATTAAAAAACTCCATCATCATTTCCAGCCCCCGTGCCCTTTTCGGAGGCGAAAAGACAAATTGAATAGAAAATGAAAGCCTCATTTTTTGGTCATTTTTAACCTCTTCTCCCTTTCCCACTTTCCTGCCCATAATTCTGCACGGCTGACCTTCCTCCAGCCGCAGCCGTCTCGGGAACTCATGGAACATATGGACCTGATTGTCCTGTGGAGCGAGGAGGGCACAGGGACACCATTCCCCCTGACCTTTCCCTGCCAGGGCTGGGCCACATTAGTGACAGCATCTGCACAGTCCTACCTGGGCTGGGCTGTGGCAGCTTCCTCCTGAACCTTCGTCTGATATTCCAATTATTATCGCAAGAGGAGCTGCCTTCCAGGGATTCTTTGGAAAAAAAAAAAGGCCTTTTTATTCCTAACTGGATTTTTTGGCTAAAATTTGTGTTTCTGCAAAGGTGATTTAGTCGCTGCTTTCTGTGAAGAAGGAGTGGTTGGAAAGCAAAGGAGAGAAAAATATGGATATATCTGAAGATGCTTCAACTTTTGGAAACCAGGAGTAGCTGAAGAAGAGTAGTTAAAATTTGGAAAAGTGTTCAGTTTGGGGTGGTTTGTCAGTGAAAAGGAACATTTCTGTGGGAATTCAGGGGTTTTCAGCTTCACAAAAATCACAGGAGAGCTCCCACACTCCAACCACATCTTTTTTCATTTTCTTCTGGTCATATAACACCAGGTTTCCATTTGCTGGAAATAAATGAGGAAGCCATGGGGTATCCCTGCTCCTTTTATTCTCACAAATAATGCCATTAAAGTCCACAGGAGTTCTCGTATCCACTGGGCAGGTGCTGACCCCAATTGTTTTAACAGTTCTTTTTGTTCACACCTCATATTCCAGCTAAAAAGTCTTATGGAGCTTGACAGAAGGTTTAAAATCACAAGCCTGACCAATGATGGAGTTAGAATTATGGATTTATGCTGCTCAGTTGACTTAAAAGAGAAAATAATACAAGAAATGAAGTGCTGAGGGTAAATGAGTGCCTGAAATTTCGTGAGTCAGGTTTATATCATCATATCATTCCTGAGAAACCATAACCAACCAATTTTTTCCCTCTGTGCCTCAGTTTCCCCACATAAGTTGTAAATTGGGATTTATTAGACTTCAATTTCTCAAAGAGTTGTGAATACCCGGTCAGTGGTAAAGTTCAGGTGATCAAAAGTAAGAGAGAGAACTAAATTTTTCTTCAAATAATTTGAAAATCAGTCCTTTTTGGTGAAGGATTATCTTTTTATCTTATTACCCAACTTCTACTCAGAGCCCTTCCCTTAGCAATGGGATAAATGATGCTGCCTTCACAAATGCTGAAAGTCAAACAGAGGTGACTGATTCAGGGTGAGTTCTGTGCACTCACACAGTCCTGTGCACCCCTTCAGAGTGATGTTTAAACAGAATCATGACCAGAAAATATTGCTGAAATGTTGTGAATTTAATGAAAGTTCTTCGGAGCTTTCAAACATTTTTTCTTCATTGTAACATAACATGCCAGGAAGTGCTTACTTTTCCAGGATGAACTCAAAAAAGAAATATTAGATAAAACCTTTTTCAAAATGCTATTTATTTATTTCATAGAACGGCTTGGGTTGGAATTTATGTGATTTATTTATATGATTTATTTATGTGATGTCAACAGCGTATTCAGAACAAGGTCCATTTCAATGATCTCCTTCCTCATGTCTTAAATCTTACGGTAGCCAACTTCATTGTACTTCAGCTTTGAAAGAAACAGAAGTCCCCTCTTGAGTTCAGACTAAACGTGAGAAATTGTAGCCAAAAGGAAATTTTAAAAATTTTTTTGGGGAAAGTTATGTGGGAAGATATAAACCCAGCAGGTTTGACTGGAGTGACTCTTTCAACTTGAGTTTATTGTGTTTATAGTATTGCTCAAGTTCTGAGGGAAATAATAACCCTCACAAATCTCCCCAACACCCCATATTTTAGGGCCTGAGCTTTCATCCATTTTCTGCTGCTTTAAAGCCCAACAACAGAGAAGGTTCTTGATAGGACAAGCTCTAAAATTAAAACTACTCTGACATACCAAGATCTGTAACCTCACTCTGGGGGAACCAAAGTTTCCACTACAACCTTAACAAATTTCTTCCCCTCCCTCCAAACTCTCCTCCATCCCATAATAGCCTCTATGTTCCCAAAGTAGGGCTCCACATCTGTAATATATTATGTCCGTAATTTGCGCTTAATTACCAACCACATTGATTAAACCGTTGCGTGACAATTAAACTCAATTAGGTTTTTTTTTATAATCCCCCATTTCACTGAGTGTCTTATCAGCTCTCATGGAGATGTCCAGCCCCAAGTGTGAGCACGAATTGGGAATTTCTTCCCAATTCCAGGTGAGGGCAAAACTGGGGATTAACAAATGTGTGTGAGGCTGTGACCCAGCGGGAGGCACTTGGCATTCCCAATTGTTTCCATGTGGATGTCAGCAAATGTTCATCTCCCAGCTATAAATAGATGACCTCCATGAAATCAGACGAGTCCTGTAGCACTTCCCAGGAGTGGGGTTGCGGTGGTTATTCGGAGTTAAGCTGTGAAATTCAAAGGGTTTTTTTTTTTTTAGTTTTTAGGGATAATTTCAAGGTATTCTTTTCCCCCAGCACAGGGTATAGTCACTATTAAAAAAAAAAAAAAAAGTCAGAATTTCAAAATTTTTAACTAATCATGAAAATGAAGGACCCTAATGAGGTGTACAAATACTGACAAGCTGGGAGTTACATTTAATTTTTCCCCAAAAATTGATGTAGGTATTTCTGTATTTATGGATTTATGGGGATGGATACTTTTTCTCCAGAGAAAACAACACCAAAATATTTGACACCTTGAAAGTGCTGTTTCTGTGTCAGATGCTGTGGACAGACCTTTGAGATAATCTTTGCATGGAATAACAATGTTAAATATCACTTTATTAAAGTCGAGTTTTGCTGGAGCTGAGTTTGGGGGGAAAACTCTAAATGAAAGGAAAAGATAAAATAGATTCTCTCATTGGAAGTTCACTCTCTGATCAAAGAAAACAAGTTAAAAGCTGATACATGTTCCCTGTTGATTTTCAGTGCTGTTAATGGGATGTTTGTAACAAAAATTTCTCAAATTCACTGATATTCGAATTTTCTCCTGCTCCTCCGAGTATTGTTTTCCTCACAGTTATAAACTAAGTCAATTCTTACCCAAATTATACCTTTATAGGTATAAAGTTCCCTCTATTTTCCTCATTAGTGAGGACTTTTTAATATTTAATTCGCATATGGAAAAAAAGTATTTGTAAGCCTGAATGTTGCAATAAAATTAATTTTTTTTATATATATATGCCATATATATAAGAATGTGGCAGTGGCACAGGCTCTACTCTTAATTTTGAATTAAACTTTAATTTTGTCAGGTTGTCATCTTTTTTCAGGTGGGAGTGCTCAATTCTTTTATTAAATTTCTTAAGAAATATTTCTATTTTGGGGAAGGAATTAAGTTAATTCTGCTACAAGTAGAAGGCTTCATATATGCAGATAAAAAAATTTTGGGTTGTTTTTTCAAATAGCATTTAACCAATTGTTTAAAAAATCTGCTTCCTTGGCAAAGAAAATCATTGCAGTATTTTGATTATTGTCTGATCCACCAGTGATTGGAGTCTGTTAAATAAATTCACAGGACAATGTTTTTGGCAGATTTTTGCAGTCTTTTAGTAAATTATTTGACTCAAATGATATTCATCTCTTTCCCAGCTGATAGTATTGCTTTGGGAATCTGCCCATCCATTCCAGAGGAGAAAGGATTCCTGTGAAATCTTTCAAATAATCATTTCAAGCAAGAAATATTTTCCTTCAATCCAGAGGCTGTGGAATCTGTAAGGAAAGCTACACTAGGAAAGCTCAGTGTTCATACACAGTGCCTCTAACAAATAAAAGTTATTTTAATTTTCCCCCTTTTTTTCCCCCTCTAAAGAGTTATAAATAATAAAAACAGCAGCAGGATTTGACTGCAAACACACCGTGGGCGAGGAGAAAACCAAACTTTCCCCTTGGAAACCCACCCAGAGCATCTCTTGGTGGGGTCCCCGTGAGGAGGGGGCTGAGGGGTGGGGGCAAACACCAATTTTGGAACAGCAGGAGAATCCCAGCCCTCCATGGGTAACACAGATCCGCCCTCCAGCATTCCCAGCGATGCCTCCCGCGAGCGCGAAATGCCGGAGAGCGCAGCCCCGGAGCCTTTATGAATGGCCTGTTTGTCTCCCTCTCCCCTGGCAGCCCAGTTTGTCTTTAATTATTTTTTTTTCCCCTTCCTTTTCCACCCCACGCTTGTCCAGTGGCCCAAAGCGGTTCAGCAGATATGGCAGCTCCAGGAATTACGAAAATGGGGATGTGGCTCTGCTGACTTTTACCCCACGTGCCGACGTTTCGTCAAGTTGGGTTTTATCATTACAAAATTTCTTCTTTGTGAGAAGGTAGAAGACAAGGAGTTGCTTTTTTCTTAAAGATGTGGCTCTGGCACCTCACATGCTTAAAATAATTGGTCAAATTTAAACACTCACTGCGCCTAATACAACCCAAATCTAAAATATAACCCAAATCACCAGCAGCTCCAACACCGCAGTCGAGGTCTGGATCCAGGGATAATTTCTGCAGGTGGAATTCATCTCTGAAATAAATCCATATCTGGGAGACAACCAGGATCAGTCTGTTCGAGTTCCCTCCTTCGTGCCACCTTCCAAAAGGACAAAAATCCATCTTTTATGCACTCGGGGAGAGAGGAGCTTAAAAAATGCTGGAGGTTTGTTTAATTAGGTGGCCTGGCAGTTCATTTCAGAAGGGCTGCTGGCAAATCACCCAACCTGCTTCCAGGGCTGATGTTAAAATCTGTTTCCACATTTTCTTGTGGGGGGAAAATAAGAAAAAAGAGGGGGGAAAAAAGGTTATCCTTCACCCTTTCCAGCAAGCCAGGAAAGCTTGAAACTGAAATGGTGGCTTAATGCCCAGACAGAGAGGAACTGAAATAAATACGAGCAAGGTTAAGAATTTTCTTTATTGAGAGCACCTGCTCCAATTTTATGTGTAGGGTTACTAAAAATTCCTTCATTACGGTGTGGGAGTTCAGTGAAGCCTTCGGTGTTGAGAAACCCAACGGAGTCCTTTGGATTTCTCCATGGAAAGGCTTTCCCTTCTGCTCTCCAAGGGAATTCTGTGCATCCAAGGGAATTCTGTGTGCCCAAGGGAATTCTGTGCACCCAAAAGGAATTCTGTGTGCCCAAAGGAATTCTGTGTGCCCAGGGGAATTCTGTGTGTCCAAAGGGAATTCTGTGTGCCCAAAGGGAATTCTGTGTGCCATGGGGAATTCTGTGCACCCAGAGGGAATTCTGTGTGCCCAAAGGGAATTCTGTGCGCCCAAAGGGAAGGCAGTGCTGGAGCTCCCAGGGTCAGGTGCAGGTGGTGGAACTCAGCCTGTCTGGGGATGAGTGGCAGGGCAGGGACATGAAAAAATGAACCAACAAATCCTCTCTACCTGGGAATTTTCCTGCAAAAACGGCAAGTTCTGCTGCTTTTCCCAGGGAGAAAAAGCACATCTCCTGGATGTATCATCACCTTGTGGATGCTCAATCCCCTTCTGAAGAAGAATGAGACAGAGGAGCTGAATTATGACTTTAATTTGTGATGTACTAAACATTTTGTGGTCACTTTGATGGAAGAAAGACAAAGTCAAGAACGGGTTTCAGAAACAGGAATGTGTTCTTATTGATCAGGCTGGTGTAGCTGGAAAAGACACACACGAGGCTTGATTTTGGACTTTTAAGCATAAAATTTTAAGCCATTTTCTTGGCAAAATGAATAATTTCAGTTTAAACTTGCTAACATTAAGCCATTAGCCTAAGACTTTGAGACAGCACCATGCTTTTGGCTTTTGTCTGAGGGTGAAACAATTAGGGGCTAATCCTTTAAACTGTATTATTTTTGGAGTTGAGGTTGATTATTCCCAGACCACTCAAACCTTCTAGCACTCCTGTCAGAGTCGAGATCTCCAGAGGCAGTTCCTGCAATTGTGATGATCCAAGGACACAGAACTTGTCTAAGAAAAGGAGCAGCCTCTCTCCCAAACCCACTTTCAGCTACAATCTCTTTATTTTTACACAGCCTCATGACAAAAGAGGTGGTCTTTGACGCTGGAAGTTTAATCTCAGTGTTGACAATGAGTCTCTCAGTAGCCCAGGCTAAATTTCTTGCTTTATTGCACCTCTCTTTCCCCAAACAGACACTGATTCCTTTGTTAATGCTCTGAAAATAATACTCACAATAAACTTTTCAACCAGGTCAAAGCCTTCAGATGACAGAAGTGCTTTAGGAAGTACCCTTTGAGTGCTAACGAAGAGGATTACGGGTAAGGAAAGAGCAGCGTGCTGGAGATGGCCGACAGATCCGGGGAACTGCCATGTTCCAGAGGCATTTTGGGCTGGGCTGGTGCCTCCTCAGGGGGTTTCTCACCATTTGATCTCCCCAGTGAGTTGTCACAAGCCTGGGAGGGTGGTCAGCCCTGGCACAGGTTCCCAGAGAAGCTGTGGCTGCCCCTGGAAGTGTCCCAGGCCAGGCTGGACAGGGCTTGGAGCAGCCTGGGACAGTGGGAGGTGTCCCTGCCATGGCAGGGGATGAGATGATCTTTCCAACCCAAACCATTCCACGATTCCATGACTGCAGTGGGAGCGAAGCCTCAGCGATGGCAGCACAGCGCAGGGCCGTGGTGAGCCACGGGGATGGGACCAGCACCGAGAAAAGAGGGAGATGGAAATGTCCACCAGAGTTTTATCTGACGAGTGTTCATTTAGTCCAGGGCATGACTTTGGCAAATTGTGAACTGAACCCAGGAAAAATCTAACAGTGGGAATCAGTCATATCTCTTGTGAATAATGGCATTTTCAGAAAGACTGCCTTGACAATGAACTTTATCTCCCTGGAATAACTCTGTCCCAGTGTTATTAGACATCCTTTATTAAATATCAGATTTTTTTCCAGGCCCTGCAATGACACCTTAGGTTCACCAACACAGCAAACCACAGTTTTCTGCCCTCATTTCTGTGCCAGATCTCAAAACCCACAGTCCTGCCCCACAGAGCAGGGATCCAGTATAAACTGGGAAGTGAGACAGGAATGCTGCAGTGAATCCACAGCTGACCCAGAGCCAGCAGCAGTGGTTTGAAGGGACCTGAAGCCTGGGGGACTCAAAGAGTTCCACCAGTGAGCTGCCACCGCAGCACACGGGAAATGAACCCCACGTGGCTGAAGATGGGCACAAACATGGGTGGAAAACAAGTGAATGAAGCTCCTGCATCAGCTGCTTCATTGAGATGTTTCCCCAAGGGCTGGCATAGCCTGAGCCTCAGAGCTGGCAGGGATTTTTGCTTCACTGGGAGAGGAGTAACATTCTTGAACTTAGAGAAATTATCCCGTTTTACTAGGGGATAAATCTAATCGGATTGTATCCAAATGGCCTATCTGTAAATTTTACCCACAGATGTATCTCATTTTCTTAATACCTAAGCTGCTTAGAAGCTTTAGTGTATTTATTTTCCTTTCACCCCTGCACCGGGGAGATACACTGTCCCTATTTTACAGCTGGGGAAGTTCCTCCCAGGGAGATTTAAGTGCAGGTATTCACAGCAGTCACTGAGTAGAACGGAATTCAGCATGGCTGCAAAACCCACCTGCCAAGCTGGGTAAACACTCGGGCAAGGAGCTCAGTGCTGAATGCCAGGAGTACCTGTGCTAATTCATGGCAAACAGGGTTAAGTGTGCCTCCTCACACTCCCTGCGGGGTAGAAATGGGGTTGGGGACCAGGCAGGGGAGGCTGGAGCAATCCCAGGAGCTGAGCTGTGTCCCCAAGGCTGGCGGTGGCTGGAGCCTGCTCCTGGCTGCTCCCTGACCCATGGCAAGGGCTCACCCACCACAGACACTGAATTATGCCACGGGAGCTGGATACGAGCTGAAGGCACTAAAGGGAACTAAAATCTCAGTTTTTCCCATTCTCGACCCTTTCTTTTCCCTGGAGCTTCGTAAGAAGCATCCACCAGCCCAGACCAAGTTATCAACCCTGCTGTCTCCTGCTGTCCCTCCTGTCCCCTCCTGTCCCCTCCTGCCTCCCAATCAATCACTCCAGCTCAGTGAATTCCCTGCTTTTTTTTTTCCCCAGAGACTTGAACAGAACCTTTGAGGGGAGCAAGGACACAATGATAAATCAGAGCAGCAGCATGTGCACGAGCGCGGCACCGCAGCAGAGGCCATTCCTTGAGTCCCGAGTCATAATTAACTCCCTGAAGGACAGAAACCTGACAGGAAATCCAAAATCTCTTTGCAATCCACTAAATATTGCAGGAATGAATGGCTGGCACGGGGGAAGGAATGTTGGCTGGAAGCGAAGCCTTTTGGTTTGAGCTTTTCCTGGGCTGTGTTTATTTAGCATATAGCTCGGAGGCACTTGCTGCTTCGTATCTGGGAATGGAAGTTCCGTGGATAGCGTTGTGCTGGGAGAGGGAAGGGTGGCAGCTCGATCTGCTGATACCTGCAGTTAATTCTGCACCTGCACGGGGCCTCAGGTGGGGTTTGAAACATTTGAAGGGTTTAACTGTGGGTTTATGTGGAGCAGTTCAAAATGGGGCTGCCCTGTGGGTCTTTGTACTCAGACCGTGACGTCTGAGGTGTGTGTCCTTCTGGCTTTTTTTTTATCCCCTGAGCAAAATGGAAACAAAACCTAAAAAAAAAAAAAATCTGAACCGTTCTCCTGTCAAACCAAAAAACTCCACTGTGCTTCAAATTCACTTTCCCTCACAGATAGGATGAGAGAAAGAAAAGACATCTAAAGTCATGTAACCACTACCAGATGATGGTCATGAGGGTCACGCTGAGGGTCCCATACGAAACAAATAGAATATAAATTATGAGCCTCACTGAAATGATGCTGCTCTGCAACAGCTGCTCCTTGCCCCTTTCCTCAAGGACTCTGGCTTTGCCAAGCTCGGATCTGCAGCCTCGGGGTGACAATTCCCACCCTCGATGTGTCGGAGAGCATCACTCTGGGCCAGCTCACCCCTGCTGCTCCCAGGCCCCCTGGGATCCTTCCCATCCCAGAGCAGCAGAGCTGAAAGAGCTTGGATTTTACGAGGCATTGCCGAGCCGTGGGTGTTGAAACCGCAGGTGATGAGTTTCCAATCAGATAAGGCGATGGCAATTCCAGATGACCCTGCCATCGGTCGCAGGAATCGCCATGCGGGGAATGTAGGGATTGGGTTTCACTCGGAGCCTGGACACATTTATAATGTTTCACTAAATGAATAGGGAGTACTGTGACCCAGCTGGGAAATTTATGGCCTTGGTTGTGGCTCTGACAGGACTTTGGAGTGAGATATCATGGGCGTCGGGGGTGGAGGCTCATCTCAGCCTGAAATTGGGGTGGGGGTAGGGGTGAGAAGCAGAGATAAAGCAGCTGTTGAAAAGCTTAAGCTCTCTGTGTCTGGCTAAAAGCAGCTTGAGAACATGCTCACCGAGGTGTCAACCTCCACCAAGTGCCCAGCAAGTGAAAAATATCCCAACTGGACCCTGAAGGATGAATCAAATCCCGTGTTGGGGACCAGGCGCTCACTCATAAAATGCGCAGATTCATGGAAGGAGGAAGAGGAGGAATAGTTCCACGGGAGGAGGAGAGGTCAATCCTGACAATGTGCAGCTCCACAAGGCTGGAACTGTGCTACACAGGGACCTTTCACTCCTCCCTCTGTGGTCACTCAACTCATTTTCTCTCGGGGTTGGACCAGGGGATTTATTACACATTTTGGATTTTCAACAGCGTCTGTTACACAGCCTAAACTGAGCTCCTCCAGAAGTGGAAGTTAATCTTTGCCTAAGCTACATACAGTGATCTGCTGTGACCTTCCTGACTGATGCTTACAAAAGCCTTCCTTAGAAGCTGAGGGTGAAAAGCAGGGTTTGGAGATTTACTGGGACATTTACAAGTGTGATAACATTTTTCAGCCTGTTTGGTTTTATGATAAATCATTTTTTATTGCCCCAGAAAACCTGGAAGATGGTGACCAGAAGTCGAATGTTTTTGGCTTTGTCATTGGAAAATCAGACCCAAAGTGTTTCAGCTATGAATGGAAGGAAATTTAAAGCACAGAACAATCTGAGGTAACCAGGCAAAACACTTGCTGTGGCTGTCCAAAAACAACCAAAAAAATGCCTAGAAATAAACAAAAGATGTATTTTGTAGGCCACTGAGAAGGTCTTTATTTTTTTTTCCTTTTTGATATTGAAGAATTTTTTTGAATTTTTTCCAAAGAAAGTAGTGAGGTTGAAAAATGGGGGTGGGGGTGCATTAAAAATATGAATGTTTGGAGAAAAGCCAAGTGGTCATGATTCATTTTATTTGAAAAATGTCAACCAGCTGTACCTATGAAACTGGAAACCAGGTAAAAATTGCCCCAATCTCGGCTCTTTTTTTTTGAAACTGAAAAGTCAACCAAGGTTCATCAGTATGGTTTGTGAGCTTCCAACTGAATGTCCTAGGCTTGCTGGAAACTGAACCTGGATTGTAGGAAATCATGTGGACCCAGCTGAAGTTTCACTTTCATTTCTGCACACGAACCCAAGGTTTGTGGCGTTTGTACCAAAACCAAACTGAGGTTTACACAAAACCCTTTCCATATTCATCGATACCAACAAATCAAGCTGCACAGCAATGAATTTGGGGTTGCAGGGAAGTAATCAGTTTTGGCATTGGCATGATTGGAAATTGGAGCTTACCCTGGATGTTCACCAGCAAATCCCCGACTACTGATGTATATTTATAAATAAGTAGTGTTTTAAAGCAATTATCTCATTTTTAATTCCTCTAAACCTTCCAACTGAGGAAAAACTGATCAATTTATCTCTGTGACCAGTAATTCTTTGTTGAAAACCAGCATAGCTTGAGCTTCCTTCAGGTTTGGAGAAAGAAAAAAAGGGTTTGTCAACCAGAAAGCTCCTTGGGGATCACCTTCTCCTCCATGATAACTCCATCTCCAGTGGTTAAATCCTGGTCTGTAAGTAGGAATCATAAACCAAAAGCACCATGAATTAGGGACAGAAAACAAGCTGAATAATAAACTGAAAATCATTTTCAGTCTCCATTCAGCCACAGCTGAGTGCAGGTTTTTTCAGCATTCATAATCTCGCCATTCCAATTGGAGTAGTGAGCTACCAAACCTCTTTGGCTTCAGGACTCCTCTTTGGAGAGTTCAGCTGCAGCAGGGGAAAGTGGTTGATATTCTGGATCTGGAGAGAACCAAAATCAAAGGCTCCAAGTCTGTTTTTCCAGGGCAATCTACACCTTTGCAGCAGCTTCCCTGGACTCTGAACCATCTCCGACATCACAGAACACTGAACCCCTGCCAGGAATGATAAACACATCCCATTTTTCTTTCCTTATCTGTTTGCATTTTGCTAATATCTCCTCTCAACCCCTTCCACTCGCTTCCAGTGGCTCTTATCAACAGCCAGCAAAGAAATCTTTCCCGGCCGATGTCTGGAACTTTTGTGTGGGAAATTTTCTCACCCGTGCACATAAGATGTGATTTACACGAGTGGTGATACGGGGATTCATTAGGGAAGTTTAATTAAGATCAATCACATAACAGGTAAAATATAGGGATGGAGGATGACACAACCTCTCAAACCTCTGATTACATGAGTCATTAAATATATAGCCACAGAAATCACGGAAAACATTCCTTTAACTTGCTGAGAGGAGTTTAACTTTTCTTGAAAGCCTCATGGTAGTGTTTGTTGGAGCACTGATGTTCATTGCTAAACACTAAAAACGAAAATCAAGAGGGAGAAACTAACCTGTCACAGGTTATTAATTTAAAGTTCCAAATCAATTTATTTTGGGGCTTTTTTATTACATTGTATATGAAATGCCATAAAAGAAAAAAAAATGAATGTATTCCTTTGTATGTCTAAGCAAATTGGAAAGCTCTTGGGTAATCTATAGAAATGAATTTAAACTAGTAAACCTTTTTTACTTAATCATCTATATTTCATATTCTGTGTGGAGGGAGGGAATTCGCCATCAGCACTTCTTTATTCAGTGTTTAATTAATGTGATGAATGCAGTGCAGTTTGGAGCATGATAGGTTTCCAAGCTTAAGGCAAGCTATGAAGCAGATACATCACTAACAATAATATATATGAATTAATACAGATTTTTAATGCTAGAGATGCCGTGGCGTTCAGGTGGGAATTCGAACATTTTAAAATAGTGCACTCCAGATAGAAATCCAGCTCAATAAATGTTTGCTACGAACGTGGGAGTTGCTGAAGGAGAAGCCAATATTGCATTCCTCAGGTCTAGGGCAGAAAAAGTGGAGGAGTTAAGATGAAGTGCAGATTTGCTCCTAATCAAATCCAGAAGACGTGCTGCAAACCTTATTCGGAGAGATCCGCTAAGTCTGCAGCATGAACATGACAGGCAGGCAAAATTGTGGATTTGATCATTTAAAAACCTGTGGATTCCTGGGGTTTTGGCTACGTTAAGGGCTCTGAGAAAAGACACGCTGAAAATTGCTGAGGGGTGTTACCAGAGCAAGTTGCCAAAGGCTTAGTCTGCTCAGTAATCCAGGGAGCAGCTGGTTGAGCTAACTCCCAGTTAATTACCTCTCCATTTCTGCAATCACTCCGTGGTTTGTTTAGGGCAAGGTGGACTGGAGGGTTTGGTGCTCAAATCATTCAATTTAGTCGCTTGCTGCAGAAAATAAAAGTTGGGAAATAAAGACCTCATTATTGTACATATTTTTTCGTTTAATTCGTTATGGGCATGTTACAAACTGGCTTTGTAATTTGGGTAATCACGCACAAATGTTGGGGTTTGCTGCAGCGTTTTCACATCAAATACTTGCTTGGCTGGAGCTGGCAGGCAGTGCTGGGGCAAGCCCAGCTCACTGAGGGTGTAGATGTGATTGACTAAATGCCCTCATAAATCTTCCAGAGCCAGATCCCGATGGCTTTTCGCGCTCCTCAATGGCCAGGATATGAAAGGCGCTTTTGTGGGTGGAGCGTGGGGATGGAAGTTCTGCATACAGTCGTTTATCTGGGAGGGAAAATGAAGGTATGGCACAACTTCCTGCCATTGAATGGGGTCATTGTAGACCTGTTTCATGCAATGAAGCATCTCAAGTCCTTTGTCCCATCTACTTTATTTAAATACTCCATTGAAGGTCAGCTAAGTATCACACTCAATCCTAATTTCCACTGCTCAGTATAATCCCTGCAGATTATCCTAAATAATTATGCTTTTTCTTTGTCATTTCTTACACAATTCCACGTTAAAATCTCCTACAACACCAGCCTTTTCTTAACTCTGCATTACATCTAAAATCAGCATTTAAAGAAATGTTTAAGTTGTAAAGTCAAGCTCTGAGGAGATTAAGAAGTTCTTGGATCCAGAACACCCAAGCAACCTTAAATTGTCTCCATTCTATAAAGCCTTTAGACATCTGACTGCTCCAAGTTCATGCCCCTTCCAACTACTGTGAAAAAAGAGGTGAGACCTGCAAAAACTGCTCCATTTTGAGGCACAGCCTGGATTCATTCCCTCTGTACTTTCCATCCGAGGCTTTGAATGAAGGAGGGAGTTGTATGGAAAAAAACCCAGCGCGATCATGTAATCAACATTTTCTTGTGTGGAACCACAGCAGCCCCAGCAGCTGGGGAGACCAGACAGAAGAGGGTTCTCCCCCCCACAACTTTGACAACTTATTGTGTGAATCAACCCACCCTTCTCTCAGAAGAGATCTTGAAAGTTTGACAATAATATATTTTGACTTAGTGATGAGGAGTTGTGATGGAAGACTGCAGGGTCACTTGAAAATCCGATATTCCACTGAGAATCTTTTCTAGTCTATGCTGGGAGTTAGAGACCAAATTCAATATCTGTTCTGAGATTCAGACACCCTTGTCCAAATCATCAGATGCTCCTCCAGCCTCTGATTCTGCATTCCCTTATTTTAGCTCGAAGTTTAAAACCAATCAGAAAACGCACACCCCCCCAAAAAACCCTCTTCACTTTTTCTGTGTGGTTCTAAACAACCTTTTCTTCTCACTGCGGTGGTGGGGAGGTCTTCAGGAGCCTTTCCAGTGCCGGATTTGACATCTGTTTTCTGAGGGACTGACTGGAATAGTCTGCCCAAGGAATGATCCAGCTGGCTGAGTATTCCTAGGTGCTGGATTATAATGCAGTGGGGAGGAAAGACATACTTGTGGGTATGGCAGAAAATGCCATTTAGTGTGAAGTATTCCAATGTCACTTTGTTTAGGAAACCAAGCAGCTCTTTGTAAGTAAGATGATTATTTTACATTTTTTCTGTGTTCTCCATAATCCTCGTCCCCAACTCCCCAAAGAGAACAAAAATATGTAAAACACAGTAAGATAATTTTCATGTTGCATCAAGCTATAATCCCTGATAATTCCAGGGTAATGCTGTGGAAGAAATGACCAAACTTGATTCACTTTCTGTTGTGAAATTTTCAAAAAGTATGTTTCCAGCTGACTTTCCTGCTGCTGTACTCGCTTTGCCTGAAATGATTTTGGCTTTCACAGCTTGGGTAGGCTCAGCATGGCCACGAGGGATTTGAAAGACCTCACAGGGAAGACCTCCTACAATCTGTGATGGATGCTGTCCCTTCAGTTGGAAAATTTAGCTCCAAGGAGGTATTAGCTCAGCATCCCAGGAGAGGAATCTGCTCTTGGAAGGGTCTTCTTCAAGACCTTGACCACTCTTTCACCAAGTGGCTTCATGGGAGAGTTGTGCGTGTTCTCTGCAACATCCTCCTGACATCTGAGGGTGTTTCCAACTAGGGAAGGGACAGTTATTTCCAAACCTGGAAGTTCTTTATGGAGAAAGCCCTACTTGTTTCTCTTTATTCAGAAATCATGCATATATATTTTTTGAAAGTGCATTGCTTAAGCCATCTAGAGTTTTAAATGTCAGAACTCCGAGCAGAGCACAGCTCTGGTGTTACTACATTGTTCCAGTGAAAAACCTGACCCATGAAGTGGGTTGAGCAGCTTCCAGTTGATTAAAGATGTTCTCCAGAAGAACAGCTTAATTCAGAGTTGACAAAGGCAACCATGGAAACTATGTCTGCTTCCAATAAAACTCCCTGCCTCCTTGCCAGGCACAGAGGGAAAAAAACCTTCAAACTGCTGGCCATGAACTTGCCTCATGTTTTAGCAGTGCCGCTCCTTCGCGCTGCAGTCACTGAGAAATGACCAGAATATCCCCCGCATCCAAACCCAGGGTGTTCCTGGATACATTTCCTTGGTTTTCCCCCATCCCAGTGGCAGCACATGGCTCTGAGCTGGGCTGCAGGCTGCCTCTCTTCTTTGTGCCAGTCCAATCAGGTCCCAAGCACAAACCGGGAAAAGGTTTGGCCAGAGGTGAATTCTTCCCTCTGCAGACACCCCTGGCTGCACGGGGCGTTAATTCTCCCAAATTTGGAGAAACGCCATGGATGAAGGTGGCAGGTTGGGGTTGGTTGCTGCTCTCTGCTGACAGCGCTGGAGGTGCTGATTTTCCTGCAGAGCAGTGCATCATGCTGGATTCATTTATTGTGCGTTCCGTCCGCGTGTCTGGGATTGATTGGCCGCGCGGCTTTTTGGAATCCCTCTCCAGCAGGGACTCTCTGACATGCGGCTCAAACCCTCAGCTCATCTCAGACCATACTTTTATTACAGTGAGGAGATCTGGGTATAACTTCAGACGGCTGCAAATTTCCAAGGGCCGCGTCCCAACAAGTATCACTTTCCAATTTCATTCCCCTCAAGAAATTCTGTCAACAGCTTCTCCCAATTCCATTAATCTTGTGTTTTACCATCTTAAAGCCTCCCATTCTCTCAACTCCCTTAAAGATGTGACCAGTGTTTCTCCTTGAGTGCTGACAATTACTTTCTCATTCTTGTGTGGAGCTGCTCTCCCTGCTAAGAACCACATGCAGTTTTCAATAATACCTATTCATCAGTAATGTATGGAGTGAGCCAGCTCTGGATTTCCACACCGAGGTACTGATGTATTTTACATACCTTGCCTTACTCAAAAGGGATTTTCTGTCTCTGAACACTAAATATGAGAAGCATTTTTCAAATTCTTTGACAGAATGCTTTTAACATATCAGCAGGGTTAATAAATCTTTCCCATTTGTTCTGTTCACTTTTATTCATAGTGAAGTATTGATCAGGAACAAGCAGGGATTGTGAGGACAGTTCTCAAATGAAAGTGATAGATGGTGCTACCAGGACACTGATACAAATGGTTTGATTTGGAGCTGTACTCCTTTAGCTCCAAGGATTTTCCCCCAGCAGCAAGAAAATCCAGAAAGGGATCATTCAATCACCCCAGACCACCAACCTGTCAGAGCTCTCTACATTAAGTCTTCAGATTGGTTTTTCTTCACCCCTTTTCCACTGTGGTGCTCTTGAATAACACCATCTCTCCAAAATGCAAGCAACTGATGGGGTCCAAGTGACTGATTGAAATTATATTTCACCTTCTGTCCATGCCTCAAATCTGGAATATCCAGAGGGTTTCCCTGCATTGATTTGATTTTTTTCTGGGGCTACCTCTGTGTATGTGTATTCTTTAGATGCACCTTATGCTGTGCAACAAATAAATCAGTTAAAACCAAGGGGAAATTGGAAAGCTGAATGCTAATTTATCATCATTAGAAACATAGAATCACTGAATTTGGAAAGGACCTCTAAAATCATCATGGACTTCAATTTTGATAAAACACAAGGCAGGTCTATTATCCAATAAATATTCATGGAAAAACCCAAACATTTCTTAAGCAGAAATTCTCAATACCTCAAGTCCTTCCGAGAAGATGGGATGGAAAGATTGGTGGCAATAAGGTCCGTGGTGGGAAGAGACAGGATGCTGATCTGAGAGGAGGAATTCAGTCTAAATGTCAGAAATTCTCAGAGACATCTCGGGTTGTGAATAATCTTCTTAGATGCTGGTAAGACATCTCTCATTTAGGGCTTTTAAACCAGCCAGTGCCATAAGGGCATTATCTTGAATTAACAAATTGCCTGAATGACCTAACCATTTTCCATTTCAAGTTTCCATGAGTCTGTAGTTCTATGAATATTTTTCTCTGTTGGTCTTCGTATGAAAAACCTTCTCCACACATCATTGGGTCTTTTCATTGTTTTTTTTTTTTTTTGTGGTCTGGTCCTTGGAATTCCTGTTAAAAATTTTGGTGACACGTTGTGCTTTTGTCAGCCTTGGCGAGGAGGCAGGAACGGCGCACATGACCCGCGGAGGAGAACGGAATGTCAAAATGCAGCGGTGGCATGACAAGAGCCGGCGAAGTTCGGAATTGGGAGTCTATTTTTAGTGGCTGGAGATCGTTCCGAGGTTAAAGGAACATGCAATTCTGGGGGAAGGTGGAGGGAATATTTGCCTTCCCTGGAGGGAATCCAAGAGGATTGCGGAGTAAGAGGTCAGAGGAGCAAGGGGAGGGGAGGGCTATCTGTGACACAGCTGTTTTGGGAAACAAAAAAGAAAAAAAAAAGGAATTGGATGGTAATTCCTTACGTTGCATCCTGGTGAAGCATTTTTCAGGGCGGCGGAGTGAATGAAGCACAGTCATATTTAAGGCATCAGACCACCTACATCTTAACAGATCCACAAATTGATGTTAATGACGCCATTTATGTTTAAAAGGAAATTTAAATTCAGCTGGAAAAATACAATGGATGCTGAAACACTGCCTTACTTGTTCCAACCAGCTTTCTAAAGCAGGGTTTGAGGTGTTTGCTGGAGAAAAGAGCAGAAAGGACCAATCCCTTTAGGGGAGATGTACCTCAGGCAGTTCTTCCCTTCAGCAGGTTCTGACCAACACTGGAAGACCTCAGGTCGGAGCAGTGACGAATTCTTGAGCACAAAAAGGAAAAGAGCAGTTTAATTTTTTTTTTTGGCAGAAAAATGAATGTTTGGGCAGTGTAGAACCTTTTCGGAGATGCAAATTGCTAATTCAACAGGATCTATTCACTCCAAATTAGAGATGCCAAAACTGGGAAAATAGTGGGATTTTTACTTTTTAAGAGATACTTGCAAACTGCCTAACCCTTGCATGGTTTTTCCTTGTGTTTATTTAGTAAATTGAAAGTACAGCATTTTTCTGCTTGTGGGACTATTTTATTGACTCACTTTTCCAACGGGACAGGGAGCAACTCAAAATTTGCAGCAGGAAAAGGCACGGGAGCTGCCTAATTTAGCCACATTTTTCTTTGCCCTGAAGAACTGCAAGCTTTCTCCAAGGAAATGCGGAATGAATGATTAAGCTCCATCTGAAAACAGAGCAGTGTGTGTATTTCAGGGTGTGCACAAGTTAAACTGCCTTTGCAGCAGGTTAAGGACGTGCTCAGGATTATTTCCCTTCACCTGTCAATCCACAGTTACCCACACAAGCTTTGGATGTGCATCCAAGTCCTTCAAAGGTTGTTCTCTGTGTTTGAGGATAGAGCAGAAAGCCAATATTGTTATTTTTGGGCTATTTTTAATGTCGACATACAGAGAGCTCTCTAGATTGGCCATAAATATCCTGTTTGCTTTCTTTGTTTCTCTTTCATTTGGCTCCCTTGGTATCAACCAGACTGTTCTTCCTAAAATGTTTTACTATATCCCTGCTGCTCCCTTTCGAGGAGAAAATCAGGGAAATGCATCCACAGGGGGAAAGGGATATTTATCCAGCAACGAGTAACTTTTAAAAATAGTTAAATCAATTTAGAACAAACTTTCAACAGAGAACGCTCACCTTTGGACAGAGATCAAGAATGGAAACTCTCAGACCAGAAGGAATTCGCGCAGGATGTAATGAGGAATAAAAAAATGTGAGTGGGTCCGGGGGGTGCCAGGACTGAAATAAGGCCAGGTCACCCCGACTGCCAGGCAAAAAATCTGCTCTTTCTCCCTCTCACGCAGCTTACAAATGTCTAGCATTTCGCTGAGAGTGTGAAGTGCAAATCCAAGCGCCCACAAGGATTAATTTACATGCCCGAGTGGGGAGCTGGGCTTAAACAGCACAGCTCAGCCCCGGATCCCACGTGTGCACAAATCCACAGGCAGCCGTTCCAGGGCCCACAGAGCATTTTCTCGTTGTGAAAGGCATGTGTGATGTTGGGCTCATTAGGATAAGATGTGAAATCAGATCCTCCGTTCTTCTTGCTGGGCTCTGACTTTTTGTCGAGCGTCACAAAAGCAGATTGCATCTATTCACCCTCTGCCCACAGCATTGGAGCTGAAATTTATCTCCATCTTCCTTCTAGTTTTTTTTTTTACCTTTACAAATCCTTGGCTCCCTCATTCAGAAGCTCCTGGAAGAGGGAAATTCTCCTATGTGCTTGGGCAGAGGGCTGTTTTATTTTTTTAAAAAACAGACGTTGCATTTCTGACCTTTTCCCCTGCCCATTCTCCAGGCTGGCATGTGCAGACTGCAGGAACTCCTGACTGCTGTCGCTCACACCTGGGCTGAGAGCCTGCCCTCGCCAGGAGGGCTTTGCCTGAGCCTCCCCAGCAAGCTGGGGGGAAAAAGCCTTCCAGCAGCTCCTCTCACCTCGTAAAAACCAGAGTGCGAATTGCCGCCGCATCTGGGAGACCCGGTGGCTTCTGGGGACACTGAATCTCTTCTGTTCTCCCCCCAAAACTGCCCCAAATCCTCAGCAAATCCCTCCCGTTGCCATTTTGGTGGCAGCACCGTTCCATCTCGCAGTGCTCCTCTCCTTCCCGTGCTCCCGTGTGTCACTGGGAGCTCACAGGTGGTGGCACGAGGGTCAGTCACAGTTCCAGGTGATCATCCACCATTTCTGCCCACCTGATCATCCAGAACACAGCTTTTAGGGCCATCCTCAGCACAGGGATCTGCAGATGGAAGGCAGTGGTTACACCGATCCAACCATTGTAGGTGCTCTGGGCAATTGCTGCCAAAATCGGGCAGCAGAAAGCTGGAGAGGGACTTTAGACAAGGGCATTTGCAAGAAAGACAGTGAAAAATGGTTTCAAACTGTAGGAGGGCAGATCTAGATTCGAGATCAGGAAGAAATTCTGCCCTGGGAGGCCCTGGCACAGGTGCCCAGAGAAGCTGTGGCTGCCCCTGGATCCCTGGAAGTGTCCAAGGCCAGGCTGGACAGGGCTTGGAGCAGCCTGGGACAGTGGAAGGTGTCCCTGCCCATGACCTCTTTAAGGTCCCTTCCAACCCAAACCACTGCAGGATTCCATGAGTATGACCTCAGCTGGAAGGCCAGGAATTGTCACAGTGCAGGAACACACAGCAGTGACAGAAAGGCATGACACAGTCATGGCCATGTCAGATGCCTGTGCTCCTCAAGGATAGATAGCACCTGCCTCCCTGGAGGAAAATCCAAGGGAATTGTAGATGCCTTTGTAGCCTTGTCTGCCTTATTAGGTTAAAGGACTCCTGCTCTGGCCTTCGCCTGAGGGTATCCAGTTGCCTGTGCCCAGCAGGAGCTGAGGTATGCTGAATTAAGATGATGTATTCTGCGGACAGGTGCAGAAGGGAGCCATTTCTTCAGACAGGAGGAAAAAAAAAAAAAAGATGGTTAGAAGGTTTATCCTATGCTACAGAAAACCATATAACAGGGACTTCAGTATTTATTATTCTACACATTTTGTAAGTTCAGTGTCAGCTCTTGGCTGTGGATGGTGGGATTGATGCTCCGTGGGAGTGAGGACTTTTGTTGTTTGGAATATTTTGACTTTTCTGAAGAGTCCGTGGCTTAGTGGGGAAGGACCAAGGTGCTGCAGGGGGCTCAGGTGGGCAAACAGGAGCATTTCTGGCAGCTAAACCCATGGGATGGCCTGGTCCTGCTCAGTGACAGATGTCCCCATGGCACTGACCCTACATCCCACACTGCAGCAGAGAAGTTTGCTCACTGCAATCCCTGACATGCTCATTATTATCTCTCCATGGCACTCTTGAGGGGAATCTCCCACCCCAGATATTTTACCCCAGCAGTGCCACCCTCCCTGACAAACCACGGGCACTCAGGAGCCAAAAAGCAAAGGTTTTGCGTAGTCAGCATTGCTGTGGTGGCTCTCAGGACAATCTGGGCAGAGTGTGGTGTGTTTATACATTGTCCCTGAGTGACAATCCCCCTCAGAGTCCCCCAGAGCCATCAATGCTCTGAGGAGTCAGCAGATGAGCTGGAGTGGTTAAACTCATTACCGCCAGGTTAACTCCCATTGTGGAGCTCCTGGCTCGACATCAGAGGGCAATAAAACACCAAGAGCAACACGATGGCTGTTCTGATCAGGAAATTTGGGACATGTGTCATTAGAGGGAACAAACAGGGCAGCAGAGGTGTCTGGCAGCAGCGCTGCTGAGTGTTCATTGCCATCCACTCCCCCTCCATGTTCCTCTAATGCCCTTTATCAGCTTCCTCCGCTGCTGGGTGCAAACAAAGTCTGGCCCTTACCTGAGGGTCAGAGAGATGAGAGACAGTGTTAGACAGGATATTCCCAGCATTTTCAATGCTTCCTCTTCGGTGGGTTATGAATGTCTGACTGACACGGCCAAGCGAAAGCGCTGCGGGTTCCCGCGGGACCCGTGTGGCTGTAGAGCTCGCAAACATAATAATAACAAAGCCATAAATTCTGACCTGTGGTACAGTCCGAGCCGAATAACAGCTCCCCAGCTGTGGAATATGTGCCCTTGTTGTGTGAAGGTGGCAGCCCCGGGGGTAAAGTTCACCTCGTATTTGTCAGGTTGCGTAGAGCCAGGCCCGTTTAATGATAGAAAAGCAGCCAAAAGCCCCAGCAGCAGGACAGATGCCCAACTGTGTTCTCAGGCTGTTATGATCTGCAGAATATTTTGTGAGGAGAGAAAGCTTATAAAAATACGTGATGAGGGACAGATAACAGAGGCAGGGTGGAAAGTGGTGGTGATACCGTGGCAAGGGATGGGTTTATCCCCTACAAAACACCCAGGATTTTTGTATCTCCAGAGCTTTACCCTGAGCTTCAGTGCCTTCAGGACTTGGGGACTGGAAGCAGCCCAAAAGGCTGAAATAACCCATGGCTGTTCCTGCTTCTTTCTGCAGATTTCTTCCCAGCCAAAACCCTGCAGCCCCAAAATCCTGAAAGGCATCAGGAAAGACCCAAAGCTTGCAGAAAGGCAGGGAACTGCACTGGGTGAATATTAGGGAAGAGCCATGAGCTAATTCAGACCCTTTCCAGCAGAGTAGAAAGAGTTGGACACATGGGAAGCCCCCGAGTAGCCCATGCCTGCCTTGGGAGGTGCTGGGATGGGCTGGCAGCAGGGAGATGCTCAGGGAGGAGTCGGGGAGAAAGCTCATTTGGGTCTGCCGTCATCAGGAGGGGATTTTCCAGGGAAAAGGGATTCACTTGGGAGACTTTTTCATCCCCCCACAGCCTCTGCCAGACTGGGATCGTGTCCACCTCCAGCCTCAGTGACAAGCGGGAGCGGGCTGCGCGCCATCCGGAGAAGGAAGGACGAGATGATTTGTTTTTGTGTGTGTTTTTCTTTCCATGTCTGCTCCTTGGAAGGAAACATGTCTGCTCCGAGAGAACAATGCTGCCCAGGGCCGTGGGAGTGAGCTGCTGGGGTGTGCGAATCCCAGCTCCCTGCCCGTTCCCAGGCCGGCCCTCGGCCCCTTCGCGAGGGTTAAATCCTAAATGAGGAGGGCTGGGGGCACTTGGGGAGTGCAGCCCCTTCCTCCCTTCGTGGGGATGTGGCACTTGCCATCCCTAAGCTGTCAGCAGGGATGCTCTTTCCTGAACAACCCCGAATCCCCAGTCTGCACCCCATAACCTGCAGCGTTACCTCGAATTTTTCCTCTGCTTCTTACCCCAGATGCTCTCCCTGGACTTCTCTTAGAGCTGTTTCTTCTCCTCCCCTCCATCCACATCCCAATGGACTGATGAGGACAACAAAATGGGGCTAGGACAGCCACCAATCCAACAGGACAGTCCACCAATTCCACCTCCCTCCTCTGGAACCAGGCGCAGCTAAGTCAGATCTCATCTTGAGACAGCAAATCTCCCTTCAAAGCTGTGAAATTCCTACCACACATTCCATATCTGTTCATCACACCAAGTTTTGCACATCATCCTCCCCTAAATCCTGCCTTTGGAAGCACAGAGGTCTCCATGGGCTGTTGCAGTCCAGCCAGGTCATGTCTTGCTCTGGTGCTCTCCACACATCCAAATTTTGAGGTGAAATTTGGGCTGCAGCCTGCTAACCCCACTTGGAATGGCTGTTTGTGCTATCTCAGGGGTACAAAACAGCGTTTCAGGGATTCCCAGGCAGCTCTCTCAAGCTGACTAAAAGCACTTGGCATAAATTAGGGAAGATTCAGAAAGGCTTTAATTTCTATCTGTGCCTGAGTAGTGCAGGACTGGGAACAGGAGGTGCTGTAGAGGAGTCAAACACTGTGAATTTGGAGTCATTGGGATGAAGGGGATTGGCAAGAGGTGCAAAGATACATTTGGGAGAGTTTAGGGCTCCCAAATCTCTAGACAAGACCAAACACATTCCAGCAGCAGGGATTAGCCAGACATTTTCCTTATTTTACAGCTTTCTTTGTCCCCTCGTATCTCCTCTGTGACTGCAGCCATTTGAGCCCAGCCGTGCCCAGGGTGGGGAAGACTTTGGAGGGAGATTTTCCTCTCTCCCAGCAAAATAAAGCCCTTTTGGGGTCCTTCCCGGTGATCTCTAAGGCCTGCAGATCACCTTTAACACAAACCCTTGCCCTGGCACCTCAGGGAATGCCTGAACAAGGCTCCCTAACACATTCCCGTGTCCTCCCCAGAATTTCTCCCGCCTAGTCCCGGCTGTCCCGGCGCTGAATGGGACCTTAGTTTTCAGGATAAACACATCCATCACAAAGCTGTTTGGCACCACCAGCCCCTCCGTGAAACCCCTTTTGAGGACTCTGTGCCCAGAGATCACATCTCTGCTCCACTTTCCACTCCCCCACCTGCTTTTTCCAACGCTCCCCAAGCAAAATCCCGCATTTCCCAAGAGCGGGAAGAGGCACAGGAAAACAAGGGCCACTTTAACCCCTATTTTAAAGCTGCAGTTCCCTCCTGGTTTGGTATATTTAGCTTGGGCACAGTTCTGAAACAAAAGGTACAAAGGAGCCAAGTTGTTGGGGCAGGGGGAGGGAAGAAAGTTGGTTTGATTTCGAGAGCCTTGGAAGATCATTAAAATTTCATAACAGGCAGGGGAAAAAAAAAAAAAAAGCAAACCTTGTTTGCTTCTAAGGTCTCTGGTGTTTAAAGAGCTAGAGACAAAACTGCCGAGCAGAATATTCCAGTTTATCCCGTGGAATAGGAAGGAATGGCCCCAGACGTAATTACAAGTAAGTAGAGCAGCGAGAGAGAGGGGGAAAAGCTCAGGAAATCTGATGGCTAAGAAAGTTTTTTCCGCCAGAGTTTAATCAGTTTGCCCAATTGTTTGTTTGCGGTGATTTTTCTGATCTGCCTCGGCGAAGGGTTGGGTATTTTGACAGCAAAAACGGGTGGGATGGGGGGAATCTTGGCTTCTGAAATTTGGGAAATTTGGGTTGTGAGTTTGCGGGGCTGGGCTCGAGGGATGGGGTTTCAGCAGTGCACTCGCTCCTCACCGACTTTGGAGTTTTTATCTGCTGAACAAGCAACGGGAGAGAGATTTTTACAAAAGCAGGGAAATGATATCTCATTAATATCCCTACCTAGCAGAAAAAGAAGGGAATAATAACATTGTGGTTCTAAAGCAGCAGGGAGATGATGATGAATGTGAGGCTGTACATGAAAACTATACAAGGCTGTATAGATTTCAAAAAGATCTGTGCTATTTCTGTTCTTGGGCTTCACTCTTTAAAAATACATTACCACTGAAATGGAATTTTAGAAGGGAATAACAACGTTGGCAAAATATTTCTTTGAAGCGCAGAACTCCTGATCTGAAAAACAAAATGGGTCGTAAATCACAGAACACATTAACAGCCACAAGATATATGGAAATCGAACATTATAAAATATTCTTCTCGGTACAAAATAACATTAAAACCAGTGTTTTATAGTGATACAAATGCTAGCAAAGGGATTATATTCCTGTCAAGGTTGTAGGTCAGTTTCATTCTAAAATCACTGTGTGGTACTTTAAAAAAATCATTAATAGTGATTAGATATTTGTATATATGACATCAGACTTATTCATGAGAAAGAGACACTTATAGGACTGTATTTCGTATTTCTGTTTCATTATGAACCTACTTTTAGTTGTCTGCAGTTTGTACAACATTGCTGTATTTAAGGCATAGTTCTTGCAGCAAAAGATATGTAACTTAATTTTCTGTTTTGTTTTACCAAAAAAAACCCAAACTCTAGAAAAAATAATCTTATTTATAATTTTCTGCCGTTAAAATGATTGCTAAATAACTTTCAAGCTGAACACAATTATATTGAATTATTTCTTGAAAATGCACAATATTTTCTGTTTTTTTAATGAGTAGAGCTTATTACCCTTCCTCTTTTTATTCCTAATACACATACGTTGTACCCGTAAGAGCAGCTTTACAATCAGAGAAAGCATTTTTAAAGGAATATTGTTAAATTCAAAACAAAATCCTATTATCTCTTGTGGGACTTGTGCTCCTAAATTGTTCCTCTGATTTAAAACGTCCATCCCACGAGGAGGATTAATTATTCTTTTAGGATATCGTTTTCTCCTTATTTTTCTATCTGCTGGGAAAAGATCAGCTTCCCTCCTTTTCACTTTTAACATGAGATTATTTCCGAGGATTGTCCATCTGCAAACTCCGCTCATTTTTGCAAGGAGTTTCCCAGAGAGGAGCCTGATCCAAGCTGTGTTGGAGTTAATGAGTCATTTCTATTTGCTGTAAAGGGATTTGGAGCTGAGCACTGGACTCCTTACAAGCTGGAGGCTGAACTTTCACAAGAACATGAATTTTATCATCTTACAAAATCAGGAATATGACCATGGAATAATTTAGCCTGTAGCTGGAGAGAGTAGTTTGGTCTGATAATGATATTTTCCTCCATGTACTTTGTGTTTATCAGTGGCTTTGTGGCTAACTGATTCTGTCAGCTGATTTCTCACCCTTGTGTTAATAAAATACCCCACTTTGGCATTGTGTTTGTGTAGGAAAACGACAAATTTTTAACCTGACTCTGATTTTCTTATTTGTAAAAATTAGGCAACGGTATTACCCACAAAAGACCCCCATCCCACAATTTGGTAATTAACAGAATAGCCTGAAATCTCACTGCCTCTATTAGAAAAACGAGCAGTCTGTGGGATTACAGCAATTCTGGAGGTAGTGAAGGCTCAAATGCTTTTTGCTCCTTTTCTCTCTCACTTTCCTACTTTTATTCCTCTCCGCGGGGCACAAAGCTCCCATTGGGAGCAGGAGGAAGGTCTGGAAAGGTCAGCTCGGAGCCAGCAGGGTCTGCACACAAGGCCCATGTTGTCACACCAGCTCTGCTCAGCACTGCCCACCCAACCTGGGTCTCCGTGCAAAAAAAAATGAGGCTGATCCTGCTGGAACGTGGCATTCCCGGGAGCCTCCTGGGAGCCAGGGCAGCGAGTCCTCCTGATTTCAGAGCTATTATTGATGATGCTATTCTTATTTACAGGGATTCACTGCCTCCCTCCTCAGCCTTTCCCTTATTTCTGCATGGAAAGAAGGCTCCCAGAGGAACACCTTCGTAGGGATAATTGGAGCATGGACTTTGGCTCGAAAAAGGAACCTCCTTCAGGTTGTTTTTCGGACAGGAAGATTTAAAAATGCAATTCTTCTTTAAATGCGCCCCCAAAAAGAGAATCAGTGGGTGCGGTTATTTCCAGATAATGCCATTTATGAGCCCAGGAGTCTTCTGGGATTTTCCAACACAGCTGTGGGTACCCGAGGGTCCCATCCCCTTGTGCTGGGGAAGCTGTCACTGCAGGACTCCTCTCCCTAATCCATGCTCCAGAACTTTCTAAGTTGTGTGAGCCACCCCAAAAAATAATTTAAAGACATTTTCAACCAACAGGCTTGCCTGGGATAAGTGAAAAGCTGGTTTTTATATAATTTCTGCTCTTTCTGTGCAGGAGACAGTGCAAAGGGTGCAAAAGAGTGCAGAAGTGCTGGGGCAAAATGTGGGGGATGGTTTCCAATCCCACTGACTTCCCACTCCGCTCCCACCCCTGGACAGAAATCTTGGCTGGCTCGGGGATGCAGTTTGCAACCTCTCTGCTCCACCACTTGTAAATAAAGGCCTTTTTATCTCCGGGGTTTTGCAGTCAGAAGAAAGTTATCTGTGGCCGTAAAGAACACATCTGTCGGTGGCTCTGTTGAGGGCAGAGCAGCCAAGGGCTCAGCATGGCATGGAAATGCTTCCAGCTTGGAGCCACAGGTATGTCCTGTTCCTTCCCTTTGTCCAGCACACTTGATCCTGACCCTGCTGTTCTTTCTGGAGGGTGGCACCTCCGAAAATGCCAAATGTCTGATTTTTTTGTACTTTAAAAAACTGTCCTCCCACGAGACAAAAGATTTTTGTTACAATATCTCCAAAAACCCTTAAATTCCCAGAAAATGCCCTCGGCATTGGTGTTGTTACCACAGCTCCAGCAGCCCTGGAGAGGATGAAGCTCCTCATCCTGAGGTGCTCCTCAGCTCAGCTCTGTCCGCAGCAGGGGAGGGACAGGGATGGGGCTGGAGCAGAAAAATGAGGTAGTAATAGGTTGGGGAGCAGCTGGAAACCCCAATCTGCCCAATTCTGCAGAGGCAGCTGCCCTTGCCTGCTCCCAGCGAAATCCCTTCCTCCTGACAGTTTGCTGAAAAGATTTCCATTGTGTGCTGCTTAGCACATCTGGGGATTTATTGCAAGCTGATGCTTTCTGTTTTCTGTCTCAGCGACACCAACAGAAGATGCGGAAGGAGGATCCGTGCCAGATCTCTGATCCACGCTGCATCCAAATGTGGTAAAACCCTGGAAAGCACTGACGTAGGAGAGCCCTGCTTGTCCTGGTCTGATCCTGAATGACACTGACACCCACCGACTTTTCCCTGCAACAGATGCTTAGGAAAAATACGAGGGTTTGGATAAACGATAGGAAGAAAAGGTTTATTTCCAAAACAGAGCCTTTAAGTACAGGGCACGGGTGTGTGTGGCAGGGATGGAGCACAACACTGACCAGATTCCTCACGTGTCCTGACTTTATTGCCACACTGAATATGGAGAAAGGGAATGGATAAAACATTCCCAGGCAGGAATGAAGCCCAAATCTCATCTTTTCAGACTCGGTTTGGGAACAAGAAGGGATGGTGCATGGCAGAGAGAACTTCCCTGGTGATATCCAGATGTCCCTGTCCTCCCCACCCAGCAGTTGCCCTGGCAAATGGCTGATGGCTGGGTTGTGTTGAAGCAGAAAATAGGGATTTTTCAGCTGGACAACAGGGAATGCACATCCCAACGCCTTTCCCTGCCCTTTACCTCAGCTGGCCCTCTGCAATAGGCTGCAGGGAAATCATGTTCCCAATGGCAGGAACACAAAATAACTCATGATGTGCCTCAAACTGTGAGCAGGGAGTATCTGATCCTGCCCAAACACAGACCTGCTTGCTTCAAAGGAGGCAATATTTACACTGTAATCAACATCTAATTCCTTTTCCCAGCCTAAATATTCCCTTCTGTGCTCGGCCACGTTTTCTGCCCATCCAGAAAATCTGCACGAGGTGGGGTGGGTGAACGTGTGGATGTGAGCAGTGCCCAAGGGAATTTCTGCATCCCAGGGGTCATCCCAAGGGCCCCAAGCCCTGACACCCCAGGATCAAGGATTTTCTCCTGGCTCATTTCATTTATAACCACCAAGCTTGGACAGGGCTACTGAAAATCCAGATTTCTGTGCTTTCTGCACTTTCTAAATTACAGTTTTGTCTCGTGTCAGTGAGAAAAGAAATACTCTCCTTGCCCCGAGGATGGGGAAATAGGAGCAAAGAACCAAATTGCAGCCTCAAAGTGCAATTTAGAACTCCCAGGAGGCACAAGATCCCCCTCTTGCCATTGCTTTGCTGACTTCAACATCTCAGAATGACCAGCTGGGCAGAATGAAATCCCTTCCATTCTCAGATACTGGGATAAATATTTAATAAATAATCAAATTAAACCCGAATGTTGCTTGTATTTATTTTTTTTTTCCTTGGGTCAGCATCTGTAGCTTCTCGTGCTGCTTTTTGTGAAACAGCTTTATTAACCTATTACGAAAGCAGGCGTTTGTAATGCAGCAAATTGAAGTTTCACAGTCAATGGATGTTTTGTGGCCTGGGAAAAAGTAAACATCAACTAGAAAAGTCACTTGTGCCTATTCTTGTTTTTGCCCAATAAGAATTAATATCAGATGTGTAAATGGTGGAATTCCTTGAAGGAAATGCATCTCCTTTGTTAAGGGACTGTTAGCTGGAAACTCCAGAGCCTCAGATGATGTAATAGCCAGACGTCTGCAGACTTTTAGAACAATTGTCATTTATTTCCAGGAATAAGAGGAAATTTCTTTCTACTTCTCTTCCCACATCACTCATTCTAGCAGGGAAAGATCCTTTCCAAGGCATTTCAGCAGTCACTAATGGCATAGTTCTGTATGGGTCACTCCACTCAACAGATGGATTAGGATCTAGTGTCAAAGTAAGGAAAAATGGAGAAGAAATCATCATATGAGGTTGGAGACAGACTGATGAGTCCACCCTGCTGATAATATTAAATTATCCAGGAGCTAAAGACGAAAGGTGACTGTGATGAGATGCCAAAAATCCATCTGGAAGTCCATGGCTGAGTGAGAAAATGTCAGGTGAAATTCAGGATAGATAAATGTCAAGTGATGGACACAGGGGGGGAAGGTGCTGGAAATCCTCTAAACTGACTCTACACTCTGTCTTACACTCTAAACTAACTCTCATCATTGAGGAGAGTTAGACCTCTGAGAGTGGTTATCCTGGGATATAGTTTGGATTTGTAACGCTCAGGAAGCAAAGTGAATGTTAGAAATTATCGAGAAATGAAGAAGAGATAGACACATACATACACACATACATACATACATACATACATACACAGAAATGGTGTTATTTTATAAACCTTGGGTGCATCTCCACCTGGAACACCTGAAATCCTGCAGCTCCTAAAGGAACCAGTCAAACTGGAACACACTTAGGGGATGGCGCCAAGAGCAATTAAAGACTCAGTCCTCGGTGTGAGAACGATTAAAAGGATTCTGTTTCTTCAGCCAGAAGAGAGATGACTGAGAGGATGTGATGGCCTTCTCAGGAATTAGGAATGACAAGGAAAGAATAGCAAGCAGCTGTTTGCTGTTTTTGGTCTAACGCAGAACTCAGAAGCATGAAATGAAGCTGGTGGCTGGCAGTTCAAACCGAGCAGGAGCGATCCTCGACACCATGCTTTGTCATCCTGTGGAGCTCCTTGCCACGGGATCCTGGGAGTGCTAAAAGTTTACTGGAGGCATTCAGGAAAGAAAAACTCATCAGAGGTTTTTAAAATCCATCTGGGTTTTGTATTAAACAGAAAGGCTCCATGTCTGGTTCAGAGAGTGCCTGAGCCAGAAACCACTGCAAGTTGGGCAAGTGTTTTGGGGGAAATATCACTGTAGGACTGACCTACATTTGTACTCTTTGCTGGGCTCTCACTACTGCTGCAGATAGGAGGTTATTTGGCATGGGCTCCCAGCCTGACCTGTTAAAGCTGTTCATATCTCCTTGTGAGCCCAGACTTCCAAGTGATAAGTAATTCCAGACAAATGCATTCCTTATGTTCTCTCTTAAACGTAATAATAATGTTAACTATTAAGTCAGGTGATGACAAGCCAGTACAGAGAGGCCTCAGGTCTTGAGCTTCTCCTTTCCCAGTTCTGATTTCCTTTGCTCTGGGTTAAGGTGACCCAGGGCAGCCCACAGGTGCTGTAGGGCAGGTCCACATGGGTGGACATCGAGTCCCTCTGCCAGTCTTGGCACCAACAACCTGTGCAGGGCCACCAAGAGACGAACGGAGATCATTAATGCACAGCAGGGCACTGACAGGGCTGATGTGGTGTCCAGGCTCACTTTACTTTGCATCCGAAAATCACAGGTCGAGGAGCTGTGTCCAGATTTCCTCCCACTACCGAGCAGCTCTGGTGTGCTGCTGTAGCTCTTGGAGCTCAGGGGATTTCAGCAGGGAGGAAAGCTCAGTTAAAAACATTCCTTTTGGCTCTAAACCAACAGGGACCTCCATAAGAGATATTCACAATCTTGTGACCAGCTCCTCCAACTTTAATTGCCTGGCCAGGAAGATTAAACCAGCTACGATGGTTTCTGGGCAGATCTCTCTGTGTTTTAGTGAAGCGTTTGATAGTCCCATAAAATCTTATTTGAAAGCTTGACTCAGTCTGGTCTGGATGTGAGCACTTGTCTGTGGTCTCTGCATTGGCTGGAGCACCATAAACCAGGATAAAGTTTGATATGTCACATTTGAGGAGATGAAGGAGGTGGTGGTTGGAGAGGGAAGTGCATTAAGCCCGACTTTATCTAATTTCTTCACGGATACATTGGAAGACACAGCAAACAAAATGTGCTTCGTTGGATTTGCAGATGGGGGAATGCTCGGGAAAAACACAGGAGCTGAACTACTGGCAAAGCTTCAATAACTTGTTCAATAACTCGTTTAATAACTCAAACACCTCGAGCAGAAAAATCTCCATGCATGAAGGGGTATGTGACCACCACTGAGGAGAACAGCTGATCTCTGCTGGTTGTAGTATATGGCAGTGGAAAATTTGTCCTTTAAGAGACTCCAGAAGGAGAGATGGAGCTGGATCAACCATGGAGAGAGCAGTTTTCCAAAGTATCCTAACGGTGATCATCTTATTTCCTGAGTGCTGTTCCACTCGAGGAACCTCAGCAAGGAATCAACGCCACAGAGGGAGCTCTGGGAGAGAGGAGGGAAGGAAAAGTAAAAATAATTTTTAAAAAGCAATAAAAATAATGAAGAGCCAAAGGGGAACGGCTTACGAGAAAAGATTAAAATACCTAAATATGGCTAAGTTGGCCAAATTATGACTAAGGGAGGATATGATAACTGTCTGCATGTATATGAGGTCTGTAAACCACTAGGAAAGGAAAGGCTTTTTTTTTGATTGGCATAAGAAGAAATTTCAGAGAAATCCCATTAAATTAAACTAAGGAAAATATTGAATGAATAACGGGAATTGTTCCTAATGGTAAACTTGACCAGAATTTGCAAAATGTTTTATATAAATTGATCTGAAAAAAACATCAAGGAGATGTGAGAAAGCTGCTTGGATCCCAGTTATTAAAGATATTGGCTTCTCTTGCTTCCTGCAGCAAAGCAAGGAACAAGAACAATCGAACTCACTGCAAAGGGTTTGGCTCTCTTTGTTTTCTGGTGCAGGAAACCAACGATTTTAGAAAACTCTGCCAATGGTCTCGTTTTTAAAAATGCAGCGAGTGTATCCAGAGAGCTCAGTCACAAAAGAACACGGGTTTCTGAGGGCTTGGGGCCGAGTCTTCCGTCTTTCCAGGTTTTCAAAATATTTCTCAGCAAACGCAGCCAGAACACCCTGCGGATGTGCTGCGGCCTGGAGAGCACAAGGTGTGATAAACGAGGGAAGGGGCATCATTTACATTCCCAGCACAAACATCAGCCCATGCAGGACAAACTGGTCCAGCTCCAGCTTCCTTGAAGTGGTTTTTGACCAGAATTCCCAGCGAGGAGCCCAAACGTGGGCGAGAATTCCCGTGTTGTCTTTGTGGTACACCCAAACCACAGGTGGAGTCTGTATGAGCTGGGGAGTGCCCACATCACCTCAAGGCCCAGCTCTCGTACTGGGAGACGTCTGGAGCTGGCAGAGGCAACGTCACACGGAATTCCTCCTTGGCACTGGGACCACGTTCCTTTCACAAAACCACTTCCACTGGTGGAAGCTGAGAGTGAGTCCTTCTACTCCTCCGGTGTGACATCTGATCGAGGTGTCCTTGGTGGCTTCTCTTCCAACAGGAGCCACGCGGCAGATTGAACCCTCGAATTATGGAATCATTTGATTTGGAAAGAACCTTAAAGATCACCTTGTCCTGACCCCCTGAAATAAGCAGGGACATCATAGAACCATACCATGATTTGGAAAGAACCTTAAAGATCACCTTGTCCTAACCCACTGCAACAAGCAGGGCCATCATAGAATCATACCATGATTCGGATTGGACGGGACCATAAATATGATCTTGTTCCAACCCCACTGCAACAAGCAGGGATATGACAGAATCATACCATGATTTGGATTGGTCAGGACCATAAAGATCATCATATTCCAGCCCCACTGCCATGGGCAGGGAGACCTTCCAGCAGAGCAGGTTGTTCCCAGCCCCATCCAGCCTGATCTGTTCGGCTCCATCTGACCCTGGATGTTTCATGGATGGAGAAAGGAGAGGTCCTTGACAAACCTGTTGTGCCAAGATTTGATTTCGGCCATGAACAAGTGAAAGAAGATTTTAACACTGGCATGTTGGATTTAAAAAAAAAAAAAAAAAAAAGCAGGTGGGCAGATGAGACCTTGGGGACTCCTCCAGGCATCAGGACATTTTCTTGCTAATATTGCAAGATCAAGGTTTTACTTTGAGAACCTTGAGTTTCTTAGACCCTTCTTGAAATTTCCTCTTTGGTCTTAAATGAACTGATTCTCCAAAGAACTTGAAGGCTGTGCATTTCCATTGAAGTGATAGCAGGGAAGGAGGGAACAGACCTCATCTTTCTGAATCTCTGAATTTTGTGTCACTTCATCGCCACCCTACGAAGGCTGTGCTCTTAAATCAGTTCTCTATCAAATCCCGGGATTGCTGCAAGCTAATCAAATCCATGGAGGTGGCTGGCATCAGTTCAATAATATGGATTGTATCAAGACTCAGGATTTTCATATTTCAAAGAATGTTATGATTTTTAAAATCACAAACAGGGCCGTATTTATGCGCAGCCCCTTGCTGTGTGCTACATTATCCACTTAGACTCACATTACAAAAATAAGCTGTAAACACTTTTGATGAAAGGGTTGGACACTTCGTTTACACCCCGAGAATGGACTTTTGTTTTAATGCCCAATTTCACTTCGGTATTTAACCTTTCCCCCCTGTTTTACATATATTCTGTCATTTCGTTCCAGCTTGCTATTTATTTATCTTTGTGCAGGGAGAAAAAAAAAGGGGGAAATAATTTTTTTTTTAAAAAAAAAGGATAAGTAAATACATTTACAAAAAAAGTGTTCACTCAGCTCTTAGCTAAATGTATGCAGCAAATCAGAGTCTGTTTACCCTGCAAGTGTTTTGGTTGGGGTCTTAGATGATTTCCATTGGCCACGAATGAGCATCAGCTGAAAGCAAAACGAAAAACCTTTTACCTGTCAAGGCATTAATTAAAGTTTAATTAGCTCCTGTTTGTGCAGGGCTTTGAAGACATGAAAGCGTTTTGGAACTCCTGTGTGTGCAAAGGCCTGCACTGGCTACTTCTGGAGCAGTTTTTGGCATTGGAAATACCCAGGATGGAATGGGGGCTCACGGCATCGCAGCGAGGGCTCACCGGCCAATGCCGTCCCAGGGTTGCCATGGCAATGCAGAAACAGCACATCTTGGCCACTCTGTAAAATCAGATTTTCATATATTTTTAAAGGTTGGAATCCACCCTGCTTGGCTTGGGCTCCCCCACAAATGAAGCATTGCCTCCTTGTGCCAGGAGAGCTGGGACCGAGCTCCGTGTCGCTCGTTGAATGGCCGCAAGCATCCCAGCAAGGATGAGGTCTTCATCACAAGGTCCAGCTTCTTGTGCAGCAGAGCCCACCCCAAAAGCACCTAAAATAGGGCAAAAGAGAAAATTTTGGCATACTTGGTGCCCTTTGCTCTCTGAGCGACCGCACTGAAATCAATATTGTTCATAAATATTGGCAAAATTATTCCCTCATGCCAGGAAGTTCGACTTTTTATGGATTTTATTGTTCCTTGTAGGCGCTGTGGCAGAAGAAAATGCTAAAGGAGAGCTTTGAAGCAAGGAAATGAGCAAGTTGGATGGAGCTTTACGGTGGGATCTCCTCCCAGCTCTGAGAAACAGGGTGAGGAAGAAAACGGACAGAGTGGGGTGGTGGATATTGCTGTTAAGAGGCGGTGGCTGGAAGGCTGCAGAGGGAGAGCTGCATCTTGGGATGAACAGGATACAAGAGAAGAAACTAATCAAATGGGCTCTCTAGAGAGATTTTCCATAGATTCCTGATTATCATCTGAAATTTTTTCTGAACCACCAAATTCTCCCCCTTTATTTTTTTTTTTTTTTTTTTTTTTTTCTGATGTTTAGCCATCACTAATTGTAAATGAGCCCTTTGGTTTCCTCTGCTCCCAGACCTTTAAACTGCCCAGGCACGATTAAACAGTAAAAAATGTCACAGAATTCGCAGAGAGGGAGAATAATAGCGAAATCTGTTCCTCATTTTTTTTATATTTCTTATGGGATGCGAACCGTTTACTCCCTAGTAATTGCAGATGTTAGACTGAGACTGTAATAATGTAGCTGGCAATAGCTGTTGCTTTACCACAAAAAGCTTCCCAGTAGCATTAAAAAGACAACAGAAACAATAGTTTCAACACATTCATCTGTACCAGGATTCTGGAAGCACTCAGGCTACTGATTTATCATGTAAACTTTTGCTGGTGTACGTAGGAACTCCAAATATTTTCTCATGCTGTTGCTGAAGAGATGACAATCTCACATTGTCTTCCATCATGTAATCTCTCAAATTTGCAGACAAATTTTGCCTTCCCATGGATTAAAAACTCTTTAATTTCCGTCTAGTAGATACCGGAAAACACATGCTTTAATATTGCCTTTTTTTTCCCCTTAATATTTGTGCTTTCTGGTTTCTTTGCCCATGTCAATCTGGTGTGCTGGGTGGCAATTTTGAATTCATTATCTAAAATTCACTGCAAAACAGCTTTTAGGTCCTCCTGGCCTGTGAGCTGTCCTGCATAACATGAACATAGGTGACACATAAAGCAAATAACACCCTAAAATCAACCCTTCCAAATTTTATCACACATTTTAATGTGCCAGGCAGGACCAGGCGCATATCACCGTCCCTTCAAAGTGCCCCATTTTTGTCACAGATGTTTTGCATAAATAAATGCTGTCATCCAGGCTGATTAAATCAATACATCTGTATCAACTCGCAGTTCCTGGCGGCGCGTTCCAGAGGATGCCTCCTGCTCTCGCCGCAGCCTTTGAAAGCGCAGATAGAAACAAATAATAACAATAAAACCACCTTGTTTTTCCCAGGTTGGCTTTTCATCTTTATCTAAGCATAACAGTGGCTGTGCTGATTGTGCTGGAGGAAAACAACGCGCGGATAACGCGGCTGAGGCCGTTCCAGCCCAAGGTTATCCATCTGGTGGTACTGCAAACCACAGGAGCGGAGCTCAGCTCCAGTGTCATCAGATCCCCAAGCTGGAATGCTCTCCCACTACAATTTAGGTTTTCCAGCCATTCCTTTCTAATCCAGCACTCATGGAGCGAAGCCTTCTTTTCTTTCCATCCATTGTTGCATATTTGCGTGTTTGGGTTCGGTAGTGCGAGATTAGGAAATTACAGTTTGAAAAAGGGCCTGGGGCTGTGGTTTCTGGTCGTGTTCGCATTGCAAGGAGGTCACTTCTCCATTGATACTTGCTGAAAGTAATGAGATTTGGAGCATGCCAGTAATAATATCACATTGTGTATCTGCTCGGTGCGTCTGGATATCTTCAGAGTTTCTATCTATCGTGTGAGTGCTTAGTAATAATATTAACAGTGTGACACTGGGACTGGGAACTGGGATTTTAGGGACTTTACAGCTACCAGGGGAAAAAAAGTCTCAGAGATAATGTTCACAGTTTTGCATTCAAATTAATAGCAAGTAAACAGATGAGTAACGTATGGCAGGAATGCTCTGCACAGAGGACAGGCTCCCATCAGGATTTAAAGATCACATTCTCCTCTGGCTGCTCATTTCTGCCTCACTTCCTGGGCTTACATCATTTATGGAGCACTTCCTGAGCTGGTGGCAGTGAGTCCCCATGGATCTGTTGCATCTTTCAGTGCAGAGCAGAAACTGGTCCACCCAAACTCATCACGAGCCACCGGCAGGCTGAAATTTGGACCCTGATGCCAGTTATGCTGATTTGACTTATTTTTATATGTGGTTGTACTTGGTCTGGTTTTGAGAATAACCCTAAATTCTGGGGCTGTATCCACAGTTATGTTGATGAAGATTAGAGATAAGAGATCCAGGATGTACCGTGGCAAGGCATAAACTCTGTTGGAAAAAAAGCAATATTAATATTTCCTCTGTCTCTCACACATCTTTGGTGTCAGGTATTGCCAGGGCCCGTTCTACAAAATGAAAAAAAAAATCTTGGAATCAGAATAGACAGGATTAAACTACTAATAGGATTTCTTAGCATTATCCTCCCACAGCTCTTTTTAGGTGGTTTTACAGGGTCATCATCAGACACTGCCTCTGAGCACCTTTCATACAAAACTAAAAGCAACATAATGTTATACATGAGCAAGAAATTGGGAAAGAACGAGGGAGAAAGTGTGTCTTCCCTCTCTCCAAAGATCTGATGTTTTATGGGTAGCTGGAATATTTCTGCCTTCATTATCTGTGTCTTGGCTTGGCTTATAGTCAACCCCCAAGTTTTATAGAAATGTATCTCTGTATCGCTCTGACCTTCCAAAGACATCAGCCTGGCTAGGAAATCCAGAGAATTTCTGGCATTGGGGGTACTGACTCACTCATTGTTCCTGTTCATTGTCAGTTCAGGAATTTCCTCTGGTTTGGTTGGAAGGAAAAAAAATCCATCCAACGGCAGTTGTTGGTATTTTGCTGTTGTTTGCCAGTAGTCTAAACCCCAAAATATTTTCTCTTCTCAACAGCATCATGTTTCTGATTAATCAGGGTCAACTCTTCCTTTTCTCTCCTGACCTCTAGTAGTGACCCCAATGTTGCTTTTAATTTCCTTGATCTATTTGCAGCATTCCCAGCCAGGTCTCTGGAGTGCTGAAGATTGAAAGCAATTTCCAAACACCTTCAGCTGCATTCTGGTTCCAGTTAAACTGGTCTGAATCAAGGCTTGCTCTGCAGTAATCACTGGGCAAGATGGACATGGGAGCCAAACCACAGTTTATAACATTAGGGAATATGTCTTTCCAGGGGAAAAAGAAAGCTCCCACAAAATCTCTATATTTGCTTTGCCTTCACAATCCAGATCTGTCCTTGCCTTCCTCATCAGCAGAACATTCTCTGTTTGGGGATGTTTTCCCAAATCCCTCAGTCAGAGGAGGCAAAGGGAGGAGGATGGACAGCTGTGGGATGCTGGATCTGCCTCTGCACCTCTGAGTGACTCCAAGGAGTCTCTTCCCCCTGACTCCCACACTGACAAGAGAGGTTTTTATGGACATGCTCTGGGGAAGGAAATGGGTCTGGACTTCTTATTCTCACCAAAACACGACAGAAAGGGAAAAACAGACATCTTCACTTATTAAAGAACCTATGGATATCTGGATACCAGGCTGGGTATCACCTGGTCTCCAGCTAACCATGTCTTCTCCTGAGGAACCCTTCTGAGGGTGTCTACTGCCAAAGACTTGCTTTTGGGAGATGTGAACTCTGTCAGAGAGGAGCTCAAGCTGTGAAGTTTGAAGAGTCTGGCTGTGTCTGAGCCTTGGGGTTGTGCTCTGGACCTCAGGGGTCAGACACTGCTCAGGGACAGGCTTTGACACAGAGGGTTCTGCTCAGAGAGGCCTTGATGGTAGATTTGGGGTTGAAAAAGGAACTGTAGTATATAAGCCCCATGATGTATAGAACAGGGTGTGTTCATGAGGGAATGCTGGAAGGGGATTCATGCATTGAGGCATGATTTATGCTGGCTCCACAGAGGATCTATCCTCCTTTTATCCCATCTGAAGAACAGCCTGGGAATTTCATCACAGCAGGGAAACAGCAAGGTGGAAAACCATCCCCGCTCCAGGTGATCCCAGCTCAGCAGCCTCCGGGAGCAGGTCACCACCAGCACCGTCCTGGTGCCAGCACTCCAACAGTTTCCATCTCCCCATAAAGACCAGATCGCATTAACCAGCGGAGATGAACAGAATTTCCATTCGCCATGGTGGGCTCATTAGTTCCAGGTAAAATTTGTTCTCCTCACCGGCTAAATCCCTTAAGGGTACTTTGGGCTCATTCCTAGACTCATTAGAGCCAATGGCAGCGGGATTGAATATTATTCTGGTAATACCTTCTGGTATTATTCTTAATTTAAACATTAATAGTTTAACTCTCTGTTGTTAATAATAATAACCCCTTGGAAAATTCAGACCGAAATCCACTTCCTTGCGGAATTTCTCCTCTCCCATCAGGCATCCAGGCTGGTTTGTTATTGTTGGGTTGCTCGGGAGTGCTTTGGGTTGCACACACTGGTTTGTTATTGTTGGGTTGTCCTTCGGCGCTGGGCTGTGCACACCAACTAATTTGTTTTTGGAGTGTTGCTCTAAGCTACACACTCCACTTTATTGCTGATGGGCTGCTCACTGCGACTTGGGCTGCTGTCCTTGTTTTATGATTATTATTGCCGAGCTCTTTTGTGAAGCTCCTACCCACACAAATAGAAGGGCAGGAACTGTGGCGAATTTAATGCAATGTTTGGGGATTAATCTATTTTGCTTCACTTTTAAAAAGGGACTAATTAAGGCTTTCAGGATTAGGAAACCCATTTCTTGCTTTAATATGGTTTAAAATACCATTTCCTTCCCTACTTTCCTTTCTTCCCACATCCTTCTTTTGAAACATAACTTTTTATAGGTATCCTATCTTCCATCTTAATGCTCCTGTTAGCTTCCCACTGGCCTTTCAGGAAAAACTTCTTTATGGAAGATTTCCTTTCAGGTTCAGTGCAAGAGCAAATATTCATGACCCTTGATCTTACTACTTACTTTCTTCTATAATGTCTTCATTTCATTTTGGTGCATATGTTCATAATCATCAGGAAAATGGAAAGAAAAACGATTGGAAAATATTATTTGGACAAGAATCTGGCATATTTATAGGATATAAACCAGAATTCTTCATTACCATCATTACTGAGCAGCGTAATATTGAATAAAATTTTTATTTGCCCTGTTCCATGAGCAGTGCCTCTGGTGATCTGGTAATGCTAATTTGGGGAAACTGAGGCCAGCAGTAGCTGTAAAAGGGACATTATGATATAAAGCAGACAAGACCTCTGAAATTACCACTGTTTACCTCTCATTTTCCTTTGCCAAACATATTTTTTGATATTCTTAACATTTAAAAATTAGTTTGAGTGGAGTAGGTGCATCATTCTTTGGCAAAGGTGAAATAAAAGTGCTACAAAGTGAATAGGGCTGTTCTCCACAGCAGTAATTATTTCACTCTTATATTAATATATTTTAAAGAGGAAGGAGAGGAACTCTGGAGTAATTGATGAAATATTCCTTGCATGACCCGTCACACAATCTCTCTCCCATGTGCATTTCTGGGTTCGTGTTTGTGTCTGTTTTCAATTCGATTAAATGGCTGTAAAACCCCAAATGTGAGCAGAAGGCACAAGGCTGAAGGAATCTCATTCCTCAGTCCAACAGCCTGCTCCCAAACCTTCCCACAGCAGCCTTGTGGAGCTCCAGTTCGGGTTTGATTCTTCATTCCCAGCGCCTTTGGCCACATCTGGACAGCAGCCACGGACTGGACGATGACCACAGACATGAGCATGGAAATGTCCTCGCATTTTTTTGTCCACCGAACCCCAGAGAATGGATGCTGGCAGTTTAAAAAGAGAAGAGATTATTGGTTTGTTTGAAGAGAAGGCAGGGAAGGCCGAGCAGTTCAGCCCTCAATGGCATGGGCAGTTTGGGATGACAGTGACCAGGACCGAGCGGTGGCTCTCTGGCTCAAAGTGGCTTTTCTGCTCCCACCAAAAACTGCCCAGAGCCTGAGGAAGCACTTTCACCACCCTGGCAAAGAAAGGTTGTGCTGCTGCTGTGAAAACACTCCCTGGTCAGAGCAGTTGCATCACATCCCAGCTTCGTTCTGGGAAGGGAAATGCATTTTTGACACCAATTTCCAAACAGCACCATCCCATGCTCCCTGTGGATGCTGAATGCTCCTCAGAATAAAGACAGCAGTATTTTTTTATCTGCCTGACTCAAACACATCTTGCTTGAAGACTTTATTTTTCGTTTGGAAGGAATCCATTGTCTGAGGGACATTCAGGCCTGGCTGGATGCCTTCGGGAGAGCATCCCAGGGACAAAAGGAGCTTGGGAACCTTCAGACCAAACCCTGCCCTCAGCTGAGCGCTGCCCAAGCTGCCTGTGCATAGCTGAGGGCAGATCTTGGCCTCCAGATGTGCTGTTTTGGTTATTTTGCCATTCCAGCACAGAAATGGATTTTTTCCTCTCGAAGGAAAGGAGTTCGGTGCCACATCCCAGTCCCGTGGTAAATGAAGCCCAGGGAGAGTCTCGGCAATGGCTTTTAACTGCTGGGCTGTGTTGGGATTCTCATGTTTTACAGCCGGGGTAAAGGATCTCTGATACGAACACCCCAGGATTTATTGGTCCCACAAGGACTCGGGGGTTGCTGGCAGTGCAGTTCAGAGAGTCAGGAGAAGTCAAAGGTTATCTTTTGTAGGGTAGTATGGGATTTACCAGCTGACCCTTCCCCCCTCCTCTGGTTCATCTGCTAAAATCATTAACAAGCTTTCCTTTACCCTCCAGAACTGTTAGTGTCTTTTTAGCACCGAGATCAAGTTACTGACCTCGGCAGGGCCAATATACCTTGAGGATTTCGAGAGCCTGGGGATATTTTCAGTGCTAAAAGGAACAGCACGAAGAAAGATGAATAGGTGGGTTCTCTGCCCAAAACGAATCTTAATGTTTTTCTTGCTTGTTTATACATCACCATCTCAAGAGGGCTTTTTTTTTCTTGTTGGAGAAAATGATTCACTCTTGCACTGCAATCAGAAAATAAGGAGGGTGAAAGTGGGATGTAAAAATGAATGGATGGCACTACAAATGCTGAGCTGGGATGGCGCTCCCCTCACCAGGGATGTGGGAAGATGCTGCTTCTGACTGAGTAGGAAGTTCCTACTCTGGAATGATGTGGAAATCATTTTGGTGTTCAGCCACACTGCTGGAGGGCCCGGCATGTCTTTCCTGAGCTTTCCGTGGATCATCCCCAGGGTCTGTCAGAGTCTTTTCCTCACCTGCCTTGGAGGTGAACTGAATGATTTTGGGGAAAATCAACAGATGAAAGCTGCTCTACCCTCCTGACGGGCTCCTCACCCCTCCAGCTCCTCCGTGAGGTCTCCTTGCACAGGCTGCAGCAAATTTGTTTCCAGTTAAACTCATCTTGGAATGAGGCCACCCCAAAATGAACAATGAAATAATGACAATCCCGCACCATGAGCTTTTCTCCTGCATCCAAGAGCAGCGAGCAGAGGTCATTTAAGGCCTCCCAGTGGTGTCCCTTCCTCCGTTCTGCCATCCCCTGCCCCACACATCAGTGATCTAATCGCTGGTGAAACCCAAGGCAGGGAGCTCTGATGTGATCCCGTTACAAAATCAAGATTTATCAGAACAGGAGAAGCCTGGCAGGGTTTTATGATATGCACGGCGCCATTCCTTTCCCTAAACCTATTTGTTACATTTATACTCAGGGACTTTTTATCATTCCTGACACCCCTCCATCTGTTCCTCACCGTGCAGTAGCTGGGGGTCTTGTTTCATGGGACAGCAAGGATGAAATCACTTCATCTCAGTAATGGGTTACAGTAATTAAGTTGCTGTTTGAACACTTGGATTTTGATCTGCTTTTGGGATAAAGTCCCTGGGCTTCTTTTTCTTCCTATCCTTCATAGAATTTCACACCCATATAGCTGCTACTCCACCAAGTATTGACTTTAAAATTTTATATATTTTCCTTCTAACAGAAAGAATCTGAATATCACACTTCCTTCTTGTAAAAGTAAGGCAGGAAACAAATGTTCTCAGGCATTAATTACACCCAGATTATCTGATATCAGGATCCAGAAAGTAGATTTTTTAATATGTAGTATAAAGTGCGAAAAGGAGACGGGGGGGGAGAAATAAAGTCTCTTTGTTTTCACTTCAGTGCGAAGCCATTTGGAACCTGTTAGCTGAGCACAACAGCTCCAAGATGTTATTGATTAATAGCAATTACAGTGATGCAGCAACTAACCCAGCGACATGATCGACACCTCCTTGCCAGCACTTTTAATGATCTCCTTAAAAAGCTAAACTCTGCTTGCCTTACATGGAATCCATCAGGAAATTGGAAAATATCGAACACGCTTTGAGCCCCGCCGATGGCAGAGCCAGATCTGCCTCGCACGCTGTGTCACCGCGAGCCTGCGCTGGAAAATCAGCGAGGATGAAGTTCCTTTATGTCATTCCTGAGATGACAATATCCAGACACATGGAGAGAGGCTTGTGCATAGAATTCTGGACACGAGGCATCTGCTTTATTAAATCTGGCTTGTCGAGCTCCTCTCCAGCCCAGTGGACCCTAAATTTTTTGTGGATGCATCACAGAGCACGTCTGTGCACAGCAATTGTCCTGCAAACGTCTCCCACCACTTCTCTCCATCTGGCTGAAGCTGCTGCTCTCTCCAGACCAACTTTGCTTCTCACCGAAGGTCTTGGAGGAATGGCAGAGACTGGGAGTCTTCCCAAGCTCCACCCAGAGTGCTTGGAGCAGGTCTTTGACCAGCTAAAGTGGTTTTATTAATTAGAGCCAGGTACGTGAATGTCAGAAATAAGGATTATAAACAATGTCTGTGTGAAATGAGAGCGTAAACACAGTGAGGGATCCGCCAGCTCCTCAGCTGAGCGGGCTTTGCTCACAGAGGGTCAGGCAGCTCCCAAAAAAGGTTCTTCTGCCTTCAGAGGGAATATTTGTAGCACAAAGGCTGGCTCCACCTGCCCGGGGATTCAAAAGTGCTGCAAACGTCCGTGCTGAGAGAAAACATGAGAAGTTAATAAAAGAAAGTTATATCTCGGTACGACGGAATTGAAAATTTTAACTCTTCACTCGGTTTTAATAACACAGCTCTGCTCTGGCTTTAAAGTTTCATTTAAAAATGACCATTTTCTGCCTTATTTAGACTCGGTGCCCCAGCAAGAGAGCTGGGAGGCACAACCATTTAGAGAAGTTCAAATAACTCAACTGGCCGTGACCTGAACTAAAACTAATAGTTTGTGTTTGTGATGGCTCCGAGAGCGGCATCTGGCTTAAATTTAAATAGAAGGCTATTCAATAAAGCCTCTGCTTCTCCAAACTGCACAGAAGCAAAGATTAATTATTGCAACTAATGACGTTTCAGCCATTCATGCACCCAAGGGAGAAAGGCAACCCCTGCCCCAAGAACCAATAACAACAAAAATCTTGCAGAAAGCCCCACGAGGGAGAAACCCCGAGAATATATTGTTGTTCCTGATATTCTGCCCAGGCATCCTAACCATGGAATTAAATATAATTTTTACCAGCAATTTTTTTTTTTTCTTGTTATCCTCCCAGAGGAGAACCCAGAGTTTCAAATGGGCTTTTAATAGCAACGCTCTGAGAATCCAGCCTCTGTGTCTTGCAGCGTCTTAGGGAGATCATGTTTCACATTTCACTCATTCCTCAGTGTGTTGGCACAGCCTAACACTGGCTTCAGACATTTGGTATTTGAAACAGAAAATCTTGGTGTTTCATTCCTTGCCTCACTTCTCCCTGTGTTTCTCCAGCATCATATAATATTGACAGCCCCTGCCTGGAAAGAAAGGCCAGGTTCTCTCGTTTATTCAGCTGCAGGCTTTAAAAAATGGAGAATAGGGGTTTTGTTCAGAGGAAAGAGCAACTGCCAGTGAACTTTTTCCTTCTTTACATAAAAGTGGGATAGCACAATAAACAATGGTAAGAGAAGAGGGACCTGAGGTATGTATACATATATGTAATATTTTTTAGCTGACTGGTTTTTCAGTGCCTGAGCTTCAGGGTACAAATCTGCTCCCATTTGTGCAAGCAATTTATGTCCTCTAATAATCCCAGAACTCGGGCAGTGAAAGATCTGGCCCTAGGTATGGCTCATGTTGTGGTGAGTCACATACTGGAGCTCGCTAGTGACCACAGCGGTGTCCCCAGGGCTTTTGGGAGCAAGAACATGCCCAGAATTGGGGGAAAAAAGGAGATGAGAAAGAGAAGATAGAGAAACCAGTTGTCTTAATCACAAGTGGAAAAAATTCAGTGATAATGCCTATCCGGAAATTTTGTCCATGGTTACTTGTGGGGCATTATTCCTAGAACCAGGAACCACTGGGATTTTCCGGTTTTTCTCCCATGGGGATCAATTTTGTAAGGAGAGTATGTGTAGGACTGTGTCCTCTTCCTCTTCTTTTCCTGAGGCAAGCACAGTGAACTTTTACACTGGGAAATATTTTTAGGCAAATGTCTGCATGGTTTTACTCTTTAATAACAATAAAAGCATTTCTTGAAGCAGTGCTTTAGCATCAAGAGGACCACTCCTGCACAAACACGGTGATGGGCAGAAAAATGGACTCACACTCTTTCCCTGTGGGAATAAAACTGAAATAATTTCCTTCACACAGGGGCCAGCCCCACCTTCTCCAATTCCTCTGCTCCGTCTCCCCATCCCAGCTGTTCCCCTCACCTCCAAAGCCGCGATGAGCCAGAATTGGATGAGCAATCCCCCACAGAGGCCACCTGTTGGGGACAGACCTTGGTCACCTCCGCTGTCCCACAGACACAGCTTTGATCCCCGAGTGCCATCCCCCACCCAAAGGAGGGCCCAGAGAAGGGAGAAAAGCTCCGTGTGGAGGAAAGGAGCGATGATGGAGCGTTGCTCTGAGAATCAGCAAGAATAGGAATTAAATCACAGCGCCGGAGAGATGGATTTGTGTCCCGTCCTCTCAGGGAGGAGAACCTGCTGTCATCATCTCCTAGGCATCCTCACGTGTGATTAATGCTGTTCCCCTCTGTTTCTGCTCTTCCTTTGGGAAATTTTCCTCCTCCTTTTGGCCACGAACACAAAAGGGACGCGAAAGGGAAAGGCGAGCGGCTTTGGGATGGTGGCTGTGCCTGTTGTGAGGAACGGAGAGCACAGCCGAGCTTTTCGGGAGCTGTTTGCTCGTCGGGTGTAATAGCCCTGGAGCTGTCATCGGGTGTAGGATTGTGTAAATATATATCCAGGCACTTATGGAAGTGGATACATGGCCCTATAGGCTTTATTTAGTTTCATTTAGCTCCTTCTGGCGACTCTGGGGATGCATCCCTCGTGGCACAGCCAAAAGGAGTCCGAGGCAGCGTTGCAGAAGTGAGGTGATGCCTTCAAGTATTTCTGTATTTTTTTTTTACTCCTCATGTATCTGTAACTTGCTGCAGTTCTGTTCTTCTTACAAAGTGCTAAAATCCTCTGTCCCAGCACCTTTAGCCAAAACAAGGCTCTCTGAATACAGATCCAAGGACATATTCATTGCCTTAGGGCCCAAAAATATGTAAATAATGGTGAGTTGGGGGGAGCAGGCCTGGGGTGGTGAACATCATCACCTGAGGGTGGATTGGAGAATTAAGGGCCAATGTGCTAATGGAACAGAACTTATCAAAGGTGAAGGGCTCATGACCTTTTGTTCATTTTGGGTGTAGTCCCTGACGGGGATTTTTGCTTGCCCAAATGTACCTTGAAGGCCCCGAATAAATATGTCCACATTTTATACTCCCAGTTTGTTTTGGCCTCTGTTTCAGGCATCAAAGGAACTTATTCCCTCTCCATCCCTGCGAGGGTTGGAGAGGGAGTAAGCTCCTCATCCAGAGGCTGCAGTTGCACCCAAGATGGGGGAAATCCCTGAGCTGCAGAAATTAGGGACTCATTTCCTTCCAAGTGGGTCAGGTTTCCCCTTCAATGCAGTGCATCTCTCTCCGATTTGGGTTCCCATTGAGAGCCCCGGATTTGCTTTCCGTGGAGGCTTTGGAAAGGGAAATATCCTGGAGAGGTCCAAAATGCTGCTTTGTGACCACAGCAGGGTCCGGATGAGACCCTGGGGTGCTCCCTGGGGGCTCTGGGTGCCCCAAGGCGTCCAGGAGGGACCCAGCTCATCCCTTGTGCCTGTGGGAGGAATACTTTTGAAACCACACCTCAATCTGCAGGTGAATAATTTCATTTTCAAATGCCCAACCAAGCTTTTAATTTATAGCATATTATGGGAAGGTGGTGGAATTTTTTTGAGATTTCTCCCAATTAAAAAATGCCTTTTAACCAAAAATTTCCTATGATCACTTCCCACTGCATTTGTGGGTGTGATTTCTTTTTTTCATGAAGACTTATACTTAAAATATGACATATTGGGCTGCACAAAAAGGTCCAGGTTGAAGACTTAGGTTAAAAATGAATTCCTAAAGACCAGAATGTTTTGACAAAACCAGATTTATTTTCAATGAACTAACATTACTTTGGGCAGCATCCTTCAGAAAGACAGTTGAAAGAATAATTTGATATCAGAAAGCCATAATATATTATTTATTTAGGTTTTGTGTTTAATTTAAATTTTGTTTTTATTTAAATTTTGCATTTAAATTTTGTGCTTTGTGCTTAATTTAAATTTTGTGTTTATTTAAATTTTGCATTTAAATTTTGTGCTTTGTGCTTAATTTAAATTTTGTGTTTATTTAAATTTTGCATTTAAATTTTGTGTTCTGTGCTTAATTTAAATTTTGAGTTTCTTTTAATTTTGTGTCCGTATTTACTCCAAGCTCATTTAATATTATTTAATTAATTAATATTATTTAAAAATCACATCACGGCAAGATTTAAATTTCAGATTGTTCTTTTTCCCTTCTTTTACTGAAAACGTGAGTTAACTTACAATACGCTTATTCTAATGTCCAAAATTAAAATCTTTCATTAATTAAAATTAATTAACTAGCAGAAAATTAATTAATTAACAAGAGGGAAAAAATTAAAATATGCTTATTCTAATGTCCAAAATTAAAATCTTTCATTAATTAAAATTTATTAACCAGCGGGAAATTAATTAATTAATTAACAAGAGGGGAAAAAAATTAAAATCCAAAGATCTTTGCCCAAAGATCTGACTCTGGTGCACTTCCTTTCTTGCATCTGATATTTGGGAGCTGGAATGCAATGGAAGCTGCGATAAGCACATCCAAAGGCAGGGACAGGCGCTCGGGTTCCGAGGGTTTGCTTTCTGGAGGTCCCTGTCTCAGATATGGATCACATTTCCTCCTGTTTACATGTAAGGCGGTTGTGAAGATCTGCAATTTCGAGATACATCTGGTTCTCGCATCAAATTAAACAGCAAGCGAAGCCCGAGCGCCGGGGCAGATTTTTAAAAATGTAGGAATGAATGTGTGTTTATACAGGATTTGCATTAATGCTTCCTAGGGTTTATTTTGAAAGTGAAGAAAGAACATCGCATGGTAGGCAACTTAACCCAAACAATATCGGTTTAAAGTTAGGGCCGTGCTCCTTGGAATATTTTCCTAGTGTTTTGAAGTGTCCACTTGAAGAGGGAGCAGGGAGGAGGGGGGGGAAAAAAAAAGGATTGTTCTGTCTTCTGCTCTGTGTTTGGCCTGGCTCGGTAGGGCTATTGCTATTGCTCATCTGGTATGGATTAGTCCTTCTCTCTCACACTCTGTCAACTTGGGTGTTCTGCACGCAGGCTGTTCCTGCAGGGGGCTTGGGTTTGCTTTTTTTAACGGCAGGAAGTGCCCCGCTCAGACCACATGTGAAATTGTGTGGGAACAGTGGGGGGGATGAAAGAGCCCCATCAAACATACCAAAAGTGTGGGTGGAGAGACGGGGAGCGCAAGAGGAGAGATACCAGCTGAGTAATTTCACCTCCTGGGCTGCCCGGGCCGGGGACACGGTGGAAGTTTGCTGCTTTAAAAGTGGCTGCTGCTCGTGACATCGATTTCTAATATTTTATCATCTCGGGGGCTGTTGGGAGTGTGAGGGATTACAGCTGCCGCTTAATTTGTTCTAAATTTCCTGCGAGCCTCGCCAGACATGTACAGGAAATAGGCAGTAAATGTTTAATAGGTAATACCTAACTGGACAATTAACAGGTGCTGTCACACTGAAAATCCAAGCCTGGCCCTGTGGGTGCACCTTGGGGACGTGGTGAAAATCCTGAGTGACATCCCCCACCATCCTCCACATTCCAAAATCCACCCATGCTCCCACATCCAGGCATGGACTCAGGAAGAATTTTTTTATTTCTTTTTAAATTGATGATTTTGCTGTTTTCAGCATAATAATATTTGAATAAATGTCACCACAGAAACTGGTCCAGCCCACAGCCTTTGTGTCTATTTCACGCACAAATCCCAGCCTTGTTTTTGACAACCTGGAAGACGCAAATCCAATGCTCATCACGAGACAGAAAATTATAACCTGGTTATCAGGTCAGAATAAATACCCATCTGTGCTGTCACCTCAGCTCTACCAGGGACCTGCAGATACCTTCCAAAAAATTGCAATGGGCAGGATATATTAAATGATCTTTCCCTTCTGGACTTTCTCAAGTCCTGGCAATCAGCAGGTATGAGGTTTCCTGCTCTGGAGTCTGTATCTGGACTTTAATAGTCATTGATGGATGTTGTTTCTTCATTTTCAATTAATTTTTACTTCTGGTCTCCATAAAAAATCCTGTGGCAATGAGTTCTACAAGTTAATAGTGTGTTCCATGAAAAGTACTCAAACTTGGTTTAAATCTCAATATTAAAAGTGACTTTAATTCTATGCTGTCTTTTTTTTTTCCTCAGTAGAAGGTTATTTTAAAATAAATTTTCCATGGGTTTGCCAACACCATGGAAATCAGGTAGTGTCAATCGGACACCGTTCCTGGGATTGGCTTCCCTGCCTTAACATGCCAATTAAACTTTAAAAGTATTTTTATTATTATACAATTTCTATTTTTATATCATTACTTCTATTAAAATCAGTTGCATTCTAACTTCTATTACACCTCAATTATTTTGCTGCAATTGCAGCAATCTTTTGCAATTTTTCATTTTTCAGTAGATAAAATATTAGGGAATAACCCCTTTTCAACCTTCAGCCTCCTTTACTAGTTATAAGCCTGCATTTAAGCTCTGATTGCTCCGAATAATTGTATTTCCAATCAAGGCAGAATTAGGTTAATTAAATCGCTATCATTACCTACGGAGCAATATTGGTTTAATACGTTTGGCCAACATAAAGCAAACCTCTCCTTTGGAATTCGCTTTTATTAAGTTCAAGTCCAATCGAGTTCAAAAGCTCCTCCTGCAAAGCTTCGCTGTCCCCTAATAGTGCATGACTAATGTCTTACACTTGGCTTTCCTATAAATTGCTCTCTTTACTGAGCAATTTCGGTGTCAATACTCAGACATCCTTATCAGCACTTGATGCTCATGTAAACCAACTCTCGTTAATGACTACAAGGATGGGGAGGGGGGGAAAAGTAACATTGCCCAGACCTCGAGACTCCTGCTCCATCTGAACTTTGAAGTCCAGCTGTTAATAGCAGCGTTGACTACTTACATAAAAATGTGTAGTAAACTGCACTGACATTGTCTGATTTCCAGGGATTGCTTTAAACCATCGCTCCCACCCTTTTTTTTCATCTCTCTGCCCCGGCGCCGTCACTCAGGGTGATTAACGCTGCTCTGCGATACCCAGGCCATTGTCCCAGCCTGAAAAAAAGTAAACATTTTTACAGTTGGGAGCAAGAAAAATTTCAAACAAGTTCCCTTTTGCCTGAAAAAGGGATCCCCAGCTGCTGTTTATTATCTCTGTGTTTACATCACACATGTGCATGTGGAGGACAAAGTAGTTCAATAAATTACTCCCCGGCCATCGGCTTGGCCAGTCCAGGAACAAAAGCATTTAATGGTTTGTTGAATGTCTCTGAATGCTCCTACGGTCATTTTTAACTCTCACCAAGTAGTTGATCTGATTTCATCTGCTTTAAGCTTTGTTTAGGGCTCAGGATGTTTTTTTTCTTATTGCGTGCAGTAAAATAAATTATAGCCATGCTCTACCGTTGAGGTTAGGGCTGGATTTCACACTGGGCTATCTGACATGAGGGATGTGGATTCCAGCCCTGGAATTCCCTGCAGCTTCCATGAGATTTGATAAAGTTCCTGACACCTCACTTTTGCACTCACTAATTTACCCATTATCTCCATTTCTGGGTTTCTCGTGGTGGAGAACACCTTCTTTCCAAAGGAAGAAATATTTTAAGAAGTAAAAATAACAGCAACAACTAACACTGCCTGAGTGGTTGGGCACACACACACTCACACCCACTTGGCCACCTCTCCAGCCTTGAAGATGGTTGGAAATTCCTCACATTTTTAATGCTGTAAGTCCCTGTTCAGATGTGATTTTGGCTGTTTTTTGCACACAACCTGCAGCTGGGATTTATCCCTGTTCCCCATTCCCTGCCTTCTTCCCGAGTCGCCTCTGAAGATCCATTTCTAGCACAAATCTGTGCAACTATCAATCTCTATAAAGAAATAAACCCTCAACACCTGTAATCCCCAGCCTCTCTCTTCCCAGTTCCTGCACTTTCCAGGGGAGATATTCCCAGTTAAATCTGGTTCCTCCTACAGGCGGGACACCGCACACATTTTCCTTTCCATTTGCAGAGAAAAAACAAATTAGAAGATCTGGATTTAACAGAGACACTTCTGAGCTTTTTTTTTTTCTGGCTTGGATGATTCCAAAGTTCCCTTTGCAGCACAGCCCCCTTAGAGCTGTGTAAATAAAGATTTTTACTGGAATTTCTCCAATCAAATCAGCCTCACCACCCCAGGAGATGCTCCACAGCCTGGGCTGTGCAAAGTCAAGGTGCTCTGGGATCAGTTACCATAAATCTACATCCAAACCCCACATTTTATCTTACACCAGAATCCATCCAGAGAGCTGCTGTGGTGTTAACATTAACCATCCACTTCCCCTGCACTTGCTGTCATCCCAGGGAAAAGCTGGGAAATTCTCTTGATGGTCTCTCAGAAATAGAGACTGCCAAGTCTGGGATATATTTGTAAATACACTTTAAAACACCACCAGAAAATTCCCTTTAGGAACTTAAAACTTGGGATATCATCGCAGGAAGTGGCTCAGATGAGCTTAAATCAGTGTTATTTGCAAACACTCTGGTTTGCTACTGCTGGGAGTGTTTCGGGATCACAGCACCTCCAGAAGACTTTGCATAATAAAGACAAAAAAGCCACAATTTGGTGCCTCAACAACATCACCTCAAAGCAATGCTGACACAAAAACATGTCCAGATTTCTGATACGGGCAGAGAATGAACAGTCAGAGGGCAGAAAAACCCAACAACCTGCAGGTTTATTTAGGTTTCCAAAAGAGAACAGCAGCTCATCTTTGTGCCACTCTAAAATCCTTCGTTACCTATCTTTGGATGTGTTTAGACTCAGTAAACGTCACACCAAAAGGAAGCCTCAGACATGGAAGCAATAAGGAACAGCAATTTCCCACAGACAGCTCGTTCTGGTGCAGTTTCCCTGCCCAGGTTTCTTAACTTAAGAAATGTGGGTATTTCTAAGCCTCAGGAAGTAGATGAACTCTGGGAGGATCCTCTGACTGAAACCCAAGATTTTTCAGGCTCGCCGGTGCACACTGAAGTTGCACCAAGCCCAAAGTCACACAGTAGTTGTAGTCAGTCAAATAAAGACACTGACTTGCTTGATTCATTTTTGGCTAAGAGCGATCTCTTGTACATTCCTACCTTTCACCCCTTCTTCATTAAGTGGAAAATCCAAAGTTTCCTTTAATCAGGTCTGAGCTCGGGCTGATGTGATGTTTACTGACTGAGACAGTGGTTTTCAAAGACGTCAGGAACATCTGGCCCCGTGGCTTGGCAGGGAGCCCAGCAAATTGCCAATCCCAAGGCCCAAGTTCACAGGCAGCTTTGGGGCTTTCATCCTGCAAAAGAAAGCCCCGAGGGCCAGGGAGGTGGTGCTGCTCCTCCCTGTTTAATCCTGCTTTATACCTGCGTGCTCCACAGCTCTGTGTTCTCCCCAAGCCCTCAGAGCAGGAGGATCCTCACCCTGTCCACCCCATATGGCCACACGGACCTTGTCCCTCTTGTTCCCACAGTGTCCCAGCAGTTCCTGCCCCTCCCATGGAGCAGATGGCACGGAGGAGGGCAGGGACAGCTCTCAGCACGTCCCTGTGTTGTCCCCAGCAGCTCCCACCCCGCCAGGCTCTCCATCCTCCACCCCTGTCCCCACAGACAGCTCTTCCCCGAGGCTCCCAGGAGGCTGTGCCTTGCCCAGGGTTGAGCCCAGGTCTCCAAATTCCCAGAGGAGCAGCCTGACCAGGAGCCCAGGCTGACATTTTGTCAGCAGAGCCTGCCTGGGGAGCACAGCTGCTGCAGATGTTCTGCAGACAGGGAACATTTGCATCCAGAGCAGTTTATAGCTCTGTGCATGGTTTAAAAGCTGAGTGCGGTGCTTCACTCCTGTGAATCAATTCCAGTCCAACAGGGAGATCCATCCACTCCAGAAAAAGGGAAAATAAGACTTCAGATGCAAACTAAGGTTGGATCTCACTATGAGGAAGCTTGGTTTCGACTACATCTTCTGTACTGGAGCATAAGAGTTTAACCAATTAAACAATGAGCAGATCTCTTTATTCTCTATATATGTCACTACAACACGCCTTGGTTCTGACTCCATCCTCTTTACTGGGGTGTTAGCTGGAGCACAAATTTTTAACCAATTAAACAGCAAGCAGATTTCTTTATTCTCTGTATATATCACTACACCACGCCTTGGTTCTGACTCCATCCTCCTTACTGGAGCACAAAATTTTGACCAATAAAACAATGGGCAGATCTCTTTATTCTCTGCATATGCCACTACAACATGCCTTGGTTCCAACTCCATCCTCTTTACTGGGGTGTCGGCTGGAGCACAAATTTTTAAGCATTTAAACAAAGAGCAGATCTCTTTATTCTCTATATATGTCACTACAGCACACCTTTCCTAGGGAAGCAACAGTACCATCTTCACACAAGTGAAAAAACTCTGAAGGTAGAGCCTTATGAGGCTTTCACTGCATGGAGAATGGATGTGGAGAGAGCCATGGTCAAATGAAATGTTTGTTGGAAAACAAAACACCGCACAGTCCTTCAGGGATTAGCACCAGTTGTCTTGAAATGGTTTGTGAGGTGAGGGAGACAAGCAGCCAAGGGGAAAAAAATGTTTCCAAAAAGCAGTGACCAATCACCAAGAGAGCAGCGCGTCTCTGTCCTGACCTCCCGCGAGCTCTGAACTCTGCTGGCACTGTCCAGCCCTTTCCCTGAGAAACACCAGGCTGAGGGAGAAAGTCATCTTTGTTTCATGAAATATTTACATTGGAGAAGGGAAGGGCTTTTGTATATTGTCGCTGACCTTTGGAGGGAGGGGGGCGATTGTAATCAGGTTTCAGGATCACAATTTTCACAGCTGCACATCATAATTTGATTCAGGTATTTGATTCATGCGCTGAGGCTGAAAACTCCTCTAGAACCAACAACTGCTCTGCTTTCCCACAGGCTGCTCTGCACAGAGATACCCTCGGCCTGGGCACGGGCCATGCGTGGAAACATTTTGTGCTGAGCCCTGGAAGAAAAGGAAAAGGAATAAAGAATTTCCATAAAAATGCCTGGGCCCGGTGATCTTTTGTGTCTGATGATTTTTTTTTTTCTTCCAAACAGTCACAAATGAAAAGGAAGAGCTAATAGGAGTTTGGCTCCATCTCCTCTTCCTGAGACAGAGTGGGGTCTACAGAATTTCCTGCTCCTGGGCAGCTATCTTAGAAAGGCTTAAAAACACAGCCGGGTCCAAGAAAAATCAAAGGGCCATCTCTGAAAAGGGATACAGAATTTCCAGATCCTAGGGTGGGAGCTGCATTGATGTGGCAAATTCCGTGGCGGTGGAAAGAGGAAGCAGGTTCAGTGTAGGATTTCACGTGCATGGCCTTTGGTGCCTCGGCGGCGTGAGGGGGATATGGGGTGGGGGGACCTGCATGGGGCACAGGAAGGATTCAGGCTCCTCATTTCCTCTGCAGCAAAACGTGGGCACTCACTGCTTTTAATGGTGCCTCACTCGACAGAAATGTGCGACTGCGTTAAAATCCCTCCAACGTTGGAGCTTCAGACTTATTAATGTGCAGCCTGCCCTGGATCTGCTGTAGGATCTCCCACTGATTCTACCCTGTCATAGTTCAAAGAGTCAAAATAAGGCAGGGGGGGTCAGAAAAAATCTTTTATTCCCCAAAAGATTCCAGCTGCCTGTCCTAGCTGGAAAAGTCTTTATCCACCCTTTGTGTATTTGTGTGTTTAGGTTTTTTTCACACCTGCGATAGGTGTGCTCAGCTGTATGGATGTGGCTGCTCAGGATGGATTTTTAAAAACAAAACCTGGAAGTAGAAATTCATCCTTTTCTGCCAGCAAATCTCGCTAACGCTGTTTCAGGGGATCCGATTCACACCAATCAGAATAAAAGAGCAGAGCAGAAGTGAATGAAGCAGACACAAGATCTGCAGTCACAGACAGCTCTCAAGGATTTCAATGGACTTGGATGGAAATTGTCAAAACAGGGCTGTAAATCCCCAGAACACTAAATCCTGCAACATCACTCACCTCTAGCCCTTCTCCTTTAACATAAAAATGCAGTTTTTTTTCACTAAATATAGGTCTGAAGCAACATTTTCTCATTTTGAAATAAACCCTACAGAGACTCTCCAAACCTGGGAGTCGGCAGGAGGCAGAGAGGTCAGCGGAGATGTGCAGAAAAACCTGCGACCTCCGAGCACACAGTTTGCCATTTTTATCATCGCCTTCCCACCCTTGAAGCATCAGGGATAATCTGGAATGCACTCCTCCTGCCTCGGAGACAGATGGCAGCGAGGCAGCAGGTTGGAAGAAAGGAATAATAAATATCTGGAGGTGAGTAAATGTCTTGGCTCCGGGCAGCTGCGCCTGTGGTTTTTCTCAGGGTGCACAAATGTCCCTGCATTTACTGTGCTCCTTCCTAGACCCACTAAACTTTTTTATGACGTGTTTCCTGCACTGTCTGGCCAAGGGTCAGGGATGTTAAGTCCTGGGGGAAATCTGGAGTTGAGAGCAGTGCGTGATCGGGGCTGATAAGGCAGATTGACGGCCGGGCTGGGGTGGGGAGGCAGAGTTGGCTTTGCAGGGCCAAAGGGGCTGTGGAAAGTTTCTTTGTTAGCAAAAAGGGGCATTTATCCCAATTTTTGGGGGACTCAGAAGACAGTTTACAGTCCCTGCCTCACTGCACGTCTGTGGATGGTGGCTGGAGATCAAACAATCTGTTTGAGGTGTCCTTTCTGCCAGGAGCTCTGTGACCATCCCAAACTGTGCTCCCCCACGGGGCAAGGGAGAGGTTTTACCCTGCGTGAGGTGTCTGATTGCAGGTTTGGGGCTGTGACATCCCCTGAACGATGGCTTCTGCCAGCAGAGCTGCAGGGCCATCCATCACCTGGAAATGGCTGGAGCAGGGCAGGAAGCTTCCTGCGCCCATCCATCCTCTGTCAGCAGGCACAGACCTCGTGCACAAGTCCTGTTCCCACTGTCTGGAGAGCATTACGTGCAGGGAGAATTTGTGGAAACTTCTCTGTCCTTCATTTCTTTCTGGGGCAAAGTTTGCATCCCGAAGTGGACAACGACCATGGGTGGAAGAAGGGTAACTCCACAAAGCAGGGCTGTGCAGGAGTTCAGGAAAAATGGAGAAAAAATCATCAGAGCCAAAGAACACTCCGTGGAGTTGACATAGGAGGATGAAATAAGATAGGCAGTCTGTAATTACCTACACTGGAACGTGGCCAGGACATGGAGGTTAACATCACAGCTTCACAAGGACTTCAGAAGCAGCTGAGGAGCTCTCCGAACTCAGGGAGCTTCCCTGACACCTCCTGGCTTGGGCCACCAAGTCCAAGGCCAGCGAGCCACGGCCGGGAGGAGCTCGATGGGGAGGAGAAGGATCTGATCCGTGTTCTGTGATGTGCCAGAACCAAATAAACGAACTGAGGGGCTCTGGCTCCTCAGCCCAGGACTCTTGGGCTCCTGCCGCGGGGTTGTGACTCTTCCCGACAGTGACATCTGCCTGGGACAGCTCACCTTTGGAGAGGAGAGCGTGAGAGGGACACGGGAGAGCCACGGCAAAAGCAGCTGCAGAACACGAGCATCCCAGCAGAGCTTAAAGAAACTCCACCCAGGCAGGAGATAACCAAGATTTTAATTTTTTTGACAGAATAAATGTACTTCAAGAAGCATCTCTGAGCTCATCTGGAAGCACAAGGCACTGGGTATCTCTCTGCCAACATTGTGTTTTATGGCAGCTCTTAATTTGACCCTAACCAGACCCAGAGGCAATAATTTTGGAATGTTGCTCTCCAGAAAGACCGTACCTCAGGTTTTTCTTGGAGCTGAGCTCCATTCAGAGCAATCCTGTTCTTTAGAGGCCAAAAACCTGTATTTTTATGTCCTGCTAAGACCTCAGGTGTTTGAACCATGGGCTAAGATGCCGGTGGTTCACCTTTTTGCTTTCATTTAAATGGCTGCAGCCTCACAGGAGGAGCCCACAAAACGCTGGAAAAAGCAAAGGTGGCACACGGAGCGGGGACATTCCTTCTATCCATTAAACCTCGTGAAGGGAGAGGGAGAGAAAAGGAAACTTTGGCAAAAGACCTTTTGCACATGTTCAGAGATGCACAGATGAGCTCTCGACCAGTCAAAATAGGAAATACCACCCATTAAAGCTGGACCTTGGAAGGTCTGAGGAGCTTTGTGAAACTGTGCCACGGAGCGCGAGGCAGAATGGAAAAATCATTCCTGAAGCAATTCTCTGGAGATTTCTGGGAAAATTGGCTCACCCACTAATTTTTGCTCGATTTTTGATGCGACTGGTCTTAACCCTGGCATGGATTTTAATCTGCTCACTTAAACTGGCTGCAGAAATTGCCGTATTGCAAAGGGCTGAGGCACTGGTTCGGTCATTTAGCTTTTCTTTTTCTCTCCCCTGTTGTAAGCTGAGCCAGCCCTTTTTGCTCACTTGAAAAGCTTCCTCTTCAAAGGGCCCGTGGAAAAGTCTTATTTCTTCCCCCTGAGTGACAGATTTTGAAGCAATCTCAAAGATATCTTGTCCAACAGAATTACCCTCCACAAATCTGACCCTGACAGAGCTGAGGTAAAGTGTGATTTTTAACCTCAAGCACTAAAACATGTCAGGAAAGTTGTAGTTGTGGCGGAAAGACCTCAAAGTGGCTAAAATTTATGGAGAAGAGACATTAAAAGTTTTAAATTCCAGATGTGTGAAGCTCCAGCCATTTGGTGAACTACCATGGAATTTTAGGCCATTTCTCTAGCAGGGATTTCAGCCTCAGAAATCTATTCAGGATGTGACCCTGCTATTTAATTGTTTGTAATTTATGCAAATAGTTTATTCTCATCTTAGAATGTGGGACATTTGCTGTTCCTTGAAATCACAGAAGGAGGCAAATCAAGGAGCATCCATGAATTTCTACCAAAGAATCCCCTATGAAATGTCACTCATCTTTTGAATTTATTGAGGAAACGTGGAGATGATGTGTTGCAGAGCTGTTAGAAAATGCTTGTTACACTCGAGTCACTTTAACCTCTGGGATTGTTTCAGGCTAAATATGAGGGACAAGGAATTCACTGGGAATATATCAATTTCTGCCTCAATTCCTGCTTCAAACACTTAGCTTGACTCCAGTTCCCATGAATGTTTGCAGGATGAGAGTCTGCAACAGCAGAAATATGTGATGTAAAGTAAAATTGTACAGCTCCCATCCATACTGTGGGAAAAGGAAATCAGGGAATCTAATCAGATGGGAATGGTTTGTATCTAGGTGGGGAATATTAACGGACTAGAAAAGGTAAAGGAGATTTAGGTAGACAAAAGGAAAAAGTAATTTAAGGAATTATTTTTTTTACCCTTTAATCTTGGGAGCAGAAACATCTTTGTGCCGGGACTTGGGCCCTTTCCCAGAGCAGTGACCCAATGCTGTATGTCACAGGAGTAATTTTGGGACAGCAAAGGCAGCCAGACTTTGTCTTCTTGATTGTCTCTGGCTGTCCCTGTTGCAGAAAATATTTTGATTTTAGGTGATGCTTTTCCACAGCTGTGGATCAGAGCAGCATGAGCCAGCCCAGCCAGATCCAGCTTCGTTTGCCCGCTGGAAATGAGGGAGGTGGGATTTTTCCGAGGGAGCAGGGATGGCAGAAATGCTTTGGGGTGAAAATAGATGGGCCAAATCAAAAAGTGAGTCCCTGCTCTCCACCATCCCCAGCCTGTTTGGGAATGACAAATTAGAGGCACGAAAACGAGCGGGAATGTGACAGCGAGGGAAGGAAATGGGTGCAATGGATGGCTTAATAACAGCTTGCACTGATGGACAAATTGCACCTCTGGACTCTTTAGCTCCTCGTGTCTGCAGAAGGACGCTTGGATCCTTGTCAGGGCACACTGAAGGATGGCTCCCAGCTGGACCACGCCAATAATAGCTGGCCCAGCCTTCAGCACTGGCAGAGCCCTAAACCCCCCGGCTCTCTGGGGCCCTGTTGGTGGGAAACCAAAAGGATGTGAGGGAAAGGGCCAGGCAGGCTTCAAAGAAGACATGGGCTTGGTTTGAAATTTAACCCCTCTGGAGTTTCAATCTCATCCAGGTCTCCAAGTGGCCAAGTTGCTTCCAAGCAGCTTGTGGGACTGTCCAGTAGGAGCTGCACACACCCAATATCCAACATGGGGGTTCCTGGATTTCTCTCCTGGTGGTCCTCAATGAGATATCCCAAAATTTGCTTCCATGACCCTAAAGCTGGTGCAGGGAATATTGCTCAGGGGCTGTGGGAATCTGACCATCACTCTGTGGGGTTTCTGTGCAGGCAGCTCTTACTCCAGCAGCTCATTTATATCCAGCGTAAGATAAGCTGTCATTATTAAACATCCCATGACTTTAATAAATAAGGCTTTCTGGAGTAACCTGTGATATTTCAGCGGCATAGACTGTCTTTCCTCAGTGCTGGACATGATATACAGCACTGACCATGACCTGGTGTAATTCCTCCTGGTGGCTCTCGATGAATCTTTTGCAATCCTAATCCTTTAGTGCAATACTGCTGCTCTGCCCCCACTTTCTCCTTGTCCAGCATGTCCCAGGACATTCTGTCCCCTTTACCTTCCCAGCCTCATCAGGAAAAAAATGTCACAGCCTTTCCGCCAGGGCTGGAGAGAAACAAATTTGCAGGGAAAAAGGAAATGCTAAAGGCAGATGGGTGCTCCTGGGGCTGCCGGTGTTCCCTTCCTCGGGAGACGTTCCCACCGCAAGCCCCAGAGTGGGAAAGTTGGGAATTGGCCCTGGTGGAACCCAAATACCAAATAGCCATGGTAAATTTAAGGAACGGGCTTGTGGAATGACCCCAAATGGCTTGTGGCTTGGAGAGAAAATATGCCCTGTAAATTGAGGGGGAATGAAAGCGTGTCCTCCTCGCTGAGGTCTTTTGCTGGATTTTGGGGCGCATTCCTCAGCCTTCAGCATTTGGGGTTGTCACTGATGCCGTCTTCCAGGGGCAGTGTTTTCCACTGGAGATGCAGACCACAGAAAAAGAGGAAAAAAAATAAATTGTTCTCAACCTTTCTCCCAAAGAGCAGTTTCCTCCAGAACTAGCTCTTGTTATTTTTTTTTTTTTTTTTTTTTTGGTGAGTGTGCTGTACCAAGAACAGTAAAACCTCACACCCCAAATAAGCTGTTGTTATTCAGCTACTCCTCTTGGTCAATTCTAATTCTACTTCCTAGGAGTTCTAATGAAGATGTAAAATACTCATTGCCTTTGGTGCTTTAGTTAAAAAAAATTAAAAGTTATTTGTCCTCTGTTATCCTAAAAATGCCATTGATCTCATGATCCTTTCTGCCTACACCATTAATGAATCATTCAATTATTATCATTATTTTTAATCACGGAATGGTTTAGGTTGGAAGGGACCATTTAGTTCCAACCCCCTGCCATGGGCAGAGATAATATTTAACCACTCAGTGTATCTGTAATTAGGGATTTCTAATTATGATTACAGACACCTACAGCCTTTATGGAAAATCTGAGGAATTCCCAAACGATAGCATTTGAAAGGCACCACAAAGAACTGGAGAATTGGAATTTAGGAGTGTGATCAATGCCACTAAGACAGATATGTGAGTGACTGGAGGGGCAGGACTGGACCAGGAAAAACAGGATCAGCCTCTATAAAGTGAATTTCATGTAAAAAGCTGTAATCCTTCAATTAAGGAAAAACAAAGCACATTAGGTGCAGTACAGTCATGTCAGGAGGCTGAAAAGGGAAGCATTTGAAAATCATGGAGTGGGAAAAATCATGGTTGCCCAGGCAATTATTGTGGTGTTAATTAAGATCCTTGGGCTGGGTGCCTTGGAGACACATGGGAGGGAATTCTCCCAATCTGGGATGAGCAAACTCTGGATCTGTGGAGACTTGGGGGTGGGAAGCCAACCAAAACTTTAATCTCTGATTAAAAAGGAAAACAAAAACAAAGAAGGAAAATAAATGTGCTTTCTTAAATGTATTTACACAAACACACACACCCAATTGCTTCTTTTTAACTGCTAATGAAAACAGGATCCAGAGGCAGAGCTGATCCTTTTAGTAATAAATCCATGTACAGTAGCCCTGTAATCCACGATTTCACGCTCAGGGTAAAGGTGGACCAGCACGACCAAGAGTCACACACAGTCTGAAATCCTGGGAGAGGCTGCACGAGGGACAAGCAGAAATCCAGAAATTATATTTCATTCTGGTTTTGCTCTTGTGTATCAAGCAGATTTCTCACACTTTATAAGTCAGGCACATAATTCTGTGTCTGGAGAGCACATGGTCACCCTGACACTGACTGTACTATTCAGACAGGATTTTTGCCTTTCCTCATCCTTGTAAACAGGATACCAAACTGGTTTGGTTCACAAGTGCAAGGAGATTGTCTTTGAAAAATGGCACTTTGGCAAAGCTACTTTTGAGGCTGTCATCCTATCTGAAGCCTCGGAAAATTAAAACTTTTGACCTTCTTTCAGTGAAGAACCTCAACTGTAAAGATCAGAAGTTCAACTCGAGGCTCCATATTTGAATATTTGCCCAATGCTCAGCGCAGTGAAACACCCAACGCCTTCCGCTGAGCTCAGTCTGAGCTGTCAGAGCCATCCAGGACTGAAATCCCTTCCAGCCTCACCCACTTGGGATGAATTCCCTTTGATCACCAGGGGGAAATAATCCCGGTGTGTCAGTGCTACAATTAACCCACTGTGTCCAATTCCCAGATGACACAAATCTCTCCCGGCGCTGCCTCAGCAACTTCACCTCCAGCTCTTTCAGCTGTCATCTTAAAGCCTTGGTGCAATTGTGCAGTCAAGGAAAAAACAAAGAGAAATTAAATTATTCCCTCCCAAAGCTTTTCCTTGTTTTACACTTCCCAAATAAGTCAATGGACCCATATTTTTATTGACCACTCCTTTGTTGCTGAGGAGCGTTGGCCAAAAGCAGGATTTATTTGATGTCCATCAGATGACGGATGTTTCCTCCCAGGGTGGGTTATTTATTTGTCTGGAGCTGTTGGCACGCACGAGTTTCTGACTCTTACAGGTAATTTTGAAAATGTGGCTTGCAAGAATATGAAAGAAAGGAACATAACAGACCTTGGTGAACACGCACGGCCCAGAGCAAAAGGGGCACCTCCAGCTTTTAAAATGCTCGCTGTGTCTTTGGTGGAGGAGCTTGAATGAAATCATTTATATGAGCTGCAATATCTGGCTGACTCCACTGATCTCCATAATCAAACGCAAGAGATTTGGAGGGGAGAAGGGAAAGGGGGGGTGGGGCAAAGTGTGTATAATTAAACCTTGTTCTAATCCTGCTTTGATGCTTTTGCCAGGACAGGTTGGACTAGTCAAAAGCCCCAAACATTTTAGGTAAGTTTTTGTTTTGTTTTTTGAGTTAATTTTTTTTTTTTCATTCTGTCAGTGGCTGCAAAGCAGCAAAGTGCTTATTACCCTTATAAGGTACCAAGGTAAATATTTCAGATCCCCCGTGACTTTCAGTCTCTCCCGACTCAGTTTATTTGTTCTTGTCAGTGGACAGTGAAGTTTTGTTTGTGGAAACCAGTTGGGGCAGAGAGTGACAGCGCCGAGGCTCTGTGATTGATTTTCTGCCAGCCACCACTTCCCCCGAGCCTCTTCCCCATCCAGACTGGGATGGGGACACTGCCAGCACCTCGGGGACACAGCTGTGGGGTGACCCCACACAAACCCTGGCGGCGCCAGGGCTTTTCCTTCTCTCTTCTTTCCCAGCTGTCCCAAGTCCTGCTGCTGACCAGAGCAAAGGAGTGACACTTTTTACATGGTCCTTGAGGTGCCAGGTGTGTCTGCAGGGCTTGTCCCTTCTCTTGGTGGCCCCTGGCATGGGGACGAGGAGGGTGTTGGCTCCAGTGGCACATCCAACAGGGCAAGCAATGGCCACCACGGCCATCGCGGCTGATGGAAACTCAGCACACAGCTCCAGCTGATCCCATCTCAGGGTGTGTGAAACTGCACAGAATCACTGAATCATTTCGGCTGGAAAAGACCTAGAGACGCCGAGCCCAGCCATTCCCCCAGCACTGCCAAGCCACGTCCCCAAGTGCCACACGCACACGGTTTTTAAATCCCTCCAAGGATGGTGACTTCACCTCTTCCCTGGGCAGTCAGTTCCAAAGCTTGATAACTCCTTACACAAAGAATTTTTTTCTAATATCCAATCTAAACCCCCCCTGGCACAACTTGAGGCCTTTTCCTCTTATCCTATCAAAAATGACATCGTCTTGTCCTTAAAAACATGACTTCATTATCCAAAACTCCGTTGCCAGCTGGAATCCCTTCATCTTGAAGGGGTTGAGAGCGGTTGAGGCAGTCAAGCCTCAAAATGGCTCTTTGGGGTATTATTTTGGAGAGGATGTACTGAAAGTCTGGAATGGGTGTTGAAAGTGGAGCAGACCCTGTTGCAAAAATCAGTTTTCCCCTGCAAAAGCATTTGTTTAAAGTATAGGAGGTGTCTGATGGAACAGACTTAAGGAAATTGGCCTGTTTAGCTTATTAGAAAGATCAAACAGAGGCTTGATTACAACACTTTAAGTATTTTCACCGAGGAAAAAATAACATCTATTAAAAGTCTCTCTAATCTGGCCAAGAGAGGACAGCTGAGCTGCAACGGCTGGGAGAAAAAGCCAAATAAATCGAAATTGGAAATGAAGCATTTCGTGTAATTCTGTTCCCTTTGTGGGGAAGAACAAGGTTGGGTAACTGCGACAACAAACAAGAGCCAAGGGCGTGTGATGGAAGTGATCTCAGGGAAAGCCTTTCTGGGTGATGTGGTTTTTCAGGGCCAGGGACTGTGGGGAAAATCACATCTTGGCCCTTTTTTCCTCAGAAATTCCTTCTCCTTCCTTCATATTTGCTGGTCTCCAGGAAATGAGTTGGTCAGTCCATGTTCTCCTGTTTTGCCTGCTCTTCCTTTATTTATTTATTTCGGTGCTTCCTTGGCATAAACAACAAAACCCATGACAGGAATACAGAAAGAAGCTTAGGGTTCAAAATTTTTTAGATGGAAAAACACAAATGAATTATTCTCAACAGCACATTCTGAAGGCTGAAATCTATAATTTAGCCTGACATTTTAAGTGTACATCACTTGAATTGCTGCCAGCTTTCTAGAATGATTAGGTGACTTGAAAAAGGCAAATATTTTTTCATATGATTGCACTGAATTGGAGACTCTGCTGCTGAAAAGACTTCAATAATCCTGGCTGTATTTATTTCCTAAAGCCTCACTCATCATTGTCAAAATATTATCAGCCATCCCCAGCTTTCTCTCCAGCCCAGAATCTAATTCCAATTATTTAAAAAAAGAAAAAAATCCCTTTCTGGAATTGAATCTTCTGCAGAACTCTCTATTTTTCACATAAGACTTAATCAATTATTAAATGGAATGTATTCATTAAACAGAGTGTATTTGCCACATAACTGTTGCGCTTCAGTGAAACTCTGGAGGAAGCTGTGGCTCAGGAGTTCAGGATGTTTTCTGGGAAGCTGGAAGCACGTGGTTCATGGGAATCTGCAGGAACATTGGGATTTTGGGAACAGGATGCAAATCCACCCTTAAGGATTGCACTGGAAGGAGTGGGGAGCAGCCCACTCTCAATTTCTTCTCCTAATTGTAACTAGAAATGAAGAATTTGGCTCCAAAAGCATCGCCTCCATCTGGAAATCTCCAGTTTTGTCCCTAACTCTGATGGGACTGCTGTTTCCCCTAAAATTATCCAAATGAGAAGGAAAAGGAAAAGCTCAAGGCATCAGAGTATTTTGGGGTCTGTGGGATTTTAGCGCCGGTTCTGTAGGGTTTGGAGCTGTTCTTTGATTGTCACCTAAAGGCAGATTATTGGTGCAGCAGTGCCTCGGATTGCTAAAGTCTAATGGAATTAAGATGCCTTTGAGGCAGCCTGGAAAATCCCAGGTTTGCTGATATCTGTGAGGCATCGAGGTCAGGTTTCCATATCTCCCACGATGAACTCTCAGTGACTTTGTGGTCGTGTCCTCCTACAGCTGAACTTTCCCTGCCTGCGATGGGAAAAGGTGGGGAAGGAGTCAGAGGCACCGAGGCCTCGAGTGAGCACATTTATACCTCAGGGGGGTTTAAGAAGTTCGTGCCTGTTTTTATAGAGAGTTTTCAACCTGCTTTGAACGACCTTAAAACAATAAAGTTCCCTTTTCAGCAGCTCGGTTTAATGGAAAGATTTACTGTATTTTTGTGCCCCTGCTGCAAAGTGACAATGAAGCCAAGCTCAGAATTCAGTGTCAAAGGGAAGGTCTATTTAGGAGAATTAAAGGGTTTAATACCATTCATCCCACCTGGATTGCTCTGCAGGCAGGAGACCAGGATAATTGAGGTGCATTTTTATTAAAAATGTGCCAACGACAAAATTCATTTGGAGAAATTAAAATTTCTAAATAAAACTGTGAGTTTAACGCTTCAGCATTGTTGTACCAAAGGCTCATCCCCTGCCTGTGAAGGGCAGCACATTCCTGATGATGTTGGTTTTGTGCCTGGTCCTGGTGAGGATCATCATCGCCATCATCATCATCATCATCGTCATCATCGCCATCATCATCTTCTTCCACTGACACCAGAGACCAAACCAGGCCTCAGCTCCTCCCATTAAAAGATGAAAATTAAGGAATGCACAAGCTCATTTTTAAGCTTGTGAGCTGTTTACTGCCTCCAGTGCAACTGTTTAAGTGCTTCACATAAAATATGCATGCGAGATTTTTCAGAGAGAAGATCCAGTGGCAAGGAATAATTTTACAAATCCGCTCCCAGATTCCCTCATTGAGGAATCCGTTCAGTTGCCGTTTGCTTTCTGCGCTTTCCCTCCCAACGGTTTGCACTAGAAATGACCCATTTTATGGGCTGCCATTTTCGACTTTGAGCCCTTTAATCCCACACATAATGCTGGATAAGGAATTTTAGCTTTCAGAAACCTCTGCTACAGCAGCGCTGAGAGTGTAGCCTTTCAAAACCTCCCCTGCCTGCTTGGTGCTGAAGGAAATAAGTAAAACAAGCCTGAAATTGGGTTCGATAATTTTTTGACAAGTTTTAACTAAGCACAGTGACAGGGAGAAATTTTAGAAGCCCAGGAACCAAGGCATAATAAACTGTCAGGGAAAAGATCAAGTAGCATTCCCCAATTCATCTACCCAACATCAATGTTCCAGCTAACAGTAGACAGTGTTAGCCAGATTCTTGCCCTTTTTATCTACCAACAGCTACATTTATCAAAATAAGCAAAAAATGTGAGGTATGGAATGCAGTTCATTGGAGGGCAGGGCTTTATTGGTTGATTGGTAAATTGAAACACATGGAAAAGTGCTACATGTAGGAACACAGTGCTGACTGTATTACTCCTTTTTTTATTGGTTAATCTCTAATCAGAACCAGCTGGTAATAAAGGATGGAGTTCATGGGAACCCACCCTTTGTTGAAAGCGAAGTTGGTGTCAATACCAGAAACACATGAGCACAAAGAAAACAGATGTAATTGGCTTCTGGAGGTCAGGTTATGTAAAGACCCCAGCGAGCAGGGGTGAGGGTTTGGCTGCAGAGAATGACAGGCTAAAATAGCCATTATTTCTGGTGTGTGTCTGGGGAGGGGGTGGCAGCCACAGGGACCTGTCTTGGGTGGGAATTGGGGTTTTATGGTCCCCAGAAAAGAGGGTTCTCCACCTGAAATGGGCACTTAATAAATCAGGGAACAAGCACTCTTTAGGGAGGGAAATCTGCAGCTTTGTCTTCAATCACAGGTGAAAACCTGCTCTGAGAATTACTGTAATTAATTAACTTTTGGTAGCAAAATCATAAAACCATTCATAAATCCCAGAATGCTTTGGGTTGGAAAAGTCAACTTCCACTACCCCAGGTTGCTCCAAGGCTCATCCAACCTCAGCCTGAATATTGAAAAAAATTATGTCAATGAGCTCCCATTCACACACAGCTATTGATGATGTCCTGCAGGAGGGGACAGGCTGCAGGAGTAACACTGAAAAAAATTATATTAATGAGCCCCCATTGACGCACAGCTATTGCTGATGTCCTGAAGGCTGCAGCTTCAGCAGAGGTTTCAGGTGAAGCGGATCCTTTGATTGTTTCTGGCACAATAAATAGTATCTATTACTTCCATCAGAACATAAAATCATCTTTAAACTGAATATAAAAAGGGTACAGAGGATCTTTTTACTTTTCGTTTTTCTGTGAGGACAGCAGTATATTTTGCGTTAAAAAAAATAACACAGGTTAGAAAATAAAAGAATCAAAATGACAACATTCTGGGTGTTATCAACACAGATTTTAATGGGGCATTGAAACCAAGCTCTAAATCCCTTGCAGAGAAGAGATCCTTCAGGAAGAACCTCAAGGGTAGGGATCTGCTCCTTAATTTGGATTTCTCCATTCTTTCTATAACAAGCTGCAAAAGATTTGCATGAGTAATGTGGGCAATTTTCAGATAAACCCTTTTTTCAGCATTATTAGCCAAAAATACCTTGGCCTGAGATTCCCTGGGAGGAATTCAGCGGTGACAACTCAAAATCCAAGTGTTGTGGGTGACATTCGAGCAGTCGTGTGGTGGCAGCTCTGCCCCGTGGTTGGCTCCACGGAATCCTCCAAATCAGGATTCTGTTGTGAATATTTGTGGTTTGGAGTTCAAACTTCATTTTCTTCAAACATTCCCCAGACAAAGACACTCTTTCCTGCCTGCAGGACTCCTCACTGGAATCCCACTTGCAGGAAAATCCAGGAGAGACCCCAGTGCACCCCAGGTGAAATCCAGCTCTGAGCAGCAATCCTGGCTTCCATTTACACCAAGAAAACAGGAATAATACTCTCATTTTTTTTGTTTAATTCTCATGTGCACTGCAGCAAAGTCTAAAAAGCTCAGGTTCTCCAAAACCAGGCTTTCATGGAGCAAAGAATGACGTCAGAAGGGAAAAGTCCATCTCAGCCTCCAGGGATCTTCCCACCCCGCAGAGGAAAGAGGAGCTGCGTTGTTCCATGCATTCCAAAATAAGACTTATCCAAGGTGTACCAAGAAAGAAAGGTATAGAGAGGGTACCTGAGCAAAAAGTTGGAAGGAGTTTTTGAATAATTTGCTCTGGGCCTCACTGCTGACATATTTTTGAAACAGCTGGAATGAGGGACAGTTACTCCATAAGCTGTATTTTAAAGTTTTTATTCCTGCAGCAAGGACATAAAGGGAATTTTTTTTTTTTTTTTTAAACTATTTGCTGCTATTTTAAAGTCCACTTAATGCCTTAATGCCTTTCAAGAAGCAGCGGTTCCCAAAAAAATTGAAAGGGCTGGGAAAGAATTATTAACACAAAATTCAATAACATCCCCCTGGTTTCTCTGAGGTATTGCCTGAGTGACTGCAGCATTTACAAAAGGGATTCTAATCTGAAATGAATTTGCAGCTAATTCAACCTGTAGGCTAGTGACTCTGGGATTTCCTAGATAATACAATCCAGACAGTAATGTTGATGGATGTTAAAGACTTGCCTGTGTAACTGTTGTAAAGCTCTGTCATAAGAACAAATGAGGCATTATTGCTTTAACAAAAGTAATCCCACAGCTCCAGTAAATTCTGCTCTCCTTCAATATCCCCATTATTAGTTACAGTGACTTAGTGATGTATCTTCCTTCAAAGACACAATAAATACTTTGCTCCAGGATTTTCCGTGCTAAAAAATCACTGAAAATTACTCTTTTAAAAATTTTATTTTCCTTTTTTTTTATTATTATGATTTCATTGTCTTAGGTTTTCTTATCTAGATGGACAAGCTGGAAGAAATGTGGCCAGTGAGGAACAACTGGTACCGGGGTCAGGGGGGTGACAAAAGCAGATGGTGATTTTTCATTACTCCCAATTTTGCTCCTGACTCAGCCCTGTGAGGCAGGTCAGGAGGGCTGGGAGGGAAAAACCAGCCTTAAACAGCTAAAAGGAATATTTTGTGTTCGGAGGAGGCTGAGTAAAAATGGTTTCGTGGTTGCATATTTTCCTAAAGGCTTCTATTGAAGCCACAGCTATTTGGCTAACCTGGAGTAGACTCTTTACTACTTTCACCCCAGAACTAATGTGTTTTATGGGTTTTGATTCCTGGACCAAGCCTCACTTCCAACATCCAGGTTTCCATCCTTCTCTTTGCCCTCGACTAAAATGGTCAGCCTGTCTTTTTCCTCCCTAGACATTACCAGAAATTTCACCCCATGCCTATAATCTATTTTTTTTATCCAGTGCTTTAGTCGTCCTCTCACATATTTTATCTTTTACTCATCTTTTGCAGAGAGGAGTCCTTCAGGAAAAAAAATTGGTGCCGAGCCAAAATAACTCTTGACTTTGGTGGCAGGGAAATATTGACCGATGGTGGGGAAAAAAAAATATGTTAAATTTGCACACATTTTACCTGTCAAGTCCTGCTGCGGTGTTGCTGTTAAAACTCTGCTTGTAAACTTTGAGAACCTCTTCTGCTGATAACTTCGGCATTAAAAATACCATTTTTCATGTCTGGTGGTCTTTCTGTTCCTAATGCTTTCCAGGTTTCCTTCTTTCCTTCCTAACGAATAGCTGACGGAGTCGAGCTCTCTGAACAGCTACTCCTTAAACCTCAGGGGCTTTTTGTTCACTTCTGCTCTTCCTAGCTCGACCACTTTAGAGAGCATTAAAAAGGGATAATCCCATCCCATTTTTCCAGGGGAGAATTCTCTGGGTATCAGCCACTTACCAAAAAGCTGGAATTGCTTGTGGAGCTTTCCAACTTTAATCCAGGCCTGGGCCAGGTTTGGTTTGTGATGAGAGCAACCACCCTGGTGCTCTGCTGAGCCTCAGCAGATCCAGCTGTGCCCACAGCTGGACCTTGAGCAGTTCTGCACGTGTCAGGCTCCAGCAGGAGCCAGGAGGTGGTGGTGGGACCATTTCCCCTCCCTGGATCAGAGATGGCTTGGCCGAGCAATGGGAACGTGGCCTGCACTGTCAGCAAGGCTGTGGCTCAGAAAATAATGAGGATGATGATGCTGATGATAATAATAATAATATAATGTTGGACTAAGCAGGAAAAATCACACTCATTAGGAGTCTGTCTCAAACCTGCCCTGGTGCCAAAGGTTAATGAGGAGAGGACAGGGAGGGGACGGGCACCTGATCTTCCATGATTAATTTGACAAATGTCTTTCTGGCTGCTGCCCAGGTCCTTGTGGAGATACGGCTCTTGGATGCATTCACAATGACCTACTTTCCACTGCTGGCCAGCCTTTTTCTGCCTCGCTGTTATTGTTGGACTTTGCCGCTGCTTTTGCTAGCGTTGCACATGAGCTGAGTGGCCTTGTTGTGCTCCAGGACAGGACTTCTCCGAGCTCTCTGTGCTGACAGTGACAATAAAGCTTTGCATCTCGGGGGATCTGTCATCTGAAGCTCTCAAAAAGGTTTAAAAACTCATGGTTTTATTATTTCCCCAGTGCAGAGCCCCCAGGATTTCCTCTTACACCTGTTTGCTCCCAGTGCAGAACAGGGACATGTTTGATTTTTGATATTTGATGTTCATCATCATCAGGACAAGGCAGAAAGTGAGAGATGATCCAGACCCCAAGGAACCTGCCTGGGCACAGGGTGTGATGAATGACTGACACCTTGTCCAGCACTGTGGCCTCTTCTTTTTCCCCTCTGTGGAAATGTTCAAGGCCAGGTTGGACAGGATTTGGAACAACCTGCTCTAGAAAATTGTCCCTACCAGTTTTTTGTGTCCTGGGGTTTGGTGTGTGCTGAAAGTAGGTTCAAGATTTGCCTGTGTGAGTTTCCATCTTCTAAACATGCCCACAAACACTCATAAAATAGAGAGCAGGACAATTTGAAGAGTTTGCAAGGAGCAGAGAGCTATTTAAGATATTACAGACAAATCTGTTTAAGCCAGAAGAAGCTTCAGGTAACAAGAGCATTAGAGGAACATGGAGAAATTGCAAAATGTCCCCCAGAACTCATAAATAAATAGACAACTGAATATATTAATGCTACGTTTCCCATCGGATGTGTCAATTCTGATTTAGTAGGGAAATAGATCATCATTTCTCGCCTGTTAAATGCAAACATGAAGGAAAGGCAAAGGTCTGAGGGTGTCTCTTTATTAGCCCAGCAATGCTGATGGCTATTTAGTCATGTTTGAAACTAAAATAATATTTTCTTCAAATGCTGCCTTTGCCAGAAGCAAAGTGAGCTGACATCTGCTTGGCTGGAGCTGGGGTCACATATGAAGCTGTGCCTAAACTGAACAAATATTTCCAATATATATATAAAAGAAAAAAAAAAAAAAGGGAAAGAAACGAAAATCATTAACCTTTTGTCATTAGCATGAGCTGTTCTTTGAGCTGCTCAGCAGTTTGAATTAGTGCACCTGCCAAAATAAGCACCAAGTGTTGTTACCCTCTTAGGGACAGCCCTGTTCCATAAATCACAGCCTTCAATGACAGCTAAATGTGGTTTATATCATATAGAGAGCCTGTGTTTATGAATGTGAGATAAAAGGGGTTTAACCAGTTCTAACACTGAGACTACTGTGTGCAGCCTGTCTCCCTTTCACAATTCTTCCCCTTTTCCTTAGGTGGGATTTGTCCTGCCCATGCGCAGAGCTGCCTCTGAATTTTCTGAAAGTTTTGTCCACAGTTGATTTTCCTTCCAATTCTTCCTGTCCTGAGGTGTAGAACCAACTATAAAATCCCAGTGAGTGTCCAGCTGGAAGGAAAGGGGATTTTGGGAAATCAATTATTTGTGTGTGGTTTATATCCAGCTAAAGAGATAGAGATATGGCCTAATCCATTTAAAAACATGTATTTTGCAGAGTTAATTCCTGTACTCTTCACAGCTTGCCAAAGTCCAGCATCAGGACAAAATCCCTCATTTTCAGTGTTTCAATTCTTAATTCTTCACTGTTTTTCCACAGACAGCATTTCTATGGTGCTTCAGTGGAAATGGAAAGGAAACAGCAAAAGGGGAGATGCACTTCTGACTTTTATTGCAGAGAAAACAAATTTAAATATTCAGTTACCAAGTTTCCCAATTTTCTAAAAATTCTGTCACCTCCCAGGGGTGATGCAATTTAGATTCCTGATGTTCTCAAAGTGTCCAAAGACCCTGGGATGTCTCAGGTGCCTGCCTGGTTTTCCTCCAACTATTACAAAACATCTTATAAATGGAACATGCTATAAAAGCCATATAACCTGAAAAACATAGAACCTGCAGAGCTGAAGGAAGGTAGATTTAGGTGGAATATTCAGAAGGAATTCTTTCCTGTGAGGGTGGGGAGGCCCTGGCACAGGTGCCCAGAGAAGCTGTGGCTGCCCCTGGATCCCTGGCAGTGTCCAAGGCCAGGCTGGACAGGGCTTGGAGCAGCCTGGGACAGTGGAAGGTGTCCCTGCCCATGGCAGGGGATAGAATGAGATGATCTTTGAGGTCCCTTCCAACCCAAACCCTTCCATGATTCTATGAAATTACGGTTTAAACCATCCCTAGCCACCCTTAGCTAAGGTAGTGACAACAAATCCAAAAGAGAAAACAAAAGGTTTGTGGGTTATCCAGGCAATTCCTTGTCCAGAGCAACCACTGACTCATTATATTTGTCAGGAGTCTCCATGTAAATAGATGAGAACACTCTAATTTTCACCCGTATTCCAGTGCTATATTCTAAGGGCTGTAATTTATCCTAACTGATTTTAAATCCCTTGGAAAAGTATCATGAGAGCTTGCAGAGAAACCACTTGCTGGCCATGGCAGGAAATAATCTTCATGGATGTCTCCCTGAGCTCATTGCAGAGCGATATATTGAGCTGAAATGATGGAATTATTCATTTTTACTGCAGTAAAGGTGGATGGATTAAAAAAAGTCCAGATAGGAGCCAGAGATGAAGTTAACATTAAAGACCAGTAGGAGAATGGGGATAAAATATAGAAGAGCTGCATTTCTTTGTTAGAGGTTTTGAGTGTGAATCTGGTTAAATCCCAGGGCAGGAAATCCCATTTTGCTATTGAGATCAGGGAAGTTCAGCTGTATCTCTAATTAGCACAACCCTTGGTTTGGGGGTGAGGATTCCAGAGGGATTCCACACCTAGACTGGAAGGACACCATTTCACCAGCAGGGCAGGAATGCTGCCAGCAGAATTTAAACAGCTACAATTTAATTTGCACATTTTAGATGGAGTAAAATAAATTTTGGCAAGGCTGGTGTCAGCCTCTTCTCCCAGGAAACTTGTGGTAAGACAAGGGGAAATGGTCTCAAGATGCACCAGGGGAAGTTTAGGCTGGGGATCAGAAAAAATTTCTCTACTAAAAGAGTGGTTAAGCACTGGAACAGGCACTCCATGGAAGCAGTGGAGTCACCATTCCTGGAAGTGTTCAAAGAGCAGGAAGATGCGGCGCTTCACGATATCATTTGCTGGGCATGGAGGTATTTGCTCGAAGATTGGACTTGTCAGTCTTGGAGGTCTTTTCCCATGTTGCTCTTGATGATCTTGGAGGTGTTTTCCAACCTCAATTATTCAACAATTCTGTGATTCTGTGAGCTGGTATGAAAATTTCCAGGAATGTCATAGGGGCGGCAGGTTTCCTCTTCATTGCTGGGAATCACAGGCACTGCTGGCTGCCATCCTTCTCCTGGGAAATGTTGTGTCAGGAGCACGGTCCCTTCAGGAAAATGCTGTGTCAGGAGTATGGTCCCTTCAGGAAAATGGCCCAAATGTCGATTCCTACTAGAAATTTGCCCCCCAGCTGAGCTGTCCCAGCAGCAGTGGCTTTTCTGCACCCTGTCCCTAATTTCAGTTCATGCTCTCGGTCGTTTCCCTGTGGCTTGAGAAGGTTGTGAGTCCTTTCCCCGAGGTGCTGCTGCCGCAGGAGTTCTGCTTTTCCTTGGGAAGCCTGAGCCGTGCCCAGGCCTCCCAGGAGAATTCCTTGCCACCTCAGATGTTAATTCCTAGAAACTCCATCGGCAGGGCAGTCCTGAGAGCTCTGCAGATCTCGGAGAGGCTCAGAGCTGTTTTCTGCTGCAGCCCCTCGGAGCAGCTCCGTGTTCCTGCAATCTCCATTACAACACAATAACAGGAAACGTTTCAGTGGCCTCTGCAGTACTTGGCGCACAATTTCACTTTAATGCTCGTATTGTTTGAGCATTAATAAAACTGGAAACTGTGATATAATTAAATCCATTCTTCCCACAGAGCAGGGACTGTCTGCGATAGTGGCAAGAGCAGCACTCACAAGTCGCCTGGAGAAGAGAGAGCATTCCCTTGCCAAGGCACAGCGGACACATGCTTGGGTTTATATCCCTCTGCAGAAAAAGAGCTCCAGTCGAGAGCTGGAGACCTGTGGTACCTCTGGATCCAGAGCTGCAAGGCTTTATTGCTTAAGCTCCAAGATTATCCCGTTAGAGCCAAGGATAAACCGTTCCCTCTCCGTGCAACCCGAGCCCCTTGCGGGATGAGAGACCGAATATCCGATAGTGCCACGGCTCATTTGAACCAGCTGAGCTCAAATCTGGGATGGGGATCTCTACTGGAGGGGCAGGAGTGGGAAGATGGCAGCCTGGAATTCTCCGAGCGGCACTGAACGTGACGATTCTGCGGTTTGTCACCTCCACCTGCAGCGGGGGTGTTCTCACACAGCTTCCATCCAGATTCCAGCTAAGCTCAGGGAAATGCCCGAGCAGACGATGGGATCTCTCTCCAGACTTTGTGCCGCAAACTTTGTGCCAACAAAGCCCTTTGTGTATTCAGTCCCCTTTGCTGTACTCTAAATAAATCTTTGGGTTTCGGCAGTGACCAAGGAAATGTGTTTTCTGGAATGCGAGGAATATTTTCCTTTGGTTTCCTTTGGCCCTGCCTGGCATTCACCCCTTTGCAGTAGCTCAGAGTAATTAAATCTCTGTTAAACTCTAAATATTACCTCTTCACTCTTGCTTGGATCAATACTAAGAAAAGACAGACTTCTACAGCGTTGCAGTCTATAAATTAGCTGAGAAAATTCCTGCTTCAAGGAATAACACAGATCATTAATTGTTCAATAGATATTTTAAAATGTGATGAAATTAAAACCATAAAGGACATCCTGTGTTTAGTAAATTTTATTGGAGATCCTCATGGAAAGTTCTTAGAAACACTTGTTTTTTTTAGTTCCAGTTCAAGAGGTGAACTGGTGAAATGCAAAGAATCAAATCAGGAAATGCAAAACATGGTTATGAAATAACTTTATAATACAAGTTTTCAGATTTAATCCCATGCAATAAGTGTCTGTGTATTACCTCATCATGCAGCTTTAAACACTGAAACCATTTTCCTGTAACCATCAATTTAAAGTTTTCAGGAGATCAATTTTCCTCCTTCTATATTATCAATTTGAAAAACTAATCTATATAGATCCCTTTCCAACTTGATTGCTTTCATGGAAAGGCAAGAAAACAGATAGTGTAATAGTCATTAAATTTATTCTTCTGCTCACGAAATTTAACAACAACAAAAATAAGTGAAAACTGATTTGTGTATATTGTACATACTTATCTGCAGCTGCAGATTTTTTAGTGCAGATCCAAAATGTCCCTTTTTCCTGGAAAATTTCAGAGCTCAGGGGAGGAGAGCTGGGAAGAGGGAGAACAGCTGCCAGTGCTGTCCAGGGCCATTTGAAAGCCAAGTGTTTCTTAGATAAGTTTTCAGTTCACATTCCTTGTTTCTCTATTTCTCCTTTCAGAGCCATTGGAGGGACAGGAGCAAACTCAGAGCTCCAGAAATAGGGAATAATTTGGGGACAAGTGGGAGACATCTTAACTGGGCCGCTCCTTCTGGAAATCCCTTCCTGACACCATCCCATTGAGGGGTTGGGGTTTTTCCTGCCTTTCCACAGCCACCGCAGGGAGCAAAGGTGGCTCTGGCTCAGTTTTTCCCCTCTTATATGCAGGAAAAATGTAAACTCTGGACCCAGCGTTAGTTCAAATCAATTTACACCAAGAGATGTCGCACTGATCATAACTTCCTCCATTGTCTTGTGGTGGATTTGGGGTTTCATGCTGAAATTCCGGTCAAAAAACAACCCTGATTAATTCAAGTTTATTATTGACTTCTGCTCCTTTCGTTGAGCTTTCAGGATGCTGCCATTTCACAGGATCTCATCCCAAACCTTTGCTTAAGTGCCAAGAGCTGCCTCAGCCAGATATTGATCCAGTCAGGAGTTAAATTCATTTCTGAGCCTGGTTTAAGAAGAGCAGATATTTTAGGTCATTGCGTCGTCATCATGGCTGAGGAGCTGGAAAAACCTTTTCTTTGGTGGCAGCCAGTTAGAAACCTGTAAAACACCACAGAGCGTATTTTCAAAAAGCCTAAGAGATCAAAATAAAAAGAAGTTCGTCCTGCTCTTGATGGGGATTCCAAGAGGAATCCAGGCGTTCCTCCTGCCTTCGCTGTGAACTGCGTGCGGCGCGAGGTTACAAAATTGGAAGTGGGGGAAAGATCAGAGGTTAAGGAGCTCAGATTTCTCCACAACATGACCTTATCTCGGTGGCAACTGGATTCTCATGATGTGCTGCTGTGTTCTCACAAAGAGAAGTCCCCCCCAGACTGGGGAGGGGGTTTGGGGCAGGCAAAGCCAGCGCTGCGCTCCCGGCGGTGCCTTTGAAAGGTTCCCCTGCCTGGCAGTTACAAGATACTGTACTTAAAATGTCAAATCAAGCAATCTGTTCTGAAAGGAAAATTACCACAGCAATCACAGCCCTTGATTTCCTCGGCACTCGTGGAGCGCGGGAGAAATGATGAAAATGGTTTGGCCACCCAGAGCCTTAATGCTGGAGTGCCAGGTCAAGGAAAGCTCCAGCAATTAGCCTGCTGTGCTAATGACGTGCCTGTTTGATATAGGAGCTCAATAGCACCCTGATTGCCTATAATATGATTATGCACATTTTGGGTTGCTTAAAAAAAAAAATTTAAAAAAAAAAATTGATGCCTTGGAAAAATAGAATCTCATTTCTCAGGCATTTCTGAAAGAGCTCTGTTTGCTGAAAAGCCAAGGGCAGGTTTCAGCTCCTTAGGTTTCCACAAATGTGTTATTAGATTCACTCCCTGACCTATCTTTAATGAGGAGAAGATGTTGCTGGGAAAGATATTAAAATACAGTAGCATGAAAATCTTGTGCCATCACAAAGCTGTCATAAATCAAGGGTCCACTTCTCTTCATGTCTCATTAAAAAGAAAATATAAAGGAGGTGAAAGAAGATTGTTCCAGGTTGGATGTCCTTAACAATCCAGTTACTGAATACACAAGTTAAATTCTGGTAATCAGAAAAACATTCTCTTTCATTTCCTTTTCTTTGTTTTTAAAAAGTCAAATTTTGAGCTGATCTGTCATTCCTGAAAAGTTCAAACACATTTTCATTTCATTTTTTTGTCTTCCTTCTGGTTGGAAATAAAATGGGTGGCATTGAGTAGGGCAGGAGCAGGATTAGACTGACACTGTCTGGATGTTCAACATCCTAAGGAAAATCTCTGCAGGGTCACCAATCTGCCATGCTGCAGAATGGGATTGACCACCAAAGAAAAAAAAATAAACAGGGAAAAAGCATTTATTCCCATGGAGACACAGCCAAAACACACCAAGGGAAAAAATTGTTACTGGGAGGATGTGGCCAAAAGACACCTAAGCAGTCGTGGTCAGAAGTTTGTTTGCTGGTGAGGAATTAATGTCACAGGTGAAGCAGCCCAAAAATCTGAGCACAAAGAGCAGATATTCCCCACTTCTGCAGGACACGGGGACAAAGAACGCAGTGACACAGCCGAGGCTGGAGCAGCACAAATGCGAGATGAAAAGGAGGGTGGAAAAAAATATCCCTGACCTAATTCAGTATTTGGGTTGGAGGTGATCTGGTGATTCTTTTAATGTAAATTTGGGTATTCCAGCCTCTGGGACCATCACTGTCCATGAGGCACAGCTTGGATCATTTGGGACAAACCCACCCAGTGCCCACTCTGGAAACACCTCAGGGCCCTCCAGCTTGGGCAATTCCAGCTTTTTTTCCCTGGCATTCTGTCCCTGACAGTCTAATCTCAGGCAGGACTATTTATTGACATTTAAAAAATAAGCAAATCCCCTCTTTGGAAAGAGGAAAGGGAAATCTCGAGGTGATTGACGCCGTCAGTCGCGGGGACAATGGCTGCTTGTGTCCCACAAATGCTCCAGCGAGATTTCAAATTATTCTTTTTGGATTCCCAAGGAGAGGAGTGAGAGCTCGGGAAAGCTCCTGACTGTCTTCATGCATATTCAGGATTTCTTTTTGTTTTCTGATGAAGGGATAGGTTCTGTCCTTAGGCTTGAGAAGGGTCCCTTGACACCAGCCCTGGAGATTTTTTTTTAATTAGGCAAGCCTGGAATGGCTCGAATTTGGACCCAGTACTGACAGCATAGCCTTGGTTTAAAAGCGGGTTTAACTAAAAGGGGATTTAACCTAAAAGGAAGTAGAAATCTAATATAAATTTGCATCTGTGCCTTGAAAGTTTTTTCATCCATAAACCTTTCTTCCCTTCCACTTCTCCCTTCATTTGTTCACACTTGCATCAGTTCTCTGTTCTCACTACTGGAAAGAGCTTTAAATATTTACTGGATTTAACATATTGTATTTTCCTAATCTGGTCACACAAGTGGACAATACACATATATACATATATTTATTTATTTATTTATTTATATTTATATATATATATATATACACACACACAATTTTACATGTCCCAGTTTTCCTCCTTTAAACCTGCAGTCCATCATTAGTGAGTTACAGAAGGATAAATTGAAATTCAGCCTGGCAAAATTGAACTGAAAAGTCTCAGTTACAATTTGTCCAAAGCAACATGTTTTATAATTATTTTGTCCTTCCCTACTAATGACTTTCTGACTCTTTCCATCCCCTGGGTACCCAAGGGATATTCAGCATTATCTGTGCACATCAATAATTTTTATGGGACATGTGTTTTCACTTTGTAGCAGACTTTTTTCATTGCTTAAAAGTAGCAAATAAAGCTCTAATAAAAATTGATGCTTGTGTCCCTTCAACACCAGGTATAGGTTTTCCAGCCAGCAATAGGATTTCATGTTGCAATCCAGATTGCTGCTGTTCCTGCTTCTCCACACAGCCAGGAAAATAAAATCAGGCTGTTGAGGCTTTGGAAGGGAAAAGCAAATCAACCAACAAATATTTGGAGAAGAGTAATTTGGGGGAATATTAGATAAACTTTCTTTCCTTACTTTAGCGCAGGAAAATTATGTCTACTTCCAGTTTTTTAATATCCCTAATATTATTTCTGCATCTTCTGGGTCCCTGGTTTTTGCTGACTCATCTGCCATTTGAGACTTTTCCTATGCCTCTAACTCATACATCCTTTATTCTCTTGGAATCTGTTTTGGAGCCCTCAACTCGCCCTGTGGGATTCATTTAGATTTTTTTAAAAACACTCAAGCTCACATGAAACCTCTTAGTCAATATTTAATTTAGACTCTCAGATGCAAAGACCCTCAAATCACTCTGATTTCCAAAAGAAGGGGGTAATATTGACATGGAAAAGATTTTGCTGCCGGAGGAAGCCAGGAGCCTCTGCCTTGCAGGAAAAGGTGCAGGGTAAAATCTTTAAATTCCTCCAGCTTTCATTGTCACTCTTATCAACCCCAGGGTCTACAAAATCTTCCAGTTCCCCCCTTACTGCATAAATAAATGGAATATTTCACCCATCCCTCTGGATTGCTCTCAAGCATACAGCCTGGGAGTTGTCCTGCTGCTTTCTTCTTTCCGAAGCTATAAATCCCCCGCCCCAAACGTCCCCAAATTCAGAGCCATTTCTACATTAGTGCAAAAAAATTTAAATCAATGCCATACTGGGATCAAATCAATCCCACAGTGGGATTTGAATCAATCCCTGCGCTGGGATTGATTTGCAGAATGAAGGGTATCAAGTGGCACGAGCCACTCCAGTTTCCACGGAGTGCCCAGAGGAGGGGAGCTGGATAAGGAGGCCGAGGGTCTCCTTCCTGTCCAGGGAACATCATCTCCCCTCCCTGGGCCAAAATCTCCCACCACGAGCACCATCAGGAGTCATTGTAGTCTCCAAAGGGTCTTACACCACTCACAGCCCCAAAGGAAAGGGCTTCTCGTACATTTGGACCTTGTCTCCCCCTTTTATCGTAGGCCTTTGGGGTTTGGGGAAGGTTTTTGTGATGCTCTGCAGCTGCTGATCACTGTGGGTTTTCCTGTGTATCTGACAAGTTTTGGGGCTCTTGAAGCTGTTCAGTCTCCTCATGCATTTGGACCCTGTCTCTCCATTTTCCTCATAGGCATTTGGGGCTGGGGAGGGTTTTTGTGATGCTCTGCAGCTGCTGATCGCTGGGTTTTCCTGTGTATCTGACAAGTTTTGGGGTTCTTGAAGCTTTTCAGTCTCCTCATGCATTTGGACCCTGTCTCCCCTTTTTTTTGTAGGTATTTGGGGATTGGGAAGGGTTTTTGGGATGCTCTGCAGCTGCTGATCACTATGGGTTTTCCCATGTATCTGACAAGTTTTGGGGTTTTTGAAGCTTTTCAGTCTGAGGTTATTAAGGCTCCTCTCTGTTCTCTTCTTCCCCACGCCTGTGTTGAAGGGAAATGAAATCCTGTTTAATGTGAGGGACACACCTAAAGCTCTCCTTGGTGCCCAGAGGAGGCTCCCCAGGGAGCTTTGATCCACACCATGCTCTGTCCCTCCAGTTCTCTCACCTTTTAATCCTATTCATCCGCACAAAAACACCAGCCCAAGCTGCTGCCCCGGCCAAGGGCTCTTTCCAGGCTCTGACAGAGCTGGAAGTTGTAATGGAGACGCAGATCAACACCTCAGCTCGCTCTTGATGTCCTCCTGATCTGCTCCAGGGCCACAGGGAAGGTCCATGAGGGACAGGACATTGCAGCAATACCTGTCTGCCCTCCTGGAACAGCAGAGTCCTCACCCTGCAGGAGTCTGGAGCTTGCCCTAAAGGACTGGAGGGAACTCATTACCACCGTGGCTCCCCTTCATCACAACTTAACAGCTTTTTATGGATTTGTGTTGGATCCGAGTTCAAGTGCTGCAAAAGCAGTGATGTCCTGCCAGTGATTTAACGGGAACCTCAGACAAAAATGTTCCCTTTGCTCTCAGCTCCAACCTGTGGACCAGGGATGTGTTTCTTTTTAGCATAAACACCTCTTTTCCCCCAAAAAAATCCCCAGAGAAAAAGCAGACAGACCTGCTGCGAGTGTTCTGCCTTTAATGCTCCGTGGTTTTTGTAATTCTGGGACTGTGAGATGGGCAGGATTCACCCTGAGCAGGACCTGGCACTTCAGAAAATTTTGCAGCTCTTTAAAGAAATTCACAGCAAAGGCTGCACTTACTGGAACCCACTCCCCGAGGGGCAAAATCCTGCTGCTCCTGCTGTATTTTTACAAGCCAGGTGTGCTGGCAAGAAACCTGCAGTGGTCCTGTGAGGCAGGTAGCTTGACAGCTTCTCTCCATCACATCTTCACAGGCTCGTGGAGCCTCTCCAGACCCAAGGAATTTTGCTCCAGGTCCTCTCTGGTGGTTTCAGGCTTGGGATAAGGTATAGGGCATGGAGCATCCTGCCTGTCCCTCATTCCCTGCTCCTCTGCATTGGGACAGCACGAAGAGGGTCAGTGCCTCAGGTGCTGTGGGGAGGGATTTTTCTGGGGATTCTGGGGGAAAAGAGGTGCTTATGTTAAAAAGAAATGGAGTCAGGAGGGGGATTTGAGTGGTCAGAACAGAGCCAGGGACAGGATTACAAGAGACATCACTTCTTGGGAAATAGAGAGAAAATAAGAGTGCAAAGAGGCAAATGCCAAGAGCATGGCCAGAAATCTGGGATGGGATAAAGAGCTGGAGGCAGCAAGGAGCAGGAGGGACCCCCACACCTCTCCCCAGCACACAGCCCCGTCCTGGCTCATGAATCCCTCCTGTCCTGCTGTGGGAGGTGCTGAGCCCCCCCTGCCCCACACATCACCCTGCAGTAACTCAGCCTCGCCCTCAGCACCATAAAACATGCCCAGGTTTTTTTTTCCCTATGCCTAAGCATAAAAACCCCCTTTAAAAATTAAAAAAAAAAAAACATTTGGGGTTTAGGCTCTTTCCACTGCCTCCTAACAAAGAACTGTTTCTTTCCAGTTTTTCAGGGGGAAGTCGGGAAACTTTTGGAGTTTGCAGGTCTGAGCAAGGGCGAGCATCTCCGCTTTTCCTGCCGGTGACAAGGGCAGCAGTGATCTAATGAGGTGTACATGTTCTAAGTGGGGCTTCTTCACTTGGAAACACTTGCCAGGCCTCCATAAATGGGACTCCTTCTTTTCTGACCCTTTGCCCTACTTCAAATGTGCTTTTAAACCCTTTGGAAAACATGCGGTTTTGCTTTCAACTGCATTAGCGCTCATAATGTGTTATTTTGGCTCTCCTCGGATATTCAGGTTGAAGGCCCAGATTTCAGAGATTTCGGCTGGTAATGTTGACAAGCCAGCCTTACTCAGGGCCTATCAGGCACCCAAGTCAGCTTCTTTTGAAAGCTCTGTTAGCTCAGCTGTATTTTTCTTTGTACACCCAAATCCTTCTGGCCGTGACAGGAGGCTCCGCGCTCCCCACGCTCCCAACAGCTCCTGCATAAAGCCCTGAGTGTCCACACGGATGCTGTCAGGACTCACCTGGGCTTTACAAGGCACTAAAGAAAATACTGGTGGCATCTTGCCCGGCTGGCAGCCCTCCAAAATCCCCCGGCTCGGTCCCCGTGCCGGCGGGGACAAAGGCGGTGTGTGCCGGAGCGCGGCGGCGCTGCCCACCTTCGCCCCCGCTATTTATTCAGCTTTGTGCCATGAGAATTTGAATTTTAAAAGAGGGATCTTGCAGCTGGAGCCAGCCCAGGCTGGGAATGAGAGGGGAGAGGGGGAAAGGGCAGGAAGTTTCTGTGCTGTGCAGGGGCGTTGGGATGGTTTCCTCCGGCAGGTCCCCCGTGCGGGAGCTCTGCGAGAGGCCTGTTTGCAGATATCCTGTGAATATGGATTTTTTTCTGTTCCTGTTCAGTGCCTTCCTCAGTCTGGGCTTTCCCGGTGGATTTCAAAGCTACAGACAAGGATTCACACAATCGTTTAGGTTGGAAAAGGCTTTCAAGACCATTGAGTCCAACAATTAACCTGACACTGCCAAGTCCACCACTAACCCATGTCCGTAGAAAATAAAAGAGCACAAACCCCCCACCAAACCTAAAAGTAACCAGTTGCAGCCAAAATTATATTTTTTTATTCTTTCTCAATAGTTAACACCAGTTTTTGAGCAGTTTTTGTGTTTTGGTTTTGAGCATCTGCTTCCTTAACACATGAAGAAACATTTAGTAATAAATCAGTACCCATGAATTAAAAGTTATACAATGTAGTTTAACCACCAAATTTCATGTTTTGTTCTTAATATTTTCATTCGTAATCACCTATAATCACTGACTTCTGGCAGATAAGTTGGTTTATTGCAAAGCACCTGAAAATCACCACGGAGTAAATAGGTTTTAACCTGATATATCTAAATAATATTTTAGAGAGAGAATGCTGAGTCTATTCACCTCACACTGAAAAAAAAATCAGCTCCAGTGGTAAAATTACTTCCTCCTCTCCTTTTCTTCCTGCTACAAAAAGCAGAGGGAATTTGGTTCTTCCAAAAGTGGCTGTGAGCAGCCCAGCTCTCACCTATGATCAGGACATGGGGTATTTTTGTTGAATTATTTTATCAGCTCTGGTGAGGGATCTCCCATTTCCCTTTCCCACCCTCCACTCCCACCCATGGGGTAAATCCCATTTCACAGCACTCCTTCCTCTGGGCATCCCAGGGAAGCCACAAAGCATCAACAATTGAAAGAATTGCAGCAAAGAACGAGATGACATCAAGTGTCTTTCTGTGGCAACTCAAATCCAAGCTGTAGGGGATGGTCTGGTGCATAAGAAAGTCACTTCCCTCAAAAATACCAATACTTTATCCACAAAGAAATGGAAAAGGGGGAGAAAAAACCTTGCCAGAGCACATTTATGGAGAAACATCCCAGCAGAGAAAAGTTTTTGGGTACGTGACCAGCCCTTTACAAAGTTATGGTGGATTTTTCTTCAGGAAAGCTTTTCATTAAAGTCATATTTATTTCTTTGGGCTTAAGTAATAACGTAAAGCACTCCTACTTCTTCTAACACACTATTAACAGCGTAATTAATTCTCAGCAACAGGAAACAGAAACCTTTCTTCTTCACTTCATCATCTCAGAGTCAGACCTTCAGTCTTCTTCCAGGATCCCTATCAAACAGATGGCTTTTATACTCATAAACATGTTGAGCTCAATTTTCCTCCTGCTGAGTGAAAGATTCAAACAAACCAAACTTCCCTACTACTGCTAGGAAATTCCAAACATCTAGAAATACTTTTACAGATGTTCCTTGGCAAGTGGCTCTTCGAAATGTGTGTGGTTCGAAAAAGCCAAGCCCAAAGCAATGAATTTCACTGATGAAAATCACTGATTAAAATAAAAATGGGGGGGTGGGGGGAAGGAGGGAATGATAGAAAATAAGAGAAGAAGCAGACTTTTAGCTGGATAACCAAGTTTGAGAGGCCTGGGACAAAGTATTTTTTAATTTATATTCAGTTGGAAGATGGAACCTTTCAAGCTAAACTGGGTTGACTTTTTAATGAACAGTGTCCAAATTTCGAGACAGCCTTGGCAAATTTCTCAATTCAGGGATGGAAGCCGGTGGTTCAACCACACTTGGAGCCCAAGCCAGGCCAATTTTTGGCGGTTGAGACTAATTTTAAAGGGTGAAATTTCAGGGATGCAAATCCATGCAAGATGGAATCCTCGCAGATGCAAACAACCCTGGTTACGTGCTGCTTTTTAACACAGTTCTTGATTTAGGGTCTTGTTGTTGTCATGCTGTTCTCATTCCAATTTACGAGACATTTATCCTGTTAAATCCTAATCCCTGTGTACAACTAACGCTGATCCATGAGCGGATAACTCTGCCGAGCGCTGGGACAATAATCCAGATATTTCACCTAGTAAATACATGAGATATTTTGCTGTCTGCCAAGCGTCGCCTTGGCAGGCAGAGCCTTTATTCTCTCACCGATGAACGCAGAGGAATTTCCAGGGGGATTTAGCAATGGAGGCAATGGATGAGAAGTGGGGAAAATTGAAGAAAGTCAGGCTCAGAACCACACAGTCCTGCACTGGTTGGGAGCTCAGCAAACAGCGCAGGGTAAATTTTTTTAAGGTGTTTTTTGAAGGTGAATCCACAGGCACGACTCCGGTGCAGTGAAATATCACAGCACCAACCCTCAACTATTGGCTCCTCGGGTAAAATATATTTAATGAGGTTTGGAAATCTGGGATGTCACCACTTCTCCCCTCTCTTTTTCCAAGCATTAACCCTCCCCACAATTTTTTTCTCCTAATGGCTCTCTGGTTTGGTGGGTTTTGCAGCATTCTGCATTTTTCCTCTCCCCGAGTTCGTGTTCGTTACATATGAAACCGTCTCCAGACCCCTGGGAAAAACCTCATAAAAATTCAGGAATTATATCATCTCCATGCTGTTTTTAAGGAAAAAACAATCTGTTTTTTTGGAAAGGCTCTAGTGAGCCTCAGCAGCACTCTCTCCTCCACTCTCTGTGTGTGTCTGGTTACCTTGCCCTGAGCCAAACAGCTTCATTAAATCTCATTTAAACTCTGGCTGCGGTCAACTCTTGTGACTCCAGCCCGAGCTGGAGCACAAAATCCACAACCTCTCCACACAAAGCTCATCTCGTTGGGCCAATATTATTTTCATCTTCCTGAACATCATTGTCTGCTCTGTACAACCAATTAGAGCTGCTGTTAGTCTTGGACCCGACTCAACAAAGTGTGCGCGGATCAGACAAACGCGGGACTTCAAATGGGCAGGCGTATTTTTTGGCAAGACCCATCTGATAAGCGAGGTTATCTGCACCTTTTCCCCGAGCTGGCCCTCACCCCATTGGAACAATCCTATTTTACAAGCTGGATGTCAACAGTACCTGTTTATGGAAGGTGACACGGTGTCCCCCCCGCCGCTGGTGTTATCGATGAGGAAGCACTAAGTGGGCGTGTGAGTATTTTTAAAGTGCGCTGCAAAAATAAAATAGCGACGGAGGCCCTGATTTATCCCTCTGTTAACAAAATAACGAACCTGCCACCTACAAATGTGCTGCTCTGTGCAGCATTCCCAGCCCTTCTGGACACAGTTTTAGATTAAATCCTTGTTTCTCTTCATAGAAGAAAATATGGAGCATATCTGGGAAATCAAACAATTTATTTTCCTGGTGTTTGCTGGCTGGATTTCAACTACAAACATTTCATTTCTTTTTTTCTTTTTTTTTTTTTTCTTTTTTTTTGCCTGGTATGACAAGTGGGAGAAAGAAATTGTAATTTTCAGCTAATTCTGAATCCGGATGTCACTGGATGTCAGAACCAGTGAGAAATCAAGAACTTCTTGAAAGTGTCTGCACAAGAACCATAATTTCCATATTAAACCATAATTTCCATATGAAAACTATAATTTCCACGTTAAAATTTACATATTAAAAACCCTTAACTGAGTGGTTTTTACTACAATCTCATGCACACGCATAGGACTATGTAGAGGCAGGAATTAATCAATCCCGGTTTTTAAAGGCCAGTGTTTCAGGGCTGATAATCAACATTTCACAGCACCTTTCAAAGCAATTTTTAGAGCTGCATAAACTATTTCTGTCCCTGCCTGAAGCCAAACAAGCAAAACCCCAGGGGTGGATGGATCCACCAAACGTTCCCAGGTGCCGTGGCAAATCTGGCAGCAGCTTTAGGTCCCCAAAACCCTTACAGAGAAATTTCTCTCCCTTATATTCATTCCAAACTGTGACAACAGCTCCAAACAATTCCCAAAAGGGTGTAGCTGCCCTTGGAAAATCCAGGGTTTCAGTTTTCCTGTGATGTGTGCTGTGGGTGAGGGTGTGTTTGTCATTGGGGTGCTCTTAGAGCATTGCAGATCCTGCAAACAATGAGAGAACACAGGGAGAGAAGGCATCAGATTTGCATTTTGGGGGTGAAACTTCAGGATGGGAATGTGAGGATATTATTTAAGCATTGGGAGGATTTTTCTTACATTCAGGTAATCTTCTAAACCTCCATATAAAGTGAATTAATTGCTACCAGGAAATTACAGTCCTGGAGGTGAGGACAAAACTTCTCCAACAATCAATTCCAAGCTCTCCCAAATCCAGGATCAACAAACCAGAAGTTCTGGATGCATCAGTGATGAGTTAATCTCAGTCCCAAAGAATAAAATCAGTTTGACCACACATTTGCCAAAACAAAAAAACAGAATTTATTTGCATTTATTTGCTTCGTGAAAGACTGCGATGTCAAATGATTTTTATTTGGATTAAGTGAGGGATGAACCGCATAGCAGCATTTTTCTTATTTTATAACTCAGATAATTATCGCATCTTTAGAACCAAATTTTCACCCCTGAGGTGTGCTGAACCCCTAAAGAACATTCCCAGGGCCCAAGCTTTCCTTGTCTCCACTGGGGACAGTGCCTATACGGGAAGAAACCCTTTCCATCAGGGATTTCAGCTCATTTCACTACCAGAGCATCCAAATGTGTTTTCCTCGAGAAAACAATGTGCCTGTGAGGTTTGCTGTGGTCAGACAGCAGCAGCCTCTTGTTCTGTGCTTAATGAGCTCATAAAGACAGGCAATGGAGAGACCTGGTATGAGACACAGCCCAGCTGTCCCAAAATTATTCCTCCTCCTGTTCCCTTCTACCGCAAGGCTGGGTTATAACCCAGCCCACCCTGGCCCAGAGGAGGATTTTTCCATGGACCACAGTGGGATTTGGGTCAGGCTCACAGTAGCTAAAATCTGAATTACATTTAGAGGGGGGAAAGGAAGGAAAAACAGCTCAACAGCCTGAGCTGGGCCAAATTCTGGAGATGCACCAGGGAAAAATCGTCCCGTTGTTGCTTTTCTAAGGAAATGAGCATCCAGCACAGAGACACTGAATTCATTTTGGAACGATTTAAAATCAGCGTTCTGAGGGGGTGTGCGCACGTGGAAAAGCAGGTTTGAGACAGAAATATATTCCTTTTGTTGACAGTGGAAGAAACTCTGTTTCCTTTGGTCCCAGAGAAGAGCAAACAGTTGCTCTGATAGTCTTGGCAAATGAAAAACTTTATTTTCGTCAGGCAGAGAAGGAAGCCCTGTGCAGCCATTGCCAGTGAGTTACGCACTACGTGACATGTCCCATTCAGTCCCTCTGCTCCCAGCACAGAATTCTCACATCGCATCCATTTCCCTGAGGGGTCTCCTGTCACTCCCCTCCCCTCCTGGGTGGGAATGTCCAGGACAGTCTTCCTCAGCTTCTGGAAGGAGAAAAGAGAAGAGAAGATATTTTTAAGCAGCCCCCGAGATCAGGGTGAGCGTGGTGTCAGCTCTGGATGGCAGAGTGACAGGACAAAGGATGATTATTGGGATTTCTCGTGCAGGTGGCAGCTGAGGGTGAGGGTGGTGGGGCAGCCAGGAGCCTGCTCCTCATTTCTCTCTGGAAGAAAGGGCTGCCCATCTCCTGACTCATCTGGACCAGAGCAAGGCCTGTGGAAAAGACAAACATTGAAAGGCAGTGTTTCCGAGGTGGAAACGCTCCCAGTTCTGAGCCTCCAGCACTGCAGTTAACCCTTCCCTTGTGCTGAGCCAGGACAGGCTCCTCTCTCCAAGGAGATAAATTCACTGTGTGTGCAGGACTGAGCTGGAATTAGCTAAATAATCCCAGCTGGGCTCAAAATAGGCTTGGAAGGACAGAAAAGAGTTGTCACTCCCAGCTCTGTCCACCAAGAGAGCAAGAAACCTCCACCCCAGACTTGGCGTAAGAGTGGAGATTGGCTCCATCACAAATACAGCATCACTGCTGCAATCACAAGCCTCTGCACTTCCCTGGTTTTCCAGAAAAAGAAATTTTGCCTTCCTGCTTCAATCTACAGTTTCCTAATTTAACACTGATCCAGGGACCAGTGTTTTAAACCACCTGCATTCCCTGTTTTGCAATGAAACCTAAGGAAAACCCCAGGGGTAGCAGCAGTTCGCCACTGCAGGATTTCTGAATGTCTGGGCTTTCCGAGCTCTTTCTTTCTTTTTTTCCCCTCCCCAACAGCTGGCTCTTAGCAGCCAGACTGGTGCTTAAAGCATCTGATATGATGTGAGAAAGCAAAATAATCACCTGCCAAGGATTTCATCTTCATAAAAGGCAAGGTGTAAGATCAAGTTTCAAAACGCGGAGGAGTTTGGCGCGCGCTGTGACACCGCCGTGAACTCTGAGGAACCAACTTCTGTTAACTTTAAAAACACAACATTCATCTCCTTGCCCCGCCGGACCCTGGCTTTGGCAATTCCAGGCCCTTCTGTGAGGATAACTCAAGGGAGAATGGAAAAGAGAAGGGAGAAAAGGAGGGAGAAAGGAAGATTCAGTTTGGTACAATCCACCATCTCAGAGGTGTGTCCTCCTCTTCCACAATAATATTTGGGATCACTTCTCCTTTCTAGCTCAGCCAAAAGTGATGGCTTCACACTCAGTTGCCCAGGAAGAATTTGCCCATGCACACGGATGATGGAAAATTGAGAATAAGGGCTTTATTCTCAGCACACACTTGAAGGGAGCGGGGTTTTTCCTGGGAAGAAAGTTGTTTGGAGGCAGTTTAAACCTCAATAAGAAGTTGGCAGGGCAGCTGTCACGATAAAACTCGTCTATTAACTAAGATGGATTGGTGTTACCTTTGCAGCTTTGGAGAACTGAAGGTGGTGGTTTACTTTTCATCTTTAATTAGGTTTTTTGCCTCATCCGGCTCGGAAAGATAAAAAAGATTTGAGGATCGCATTTGTTAAGACAGTGATTTTTCTGGATGAATAAATATTTATATTGTTGCATATTATTTTTACTGGTTCACTGATGGATGGATGGATGGATGGATGGATGGATGGATGGATGGATGAAAATAACATTTATGTTTTTAGAGAAAAGCTGAATCTCTTCCTTCACTGATTCTCATTCCCACCTCTACAAAATGAAAGCCAAAACAGGTGGCAAAGGATGTAACTCTAATTTAGTGGCCACCAAGCACATTTTTTCACCCCTGAATTCCAAAACTTTTTCTAAAAGATAAATCCATGCCCTTTGCAGATAGGAAAACAGATTTCTGATATTTGGAAAGGCAAAATACTGAATTGCTGTGGCCCCATTGGACATGTGGCTGTGAGGGAGAAGCTTTGGCCCGTAGGGTTTATCTGCCTTGGGCACATTCCATCACCAGCGACAATTCCAGCCCTTCCCCTCAAAACTGCACACTGATTAATTGTCCTTCCCTAAAGGAAAGTTGTCCTAAACCAAATTAAAACCCAACTCTGAAAGGTATCTAAAAATACAATGTACTTGATCAAGAGCACCGGTGCAGGATTTTCCCCTTCTGCTCCAAATTTTGGCCTTGATTTCCAAAAAATTTCTCAGCTACATTCGTTTATGTATTTCTAAAGATTTTTTTTTTCTTATGGAGGTTCAGTCCTGATATCTCATAGGAATGTGCTCTTGGTGGATTTTGCTGTAGCTGTGATGGGCTTGGTTAAAAGACAAGAAAGTTGTTGATTATATTTCAGATTTTTGTGCCTGGGAGATTGTCTGATTTTAACTATATTACATCCATTAGATCTATTTTATATCTGTTATTTTAATTGAAAACAGATATTCAAGAATTACCTCCTCCTATGGAATTTACATGTCCCTTTACACAGCAGGTACAGACATATTACAGTGCATTGATCTTCCTAATTAGTGAGTAATTACATATCTATGTCTCCGTGCATCAAATTTATAAAGAACCAGATTTTTGGGTATAATTTTGGCATAATCCTGGCAGGGTGTCAGTGGGAATAAATCCACAGGGAGGCAGGATCAGCTAATTAGGCTTCTCCCCCTCCCCTCGATTTTCTTGTCTCACCTCCTGTTTTGTGTGTTTCCAAACGAGTACATGGTAATTACTTCATTAGGAAACTATTAGAGGGGAACAAGAGAAGATGAGTCACTCGATTTTTGTCCCTGCTTTTATCTGATCGTGAGAAGCGAAGGAATTTTAAAAATCTTTTCTAGGTCACCGATCCTTCCAAGTGCTCGTGCCCATCTCTCCTCCTCCCTTCCCCCTCCTCGACTCCAAGTGATTTTGCAGAGCCTGGTGTGGATGCAGGAATCTACCCACAAGGAGCTTTTTCCACAAGAAAAGCGTTTATTTCCTTTTCATATTTTGTTCTCTCTTGATAAGGGAAAACCAGTTCATCAGTACTTTTTTTTTATTTTCCTCTTATAATAATAATTTCTTGTGAATTGCGTTTTATGGCTCACTGAAAGAACTGGATGGAAATATATAAAGACAAGGCGAAATGTATCAAATTGAATAAAAGCCTTTTATTAACCTGTGTGTTGCAAAATACTCCTCAACCCACATTTAAGTCCTAACTGATAATATATATAGAAAAAATTACTTAGTGTATTTATGTTGCTTTCTTTCCTCATGGGGTGTGTTCATTCTTTTGCTTCAGCCACCATGTCAAGCATATGACAAAGAGGAGCCTCCAAATCCATATTGAAGCAGTAAAATAAATGATCTGGTTTCCAGAAGAGCTGAGCGTTCAGCATTCGTGAGCAGGGATGAGGATTCCAGTCCATTTTCAAATGGAAGCCTTAATATTTATTGCATCAGAAATGTATTTATCATCTTCTGGAAGGGATATCTGGCACATTTTGGAGAAAGTTCCCTCAAAGAATGGGAACTGAGTCCCTTGGTGGCTATTTAATCACAGTATCAGCTTGCCTTGCTGTTTGCCAAGTCATTTTATCATTTTCTTGCCAAAAACATGTGAAGTCTCCTTGCCCCAACTGCCACTTGGATTAAAAGTGATTGACAAGGGATACAATTAAGGTCTGATTCAGAATTTGCCAGGCTTAAATTCCTCTGGTAAGAAAATACTTGGATTCCACACACACACACAAAAAAAAAAAAAAAAAGGCTAAAAATACTCATTGGGATAACCCTCAGGAGTTAATATTTGAATATTCAAGTGGTATTGCAGCAATAGTGAAAAATCAAATGCAAAGTGACTCTGAGCAGTGGCTGGTTCCAGTTCCTTGAAACAACAACAACAACAACAACAAAACCATGAGGCTTTGAGATCAGAATCTCTCGGTGTGATTTACATATTGATACAGAGCAGATGTTTCAGAAACAAATGCTGCTCCATCCGCTGATGGATTGGCTTCAGCTGCCTGCAAAGGGCCACTGCGAGAGGTTCAGTGGGGGAACAGTGTCACATTTGTCATTCTCATTGACTTTATGAGTCCTGTGTTGACCCAACAGTACCTGAATAATTTTTTCCCTGCAGTAAATGAGAGATGGAAGCCTGCAGGGGCAGATGTGGGGAAGGGGGTGCTGCTCCCGGATCACGGGAGAGGTTGGCTGAGGCTGCAGGGATGAGTTTTGCTGTTTGTTTTTATGGTTTTGCTCAGCCTTGTTTTCCCTGTCTTGGATAAAAGGCAGACAAGAAAAAGAAGTGGTGAAAATATTGGTCCTCTCATTAAGTAGCTGTTGTTGTTTTATTTTCACGTTGGGTTATCCTGGGCCATTCCCAACATTTCTGGAGGAGATATCCTTAGGAGCTTTGATGTTTCGGTGCTGGATATTGAACCCTGAGCCTCAGGAGTGTGTCTTGCTCCAGAGTAAAAATTGGGAAGCAAAACGCAAACAGTGATGGTTTGAACGACAAATTTCTCGAGGGCTTTGTGAGCACAGACTGGGAAAAGGAAAAGCCAAGGGCATCGATATGGGCTGGCTGAAGTTTCTCCTAAATAACAACAAACAAACTGAAGTGTCCCAAAGAACTGAGGTCGCGTGGACACCGTGTGCTTGCAGCTCCTCCAAGGCACTGCAGTGCAGTTAAACCAAAAGGCCTGGGAGCTGTGCACAAAAAAAAAGGGTGGAAATTCAGGGGGCAAAAAAATTCCAGCTCTGCTCCTTGGAAGAAAGAATTTCCTTCGAGGTGCAGTGCCATAAATGCGCTGTACAAACAACACCCAGAATCCCGCATTAGAGAAAACCAAATAATAGGTGCCTAAGGAAATAGCTGGGATTTAGGGGGCTTAAACCCAGGCCCTGCTGTGATACAATAGCCTTATTAAGCATGATATTTTATATAGGATCCTGAGAGTTTGAAGGGTTTGCGCCGTGTTTGGGTAAGGATCAGGGGGATTTCGGGAGCTGTGACCTCATCCCGCATTTGATGCTATCGCGGCTCAGCTGCCGAAGGGCTGCGAGGTTTGGCAGAGCCCAGAGCAGCTCTGCAACCCCAGTGTTTACCAGCCTGGAGCCTATAATTGTTTTTTCGTGGGGGAAGTTCAAGGCCACCCAAAGAGCGTTTCACAGGGCTCACCAAACCAATAAATGTTGGAGTTAGGAAAGGCCACAAACCAGAGCTGCTGGCCAAGGCTTGGCTGCCTGGCTCCCTCGGACTTTAAAGCAAATTGTGTGGCTGAAACCTCCTGCACCTCTTGGAAGGCTGTGGGCTTCACCCACCCGCCAAAGCCCAGGCATCTGGAAGAGAGGAAAAGGTCCCCTGTGAGCAGGAACGGCAATTTTCCTCAAAATGATGAGGTCTTTGCCAGCTCTGAAAGCTCTCGCATGATCACGGAATCACATAATCATGGAATGGTTTGGGGTTTAAAGTTTAAAGTCCATCCAGCTCCATCTCCCTGGTGGGCAGGGATGCCTTCCACCAGAGCAGAGTGCTCAGGGCCTTGTCACACCTCTGTGGATTGCTGATGTTTACGCAGTGGGAAGGGATGGGAGCAGGAGGGAGCAGGGAGGACTTCAGGACAGCCCCGCTGCACATCTGTGGTGTCTGTTTGTGTCTAACTGCACAAACCTGCACCCAAAACGCATGGGAGGAAGTGGGAAAGAAATATGGAAGCACTTACAGCTGTGAATCACCAGTGGGGATTTTCATAAAGCTTTAATTTTGCCTTAGAGCAAATGGAAGAAGCCCCAAGGCTTGGGGAGCACCACAAAATGGGCAGCCTTCAAACATCTGCCTTTGGGTCTGATTAAATCCCATGGCAGAGGATGTTTTCCATGTCAGTTTGGGATTTTCAGCCAATGTGAGACTACGTGCGGCAAATTGTGTCTGCATGGATTCTGCCTCAGAAATTGCACATTGGGGTATGGCCCTGCTTGGGTTTGAAAAGTTCTCTGTCACCGTCCAGACAAACAGGCTCTCTAGATCACATCAGGCTTGCCTAGAGGCTCAATCCCGAATAAATTTCCGAAGTTTGTGATCCTGGGACAGGACTCTGGAGCTGTGGATACAGATTCCTTAGGGATTTCTTATTTTATTATGTGTAAGAGCTTCATAACCCAATAAATTCTGCATAACTCTGTTATCAAACAGGTTAAGAGAGACTTCTGAGAGGAAAAATCAGACTTTTCAGAGTGTGAGGTACATCTGGTCTCTGGACAGAACTTTGGGGGTGTTGTCTCTGAATCCTGTCTTTATCTGGATATACTCAAGAAATCAGCCTAAAACAGTGTGCTCTCATGGATATAAACCAATATACCTATTTAAATCAAGAAGTTGCCAACCAATTTACCTGTTTGGGAAGTCAAGGTGCTAAAATAAATTCCTAAACTGCATTAAAGGATTTAAATACATTGAGTTTTGCTGAGGACAGTCAATGACTTTGATGTCTATTGGCTCAGGCTGTAACAGCAAAGATAATCAGAGCGCCATTAATAAAATGTTCTTTCTGCCTGAAAATTAAATTAGCTGAGTCTGATATGTTTTATATCCCTTGATGACCCAGCATGGCCAGAGCAAAGCGGGAATATAAAAGCCATCTGACGTAGTTTGTCTTCTGCTGTTTTGGGAAGCTTCTCAGCTGACATGGGAAGCAAATGTTCCACAGTCTCTTGGGGTCCTTCTTGGGGCTGACTGGTTTATAGCTGGGGAAAAAAAATAAAAAAAAAATCCTCAGCTGGTTTCAGTAGCTATTTGTTACCAACTTAAAGATCAGGTTCTTCAAGGTAAACTGAAAATGACAATTGGAAAATAAACATGAGCCACTTGGTGTGTGTCCTCTATTGGGCTGAAATGTGACCCGTGTGGGGAGAGGTTAAAGGGTTAAATTGTGCCTCGCTCATTACGGGCTTGGAAAAAAAAAAAAAACCCTGGGTAAACTCAGAGAGGTGAGGCAGCACTGAAACCCCCAGCGCTGCTCCGTGTGGCTCTCCAGTGACATGTGATACCCAATTTCTGGAGTGTCATGGTTATCAAGCGCTCAGGATTATAAGAACTGACGTCAAAAAGTGTCGAGCAGCCGCGCTCTGCTCGCTCTGGTTGTCACTCTGAGCTCATAAGAAAAGCATCAGGGATGTTTACACATGGCAAAGTTATTAAGGGCCCTCACAGAGGGTTTTAAAGGCTGCAGTCTCACCTGGAAGATGGCTGGCTTGATCTTAGCCCTTTCCTTCTGGCTGGAATACCTTCCTCATAAAAACCGAAATGGGCCCCAGAGAACATTTATGCTCCCCAGCCTCATCCCTCCCTCTGATTTAAACCAGCTCCCAGTAAGAGATTTCAGACCACCCTGAACAGAGCTGCTTGTCAGGCTGCTCATTTGGGGTCAGAAAGCAGCAAAGCATTTCAGCATGTGCCCAGAGCTTGGGCACCTGCTTGGTCCTGTTTTCTACCGACTCTGAGATGCTCCTGTCTGACAAAATTAAAGCACTTCTGTAAGATTGACATTTAAACATATATTTTTTTGCAAAAACAGAGCCTAAATATTGATTCCTGACAGTAGCTGAACTTCAGATGTTCATTTCTGAGATTCTTAGCCATGGGTTTTGGGAAGAAAAAGCCTCCTCTCACAGCACGTGTTATTTTTCTTCCTCAGCAGAAAAAAAATTCTTGTTTGGAAATCAATAAGGAGAAATAATTTATTGAAGGATAAGACCCAGTGATGCTCATGGGACCCGAGTCATCCCTGCTAGCAGATATCCAAATTATTGATTCCTGGGCCCAAGTGGAGCCCAAGGAGCAAGCCCTTGAAAAGTCTGTAAAATATCTGTTTGCTGGGTTTGTATTTTCTCCTGTCACACTGGAGATCTCCTCCCAGCTGTGTTTTAGAGGCCTGGCCTTTCCTGACAAGCACCCCAAAAAGTGAGAATTCAGCAAGTTCAAATCACAAGTGCTGGTCTTTCCAAAATATTCTATTTGACCAGAAATAATATTTTCCAGTTGTGTCAGGATCTTTCCAAAACTACACTTTTTGGTGACTAATTTATTTGAACATAAAACATTGCCTTGCCCTGCTCATTAGCAAATTGTGGTCAAATTTGGGGATGAATATATGGTTAATGTTTTACACATGAGCCTAACTTGACTTCTTTTCAAGGCAAAGCCACTGGATCTTGGAAAATATCAACAAGCTGTCAGCATTTAGTACAGGACAAGTTAATAAAGGCTCAAATAAATCATTCTGAGCTTCTCAACCTTAATGATGAGTGGCAAAATACAGGTTTTCAGAGGTAACAAAATATGCATTCACAGTGCAATTCCATTATTTTAGTGTGGCATTGACTCTTTTTTGTGCTGTCAGACACTTGGCATCCTCATTTTTCCTTTAGGAACGCAGTGCTGATGTGGATGAGGTCCAAGGGTGGATGATGTGTGATCACAGCAAATCTTGGTGTTTGTGCAACAAAATTCCTTCCCTCTTTACCATCGCAAGGTGAGGGACCACATTCATGCCTTTATTTTCCTGTTATGTGTACCACTAAAAAAAATCTACCCATCCATGAATTTATTTAAAATCCAGTTTTATCCCTATCTTTCCCAAGACATAAAAGAGCAACGTGGCTTAGCAGGAAAATCAGCCCATCCAGAACCAGGTGACTCAACCTCAAGCTGTGCCTTTGTCACTGATTTACACAGCAACCGCTCAGTTTATTTTCCTCTCATTCTGGCCGCGTGTAAAACGGGGTTTATTTTCTTGCTCGTGGGTCTATTTAAGGAACACACATTGCGAGAGCTCCTCCTCAGAGGGAGTTTGGCTATTTTAATTCCGAGGGTTGTGTTCCAAAGCCTCGATGTCTCCCTGCAAACGCTGCAGCGGCCAATTGCTTGTCACAGCCTAAGCTCCTTTATCAGCACCGTGATCAATGGGTTCACCACAGCTTCTCCTACAAGATTTTGGAGTTTTCCTCTGCTACTGCCCCGTGTGGATAAACCATTAAAATAGAAGGAATGGCCCCGCACTCTCCATCAGCAAATTATTTGCATTCAAAATTGAATTCTCTTCTGGAAGATCTGATCCCAGTATTTTTCAAGAGCTTTCCTGAATGTTTGGAGGATCTTTGCCCCACGGTGAATGAGGATGAAGCAACCTGGTATCTGGAGAGTCAAAAGGAGAGTTTAGACAACAGCAACACATCTTGGAAATGCTCCAGCATGCTCATTATTGGGAACTTTTTCCAGTGAGGACCTGTAGAAATAAGAAAGGCCGGGATTTAAGTGGAGGAGGAGGTTTCTCTGTGACAATATAAAAATGAAGTGTGGTAGCATGACCTTTCCAGAATGCATTTAAACTTCCTCTGGCCCCCCTGGGCTATCCCATATCTGTGTGGCTCACATTACCCTGCTCCCAGAAACATTTGCTTTCCAACAGGAGGGCGTTGTTAACCCTCCTCTCTTCGGGGGGACTCCTTCCAGAGGTCCAACCAAGCTCCTTTTCAGTTCTGCCCCTGCCTCCCCTTGCCCAACCGTTTAAAATATTCTGTTTTCCTTTTCCAGGTCAGAGGGGGTTGTATATTTAATTTTCTCACGCCTGTTAAAGCTCGGGAAGGTCCCATTACAAAGTCAATACCCGGGAATGGAAAACATCTTCCAAAGTTTCAAGCGAATTCTGGCCATATTTAGCAGGCAGCGTTTGACTTCGCTCCCCATCCATAAACTCCGTGCTAATAGAAAGGGGTTGTATGTCTGGACCCTGCCCGGGCTGTGATCGTAGATAAGTTTTGACCGAGAGAGGGGCTGGGGATTGGTTTGGGTTGCACATTTTCCCCTCTCACCTCTGACACGGCCAACATACGATAACGAGAGGAGCGAGCTCCCCGAGGGACGGCGCTCGGGGTCGCCGCGGATTAAACGTTCTCAGGCACGGCTCCTTCCAAAGGCAGGAGAGGGAAGAGCTCAAAGAGCTCAAAGAGCCAGAGCCTGCTGATTAAGGGCCTTGAAGGATTTTCCAATCCCTTCTCGTGGAGCTACTTGCTGTACAGCCACCCAAAGTGTGCTTTGACAGAGGCTCAAGTTTGCTATTTAAAGCTCAGCGACAGCGGAGAAAGGCTGAGGGATGTTTGTTTCACTTTGTCCTCTCACTCAAGCTGGATTTTTTTCGCTAATGTTTTAGGAATGTTTCCTTATCAGGATTATAAAAAATAAATACAGCCAGCACTTTGGCAGTCAAAAAGAACAATACAGATTAGAAAATGATTTAGTGCCCTTATTTCACTAACTAACCCAGATTGCCTGGTCTCAGGAGCAATTATCCATGTGAGTGATTCTCCTGTGTGAAGATCTTTGTTGAAATCAGTGGAAAAGTTTGTGCAAGCACAGTTACATGGCTGCAGATTCAGGCCTCAATTTCCTCATGTTGAATTTAAGAACAGATTGTTTCCTTTATAACTTCTTTTTTCAGTGGAAAACAGTTCTCTTCAGAGGGTGAAGTTAAATGAAAATACTGCATTTTGATGAAAATTCTCTGTATCGCTTAACTAAATGTTAATGTAAGGAGTTTGTTACATGTAGTTCCTCCTCCAGATTTAACTGTGATTATAAGCAATTCTCAGTAGATTTATGACTCTTAAATGTGGCTCTTCTCGACCATTTTAATAAGTTTTGAGAACTTCATAGTTTCACTAAACCCAAAAGATTTTCACCAGTTTTCACCAGACATTTATGGTACCAAAGGTTGGTAGCCTAAAACATGCAGAAAAGCAAGAAAAAACTTTTTGCAAAACAAACTTGAAACATGCACAAAGCTAAAAATGAACAGATGAAAGCTGCGTAATTAACAAATCAATTAACCAAATTATCAAAAGCATGATATTTACTTATTAAATAAAGGAAAATTCTGCTAAAACCACAAGACACATCACTATTGCTCCTGATACAATTTAATTCTGTTGGGATAGACAGGTACACAAGCCCTGGGTTTCGAGATGTGAATTTTGGTGTTTTCCCTCACTCCATTTGTGAATCAGACTCCAGTAGCTGCTCCAAAATGCGCCCTCTGACACTGGAATGTGTTTTAAACTGGGATTCAGGGCGTCATGGGGTGAGCTTCATGTTTCAGAAAGGTTTCCACAAACTTGGGCTCTTTATTCCATGACAATTTTTAACACTTCCAGGCACGAGTGCTTCAGGCGAAACAGAGCAAGAAGCCTGACCCTGCTCACTAACAATATCCACACTTGGATACCGAGCTGATGATTTCAGTGCAGCCCTTCCATGAGGAATTCTGGGAGACTTCAGCTTCAAGAAAGGAAAACAACTTCCAAAGTCACCTCACAACAAAAGGAGGTTAGGCAGGATTATTCTAAGGTCCCACCTGACTTGGAAATGTACAAATGCATGTATGTGCTTGGATAATTTTAGAATTTTTGTGAAGTCTAAAGGCACATTTTCAGATAAGTGCTAGGAACACTTGGCAGGCCTGTTTGAAACATGCTGTAAGATTCTTGGACATAGTGTGTATTTATAAACCACACAAAACACATTCTATCTCTTGTTTTGTCTCAGCATTAATGGTCAGCTACACGGAGAATGTTTAGAAGAAACTCCAGCCACATTTTGGAGGATAAATCTGGGAGCCGCACGATCACCTTGCTCTGGGACAACTTTTTACTCTGGTTACTTTAAATTTTCTCTGGTTGAAGGCAGCGAGAATCACCTGAGAAGTGACAGCAGCTCCTATTTAAACAGCAAAGCTCCATTTCAAAACCTTCTCTGTGCCAGCGTGGCAGGGTAATACAGATGCTTTTGGGGCTCTCCAGCATTTTCACAGAGAGCCCATTAACTTGGATCCAAATCTGTGCTTGGCCAGACATTTCAAGTCCACAGAGAAAAGATCTGAAAAGCTTTATCTGGGCCTGATAACCATCGCAGCTAAAGTATGGCTTGGCTCCTGATTTACATCATCGCAGAGGAAAGGAGAACCGGTCCCGTTGTGCTGATAAAGTTCTAGCAAAGTGAAACCAAATAAATCTTGGAGATGCCATCAGCTTGTTTGTTTGCTTGCTTGTTGTCCGATGACATCAGCCCAACGCTCGGTTTATCTTTATTTTAACTTGAATTGGATCCTTGTCGTGCTTTGCCAGAGCTGTGCCAAAGGCATGTAGCAAAACCGCATAAAATTCATCCAGTTTGATGTTTTCTTTGTAAATGCTCTAAAATGGGCTTGACTCCGTCCCAGAGGATCATTAAAGTTCTTGAACTTTCTGGGGCAAGCGCGACCAAGTTCAAAGCAAATCTGGGCTTGATTTATGGTTCTGATTGGAGACCAAGGAAAAGTCAAATTTACAGTCTGAGTTTTATGTCGAGTTCCTTGTGCACTTTCGGTCTGAAACTCGAAGCAAACCTCGGGGGGTTGGAAGGGCAGGAACACTGAGCCCATTGCTGGTACAGCGCTCAGCTGGCGAGAGCTGGCGCAGCCCGCGGAGCTCCTTGGCAGCTCGCGTCGCCTCAGGACTCTGCTCCGGTGCCAAATTAAGCAGTTTGCCGCTAGAAGCATTCAAAAGATGAATAAAGTGACACTGGGACGTGGCTAAATAGTTTCTTTAGAGATAAGCTGGGGTGTTTGGTAGGACTCGGCCTGGTAGAACATAAGCTCCACCACCCCGAGCATTTTGAAAATTCCAGGCTGAAGCAAGGAGCGTTAATTACCATCAGAATCACAGAAATGAGAAAGCTGTGCCTGGTAAAAAGGGTAGGAACAATCCTGCAACATTTGGGAGTGTTTTGGGAACGCCATGTCACCCTTTTGGGGGGCAGATGCCAAAAGTGTCGGACTTGGGGGAAGTAGGTGTTCTGCCCTTGTCACTTTTTATGGATGGCAGTCGCGGAGAACAATGCTCCAGCAGGAGCCACTGGGAGAGGAGCCAAGTGGAAATATCCCATCCCAGCCAGTGTTTGAAGCCTCAGCGCCTTGCCATGACTTCACTGACACAAAGTGCCTGGAACAAAAGAACAATGCACTTAGGCTTGGAAGAGTTCTCCTCGTTTGAATGCATAATAGCGCTTATTGGACAATGAAGTCCTTGTAAGATCATGGAAAAACCATTGTGGAAGGTCTGGAATACCTTTTTGCTGCCAACCCTGGCGCGGATTATTGCAGATTTTATTTCAAAGTGTTTCTGGGGGTTTGAATGTTCAGTTTGTTTCCGCAGGAATCACCCCCGTGTCAGTGATTTTCTGTTAATCCCGATCCTTGCTTTGCTCCGTATATCCTGATACGAGTTAATTCCAAGACGATGAGCTCGAATCAGTGTTTTTCTTGGGGAAAAAAATGTTTCAATTCACCAGCATTTCCCTCGCCACGAGTGCAGTTGTGGAGCACAATGAGGAAGTTTGTTTGAAGGATCCATCCACTCATCCAGGATTGTCCCCAGGGAAAGACAACCATGGCTCGAGCCCAGGAGTGAACTCACCCTCAGGAGCCCAGGATTGCTCAGCATCTCCACACGGGAATAGGTTGCCACAGCCTACAAAGAGCCATTGTGTGAAACCATCCAAGTCATCCTGGGTTGGGATAAATCGAGTGAATGAAGAACCTGTCACACACCAGCCTTTGAGCTCAGCCCTCACTCTGAGAGACCTGAGAGCTCTTGGATCTGTTTGGGCAACGCAGCAAAATACAAGAACGTTTTCAAGCAGTGGTTTAATGGACACCTCAGTCAAGAGTTGGTTTTAATCCTTTTTTCCTTTCCCTTCCTTAAAAAACTTCCTTACAAGTGTAGCATAAAATATGAAAAAGTTGGTGACTTGTCAAAAGTCCCCCAGCCAGTCCTGTTCACCAGTAAGAAAGGACAACCAGGAACTGTTACTTTTCCAGGAGATTCACAGCTCAGATGCAGATGGGCCCCCAGGGCCCACATCAGAATTTCCCTGGAGCTTGACCCATGGCATGGGAGCAAAAAGGAAACAATTCCCTTTGGGTTTATTTTCTCCCGAAAATCCATTCCCTGATGCAGGATTTGAGAGCTCCTATAGGTGTGCACAGCATTCTGCATCATTTCCATCAGCTCCCAGCTCCCATTTACATCGAGCTGCCAAAACTCCTGTAATTCCCGCACACCTCTGCCATCCCATAAAATTGGTGAAACAGGAGCAAAGGGAGGCACACACCACAGCCTTGCATGTGCCAGATGTGGATCAGTGCCCAGCTGTTGTTATCAGGACACAGATTGTGCCTGCTGACAGCAAACCTGCAAAGGTTGGGCTTTTCAACTCTTCTTGCTAAGAGGAGGTGTCATTTGGTTTGGATGCTGAGGGGGAAGAAATTGCAGCATCCAGACAGGCGAATTCAAGACTTTTGCTATCAGACATGATGCAAGTGGAGAACGTTCTGCCTGCGCTGCGCAGGGAAGGAAAATGAAATATTGGACATTGAAGCAATGTGTCATTGGAGCTCTGTTAAATGAGTTGGACTGTGAGCACATCCAAACAAAAAATCTGCTAGCGCTTTTTGACTCAAGAAACTCCTGGCTTTTTCTTAACACTTTGGTGATTTTATTCCCCTTTCCAGCTTTCTGAGGGAGCTGGACACGCCTTTGAAGAGCTGGACAGAACCACAGTGGCACAGTGGCATTCCTGTACAACCTGGGCACAGCAGGAGCCTCCCAGAGCCCTGTGAGTCCCAGGTGCAGGAGGAACAGATCCAGCCCAGGTGACAGCAGGGACAGGTTTGTCCGCAGCCAGCTGTGTAAACAGAGGCACCTCCTGGCCTAGATCCAGCTGTGTCTTTTCCAGATGTGACTGTGACCTTCTGCTCTTCACCACCTACCACGTGGAGGCAAAGTCCGGCAAAGTCACCAGAGTTCTCCAAGCCTTCCATTTTTAAATAATCTCCTTTCATACCTGCCCCGGGTTGGAGACAGCCAATTCTGCCAGGAGAGAGATATGGGAGAGGAGGAAAATTGAAAAAAACCCTCAGTATTTGCAGAATGAGAGCAAGGCACCAGCTGCACACAGCTATTCCCACATAGCTCCACCTTGAACCTCGCACATGACCCCAGCAAAATCAGCAAAATTGGTCTTTTGCAGAATTAAACATCATTTCTAAACATGAAACCTTCTTTTTGCATTGAGCTGAAAGGTTGGTTAATTCTCAGTCTCCAGATAGAGTACAAATCATTCGAGCTATTTGGCATGAGTCACGGCTTGATTAATATTTTTGGCATTTTTAGTGGGACTCTTAAATAATAGAAGTGGCATCTGAATGGAAATTGGAACAGGCCAGTGAGAGGAACAGTGCTTTTAAGGCTTTGGAGAATTAGCAAAAGCCTCCAAAATGTCAGAAGACGTTAAAAACTTGAAACTAGTTGAGGTCTTATTTTTAAAACGGTGTCAGGATTGATTTGTCCTTCATTTGTGTTTTTTCTCTCCAGTGCTGCCATTCTAAGTTAGGCAGACAGTAAAATTCTGAGTCAACCCACAACCCACAGCGCCTTCCTCCATCTCCACACAGCTCGGAGCAGGTCAGGTATGTTCCTCCCAGCACTGTTTATGATGCTTGACATTGTGACATCATCATTAAAAATCTCTTTACTGATGTGAAAAACACATTTTGGAGCTTTCTAGGCCATTTATTTTGTCGGCTCTGTGGGTATACGGTGGACTGTCCTCCCTCCCAGGCAATGATGGTGTAACTGGATCCAAAGAAAATTCTTCAGACTTTATTGGCCACAGAAAACTAAAGTCAATTGGTTAAAAGAAAAGTGTTTATTATGTTTACTCTGGCATCTTAACCATGCAGAATTATTAATCATTAAGATCCAGATATGTGGAGTTTACTTTTTTTTTTCCCCTAAGCAGAGCTTTGCCAATTCATTAAACATCATTAAGTTGAAATAAGCCTCAGCGAGAATGTTTTCACCTCGTCTTTTTAAATTATTTTCTGTTATCACGCTGCACTTGCTGAGCTCCATCAAAATACTCACCACTTTATTCCTGAGGGTTGAAACACTTCTTCCTCTTGTCCTGTACAATTTCTGGGGGGTCCTAAGGATCCACCAATTTCCATTGATCTCATCTTGAGCTGAAGCCACGGAAAAAGCACAGATTTTTCTCCCTTACCCTCCTTTTATAAAATAAATCAGGACCAACGTGGTCCATCCACACACAGGGCATATTAAAGGAAATAAACTCACAGATTCAGCGCTAATGAATCATTCTGGTTTCACTGGATCTCCATTCTCCGCTGAAATATTTTCTCTCAGGAGCAATGGCAGAGGTTTTGTAGGGAACAGCCTCTCTCAAGCTCAGCAGCACTCAGAGCCTTGCTGCACTTCCAGCCCTGGCACAGGTCTCCTCTCCGAGTGGCCCCCGGTTGTCCCTCGAGCCGGACGGTTCAGTCCTGGTAACAGGAGATTGGCACCATTCCTCGAGCTCTGTTTGAATAGTGACAATATAACTGCTGGAACAATATTTTGATTCCACTGACGTATGTAAAAATGCTCTGGCCAGGGCTGCCAGGAGCCCTGTTTCCCCCTTTTCCCAGCTGATAGCTGTAAGGAAGAGCTGAGATCCCAAAGGAATGCATCTCCTGCTCTGCATGGTGTCCTGCAGGTTTTCCTTCATCGGAGATCACCCTTTGACAATCCCTCAAAGAGATCCCCTTGGAGCAAAGGAATTACAGGGCCCATATAAACTGAATTAATAACGACCCGATCCACGTGGGAACTCAGTCCCTGGTGAGGTGTTCACATTGCTGTAGGATTTGGAGGTGCTCCAGAGGGCCCTAAACAGCTTCAGTAGGATCAGTTGAGACAGAAGAGCATGGGATCATTGATCCTGCCTAAAGGTGGCCCAGTTTTGACTTTGGACTCCTTTTCTTGATATTCAGGGCACATCAGAATTTCACACTGAAATTCGAACATCTTGGGTAACATCGGCTTTAGATAAATGTTGATCCTGTGAAAAGTGCAAAAAGAGCAAGGTTTCCTCTCCTCTCCAAACTCAATGTGAGAAATTCATCTTCCCAAAGATGTGTCCCCCAGAGTGGTGGCCAACAATTCCACCTCCTCGCTGACATAACTGCTCTTGACAGCGCCCAGTAAGGACATAATTCAGTGCTATATTGGATAACCTACAAAAAAACTTGAACCGTGCCCTTTCCTTCCTCCCTCCCCTCCTTTTTCCCCGAGGGGGAGGCTCTGGGGCTGGATCTGGGAATTAGAGAGCAACATGGGTGGTGACCCCCTGGTGCCAAGACTGTCATGAAGAATAATCCATATGTTGTGTCTGTGCGTGTTGGGAGGTCCCAACCCCGAACACCACAACTGTTTTCCAGCCTGCACAGCTCAGCGTGCCCAGGAGAACTGTTTAGGAAGAAAGAAATGCCTGGGAAGCACAGCCAAAAGGGTTGGTTTGTTTTTAAGTGCAAAGCCAGCCGGGCCACTGTGCTGTGGCATTAAGGACAGGTTTGTCACCTTCGAAAAGTCATCACCGACACCCCCAGCAGCTGCGCTGTGACAAAATTCAGAGTCCTACCAGCTGGGAGCCACCAGCAAATGCCCTCATGCTCTGTCACCAGATGGTAAATCTCTTTCCAGGAGAAAACCAAGGGCCGTGGCTAAGCTTGGAACCATTTTCTTGGCAGAAGGATGTGGATTCGGAGCCATCCACTCGTCAGGAATGGGCTCCCACTGCCTGGGGCAGGAGCTGGGCTCCCCTCGCAGCCTGTGTGGAGCAGGCAGCTGTTTGGGATCTTGCAGAGGAGACACGAGCAGGTATCTCCCCCCACTTTCCACCATCCATCACTGAGCTTTACTGGCTCCTCGCATTTTTGTTCTCTAATTAAAGCTTCTGTCAGGTGCTTTTAAATTATAGCCCCGATTAGGGACTTCAGATCCAAATTCAGCAAGCTTTGGAACCTGCCATTTTATTTAATTACTTGCAGTAAATTATTTTGACACCCTCAATTAACAATGTCCATCACCCAGGCCCGGCAACGATGAGTGCGAGGAATTTGCCATTTGATCTGTTTTGTCTGCTGGAACGGTGCAAAGTAGGCAAAAAAATTCCACCTCCGCACAAACCTGGCGAGAATTTTAGCAAGTTCCACCACGCAGATTAGGAAATAATAATGATTTCTTTTAGTTGATTAATATTTAGTTGCTAAAGCTAAGGATGTGTTTTGAATTGATAAATCCATTGCTGCACGGTCACTGGTGGAAGGGCAGGATGGTCCTTCCTGGGTGTGATGATTGAACCACTCACTTAGAAAGAGGATTGTTCCCTGGGGAGCTCATTTAGGTGTTAAATATCTATCCATTTCCAGCAGTGCTTGGTCAAGTCCCCAGTGCAGCCATTCCCAGCCCTGTTTGGGGAGGAGTCGCTCCCCGAACATCCCAAAGGGCACCGAGTGTGGATCATCCTGTGAACTTCGTGCTCTGCTGTTCCGCTGGGCAGAGCAATATTAAACTCCAGCATTCTCCCTCACATTAACAGCCTTGGGGGTGTTGATGATGGAGCTAATTAGCCATGTTCTCTAATTTATTAAAATCATAAATATTTCACTTCAAGGGTTTCTTGGTGGGGAGGGAGAAGAAGGGAGTGGGAAGGTTAAAGGGAGATGACTGCATGAAATTCTTTGGCTGATTAAATGTTCCATAAGATGCGGCAATATTTTACCTCTCCTAAGTGATTCGGTGGCACATCAGACTTGGCACCTCATTCTTTGCCCTGTTTGTTTTTAATTATGATTTTATTTTATTTACCATGGATAACATTAGGGCCTGGTATGGTTGGCTGGAAAAGCCAAAGGGCACAAAATCATTTCGGTGTCAGAAGCTTAAATAAAGAGCAAAGGAGCAGCAATGACGTAAAAAAGATGGAGTTAGGAAGATGGAATATATTGCTCTGCTGTGGAAGCTCCAGAAAAATTTTTAGTACAGTATGTACAGAGATTTGTGGATTTTTTTGGGAAGTAACCTGATATCCAAACCTGACTTCCAACAAACAAATCTGCATATCAGTATTTGCTGCCCTAAATACATCACCTTCACTCTTAGAAAAACCATAGTCTCAAAAAAAATTCGTATTTCTCACATAAAATTCATGTTGTGGCCATGGTAGGTTTCACCAAGCACAGGGCAGTGAAGGAGCCCAAAACAGATATGAAACAAAAATTATTTTTCCTCCCTTGCCACAACTGCTTAAAGTTGAAGAGATTAATTTAGACAGTGATTTTACTCCTTGTTTTCCTGCGGATGTTCCACGCCCGTGGAGATTGCAGACTCTCCACAGAAAGCCATGCATGTGGTGCCTGGGCTGCTGTGGTGGGTGATTTGAGGCTGTCAGGAGCAGCAAATCGTGCCTCAGTTTCCCCCTGGGCGGTGGAGTTGGGTCCTTATCTTCTGGCTTGGAGTGGGAGCAGAGGGAGCATTTGGGAAAGGCAAAGATCGCGGGGCTCAGGTTATTGTAGCGCCTTTTATCAGCTGCAGGAGCCTGCAGCCATTGTAAATCATAGAGGAGGAGGAGGATGAGAGGAGGAACCGATCCTGGAATGTGAGACGTGAGATAAAATAAACGGAAAACACCAGGGCTAAAATCCCAGCTCATTCCAGCCGAGGCTGGGGATGCCATTTCCCCCAGCAGCAGCAGATGAAGGGGCAGACAAAACGATGCTAAAATACCTGGGATTACCTGTCCTCCTCTCCCCCCTCCCAAACATCCCCTCCCCGCATCCCCAGCGTGGCAGATGCCGGAGATACACGGCCCTTTGTCGGGGGATGCCTGGGCAGATGCAAATCTGCTCCTCATTGTCCCCTAATAGCTCGGTTATCTGCGGGTGAAAATGCCGAGTGGCTGTGCCCAACGAGCCATGAAATTGCCACTGCTCCGAGGAACCATTCATCAGCGGCTCGCTGGGAGAGTGGGGCAGGTATTCACCCAGAGCAGGGATGCTGGAATGCACCAGGGATGCTCCCGCACTGAACTCTTCAAGGAATAAGTGAACCCTGGAAGGCGATGCTCAGGAAGACCTTCCTGGGGAATTGCGAGCGCTGCAGAGCCTGAGGAGCACATTAGGAATGGCGCTGGAGGGACGTGGCTGAGGTGGTTTTGTTTTGCTTTCTCTTCCTTTACCAAATTTCTTCAGCACAGAGGAAATTTGGGTAAAGCCGTTAAGTTTTAATTCCGCTGGGCTCAGGCCGTGTATTTTGTGTCAAACTCGTGGTTAAAATGTGAGCGAGAAACTTCTGGAGCTGCACGAGGAATCTGGACATGGACAGGCCTCCCTGGGGTGGATTCCTCTGTTAATGACCCTGGCCCCAAGCTTAGGAACTAATTTATAAGTTAAATCTAATTCCTCCTTGGAAACCACTGCCCAAATTGCCTTTTGCCAGGAGTTCCCCCAGAGCTGAGCTGACGATGGGATCCTTACCCACTCACCAAACTGTGGTGACTGAGCCACCCCACTGGGCCAGGAATTCATCCCAAAATCCTCAAACTTATCTGAAAGTTTTTGTTATCACCATCAGATGGGAAGCAGAAGCTCAATTTCGCTCCGCAGGAACAATTCCAGGAGTTCCAACATGGGCATGGATATTTACTTATCAAATGAGTAAATCTCTTTGCACTTCAAAATATAAAAATGCTGATTTCATCTGAATTTAGCTTAAAAGTACAAATCCATCCCAAGTCAGCTGAGTTTCCCAGTGCTGGTGACAAGGGCTGGTGTTTTGCTTGTCAGCTGAGCCAGTCCAGCAGGAGCTTGGTGAGCTGAATAAATTGGGAGAGCTGAAATTTGTGGGGGCAAAAGACTCTGCAAATAAATAAGGAGAGTGGGGTTTGTGAGCTCCTCCCTTCCAGCTCCAATCCAGGAGTTGCGAAATTTGATACAGGGAATCCTACGGGGCCTTAGAGGAAAGGAATTTACTCCCACCCATCCTGGGTTCAGCCTAACTCCTCATTTTTTTTGTTATTTGAGCCTATGGCCTGGAAAAGTGTCTGCAGATTTTCTGCCCAGAGGCTCATCCCTCCCTAACCCTGTGCTCCTCTGTCCCTCTGGTCGTGCCCAAAAAAACCCCCCAGGACCTCCAAATTTGGGGCTGAGACCCCAAAAAATCCATTCCAAATGCCATGAGCCTCCCGAATTCCAATCCATAACCCCCAAATTCCCATCCAAGACCCCCAAAATCCCCCAAAATTTGCTCCTGGACCCCCTGAGCTCCCCCAACATATATTCCAAACCCTCTGAGCCTCCCAAATTGAGGTTTGTGACTCCCAAACTCTGCTCCTAGATCCCCAAAATCCCCCAAATTCCTGACCCTGATCACAAATTCGGATCTGAGACCCCCAAGATTTGGCTCCTGGATCTCCTGAGCCTCCAAATTGGGGTCTGGAACCCTAAAATTCTGCTCCTAGACTGCCAAAATCCCCCAAAACTCTGCTCCTAGACCCCGCAATCCCAGAGCATCCCTGCACTGCCCCACACGTGGAAGCAAAAATCATCCATTGGCAGGAATTTCCCCTGGGATTTATAAATACCACATGCAAAGGGCCCTTCTGCTTGGAAATCACCAAAAACTTCCAGGAATTCAGTTCAATAATTTTCTCCCCACCACGCTATTTACTGAAATGAAGTCCCCAGGGTTGGAGATGGCTTTTCCTTCATGGGGAATTGTAAATATCTGGGACAGTGCTTTGAATCCTGCTCTTTATCCAAAACTCTGGGGTGTGCTGTCCCATGAAATGAGTGGTCACTGCCAGATCTCTGGCTGGATTCTCACGGTCCCTCCCGATGAGTGTTTTATTAACTGGAGAAACGATGAGGTTTTATGGTAATCCCGAATCTTCTGATGGTTTGTTGAATAAATCAGATTTTAAAAGACTTGGCACCCATTTATCCACTTTCCATCATCCAGATTGTCGCGGGGTGGATTTTACCCAGGGAGAAGTGTAAGATAAATACTTTAATTTCTCTTTAGCTTTTCAGTGCATGGTGTTACATTTGTGCCGGAGCCTGCTGCTGTGTGATGAGGAACTATTGTGGCCTCTGAATATAAGAATACTGTCCTCTGTTGATCAGAAAGGAAACAACTGCTGCTCACACAGCAGAAAACACTGGCAAAAAAAAAAAAAATCCCACTGAGAAAATCAGCCTGGTTCTCATAATTCCCTTCCATGGCTATTCACAGCCTGAGATACCTTTGGAAATCTGTGTGCCCTGGGATTTGGGGGCTCTTAGATCGTTCATAAATCACATATCGCACCTACTTGTGTGTTTTGGCAGAAAAGGGATTCATGGGATTGGTCCAGAGCTCTCCTGTTATTAATAGTTCAGACTTTAGTGTGCAGAAAAAGAAATGTCCTGCTCCCTGAAAATGATGCTGGAAAAAGAAGTGAAAAGAGAGGTGAAATGAGTGAAAATGAGGAAAGAAAGAGCATTTTGGAAAAAAAAAAACAACAGAGTTTAAACGATCAGGGCCCGGCCACAGTTTGCATTAAACAGCATCTCTCGGCCCTTCCCTCCGTGCATCCCCCACTCCGACAGCTCCCTCTCCTCTTGACAGGAAAAACCCCAAACGCAGATGAATTTTGGGGGAAAAGGCGTGAGCAGCTGAATCAATAGCAGGGTGTTATCCCCGCGAACTGTCCTGGGAAGCACCGCGGCTCCAGCAGGAGGGGGAAGCTGCAGCCGCTCCCCCCGGCAGGGATGCTCAGCATCTTCCCCAAAACAGCAGCGGCCGGGAGAAGGACAGCGCTGCGAGCTGCTCTCTAATTAGAGGCAGTTTATTAGCGGTGTAAGGCTGACATCCACCCTCAGGCTCGGCACTGGCAGGATAATGTTGCTCTACACAGCTCAGCGTTTAACGCTTCGGCAAATTGTTGTGTCCGCGCCGGAGGGGATCGCTGCTGGGCTGCTGCCCTGGGGCGCTGCGGCTGATTCCTGTCCCTTTTCCAGGGCCATTCCAGCAGATTCCTGTCCCTTTTCCAGGGCCATTCCACCTGATTCCTGTCCCTTTTCCAGGGCCATTCCACTTGATTCCTGTCCCTTTTCCAGGGCCATTCCACCTGATTCCTGTCCCTTTTCCAGTGCCACTCCGGCTGATTCCTGTCCCTTTTCCATAGCCATTCTGATTGATTCCTGTCCCTTTTCCATAGCCATTCTGACTGATTCCTGTCCCTTTTTCAGCGCCATTCCACCTGATTCCTGTCCCTTTTCCAGGGCCATTCCGCCTGATTCCTGTCCCTTTTCCATAGCCATTCTGACTGATTCCTGCCCCTTTTCCATGTCCACTCCAGCTGATTCCTGTCCTTTTTCCATGGCCATTCCGGTGGATTCCTCTCTGTTTCCCATGGCCATTCCAGCAGATTCCTGTCCCTTTTCCATGGCCACTCTGGCTGATTCCTGTCCCTTCTTCCACAGCCATTCTGACTGATTCCTGTCCCTGCTTCCATGGCCACTCCAGCTGATTCCTGTCCCTTTTCCATGGCCATTCCATGGCCTTTCTGGCTGATTCCTGTCCCTTTTCCATGGCCACTCCAGCTGATTCCTGTCCCTTTTCCATGGCCATTTCAGCTGATTCCTGTCCCTTTTCCAGCGCCATTCTGGCCAATTCCCATCCCTTTTCCATGGCCACTCCACCTGATCCCTGTCTCTTTCCATGGCCATTCCTGCTCATTCCTGTCCCTCTTCCATGGCCACTCTGGCTGATTCCTGTCCCTTTTCCCAGCCCACTGATGATGCTCCGGCACAGGCAGCCACAGGTTCTGTGCCTTGCTGCTGCCTGGCAGAAGATCCCAGAAGAGCGATCCCGGTGGATCCCAGCTCCTCATCCCCGCAGGAGCAGGAGGAGAGGTGTGTGTGCCCCAGGATGATGAACTATCTGCAGGGCCCAGGGCAGAGGAACACACGATCCTTTCTGCCTTCTCCAAATTTCAGCTCCAGGCATGCAGGGGCTACACCTATTTACATTAACCACAGGGGTGTCCTCTCGGGGTGTTTCTCACAGCTCACTCGCGAGGATGTTGTTGTCAGAACTGCAGTGCAGCTGAATTATTGCCTAAATCCTCAAAAAGAGGAGGCAAAATGAGATTTTAAAGGAAACGCCAACTTTTTGGGATGTTTTCCTTCATCGCCCGATGTTACGGCGTCACATTTTGTTCTGCAAACATAAAAGGCAGGCATTCAGTTGAAAAATAAAATCAAATAAAAGCTGGGATTCTCATCACGGCCAAGAGCTGCAGCTTTAAGGCAGAGACCATCTGGTGCAGGACTCGCTAATTAAATCACGCCAATTAACCACACCGAACATCTGAGGGTCAGCAGCTCCAGGGTTCAGAGACCTTTGCGCCTCAGGATTTTGGGGTTGCGTGGACTGAGCCTTGCAGAGTTCAGTTTTCAGGCACTGTCAGGCATGAACACGCTGAGGGTGTGTTTTTAACTTCTTTTTCATGTCCCTGAATATGATTAAACACCCCTGGAATTGTCCAAGGCCAGGCTGGACAGGGCTTAGAGCGACCTGGGATAGTGGAAGGTGTCCCTGGCATGGCAGGGAATGAGATGAGCGTTAAGGTCCCTTCCATCCCAACCCAATCCATGATTTTGTGATCACTCACAATTTCCTTGGCTATTTTCCTCACCTTTTAGGCTCATCCTGAACTTGTCACAGCTCTTCCCACATGTTTTACCTGGATGTGACAAGGAAGGCAATGACACCATCGCTCTGTGCTCTCCAGACAAATCTTGCTCTAAATTAGTCACTTGAAAGCAGCAGCCGAGCACTCCGCTGGCAAGAAACTCTGGGACAAAAATTTTCCATGTGCTATTTTTACTATGAAATGGGTCTGAAAGCAAAGACTGGGACAGGCTTTTGTGGCAAAGAAGGAGGTACAGATGCCAGCTGTCCCTATTTAGGAAGGGTAGTTTCTATTTTTTTTTTAAAAAGCAAAATATCTCTGATTTTTCCATTCCATTATTTCCACCCCATTCTGTCCTTCTTTGAAAGCTCTCACGGTCCAAAATATGTCAATGGACTTTAAAGGTGTATGGCTATTTCACTCTCCTAAAAGTGCTTTTTTATAGATTCCAAAATACCATGGAAAGCCTGGAAGAGGGAAGAAATAAAGGTTTTACTTTCTAGCATGAGAATTACAAGTAAAACAGGGATGTCACTGAGCTGTGAGTGGATCTTGCCATGATGCTGCACAAACCACCCGGAAATCCCAGGCTCCGACTTCATAAATCAATTAAACAAATTAAAGCCAAGTGACTCAGCCAGGCACAAAAATCCCAACAAATCCATGAAAACTGAATGAGTGTCGGGGTCAGAGAGCCCCCACAGCTCCATGTGGGACCAGCCAAGCTTCTCCACGCAGACATTGGAGCAAATTTCCCATGAGGCTCGTGAGTGAAGAGAAACCACTTCAATTTCTCTTTTGGTTCCGTTTCCCTGTGCCAGCCCTGGGCTCTGTCTCCCTGACCCCAAAGCATGGGAGAATCCACCTCCTCCTACCAGGCAAGGAAATGACTCTTTTACCAGCAAAAAGCAACTTTTCCAGTTTGCTGGAAATGCTGTTTTGGGTGTCCACCCACCGCAATGTGAAATCTGAGCTGTTTTGACTGGACGCTGAGTCCCCAGGGCTCGTGTTCTGATGAAGTGCAATCGCTGAGGGGAAAAAACATTCCTGATGCAAACACTCTCGCTGGTGACTGTGAAATTCCTCGTCCATGGAAATCCCAGGGCTGCTGGAAACGCGCAGCTCCCACAGGATTTGCTGCCAAGAAAGTCCTTTTTAAGGAAAGATGGTGGAAAACAAAAGTGAGGCTGGAGCAGATTTGTCTCCGACGTCAAAGGAACGGTCCTGTCAAACTTGGGGTGGGTTTGCCCAGCGCTGCTCCATCCATGGCTGCTCTGAGCCAAACTGGGAATAGTGGGAGGAACAGGAATTCAGCAACTCAGCTCCTCTAGTGACAGGTAAAAATGTGTTGGAAATCGGAGCTGCAGTGATACAGGGGAAGGGGAAGGGGAAGGGGAAATGGAAAAGGGGAAAGGGAAAGGGAAAAGGGAAGGGGAAGAGGAAGGGGAAGGGGAAGGGGAAGGGGAAGGGAAAGAGAAATGGGAAATGGGAAGGGGAAGGAAAAGGGAAAGGGAAGGGGGAAGGGGAAAGGGAAAGAGAAATGGGAAATGGGAAGGGGAAGGGGAAGGGGACAGGGAAATGAGAAAGGGAAGGGAAAAGGGAAAGGGAAAGGGAAAGGGAAAGGGAAAGGGAAAGGGAAAGGGAAAGGGAAAGGGAAAGGGAAAGGGAAAGGGAAAGGGAAAGGGGAAGGGAAAGGGGAAGGGGAAGGGAAAGGGAAAGGGAAAGGGAAAGGGAAAGGGAAAGGGAAAGGGAAAGGGGAAAAGGGAAGGGGAAGGGAAAAGGGGAAGGAAAAGGGGAAGGGATTTTTGCAATGCTCTGTAGGAACTCCTGGCAGCAGCACTGTCTCTCCTGGGGTCCCAGCGCAGCTCCCATCAGCAGTTCTGGCGGCTCCAAGGATGAAGCCCCATTCCCAAGGAGTGTCTGTGGATCCTGACTGACTCCATCGACCCCAGAAGGTTTGGAAAGCCAACACAGGCTGAGTGCAGACAACATCCACGTTCCTGTCCATCCCTGACTGCTCAGCACCAGGGAATCTCCTGAAATTCTCATTCCTTCCTACCTTGCCTCCATGCAGATTGGGAGAAATCCTTTCCTTCTCCCCAACAGTAGCATAGACAAAAAGCAAATAAAAAACTTGTGCTTATTCCTAGGAGCCAAGCCAGCTCCAGCTCCTTTGGCACCGCGGAATCCCACGGGAGAGCAACGTCTGTGAATCATGGGCAGGAATTTCAAGGAACTGTGTCATGGGATAGACCAAAGCACGAGGCAGCTCCATCGATTTCCACAGACATTTCTACCCCGAATTACAGAGGGAGTGAAAGTCCCCTGGGAACGGATCCCAGTATTGTTTTTAGTGGCTCCGACGGGCTGGGAACTGCACATGCAGTGGGGGATTTCTCACTGCAACTCGAAATCGTGGAAATTGATAATCCTGCCCAGTAGTGCTCGGCAATCATTCCCTGATTTTTTGTTGTTTTTTTGTTTGTTTGTTTCATGACAACAGGTCACCCCACAGCACTGGCTGGAAGAAGCAAAATTCCCATAAATCATGCAAACATTTTGCTTCTTCTGTCTCTTTCTCCCTGTCCTTTTTCTCTGCATTCCTCTACAATAAACACAGCCAAATGGATTTTTTTTTTTCCTTAATCTGCAGGGAAAAATGACCAATTTTGCTTGCAGGCTGAGAACTCTCGCCAGCTTTCAGCTGGAATGGATTTCCACCACTTTCCTTAACCCCTAAACAAGAACTCTTCCCTTTCCTCGGTGACTTTCTAAGAATAATAATAAAAAATTGAATACATACATGCTTTTTTTAAAATTTGCATAATAATTTTTTAAATTTTTTTTTTTACATAATATTGGCTAAAATAAAGATTCTTTTCCACGGCAAAAAGCAGAGAGATTGTGGAGCTGATAGGACGCAAACACTGAAAGGGTCATCCCAAAGCTTCACGGATTTAAAATCAGGTATTTATTCCTGCTGCTGTCCTAGACACTCTCGCAAAAGCTGCAATTGGAGTCGAATATTTCCATACATTACAGCAGGTCTCCTGTGACCCTCAGGCTTGGGACCAGTTGGATTTTCATTCAGACTGGTGAGTTCACAGCTCGCGGGATATTTCTGAATGCACAAGCAGGGAATCGCTGCCAAGCTCGCTGCGCTCCAAGGGGCTCCTGGGTTATCGTTCTGCTGGAGGTGGGAGGCAGGAAAAAACACTTTTTGCCTTCCCCCAGCCTGGAGGCCAGGCAGGGGGAGAGCTGCAGCCCTGGAAAAATGGAAGAGGAAAAAATACAGCCCTGGAAAAATGGGAAGAGATGAAAATACAGCCCTGGAAAAATGGGAAAACAAAAATATAGCCCTGGAAAAATGGGAAGAGATAAAAAATACGGTGTGGAAAAATAGGAAGAGGCAAAAAGTACAGTCCTGGAAAAATGAGAAGAGACAAAAACACAGCCCTGAAAAAATGGGAAGAAGCAAAAAATACAGCCCTGGAAAAATGGGAAGAGATGAAAATACAGCCCTGGAAAAATGGGAAGAGATGAAAATACAGCCCTGGAAAAATGGGAAGAGATGAAAACATGGCCCTGGAAAAATGGGAAGAGACAAAAAATACAGTGACGGGAAAATGGGAAGAAATGAAAATATAACCCTGGAAAAATGGGAAGAGACAAAAAATACAGCCTTGGAAAAATGGAAGAGGGAAAAATACAGCCCTGGAAAAATGGGAAGAGATGAAAATACAGCCCTGGAAAAACGGGAAGAGATGAAAATAGAGCCCTGGAAAAATGGGAAGAGATGAAAATACAGCCCTGGAAAAATGGGAAGAGATGAAAACATGGCCCTGGAAAAATGGGAAGAGACAAAAAATACAGTGACGGGAAAATGGGAAGAAATGAAAATATAACCCTGGAAAAATGGGAAGAGACAAAAAATACAGCCTTGGAAAAATGGAAGAGGGAAAAATACAGCCCTGGAAAAACGGGAAGAGATGAAAATACAGCCCTGGAAAAATGGGAAGAGACAAAAAATACAGCCCTGGAAAAATGGGAAGAGGCAAAAAATAGAACCAGCTGCTGGAATTTTCATTGCAATTGGACTCTCATTGCAATTGGTCACCCTGCTGATGGCAACAGGAATGGTTTTGGCCCCACCGAGGATCCCAGGAAAAGCTCCCTCTGGCAGTTGCACAGGATCTTTGATCCGTTTGGAGATGTGGAGCATTTACAGCAGCAGGCCCAGAGAAGGGGACAGCCATAAACAGCAATAAAGCACCGAACAAACTGTGGTTTATAGAGCAGTTTGCTGGGGAAACCCCACAAACATCACTCCTCCTGACATTTGTAAGATCCATTTTATGATTCAGCAAGACGACATGAAAAAAGAACCGAAGACTCACCCCAAAGTGCAGCAAGTCAGTGGCAGGAATGGAAAGAAAATCACCAGGACCTGGCTCCAGGCCCCTCCTCTCCCCATTAGCCCAAATGTTTTTTCATTACACAAAATGTTTGGTTAAGTGTTCTGAATCTGCCTGCCACTTAAATCCGAGGAAATCTATGGTTTTCATATTTGATGGAGTGAAATGCGCCGAGGGATAATCAAAGCTTTATGTCCCAGCCTCAGAGAAAAACATTTCACAATGCTCAGAAAACCTCATTACTTTGCTAAGCGGGGGAATGCCTAATGGCACATATCTGCTGATTGCCTTCCTCCAGTGAAAATTACTGATGGAAGGGCAGGGAGAGGGATCCAGAGGTGGGGATCCAGCCAGGGGGGACTTGCAGCACTGTTAATTGCAGGGATATACATCTGAACCCACAGGGTAACCACAAACTCGCAAAACAATCCCTTTTTGTAAGAAGCTGATGCCACAGTACCTGTGACAGCAGGTAATGGCACTAAAGATCCCTGGTGGCAGGTGGATGGAGGGGCCTCGAGTTTGGTGTGGGATCAGAGCGAGGAAAATACCAAATTCAGTGAGAATTTGGTGTTTTCCGCTCATTGCTGTGGGAAGGAAGAGGTGGAGAAATTCCCTGAGTACTCCTTCCCTCTGCCTAAACCCATCCCATTCCTCTTAGGAATAGCAGTGTTATATTCTTGTTATTCTTATTATATATATTCTTATTATATATATTCTTATTGTATATATTCTTATTATATATATATAAAATATTATTCTATAATAAGAATATTCTCATTATATATATTCTTTTATATAATATTATATAGAATATCTAATATGTATTAGGAATTTATTCCTAATTATTAGGAATATATACTATAAATATTAGGAATATATAATAATAATAGGAATATATATCATAGGAACGAAGCAGACTGTCCTTACAACTACCAGATTATTAATCAGAGGAAAAAGGAAGCTTAAGGCCTTCAAATTGCCTTTCAATGCCCAATATTTTTTGGATTTATTAGTATTAATCTGATATCCTTAGGAGCAGCTAGCAGGGTGAAACCTTTAGGATCCAGTGACAGGAGAAGACATAAAATAAAGCACAAGTTTTCCATCTTTTGCAGTTTGCACCCAGTAAGGATTGGGAGCATTGCATAAATAACCCTCCAAGGGGATTCTCCTATGTTGACAGCAATGGGGAGGGAAAAGAGCTTTGCAGAGGCCATGAATTAATACTAATTCCCTGTTCAAGTTCTAACAAATCCATCACTTACAATAAGAGTTGTATTTTTTAATGCCAATTTATGATATTTTCCCTCCATGGCCTGTGTTGGGGTAGGTGCCATTCCAGATTGTGGATAAACACTTGTCCACTGCAGATGTGCTCCATTACAGCTGGGATAAGTCATGGTTTCTTTCTACTCTTCATGACTGAACAATTTGGCCAAAAAACAGTTCCAGGGTTCCTGCATCCTGCTGTGGGTTTGACCTCAAAAAACTTCGGTCCTCTTCCCATTGTCCTCTTCTTGTTGTCCTCTCCTCACACATTTAATCTACCAAACCTCCCAAACAAATAAACTGGAAATAAAACCTCACCTTTCCTTGCTGGGATGAACGAAAGATTCAAACTCAGCTCTTCAAGCTGCTGTTTTTCCTATTCTTGTTAAATGTTGCTGTTTATCCAAATGGCATTTCTATTTCCCACACACTAATTTGGGATTAAAATTTTGGACAGTGCCTTGGTGACCAAACGCTGTCCCAAACCATTCCTTTGACCATTTTCTTGAGGTTTCGGAGATAAGAAACTCAGTTTAGTACTGTGCAATAGATAAAATGATTTTATTTGTGCATCTCAGACAATGGTGAGCCTGCAATGGCTTTAAAATTCCCTCCCTTTGGGTTTTCCTTTATCAGGGGAATGATTCCTTGGATTCCCCTCTAAAAAACCCTTTCACACTAAGGCTGCTTCTCCTGCTCCAAAGCCTCTGCCAACTCTTAATGCACTAAAGGGGGGGGAAAAAATTTAATAAAGTTCCTTAAATCTCAGGAAATGAAGCTTTGCCTCCTTAAGTTCCTTTTAAGAGTGAATGTTCCACTGTGGGCAGCCCAAAGTGCGCTGAGGTTTCCACACGGCTCCTCGGGATATTCGGATTCCTTGATAACGCGTTCCCTCTCCCAGTGAATTCCCAAAATCGCTGAGCTGGCAGCCGGCTCGGCTTTGCTCCTAAATTGATATTTGGGGTGAATCCACAGCAATCCCATCACAGAATCGTGACTTTGTCAGCCCCGTTCCCGGGAATGCCAACCAGCAGGGTCGGGCCGTGGTCACCAACGCCCTCAAGTCCCAAATTCCTCCCTCTGAACTTAACCCCAACTCTGAAAAGTGGGAACAGGAAGATAAGAGGGGAAGCAAATCCCATATAACTGCCTTTAAAGAGAGTAGAGGCTGAAAAGGTTTTTTTTTTCCTTTTGCCTCTCTTCTTGTGCCTTTTATTTTAACTCCTGCCATTTGTTCCCTTGTAAAAACAAAGGGTTGAACCTTTCAAGCCTCCCAACCCCTCCAGAGGGAATTCCACCGTTTGAGGAAAAAGTTCAGGGTTTGCTCCCACAGTATTTAGGAACAGAGAAAATGGTGAAAGATTATTATTTCTGTAAACACCGATGAAATAACAATTATTCAGCAATGTTTTCAATTCTTCCTGCTTTCAGAAATATCATATCACATTATCAATACATATAAAAATATTTATTATTATAGTATAAATACAATATATTGTATATATTATTATACTATATTATACATTATACATTATCTATTATACATTATACATTATATATTATATATTATATATTATATATTATATATTATATATTATATATTATATATTATATATTATATATTATATATTATATATTATACATTATATGTTATACATTATATGTTATACATTATATATTATATATTATATATTATACATTCTATGTTATACATTATATATTATATATTATATGTTATATGTTATATGTTATATGTTATATGTTATATACTATGTATTATACATTATAAATTATATATTATATATTATATACTATATACTATATATTATATACTACAAAAAAAATAAAATACCCCATAAGCACTGTGAAGTTTCCCTCCTTTAGGCTTTCCTAGTACTGCAGGAAAGAAGAACTCACTGGTTCATTCATGCTTTGTAAAATATTCCTGAGGGGGTTTCATCCTTTAAAGGCTTTCACAGACATGCAGATAATTTTTTTTTTTTCCTCTGTCACCCTTCTGTGGAGCTGTGGCAGTGAGGGGATGCCTGAAGTGTTAAATTATGATCAGGTTTGGTTAAAAGAGGAATGTTGCCTCTTCAGCCTTCCAAACTCCCAAGTAAAAAACCTTGGAGTGGTTTCTGACACAGAGAACCAAACACCTGATGGCAGCACATAGAAACATTCTTCAGTGCATTTGTAACAGCTCCACGCTTCAACTTATTGAAATGAGTGTGGGGATTGGCTTTTTCTTTTTAAATGTCTAGAATTTGAAGCTTTGAGTCACCAAAGAGCTGCTTGGGTTTTGGGTTTCTAATTACTCTTGATTTTCCGACCCTTTTATATTAAAACACGAGGCACTGTCTATTTAAGATTCCATTCAAGGAGAAAAACTCCCCCTGCCTTTGGTGGGTCCTGAATGATGCCTCGAGAAAAAGGAGAGATGAGCAGGAAAGGATTCAAAAATAACCTGAAGCAGCAAAGGTGAAGGGTCTCAGACTGGAGTAGATCAAAATGACTTGCAAACATCCAGTTCATGCTTTCGGTGAATTGTGTGATATCTGATTCTGGAATCCAGACAGTTCTACCATTTATCTCATTGGTTAGGGCAATATGGCAAAGGAGTTCCTGCTTTTGGAACCTGTTTATTAATAAACTTTTGCATTTTTAAATCAAAATACTTCATAGTATCTTTTTGGCTGATGCCAAATGTGTCAGGAGGGGTTTTCAGCACCGAGCTATTTCTAGAGGGCAAAAATATCTCCCCCTACCAAGCAGAGCCTCACACTCCTTCCTCCCCACTCAGAGCTCTCTGCAGCTCCTCATCCCAGATTTTTGCTTTCCCTAAACCTGGAATCCAAAGCCTTGAGGGCATCTGGGCTGTACATAAGATTTCCTTGCAAGGCAGGTGAGAAAAATGAGGATTTTGGGTGGATTCGTGTTCACTGAAGGGCTCCAGGTCCCCTAGGTTAAAATCACTGTCCTGGAATGGACCACCCAAAGTTCAGACCTCTCTTGAAGATCAAATTCTTCAAACTTCCCTCAAATCTGTTGCCATGGTTCATCTTGCATTCAGATCTCCACAGTTTTCTCAAAGTGTGGTGCCCACAAAACACCACAGCTGGGGGGTAAGGAAGAAAAAATAACTTTATGTGCATCACATCTGTTTATTTATCTAGGGCAAAGTTTAATTTTTTGGACTCTGTTGGTCTTTACTGAAGGCACTCCTGTGAAACAGCTGACTGCTGGAGGACCCGGTGATCATATCCCTCTAATCCAGCTCCCCCTGGGACTCAAATGGGAGCAGAATTGAATTCTTATGCAGCAGACAGGCTTGGAAAATTCATTCCCATTTTAGAGATTTCTAATCCCAGAGAGTCCTTAGATGGAAGGTTTTCCACAGGCTGCAGAGGACTCGAAATCAAGATGGAAATGTGGCATTTTGCTGGAAGCAGAGGGACTAATGTCAGTGCTGGGGCATTAAAAGGGCTCCAAAATATTTTCCTCATGGTGGATTTTGGAGACAAACAAGTGAAAAGCCCCAGGAACCCTCGTGCACAAACAAGTTCAGTGGTTGCAGCTCGCTGAGGCTGAATTTTGCTCTTAAGAGGCAGAACTTTGTTGTCAGAGCTGTGTGAGCCCAGTCAAGCTCACTGATTTGGCTGAGGTCAGGTCAAGCCAGGATAGAAGGAGATGGGAAAGGGAAAGAAGGGCAGAGCTGACATGAAGGATTGGGACGAGTCCTAGAAATGCATGTGGCAGATGAATCGAGTGTCCCCAGAGCATTGGGAGCACTGTGGGACACATCTGGCCGCCAGCTGCTGCTCCAGAGGAGCCAACAACCTCTGTGCTGCACCCACCAGCCCCAGGAAGGTGTCCCAGGATGCCTTAAGGATTTCTAGTTTTTATTCTTCATGTATCTGTAGCTTTGGTGTAGGATAAAACACTAAAACCTCTGTTCCCAACACCTTTAGCCAAAACAATTCCTCTGAATGGAAATCCAAGGGCACTTTCATTGCCCTAGGGCCCAAAAATATGTAGACAGCAGTGAATTGAGGGGGAGCAGGCCTGGGGAGGTTAACATCATCCCCTAAAGGTGTGATTGGAGAATTAAGGGCCAATATACTAACGGGACTGAACTTATAAAAGGTGAAGGGCTCGTGACCTGCACATTTTGGGTGCAGCCTCACCAGGGGGCTTCGTTTGCCCTGAATGTACCTTGAAGGCCTTTAAGAAATTTGTCCACTTTTTGCTCTCCTAACTTGTCTTGGCCTGTGTTACAGGCAGTCTGTTTTAGGCACCACCAGGGATGGATATCCCAGCAGGGATGGAGACAGAACAGGTTCCGCCTGGATTGGGGTGTCCCAAAAAGAGACAGAGCAGGTTCTGCTGGGATTGGGGTGTCCCAGAAAGAGACAGAGCAGGTTCTGCTGGGATTGGGGTGTCCCAAAAAGAGACAGAGCAGGTTCCGCCTGGATTGGGGGGTCCCAAAAAGAGACAGAGCAGGTTCTGCTTGGATTGGGATGTCCCAAAAAGAGACAGAGCAGGTTCTGCTTGGATTGGGATGTCCCAAAAAGAGACAGAGCAGGTTCTGCTTGGATTGGGATGTCCCAAAAAGAGACAGAGCAGGTTCTGCTTGGATTGGGGCATCCTAAAAAGAGACAGAGCAGGTTCTGCTGGGATTGGGGCATTCCAAAAAGTGACAGAGCAGGTTCTGCTTGGATTGGGATGTCCCAAAAAGAGACAGAGCAGGTTCTGCTTGGATTGGAGCATCCTAAAAAGAGACAGAGCAGGTTCTGCTTGGATTGGGGCATCCTAAAAAGAGACAGAGCAGGTTCTGCTGGGATTGGGGCGTCCCAGAAAGAGAGAAAATAATCCCACCTGCCCAGAAGGGCAGTAGGTGACTGAGCACAGGAGATCTGCTCTGAACGTGAGCAGAGGGTTTCCAGCAAGCTGAGGAGCAGCAGCGGTGGCTCTGGGCCAGCTCCCATCAGCAGCACACCATTTGTCTCGCAGGGCAGTTGTGCCTCCCCAGGCCCTTAAATAGCTCAGCCGTGGCGGGCATCCATCACCAGCCCAGCCCAGAGCGTTCCCAGAGGGAGGAACCGCTGGGGCTCCGCGCCCTGCCAGACCTTTGGGGAGACAAATGAGTCCTCCCCCAGCTGGAGCAGGCAGGAGAGGGATGGGCTCAGCGGGGGCTGGGGTGAAGCAGGAGCCACAGGTGACAATGTCCCCGTGAGAATCGATGGCCCCAGTGGAGCCAAGGCCTCCTGCTTTGCCTCCTGTGCTCAAATCAAACTTGAGCATCAAATTTCTTGATGTCCGAGTGAATATTTTCTGTATCATAAACCCTGCAGATTTCTAAACCTCAAAAAAAATCTAGGTTAGGTTTTATTCTTTATTCTAGAAATCTTTTAGGATTTTTATTTTCTACATGCATGGGAAGGTGATGGCAGGAAACACTGAGTTATAGTAGGCGATATTTAATGCAGAAATATCCTACAATAGCCAAGGGAAATTCCTTTTCTCACCCTGGACCCTAAAATGAGTGACCTGGTACATCTGGGTGGTGCTGAGCCCCTCTGCCAAGTGGTTGAGAAATCCCCATGGCTATCACAAAATCCCAGCACTGCACATATTCATATCAGGAAAGTCACAATTTGTATATTCCTACTGTGTAGGAATGATCCTTATGGGGGATTCCCTTAAAGAACTTCAAAAAGAAACATAAATCTGTGCAGTCATTCAACATGAATTCTAGAAAACATCCAGGAAGAGCAAATGTTCAAAAAAAAAAACCAACTGATGTAGTCAAAGACTTTGGGACTTTAAACTGAACATATTTTCTTTATCTGTGGCCTAAACAACAGTAGCGGCTCATAATTTAACCGAGGTCATCCTGCCAAAACTTGTATGGTCTTCATCTTATAAATTAAATTGATCAAAACACATTGTTCTCAGACCTTAAAGAGTAGCCCAACAAGCATCCATTCAAATGTGGCCATGGTGAAAAAAAGAAAATGCAGCAAAAATGTTTATAAATAATCAACCATTTTAATAATTTCAATGCTCTGAGGTTTATATGATTCATCTTATAAATTAAATTGATCAAAATACTCGTTCTCAGAACTTAATGAGTAGCCCAACAAGCATCAATTCAAATGTGGTCATGGCAAAAAAAAACCAAAATGCAGCAAAAATCCTTATAAATAATTAACCATTTTAATAATTTCAACACTCTGAGATTTGTATGATTCCATGGTTCCATGATATCCAAAGGCTGGCTGTGTGCAGGGTGAGGAACCAACGCCAGTGTCTAACCACGAGCAAGGGCAGGTGAAGCTCATGCTCTGCAAACACATTCTCAGAGCTTGGTGTGGAGCAGAATCCATTTCTGTCCGAGGGACAACATTTGCAGAGAGGGTTTGAATCTCTTCTCACAACAGGATTTGCTCCCCATGAGCTCCAAACTCATGGGCAGCCCCACACCTCATCAGGTTGGTGTTGTTTTGTCACAATAACACAATTTCCAGCACTGGCTTGCACCAGACTGTGTTGGATTGACGTGTCCCAGGATATGGACTATCCTGAGTTGGAAAGGACCCACACAGATCCCCAAATCCAGCACGGATCATCCAGTCCAAACCTGCTAAAGCACAATTGACTAACAGGATACCGAACTCCACAAAGCTTTCTTTCAGCCTGAAAGGGAAAAAGAAATATGATTATCTTTCTCTTTTTTTTTTTCTTTTTTTTTTTTTTAGCAATTATTTCTTGTTTCCAAATTCCCGTCTATTTCCTGGTTCCAGCCCAGGCGTGCCATGGGAAAGGCAGTTCTCACGGCGTTTGCACAAACAGGAAGCATGCGAATTTTCAAAAGAGACCCTATTTTTATGAGAGCTCCCGCTGAGTTTTGCTGACTCAAGGGACCTTGGCCTGAATTTAAATAAGCAACTTTTGGAGGAGCTGAACTGAAATCCTCGCATCTCCAGACTCCTTATCTGCCATTCATTTTCCAAAACAGAGCAAAGAGCCCAACTCAAAACCCTCTGCCCGCAGCACTGACTCGCTCAGAGCCTGGTACAGATCCTGGAGGACAGGGAGGCTCTAGGACTCGGAGCAGTTGTGAAGAATCCCATTTTACTGCTGCCAAATTGTTAGGGAATCCCGATTTCTTTCCACTGCTGGGAAGGGGAGCTGGCCAGATGTCACGCCGAGCTGTCAGAAAGCATCACCTTCCTCCCTCCTGATGCTGCCCAGACCCGGGGATGTCAAGAGCCATCAGTCCTGAAGGGGATGTTTATTTCTCTTGATGCTGAGGTGGGGATTTGTGTCCTCTTGGCATCCTCTTGGAGCAGCAGAGTTCTCTCCAGTCATGTCCAGCTGGGCTGGGTCTGCTCAGCCTTTCCAAGGGATGGATTTTGATGCTCTCCCCCTTGGCAGGTGCCGTTCACACCCATGGAAAGGAGCCTGATCCCACCAAAACCTGTCCAAACCTCACTCTGGGATCTGAGGACTGCGATTTTTTATTCCCAGATGGAAATTGAAGCTTTCAGGCAGGCTGGAAGGGGCAGCTGCTCTGGGAAACAACAGGCTTTTTGAAGAATAAGGTGAAAGGAGCTTTTCTGTGGCTGAAATTCTCGATGTTAATTTTAACAACTCTTCCAACCCCTCGAAAATTGCCACTCTGAAAAAACAAACAGGGTCCATATTCAGCCGCTGAGCTGGCAACCCAGGCTTTGCTGGGCCACCATCGGGAGTGCCGAACAGTAGCCAGCCTTATTCCTGCCTCCAGGAACGATGGGAGAGAGAGGGAGAAGGGAGAAAGAAAGAGAGAGAGGTCTACTCCAGGCTAATTGGCCGTGGTTGGATGGGGCTGCTGGCTTTGGGTTGGTTTTAAGTTACATGTGAGCAAGTGAAATGGAATATAAATAATAGCAGGGGGAGAGCTGCAGTGGAAAAGCCAGCCAGTGTCTGCCTGACTGGCTGCTCTGGCATTCGTCAAGCCCTGCTGTGGTTTGTGTCACCAGAGGCAGGAGCTGCCCTTGGAGAGAGCCCATAGTGCCCCAGGGATCCACTGCCACCCCTGGGCTGGAATATCCCCAAAGCAGGGAGTCCCTGGATTCAGAAGGCCTCAGTGAGGTGTTCATCTGAGCTCTAGATGCTGCCCTGGGAGAGCCCAGCACTGCCAGCATGGCCAGCGGATATTCCTTGGGAATGGTGCTGGGAAGGGAATGATGTTGGGCTTTGCTTCCAAGATCACTTTCAGTAAGGCTGCAGCAGAGCAGCGAAGAGATCTCCGCATCCTCTGCTTTTTCCCAGAGACCCTCAAGCTCAGTGCAGTTTTGAGTCTGAATATCAAGCTACACCTGCTACAGCTACAGGCAACACCTCAGGGATTTCTGTATCATAAATCCAGCTCCCTTCAATAAATTTTTTTTTCCGATCATTTCAGCCTGTGTCTTTTGTTTTGTCACCAACGATTCTGTTTTTTCTTTTCTTTTTTCTTTTTTCATTTTTCTTCCCTATCATTTCAGCCCGTGTCTTTTGTTTTGTCACCAAACATTCTGTTTTTTCTTTTCTTTTTTCTTCTTTTTTTTTTTTCAATAATTTTAATTTTCAAGCACAGGCAACCTACAGTATGTATTTGGAAGTTAAAAATTTTATCATTCCTCCTACAAACACAAATATGTCCCCTGGAAGGGTAAGTTCCCTATATCCTACCTTCCATACACAGCCATAGTTCCATCTCCTATTTCCTCCTTGGCTTTGTTTTCAAGGTTTTTTCCCCTCTAATCTTCTCAGTTTGCTTTGTCGGGGTTTTTTTCTCTCTGCTGTGCTTCCTCTTTATTCCTCCATCACTTCCTCCCTGTCTTCTCCTTTCCATCCTTCTCATTATCTCTGCTGACAGGAGATTTTCCCCCATCTCTGTCAAGTCACTTTCAGATCTGGTAGATAAATGGAGTTGGGTTGGATTGTTTGTCATTACACAGAAGACACGCTGAAATCCCTTTCTTTATTACCTTTTATTTTATACAATATTTCCAACTGGGATCCATGAAAGGATCTGCTTTTTTTTGATATCTCCATGGATGCACCAAGTTCTCCTCTTCCATGACAGACTTTCTAAGACAGCAAGAGGGACTCTGAAATACAGAGAACTCAGGAGTTATTTTCTTCCTAAATCAGAAGGATAAATACAAGCGCAGCAAAGGATTTGGAGAAGTAGCACCCCAAAACCAGGGCAATCCTTTGAGCAATCTTGACTTTTCCCCATATATTTTTCCCCACCTGCCTGTTCCTCTACACCCTTCTTTTCTAACATGACTTCTGGGAGGACATTAAACCCCGCTCTGAATAAAATCCTAAAGGGCAAATAAAAAAGAAAAAAAAAAAAGCTTTACCACAGAGGATGACTGCTAACATAATTTGTTTTACGGTTTTAGTACCAGGGAATGTGTTTTTTTGTTAGAAACACCCCAATCATTGCACAACGGCCACAGCACCAAGAGGAGACAAAAAGAAATCTTTATGGGATTGTTAAGACAATAGTTACTTGTCATAAATAAATCCGAGCCTGGCTGGTCCCGAGCCAAGCGCTGGAAGTTTGTCCTGGCAGACATGGCCTTACATCACAAACGGGATTATGTCATGGTGGAAGCTGCCAGCTGGGAAGTCTGAGACAGCATCTTGGAGTCCTGGGAAGCAGGGGACAGCCAGCCCTGTCCCCAGCAATGACCCAGAGCATTCCTAGTGAGGAGCAGTGGGGCCAAGCTGCAGGTGATGAGTGGAAAATGGAAGGAGCAAAGAGCAGGTGGAATCCTGGGGGATCCAGAGCCTGCTGGGAAGTCTGAGATAGCATCTTGGAGTCCTGGGAAGCAGGGGACAGCCAGCCCTGTCCCCAACAATGACCCAGAGCATTCTGAGTGAGGAGAGTTGGGGCCAGCCTGGAGGTGATAGGTGGAAAATGGAAGGAGCAAAGAGCAGGTGGAATGCTGGGGGATCCGGGTGGGGAAAGCTGTAGGTGATGGGTGGAAAATGGAAGGAAGCAAAGAGCAGATGGAATGCTGGCAGATCCAAGTGCCAGAGCCAGCCAGCCAGACACTGCCAGAGCCAGCTGGGAGGTCTGAGACAGCGTCTTGGAGTCCTGGGAAGCAGGGGACAGCCAGCCCTGTCCCCAGCAATGACCCAGAGCATTCTGAGTGAGGAGCAGTGGGGCCAAGCTGCAGGTGATGGGTGGAAAATGGAAGGAGCAAAGAGCAGGTGGAATCCTGGGGGATCCAGAGCCTGCTGGGAAGTCTGAGATAGCATCTTGGAGTCCTGGGAAGCAGGGGACAACTGGTGCTATCCCCAGCAATGACCCAGAGCATTCTGAGTGAGGAGAGGTGGGACCAGCCTGGAGTGATGGGTGGAAAATGGAAGGAGCAAAGAGCAGGTGGAATGCTGGCGGATCCGGGTGGGGACACTGCCAGAGCCTGCTGGGAATTCTGAGATAGCATCTTGGAGTCCTGGGAAGCAGGGGACAGCCAGCCCTGTCCCCAGCAATGACCCAGAGCATTCTGAGTGAGGAGAGGTGGGGCCAAGCTGCAGGTGATGAGTGGAAAATGGAAGGAGCAAAGAGCAGGTGGAATGCTGGGGGATCCGGGTGGGGAAAGCTGTAGGTGATGGGTGGAAAATGGAAGGAAGCAAAGAGCAGATGGAATGCTGGCAGATCCAGGTGGGGACACTTGCCAGAGCCAGCTGGGAGGTCTGAGACAGCATCTTGGAGTCCTGGGAAGCAGGGGACAGCCAGCCCTGTCCCCAGCAATGACCCAGAGCATTCCGAGTGAGGAGCAGTGGGGCCAAGCTGCAGGTGATGAGTGGAAAATGGAAGGAGCAAAGAGCAGGTGGAATCCTGGGGGATCCAGAGCCAGCTGGGAGGTCTGAGACAGCATCTTGGAGTCCTGGGAAGCAGGGGACAACTGGTGCTGTCCCCAGCAATGACCCAGAGCATTCTGAGTGAGGTGGGACCAACCTGGAGGTGATAGGTGGAAAATGGAAGGAGCAAAGAGCAGGAGGAATCCTGGGGGATCCGGGTGGGGACACTGCCAGAGCCTGCTGGGAAGAGGTTTGAGCTGATGGTGTCCAGCACATGGCAAAGGCACTGAGATCCACAGGTGGAGAGAGCACTGAGGCTCAGCAGGGAAAGGGGAGCACGTGTTGGGGTGGGACAGGTGAATAGGACAGGGTGGGGAGGCACAGGGTGACCAGAGAAGCTGTGGCTGCCCCTGGATCCCTGGAAGTGCCCGAAGACATTGGGGCTTGGAACAGCCTGGGATAGTGGAAGGTGTCCCTGCCATGGCAGGGTTTGGAATTGGATTATTTTAAATATCCTTTCCCACCAAACCATCCTGTGATTCCATGAAATTGTGCATTTTTAGTCTTTTCTCCCAATTCACTCCCTGCTGCTGTGTGTTGGATCACAGAGCTCTGCGAAGCTCTCCCTCCTGGATGATGCTCCATGTCTTGACCTTGAGTCCAGCAAAGCAGCTGAGGAAATCCCAACCTGACTTCAAACTGTTTCCTATTTTGTAACACAAACTCACAAAATCGTTAAGCTCTCTTAGATCATCAAGTCCAACCCTTAACCCAGCACTACCAAGGCCACCACTAACCCACATCCTCAAGTGCTTTTAAATCCCTCCACGGATTTAAAAAAAACTCCACCACTGCCCTGGGCAGCTGTGCCAAGGTGTGAGTTCTTTTTGTGAGCAATAATGTTTCAGAAACCCCTGTGGACCAGCCCAGGAAAAGAGATGGATCAGTGTTGGAAAATGCAAAAAAAAAAGGGTGGATTTCAGGGGAAAAGCCCAAATACCATCTAGGGCAGCGTTTCCACATGTGGGCACATTTCTCTGTGTGATCAGACCTGTGCTGAGAGCACACTCCTGTGCACCTAAACCTCACATCTAAAAAGCCCAGGCTACAAAAATGATAAAAAGAAAAAGAGGGGGAAAAAAATAAAAAGAAATATTTGGGCAACTGGAAGGAATTATTCTCTCTTCCATAGCCTGGGCTCTACCCATAAATCATCCATAATTTTTTCAGTGTCTAGAACAATGTTACCATTTGATGAAATAAAATACTGAACCTCTGTGACATCATCTTTTATCTAAAGAGTCCTGCACACTCAGTCCTGTTCCTGAGCCACATTTGTTCTGCAGATATTTAGACCAAACCTGACATTTTATAGACTTCCTCCTGCTCGTGCATGTGTTGGAGACAGTTGTTTGGATTAGCACGATCAAAAAATTTAACACAGCCTTTCAAGATCCCATTTTCATCTGGATTTGCACAACACAGAAGAAAGCAGGATGCCAAAAATATGTTTTTTGGAAAACACATCCACTTTGTTGTGACTGTTTGTAGCTGGTGAAATCCTGGGATGCCCTGATTACCATGACCTGTGTGCTTTCATACAAGCCTGAGATATAAAAGCCTCGTATACAAACGAAAACCGTTAACTTTCATACCACATGTGCTGTACTTATGCCAGTGGGAAATGACAGAGAATGTACAAGGTCATGGTTTACTAAAAATATAAAAGTTTAACATGTGGTGTTAATAGAACACACAACAGGGGTCACTGGTACAATGGAAAATAATTCATTTCCAATGTCAGGCTAAGTAATTCACTAGGAAAGAACATTTGAAAATGTGTTACTTATATCTTTCTCTTTCTGTTCTTTAGGATGAGTTTCAGGGGAAAAAAAAAAAAGCCAAATCACTGCTATTACCGATGCATAAATAACAACCATGATTCAGATTTCAAGTGTGTCAGAATAAACCAGGCCCATCAGCCCTACAGGAGCTGGCAAACTTTCACTGGGGTGTGCAGCAGCGTTGGACCTTCTTCTCCCTCCCGAATGTTTGATGGAATGAGCACTGAATCCCACCAGGATGGATTTAAACCTTGATCAATATCTCTGCAGCTTTTGGGGTGCCTCAGCCCCAAACCAGGTGCCACAAAAGCCCTGCCCAAACCCTCCTAATCTGGGCAAAGAGTCAAACACAGGGACAGCTGCCCAGGGAGTGGTGGAATCACCAGCCCTGGAGGTGTTGAAGGAAGGACTGGACGTGGCTCTGGATGTGCTCTGCTCTGCCTGACAAGGTGCTCGGTCACCCAAAGGTTGCACTTGATAATCTCAGAGCTCTTTTCCGACCTTGGTGATTCCACGATTCTGTCAGCCCAGCAGGAGCGTGTGTGCCCAGTGCCACGAGTGCAGGGATTTGTCTGCACAAACCCCACGCTGGAACCAGAAATCCCAAAGCTGGTGTCACCCTCCACATCTCAGCTCGTCTGGTGGTCCTGCCCGAAGCAATGAGCCAGGCTGAGCCTTGCACAAGCTGGAGCCACAGGGCACAGTGTCCCCTCTTTGTCCCCTCTCAAAGGGGCTGCCACCCCTCCTGCCCACAGCTCCTGGCACCATGAGGGCCACTCCAAGTCCCCCCTGCCCCATCACCTGCACTTATCCCAGAGGCTCCAGACTTCTCCGGCATCTCCGGTTATTTGGAGGAAAAATAATTAGAAACAGAGGTTACAGAGCTGCTCGTTACAAGTGACAGATAAATCTGCGCAAGGAAGCCGTGTTGGGCACCGCAGCTGGTGCCGCTGACACGATGCTGCCTCCAAGGAATGCATCTCTGGGGTCACACAGCTATTGCGTGGCTGCTCAGAGAGCTGATGCAACCAACCCCACGGCTGGCCAGAAGCATCCCAAAAAAACCTGCCCCTCCCCTGCATGTGCCAATGTGCCACACTCCGCTCTGGCAGCAGCTTTCCCCTGAAGAGAGCAGCAGGTGAAAATGTTTTTCTTCCCTTCCCTCCCTTGCCGAAAGTGTTTTGATTTCTGGGTTGGCTCGGTGAATTCCTGCAGCATGCGTGTCCCTGTCTGAGCAAAGTGATGGGAAACATGTTGGAGCTGGCTGTCCTTCCCCCCTGCCTCCTGCTGCTCCTGCTGCCATCCCCAGCGGGCACTCCCAGAGCTGCCTGGCACCAACACCTTCCAGAGATATTTGATGCTTTTCAAGCAAAAATGGTCATGGTCAAGCTCGAAAAGCTGCTGGAAACCCTAATCTATCAGCAGGACCACAGACCCATCCGTGGTGTGTCTTTGTAGGGCTCGGCTCAAGCCGCGGCCAAATTTTTTAGGTCAAGTCTTGAAACTGTTTGTCCTCCCCTGGGAGTCCCGGGAAGGATTGTGAGCGAGGCTGTAGCCTGATTTGTGCCCATCTACATCACCCCCAGTGTCACTGAAGTTTATGGGATTCTTCCAGCCTGACTCAGTCAAAGGATCATTAAAATAATACAGTGAGAAACAGTCTAAAACCCACGGCGGAGCAATTAAAGCGAGCAGACAGACGGAAAGATGGATCAGAGGGAAATGTGCGCTGGGCATTGAAAAATACAGCGTGGGGGTTGTGCATGGCTATTCCCAAAAACAACTTTATTACACCTCCCCACTGGAAAACGCTTCTTTAGAAATTGTTGCCTTATTTCCTGCAACCATTTGGATGTCCTAAAGCAGCATCACTGATGGCACCGGATGAGGATATTCCTTTCCCCCCACAAAGCTTGGAGTGGCAAATGCCAGGGTGGAATTAATCTTTCCTATCCAAACGTGCGTTCAACACATCCTGCTCGCCGCGATTAACAACCTGACATAAAAAATGTTACAGGGCATAGAACACTCATAATAAATTCCTAAGAGATGATATTAGCTGGCTGTTGGAAAGGCAGCCAGGCTTTTTTTTTTTTTTTTAATCAATTCTCCAGTTTTCTCACATTGTCCAAGAATTTGAAATTATTTTTTTCAAGATATTGTGCGTGATACGTAACAGGATTTTCTGTGGGGCTGGGGATGGTGGAGAAACCTGCTGAAGGGAGCGAGGGGAGCCACCCCACTGATGGAAACATCGATGCATCTGCAGAAAGCACTGAAGAAAAATAAAAGTAAATAATTGTAGCACTTGGAAAAGTGAAATAGCTCATTATCCAAGCTTTTTGAGCTGCCCTGGCTCAGGTTAAACCCTTTCCTGGCAGCACAGCCAGCCCTGCAGGTGAGTGTGGCTCAGAGGGTAACCTGCTAACCCCTGCACGCCAGCCCACGAAATATTCCAAAGGGAGAGAATCCCTTCTTTTCTATCTCTGTGCACATTTACAGACCATTCTCATCTCCGAAGGAAAAGCAAATCTTGTTTTCCTTAGTAACCATTGATGATGCATCAAATTATAATGAACCCCTTTATTTTAAAATAAAACATTAAAGCAACTCTTGCAGATATGTGTATGCTCAGAGAGACAGATACCCTGGCAACTATCATGGGGACATTTTTAGAAAATTTCTTAATTCCCTGGCCCAGGATTTTGTTATGACATGTAGCTAAGAGAAGGGAGAGATGTGGTTTCTCCGTCCCCTGCCAAACCCTCTGATTTTCCCTGTTTGCTTTGTTAATTTTAAAAAGTAGCAACAATTTCAAGCAGTAGCCCAAATAATCAAATACAACTGATAGTTGAGTTGTATATTCTACTGGCACAGGCTCTGGGGAAGGAACCAGGGAGAAGAGGGAAGGAAGGGATGCACAGAACACTGAATTGACAGATCTTCCTTTTGCAATTCTCCCTCTCTGCTGCTCTGTTATTCCTGTGTCACTAATCACAGTTAAATTAATTATTTCATATATGCCATCTTAATAATTGGGGCTATCTACCTTCTACACCATATCTGTCAGAATGTTCCTGTAAATCAGGGAATATGGGAACATGAAACATGTCCAAAAAAAAAAAATCCAAAAGCTGACCAGTCAGATATCAGTACTTTTAGGAAGTTTAGGAAGCTTTTCTATTGTTAAATTAATTTCCATACAGCTACAGGCAGACATATTGCAGTGTAAATCACTTCTAACATCCACCTGAGGGGAAAACAAAGGTGAGATGGTTGGGATCCTCATGGGAACGAGGATTAGCAGGGCTGGGATTCAGGGTCAGCAAGAAACCTTTAGCAGACGCTCACCAGAGCCATAAAAGCCCCAGGAAGAGCTGGGCTCCCAGACTGGTTGGTAAGATTTGGACTTAATGATCTTGGAGATCTTCTCCAACCTTTATGATTCTCTGATTCTGTCATTCCTGAGCTAGAAACGCAGCCCAGGACAAGGACATTTGGGGGAGAGCAGGTGGCACTGAGGACTCAGCACCCAAGGCTGGCACGATGCCTCTTTCTCCACGGAAAGCCCTGAAAACACAGCAGGGTCAAACTGAGATCCTCAGGGTCTCCAAGGAATCACAGAATCGTTTCGGTTGGAAAAGAACTCCAAGACCATCCAGCCAAACCTTTGATCACCAGTTTGGCAACTGGACCAGAGCACTGAGTGCATGTCCAGTCATTCCCTGACCACGTTTAACTGGGATCAGGGCTGCAATCAAGGTTGAAAAGAGGGGTTTTGCTTCTGATATGGATTTATTTCCATTTAATATTCCCTAAAAAAACCTGGTCTTATGCAGGACAAATCCACAGAAGAAAAGAGTGGCACAAACTCAGTGATACCCCCTCAGAAAAAAACCACAGCAAGGCCTGAATAAGGCAAAAATTGGTGAAGTAAGCAACACCAAATTAGCAAATCACATCTGATCAGGAAAAAAGAGGGTCTAAAGCCCCGCAGTGGAGCAGGTTCAAGCCCAGGTTACTTTCCCACAGGAGAGCTCCCTGTTTGGTCAGACAGACCCATCTGGCTGCTCTATATTTAACTAGTCCAGAAACAAAGGCAGATCACCAGGTTAGGGTTAGTGCTGGGGGTGCTGAGTGCCTGTGTCAAGCAGGGTATCCTGGTTTCACAATTAAAGGCTTTCCTGTCGGGGTAATTAGGAGAGACACGCTGAGATTTATAGAGCCCTAATCGTGGCAGACATTCTCTGCTCCCTATCTGAGGGACTCAGCCTGTGCTTCTTGCCAGGTTCCCATTTCCACCGCATTTTTGCAGTTGCAAAATTAGATTAAAAAAGGAGACGAAGGCAAAGGCTTCTCGCTGGCTGCTGGCATTTTGATTTCCTTACTTCCACGGACTTTGTTTATGCGTTACTCCACTTTAAACAAACTCTCTCTCTGTGTTTTCCTTGACAAGAGCTGTCTAGATGGAAATAGAGATCGAGCCAGCTCTGCTCTCCCTGAGTGCCGCTGAACCTCTCTGGGAAAGGATGAAGCAACCCCGACCACTTTTATGCCATTAGTACATGCGAAAAAGCCCCGAACTGGCCCGGACACAAACGAAGTTGGGCAAAGCAGAGAGCTGCCTGCTCGTAGCCAACGTGGCAGCAGTGCAAAAGCCTCGGAAGATGTGAAGATTTTGGGCTCTGACTCACAGACGGAGCAGATTAAACTCAGGCTTCCCACAGCTTCCTGCCCTGCCCCAGTTTAAAGTCTCCCCCCTCCACGGCATGGACACTTCAGCCACTGGCACAAACCCAGCCCTGCAGCAAAGGCATTTTCATGGCACCTGCCCCTCGATAATTTTTATTTCTTGCCCCATTTTTACATGGGAGGAAATCGAGATACGGAGATGTTTTGCCTAAAATTTTAAGGACTGGCTGGTCAAAGTTGTATTTCTACATCAGCATAAAGACATCCACTAAAAATCTGCTCAGACATGTAGGCAACTCATGGAAGTGTCTCAGAGTTAGAAATCAGGCTTTGAGGATTGGTTTTTTTCAATGCTTTCCTCCCATGACTCGCCTCTCATGCCACAATAGAGTGAACATCAGCCAACATGTGAGAGTCAACGGCAATAAATCATTATTAGCAGGAGAGGAAAGTTTTCTGTCCTTTCTCTTAGCTCAGTTGAACAGGAGCTGATGACAAATCCAGGTACAACCTCACTCCAGCCCAGCAGGTAAATCTGGGACCATGAGCAGCAATCACATCTAGATTTAGCTTTCACAGCTTGAGGTCTAAGGGAGTGCTGATCTCGGCCCCACTTCACAGCCACAAGCGTCCGTGTGAGTTGAAATCCATGGTGGTCAGCGTTAATATGGCACCACAATTCCATGGGAACCACGGGATGACAGGGGCAGATGTAAACTCAATCCTCAGGAAGATTTTCCCTTTGCAGGTTGTTTTCAAAAACCCCTGGTGCAGTGTTGTTCCTTCCAGGGGACTTTACTCCTTATCAGCATTTAGCATCTGCCAAGTTATTGAAATGTGATTTAATTTCTCATCTATGTGAGCTGGACATTTGTGTTCTGCTTCAGTGCTGAAAAGTTTGGGATAAGCCAAGAGGTTCCTGGAACACAACAGTTAATGAGGAAAAGTTGTCTTGGCAGGAGAAATGGTCTCATAGGCTGGTTCGAATATATTAAAGGTGAAATGTTTTGCAGTGGGGAGGATGCTCTTTCCAGCCCGAGCTTTTGAGGTTGAGTTTCCTGATTTGCATTCTTTTGAAAGCACAGATAAAAGCTTGGAGTCATTTCTGCTTCCTCTGCTGCTTGGAAAAGTCCAGGGGCTAGAGTGGAGATGCTGAGGGATGTACTTGGCACACACAAAACAAAAAAACTGAGGGGAAAGAAAAACAAAAAAAAAAAAAGGAGGAAAAAAAGAGTTTGGGCATGTGCTAACAGGAGTTATTGCTGCTCTGGTTGGAAGGCTGGTGACTTCACCACGATGAACAAGGTCTCCTCTCCTCACCTCTCTGGTGCATCAGGTGCAAGGTTCATCAGCGAAACACGGAGTTATTGTCTTCAGACCTATGGGTATCTGGGAGAAGGCACCCCGTGAGCTCCTTCCCATCCTGGGTGTCTCTGGAGAGCCTCCCTCGCTGCATTTCACACGGGGAGGGAGAGGGAGCAGCCTTGGCGAGTGGGACATCTCATTGTCCCTGTAAAGGAGCTTTCCCAGTGGGTCAGCCACCGGTGGAGGAAAAGCAACCCTTTAAACCATTCCCATTACCTGGCGGTGTGAGAGTCCCTCCTGCCCATTTTCACACATCCAGCGGGGGAACACGAGAAGTCATAATCAAGCTTTCAGCCTCCCTGTTTGGCTCCTGCTCCGGGAGCAGCCGCGGCTCCCTCGTGCCTTTGAAGTGGATCTGAGCTGCGCTGGCTCCGAGATGACACTGCAGTTACACCTCTGCTGCATTCTTCTCTCTGTCAGAGGTCTTTGAACGCTGACACATTGGCAGCCCGATGGCCCTTCTGGTGAGCGGGCTGTCCCCTGCGTGACCTTTGGGTTTCTGAAGGAGACACCTGAAACCCCAAATGGAAGGGATCAGAGGAAAGGGGAATCCCACCTCTTCTTCATCAGCTGCCAAAGAGACCTCTCCCCTTCCACAGGAAACAGCATCTGTCTTATCTCTTTATTTGTCTCCCTTTCCGAAACTTTTCTTTTAGACATTGGGCCTTTTGAAATTGCATCTTGTTTTTCCTTCTTTCCAATTCACTTTGCTGTGAATAAATATCATTGCAGAAGGGTGGGTTGGAGAGGGAAGGAGGGTGTGCTGCTGTTGTGCAGCATAAAGATGAAGTCTCAGAAAATGTCTGAGTTTTTGATCAGCTGCAAGAGTACAGGACAAAAACCAAGCAGCACTGCTACAGCAGAAAGCAGATTTCCCTTCTCGTGTCATAGTTCATTTCAGTGTCGATCCCACTCAAAAGGAGCAGTGGGATAATACTTTCATATAAAGATAAAAATAAAATTCTAAAAGAAATCTCCACTTGACTTTGGACAATGTTGTAGAACATCAAAGAGCATCTGCCTCTCGCCATCTCATCTTCACCTGCACTCATTTCTTATTCTCATTCCTATCCTGCAACACTGATAATAAATCTGGACTTTATGAGCTTGTGAGTTATTTCAGTGTTCTCCAATATGAAGGGAGCAACCCCAGAAATGGCACCAAGCCTGGGACCTCCTGCCAGAAACTCCACTGCCGTTCCTCGGGGTGGCCAAAATGGAAGGGTTGGGTTGATGGTACCTGCAGGGGTTCAGTCCTCAGGTGCCAGACTTGGATTGGCTGAGCAGCCACGGCAGAAGGTCCCTGAGCAGTGCAGGGCACCGTGGGGCTCCTGGACGTGTCACACGTCCCACTCCAAACCATCACTCAGGACTTTCCTTTGCTTTCTTGCCCGGGCAGCAAAACAGAGCAGCTCTCATTTCTCCTCCGAGGACCAGCTCGCTCTTGGAAATCTGCTGCCAGCACCATTCCCTCTTCCAACCTCCCTTTCCCTCCCTCCTGGGCTACAGATCCACAGCCCCATTTGCATTTGTGCTTTTCAGCCATGTAACGAAGACCAGAAGGGCTGCTGTGATGGACAGAACTAGTCCAGCTCTTGCTGGATTTTGATGAAAGGCAATTTGATTTCCACAGCCAAGTTATTTAATGAGCCTCTAAAATTACAGCCACAAATTATGCACATACAAAACTATGCATTTGTGCACTGAAGAGGCAAGATTTCCAAAACAGGAAGCCGTTGGTCTGCATTAAAAGCAAACCCCTGCCTGCGTAGCTGGTTCCCCATATCAATGTGGGTAATTATTCAGGCTGCCCAGCCAACGCAGAGCATTGAATGCACAATGGCCCTGTAGGTCCCTCGCTCCCCATTTTCACATTACAAATGTCTCCTGCTGTGTTTGTACACCCATTTGCCACAACTGGGCTGCACGTTCTGTGTCTGGAGCAGGGGAGGACACGGCTCCCGTCACAGAAGGAGCCCATGCACCATTTGTTGGTGTTGAGTAGGGGTAAATCTGCCTCCACCCAACTGCCTCCTCTGTGGCACAGGCTCCCAAGTAAATCAAGCAGACAGCACTGACAAGATGGCAAGAGTGTGATTTATTTACAGTTCTTCTAAGATATGCATTAATAGTCTAACAATTTATTGGTCAACAGTTATCCACCCCCCAAAGGGATCGGTCAAAGCCTTACAGCACCAAAACAAAAGATTAGAAAGAGCAAAGAATTCAACTTATCTCTATTCCCCATGAGAAAGAGGAGAAAACCTTTAGAATAGTGCATCCACACTCCTCCTTCCATCCTCCACCTGCACAACCGAATTTTTTTAAGGTGTCTGAGATGGCCATAAGTCTGCAAACTTTGCACCCCAAGCACTGTGAGGGTGGGGATGCCCTCGCACAGAGAAACTGTGGCTGTCCCATCCCTGGAAGTGTCCAAGGCCAGGTTGGACAGGGCTTGGAGCACCTTGGTTTAGTAGAAGGTCCTTCATAGAAGGGACTCCACTCTGGTTTATTCTTTCACCATGAAGTATTTCAGCCAATTTGGAATATCCTCTCCACAGCAGCGGAGTAGTGTTTGCCACATTTATGACACGAATTTATTTAATAATAACAATGTTCCCTGTTCAGTAAAGCCTTCTCTCAAGGAATGATGTTGGAAGAGCTGTCAGAAAGGGTCTTTAATAATTCCACAAAGCTCAAGAAACTCTCTAGGAATAGCAGGAAAACAAATTGAATTTCTGTTCTCAAAGTGATCTTTGCAGCAGAGAAAGGAGGTGCTCCAGTGACAGCCCCGTGGATTTTCCAGAGCCCATGGGATGCAGAGGAATACTGAGGAATACACAGCAGCACATATTATCCTTACACAGAGCTGTCTCCAGAACAGTTTCAGTTCAGTTTCCAGAAACTCCAGGTTTCTGAGCCACCATTTTCTTTTCTAACCCTTGCAAATCCCTCTGTGGGCACCATGAGCAGTTGGAAAATGATCTGTCCGTTTTTGTTTTATTTTGCTTTCTGTTTTTCTCTTTCTTGAAGCAAGAAAACTGTCCCTTTTTGCCCATTCCTCTTAAAAAGAGTGCAGCCTCAACTTTTTCTTTAAGGACTCACACAGCCACCATTAGAGTGCAAAAACCAGCAGCATTTAAGTGATTTCAGTGCACAGTCAGCCAGGGCATGAATTTATTTTTATTTCCCTTTCAGACAAAATGCACGTCTTTGTTTTTCATCACGTATTCCCTAATCCAACCTAAGCTGCTATTTAAGCGCAGTTTTTTTATCTTGAATAAGTCCTTTGTACAACTTGACCATTTATAGAATGTTACAGAATGAAAATTCCCCAGAATGCAGCGACAACTCCCAAAAACTGGAGCTCCTGGGAGAGCCAAAGAGCTTCAGGAATACGAAGAGTTTCCTGTGCAGCAGGAAATGCCAACACGCACCTCCCTGGGCAGAGCAGGATTGGCCGAGTGACCCGAGAAGGAGGTGACGAGCAGGGCTAGAAAGGCTGAGCGTGGCATTTCCTAAACTTAGCAACACATGAAATACAGAGAGGGGCAGCCTCGGGGTAGAGTTCAGATTTTTCAACGCAGCCATTCTCTCAGCAGTTGAAATATGGGGCTGTGAGAGCTGACGAGGCACTGAGAGCTCAGGCAGAAAAGTAGAGGCTTTCCAAAAGAAAAAAAAAAACAAGGAGGAAAAGGCTGCAAGGAGGTCAGGGCAGAGTATGGAAAGATTTCATCACCAGCAAAGAGATCTGAGATTTCTTCCCCTTCCAGCTTTTTTCTGGATATCTGAATATTTTGGGGGCACACAGGCTGGGCCACACAGCACTGAAATCTGCTGGTAAAGCTGGAAGGAGCTGCCAGCTAAATCTTAAACACTGCAGGAGCTAAAAGTAGGGCTTTATACCAGGAGGGGATCTGAGCCAGTGCAGGATAAACATTTCCAAAGGGTCCACAGTCAGCTCAGCTCCAGCTGTGAATCCAGGAGGAAGAACATGGAGCATCTTCGTGGAGATTTAAACTCAATTTCTGCCAAGCTGGACACAACCACCCACAGCTGAGCCTTGGAAAAGTGCAGCAGAGCATCTCCAGGAGAAATCTTTTCAAAAGCCCGAGCAGAGGGAGCAGCGGAGTTGGTTTCAGCAGTGTGGAGCTAATGGAAACCACCAAAGGATGCAGAGAAATGGAAGGGACGAGTTTCCACCCCGCCTGCCAGTGTTGGCCCAGGGAACATGTAACATAATGTAAAAATAATATGCTATTAAATATAATGGACTGCTTGACCCAAATGAGTCAAAGGAAGAAAATCAAAATTAAATGTCTCTGTGGCACTAAATTAAAATGACTTGCCATTATTAAAAAGAAGTGGGAAAGCCAAAATCCAATATCTCACCTTTTGGGGAGTTGTAAATTTATCCCAAATTCCTGCATTTCATATATAATTTAGACAGCATTCCAGCGCGGGTAGAAAATCGCTGCATCAAAAAATGTTGGCTGGCTGCACCCAACAATGGTTGATATGAGAACCAAAATGGAATTTGGGTCAGCATCTTGGTCAGAGCAGAAACCCTGCATGAAAACGCACACATCCTACCCTGTTGTAATAAAGTCAGCAATAATATCCTTTCAAATATTGCTTTCCTGCCAGCAGCAGTACATATTCAAAGCAAATTCCAAGGCTGTGCTTGCATCCTCCAGTCCTTCCCTGACTGTGCACCTGTGGGAGGGGAAAAGGACATTTTGTGAGGTTTGGAAAAAGGAGGTGCGTGCCATGTGGGGTGGTTAGGACCGCAGTGGGGAAAAAAAAGGCAATTTAGGTACTATTAGTAAGTGCCAAATATTTGCCACCGTGTAATAGGAATGGGAGCAGATTTTATTTTGAAGAATGTCTGAAGCCGTACTGGCTGTTTCTCTAAATAGAGAGACCTCAGAGGTTCAAGTGCTTCAGGATGTATAAAATGTGGATTTTCCTCTGGTATATTTGCTGTTTATAAGGGGTGTTTATGTGCTGAGGATGAGAAGGGGAGAAGGTTTCACTTATTTCCAGAGAACTTGCCAGCTCCCAATAACCTTCCCTTTCTTTTAACACTGAGCTGGGAAACAATTGCCTCCAAATGACAACAGCACACAGCAGATGAGGCTTGGAATAAGCTGAGCCTAATGAGTGCAGAAAGACCCGAATTTGTGTTCAGTTCACAGCCGTGAAAGAGGGCTCTAAACCCACATTTTCATTTTCTGCTTCGCAGAGACAATAATTAACACCTCTGTTGCAAATTGCATTTCCAGGGCTCTTGGCAAACACGACCTGGGCTATCCCTGAAAACAGCCAAAGGTGGTTTGTGCTGGAAATATTGAGGTCTTTGTTGAGCCAGGTCAAGGCCATCACCTGCAGGTCGCAAAAAAGTGCCATTCCTGGAAGTTCAAGTGGGGAGAAAGGACATAATCCCTACGCTTCTCCTAGCAGGAAAAAAAAAGTTGCTGCACTGTCTTTCTCCTCCCCAAAGGATGTTTTCCACCGATATTTGATCCCTCTGGTGATCACCACTCCAGTTTCTTTCTGCTTTGATTTCTAATCCTGCTCTCGCTGAACTCAGGTCATCAGCTTCCCTCTTTCCTGCGTCCAGAAGGAAAAATTGTGGATGTATCTCTGAGCACTGCCTTGCCAAAGAAAGTATTTTCCATGGCATCACACCCCGACCATCCAAACTTTCCCTCTGAGCATTTTTATGTTACTCAGGACACAGCGATCCCAGTTCCTGCAGCCCCTGTGAGGGAAGAGAACAAGGCTCTGTCACATTTATTTCACTTTGTTGGGCCTTTTTTTTTTTTTTAATTCCCCAGCCAAGCAGGCAAAGGAGGGGGGGGGGGAAATGATGTGGGATTTCGGTACACACAAAACATCTGAAACCAACATTTTTGGAACGTCTTGATCGCAAATAAAGAAAGAGGTGATTTGAGATTTTCTTATTTGCTCGTGTCTTTGAGGATGTTTTGGGCCTTTCATCCCGTTTTGAAGGCGTGTCACCTAATTATGACTCTTTCATCCCTCTATTCCCTAGTTAGAACATGCCAATCCCTTTTACAGCAATTGATTATGACTTGGAGGTTTCCACATTCCAGCCAGTTCAGAGAGCCGGGATATTTGTGAATACCTGAATAAACTCCTTTAATCCAAAAACAAACTCCACCTGAAAGCGGCGGTATGAAAAGGCCATTCATCCAGTGTTTTCCAACTTACTGCTTCATGGTTTCTTTGGATTTGACCCGACTTCCTGTACTAATGGTCTCTGAATGCATTCCCAATTGTGGCTTCTTGGTCTATAAGGTACCCAGCATTTAGAGGGAAGGGGAAAAGGAGTCACACAGCAACTGCTTACACAGAAAACTCTGCCTGCAAGAGCAAAAAATGGAGCTGAAGTCAAAAGGAAGCATAAAGTGCACAAATAGCCGTCCCCTCCTAAAATTTTTAAAGCAAATATTCCCTTGATGTCGCTGCTTTAAAAAGGTCTTGGCTCCTCGCAGATGAAAAATATCTTTAAAATTACCACTGCAATTGTCATTCCCAAGTGTGGGAATTGACACTTTGCTGATTAAGTAATCTGGGAACAGAAGTGCAAATGTGTCGATGATCTCATGGAGTGGGAGAGATCCCTGAGCAGATCCCTGCTCCCGACAGCCGCAGGGACAGCGGGAGATTGCAGGAGTCACAGAGAGCAAAGCACCTCAGGTCTGCCAAAATCAGGCCAACAGAAGGTTAAAGTTCACAAATTCATGTAATCACCTACTGTAATTAATTCTGGAGGCTGTGAGGGAGTTTAGAGGTAGCATTACACATTTTCACTCTATTTATACAGTTTAAAATGTATTTTTCTTATACAATTCTACTGCCAGAAACCTGACTCTGGTCTAGATGCTTAGTTCAAATTTGGTGTGATTACCTTGAGTAATTTGGGGTCAAATTCTTCATCAGCTGGTGAAGCTGAATCCACCTAAACAAACTTCCTCAGCATCATGAGTTCCTACAAAATTTGTATAAAACAACTCAAGGGGGTTCATCTTTCTGGATATTCCAGTCTGAAAGCTGCAGGTGGGTTTTGGTGGGTAAACTTTAACAAGCAGAGCCCTGAATTATACAAATCTGCTCGTCAAAAGGCTCCAGATCCATGGGTGAGATGGAAAATCCTTTCACAGCGGTCCTGCTGTCCCTGTCCAAAACTCTTCCCAATATTAAGACCCTGAGGCTCAGCAAACCACACTCGTGACGACAGTCTTGCACGCAAGAGCCCTTTTAAAAACTTCGTTGGTGCTTTTTGTAAAACTTTTTCTTAATTATTGCACTTCCTGCCGCATAAAGTTTCACTGGGAACATGAAAACACCAGACCCACACAGGCCTTGTGTCTGAATTCCCATTATTCGGTGCTCTGAGGTGATTTATCTGTCCTTGAGCACACGGACCTTGATTCCAGCATCCTGTGAAAGGCAGGATCTAATGAGGCAGAGGGAAAGGGTGACAGATTTGGGCTTCCTGCAGCCCATCCTCGGAGATGGAAACCGCCGGTGCTGAGCGATAAGCCAGGATGGATTTGGGCACCAGGGATTCCTCCTTCAGGACACGGATGAATTTTGGGACTGGGACAGATGTAGTTGTACTGTTTTAAAATCTTTCTCTTCTTTCTCATGGAGAATAGAGATAAGTTGCATTCTTGTGCTTTCTAATCTCTTTGTTTTGGTACTGGACACTTTAGCATTGTAACCAATCATTATAGGGGGTGGAAAAACTATCGACCAATAATTATTAGATCATTAATGAATATATAAAGAAGTTCTTGTAAATAAAGTCTCTCTTTTCGCCATCTTGTGTGCTGCCTGCCTGACTTCCCTGCGAGCTTCCGCGAATCTCCATGAATATCAGAAAATCAGAGCAACAGGACAGAGATTCAGGACTTGTGCTATATCTGATTTTCCCCCTTGCTGGCACTGGGGCTCTGTCACTCACTTGGTTGCCCATCTGACTCTGGATTGCTCGAGATGTGCCAGAAAAGCCTGTTCCTTGGAAAACAGACATTCCAGCCTGGAGAATTTGGCAGTTCTCCTCCACATACAATATCCTTGGTAAAGGAGATTTTTTTGGAACCTATAGCTAGCTGCGCTTGCTGGTAGTGGCTGTTTGCCTACAAAATAAACAGGACCAGAATATGCCTCATTACAGTCACACAGTGGGGTTTATTTTTCTCTGACATTTCAGGAGGTGGTGCAGAAAATGAGCCTCTCTCCAGAGTGATTCACGCCGTGGCCAAAGAGGTCTCTGTGGCTGACAGCAAACCGTGTGACCTTCCCATTTCCCAGTAAGGATCCAGTGCCCGGCGCCAGCACGGGACAGCAGGGAAAGAGTGAGCAGGGAGGGAAGGCTCTTGGGTTTGGAAACATCTCTGGGTGAAATTTCATTGCAACAACAAAAAAATAAAAAAGAAAAAAAAAAAAAGAAAAAAAAAAAAGGAAATGAAGGCAAAGTTTAAAAAACACCAAAACAACTAAACCTCTTCAAACTGAAGCCAATCTTTGATTCCTTCTCTGAAATGACATCATTGCATACCCAGGGCAGCCACAAAGCATGACAGCTGTCCTGGGCCTGCCCTGGGAAGGATATATCACTTCCCTCTTGGAAATCCGGAAGGTATTGTCTGTAATCGCAGCCTGCCCGGGCCGGGCAGGGGGGCTGCGTTTTGCAATGCAATCCTTCTGCAGCTTTTTTGTTTTGCCCTTGGTCTTTCACACAAATCAGACGACTGTTGAGGATGGAATCCTCTCCACAGTGGCTGTGCACATCCGCAGGCATTCGGCAAGGAAGTCAGGGAGGGATGGAGCTGGATGAAGAAGGCTGATTTATGCAGATGTGGCTGCGCTGAGGTGACAGCTGCAATGTCCCCTGGTGCCATCTGTTGCTGGTGGCATTCACTGCTGAATGTCTCCGTGCTTAACCCCATGTGTGCCAAGCTGTAAGTGCCTCCTCTAGTCCTGCCCTGCTTCAGGGATGAACCAGGAGAAGCACACAGGTTCTGCAGAATTGGGGATATGGGACAAGCCGGCAGCTCATCAGAGGCAAATAGATCCATAGGGATTGTATTTCCAGGAATCTTATCCCAGAATCATCCTAGAATGGCCTGGGTTGAAAGCGACAGTAAAGATTATCGACTTCTCACCCCTGCCATGGGCAGGGACACCTTCCACTATCCCAGGGTGTTCCAAGCCTCATCCAGCCTGGCCTTGGATACTTCCAGGAATCTTGCAAGCTTCTCTGGGAACCTGTGCCAGGGCCTCCCTGCCCTCACAATGAAGAATTTCATCCTAATATCTGGTCTAAATCTACCTTCTGCCAGTGTGGAGCCATTCCCCCTTGTCCTGTCCCTCCAGCTCCGTGTAAAACATCCATCTCCATCTTTTTGGTAGGCTCTCTTCAGGTACTGGAAGGTTGCAATTACAGAATCACAGAATCACAGAATATTCTGAGTTGAAGGGGACCGACAGTGATCATCAAGTCCAACTCTTAAGAGAATTCCCCATAATTTGGTCACCCCAGAGCCTTATCTTGTCCTTGCCTTGATGTCAGAGCAGGTCATCACAGAGAATGGAGGAATTAAAGCCCCCAGGACCAGGACTTTGATCTGGTATTTGACACAAAGCATGCAATGGACACCAGCAGTTATACCATCCATGACTGAGAGGAGAGGAAAGGAGATTAAGGTTCTCCAGGGACTTGGTTTTGGATAGCCAAATGTCCAGACATCTGCCTTTCAATAGACAAAAATGGGTTAGGAGTTTGCTCCCGAGGGAGAGAGATCAGGGCCCTGCCTCACTCCACAAGCTGCAGTCTGGCAAAAAGATGCACAAATTCCATAGGAATCTGAAAGATGCATTATTGGGATACGTGTGGCTCATATTTCACTCTTCCAAAAGTCTAGCTCCATTAATGAAAGCCATGCTTCATTGTTTCAGGGAATTTTAAGGCCAAGGGGACCATTAGATCATCTGCTGTGACCTGGGTAACACAGGCCAGAGAATTCCATCCACAGAGACAAATAATGTGTGTTTGATTAAGCTCAGTTAACACAGTGCTTCACCAAGACAATAGAAATGGATGCACTTTCATAATCCATATTTTTAGGCAAGATCTCACAATTTACGTTTTCCCGTTGGGAGTAGGAGCTCAGTCTCCATTGTTCTGCTGAACGGAGATGCTGCCCGCGCTGGTGGCCTGGCCACGCTCCCACCGAGGGGGAGGACGGGGACAGGAAGCCACAGCCACATCACAGGGATGTGCAGCGCTGGAGGTCCTGCCAGCGGGGCTGGAGCCAAAGCCCTGTCTGTTCCATGGGCAGGTGGGGTCTGCCCTCAAAACACCTTGAATTGCAGAATCTGATCAGTGAAATCCTCTCTCCTCCCAAAACCAGCTCAGAGCAGCAGTGTGTAGAGCAAGCACAAGCTGAGAAGCCTTCTGCTGTTTGCCTTTTTTATTATTATCGTTATTATTTGCAGAAACACGGTGGAAGATACTCAGACGTTCTGGCCGTGAGCAGAGAGGGAAGCTTTGAAATAAAATATCTTTATTATGGCTGCATATTTCAGCTGGCACCAGATGAAGACTGCTGGGATGAGCACCGCACAAGGAATTGCTGGAAGACACCAGGAACAAATGGCAGAGGAAGGCTGGCTAGTGGTGAGAAACCCAAAATATCTTCAGAACCACTGGGAATTATTAAAGTTCTGAACACGCTTCGTGGCATCTCTCTGCCCTTTCATCAGCTGTGGAAGTGATTGGCACTTTTTCTCATTCAAATTTTGGCAATAAGCTGTGTTTTGCATCCCAAAAAAGAGGATCCCATGTGCTTATTTCCTTTTCCCAAAGTAGCGAGTGGTAAACAGAAGCAGAAGGAGACTTTCCCAAGGCCATACGGGGACAGAAATCAAAACCTGAATTTCTGAGTCTATCACTACAGTCCATAGAGAAAATTATGATAAAGGATATATAATATGGGATATACGATGCACATTCCTTAGCCTAAGTAATTTTGGAGAGAAGATGGTTAGGAAGAGCTGCAGTTGGCTGTGGAAGTTTTCCAGACAATGCCAGTGCTCATGCAGTGCTTTAAACTCTTTACATGAGAGCAGAAATTTTGTCACACGCTGCAATCACCACCACTTTGCATTTTTCTGATGGAATCCATGCTAATGGTGATGATCCTGAAAGAGAGGGATTTTTCACTATCCTCTTTCACCATTTCCAAACTGGTACAGCTCATTTGTCCAGGGACTTTTGGGAACGGTGTTGCTCAAGATGCCCAGAGCACAGAGTAGAAAACACTGACTCCACTGTCTTTTCTCCTTTCTTTTTTAAGACTCCTTTTTCATTTTTTTTCATCTTGTGGTCCACATTACTCATGGGCTGCAAACGATTCCCAAGAAAGCCACAATCAGTGGATTCTCCCTGTTTCTGTACAAACAAGACCTGCCGTGAGGTCACCGTTTGCAGCCCATTTTCGGCTGGAGCCGTGAAGACAATTCCCACACACGACCATCCCTCACGAGGGCTGGGCTGGAGAGGACCAGCAGAATTCCCATGGTCACTTCCCAGGGCTTGGGCAGTGAGTCAGGACACCTTTGCCCACCCTGTGTCTGCCACGCCAGCAGGTCTGGAAGGGGACGATGCTCTTAAGGCATCATGGGGCATAAAATAATGAAAACATTGTAGAAAATGAAGCTGTGGCAGGCAGTGGTGTGCCCCAGCAGCTCTGGTGGGGCTGAGCTGCTCAGGGCGACAGAAAAGGCTCAGCTGTTGGCAAAACACCACAGCAGCCTGGCATTATCTGGTTTCCAGCCTGAGCTGTGACCTCAGCTCTGTTCCCTGCAGTCTTAACCCAGCACTGATCGTTCAGCCCCAGCGTCCTGGTTGGCAGAGTCAGGGACAAAAGTTCTCCTCGTCCTGTGTGTTCTCCTCAGTGGAGCTGTGAGTCACTGGCAGTGCTGGGAGAGGGGTGGAGAGGGCAAGGAAAGGTGGAGGAGGCAAAGAAAGGTGGAGGAGGCAAAGAAAGGTGGAGGAGGCAAAGAAAGGTGGAGGAGGCAAAGAAAGGTGGAGGAGGCAAAGAAAGGTGGAGGAGGCAAAGAAAGGTGGAGGAGGCAAAGAAAGGTGGAGGAGGCAAGGAAAGGTGGAGGAGGCAAAGAAAGGTGGAGGAGGCAAGGAAAAGAAAATGAGGGAAGGAATGATGGAGGAGGCAAAAAAAGATGGAGGAGGCAAGGAAAGGTGAAGGGGGAAAGGAAAAGTGGAGGAGGAAAGGAAAGGTGGAGGAGGCAAAGAAAGATGGAGGAGACAAGGAAAGGCAAAAGAGGGAAGGAAAAGTGGAGGAGGCAAGGAAAGGCAAAGGAGGGAAGGAAAGGTGGAGGAGGCAAGGAAAAGGAAAGGAGGGAAGGAAAGGCGAAGGAGGAAAGGCAAGGTGGAGGAACCAAGGTAAGATGTCACCACAAACAATCCCCATTTGTGCCCCGTGCCCCTGGACACAGTGGGACTTTGTTCTCCCACCAGCTCGAACCAACACAGCAGTCCCTCCTCCCCACGCACCCCCTTTGCCAAACAGTAGGCAGAAGGAATTAGCCCTCACCCCCAGAAGCGCCGGGAAAGGTGGCAGGTTTGAGCCGTTCATAATCACACTGGAAGGAGGAATTAATTTGGAGTTATCACAAAAGGTGACAGAGTTGTCTTGCTTATGAACTGCTGCTGAGTCTGTGTGTACTGATCTGTCGAGGAGAAAAGAGCCAGAAGCCTTTATTGGCTTTGCTGTGCCTAGTGAAAGTGTCTGCCCTCTTCCACAAGATAAGTTCAGCCTTGTTTATTTTCATTTTAGCTGTTCGGAAAGTGCAGTTCTGTGCCGTCCCAGACAATATCCCTGTGCCTTTAAAAAGGAAAGGAAGTGTGGTCCTGGCAAACACAACCGGAGCAATAAAATATAAATCTTTGTAATTGTTGTGGAGACAGAAAGCAAAACAAACTGTACTTAAGTACATTGTAAGAAAATGTCAGAGATTTGAGGGAATGGTCATTAGCATACGAAATCATTTATCTCCCCCGAGTAAGCGAGTTGGACGGAGACCAACCCATTTAATTTTCAGTATTTTTCCCTTTGGGATTTCTTGGAATGTCAGAACTACTATTTTTTCCTCCAGGAAAGAAGATTGACTTCAAGGCTGATGTTCAGAGGCTGCAGAAACAGGCTGGACACGGTGTCAGCTCCCCCAGTCAGCCCTGCACACGTGTGTGGACAAATGCCCTGCTCTGGGTGGGCACGTCCCTGTGCCCAAAGCTCTGGTGCAAACCCCCCCTCTGAGGTGTTGGAGCCCATCCAACATCCATGGACTCTTCCTGGCATTGGCATCCAGCTCCTGAAACATCCCCCTGACCCACAAGGGTGTCCCAGGGCTGTTTAATTTGCTGAAATGAAAATTATGGTTCGCTGGAGGTCTGCAATCCCTAAAGCTGCTGCGTAAAACCATCCTGGGAACAGCAGGATCGTTTTAGCATCACCTCAAACCACCCTCTGCTCCAGCTGGTGCTGTCCCTGCTGGGAAACTTGCCTGGAAAACGCTGTCACAGACAGCCACCTCTCTGACTCGGTGTCATCCCACCGACATCACATCTCCTTCCCTTCTTTCTTCAAAATCCAAATCACGGGGGGAGAAAGCTGCTGGGAAAAACAGGAACTATCTCCATGCACCTGGTGATGGGTGAGGTGTCCCTTCAGTCCCCCCAGAACGGTCCCAGCCGCAGCAGAGCCCAGGGACAGGGATGGGTTGGGGCCCACGGGAGCCCCACGCCGCCGCTCTTGGTTACACAGCTGCCGAGCCGAAAGGCATGGAGTTATTTGAGACACTTATGGAAACATTCGGGTACCCTGAACTTCTCCCTGCTGGATTCTCGTCCCAGATGGGAAGAAAATGAAGTTCAGATCTTCTGGGATTAATAGAATCGGAGAATCTGAGAGGGGAAAACTCGTGAGTGGTTTTGCTCGTTTCTTTGATGAGGGATTGTCTCCAAGGTTAGTGAACTGCATCCCTCCCAGGGGGCAAAATGACACCGCACGTGTTTCAGAGCAGAGCAGCCTTGCAGGTACCACGGAAAAGGTTTATTCTTTTAATTACAGAACAGGAAAATTCTGTTTCACCTCCCTAACAAGACCATTGCTAGCAAGAAAGTACTGAACAGCACCAAATGCAAATATCTGGCTTTTTTTTTTTTTTTCCTTTTAATAAGGTGGTCAAAAGGTCTAAGGGGAAGCAGGGATTTTGGAAGTATGCACAAAGTCAACAGCGCAGTTAGCAATGGGATAGTAAGATTTCACAGCTCCGCTTTGATCAGGATTTCAGCAAAGTGAAGCCATAGTACAGAACGTCCTCTGAACTGAAACCAAGGCAGGCTTTGTCTTTTATCTCAAATATCAGCTCAGAAAATTAGAATGATATGAAAATGCTGAACTCATTACATTTTACTCGCGGTTTCACCAAAGTGCTCCAGTAAGGCATGTGGGTTCTTAATGAAGGTAAGGCTTTCTGGGACACTCTGAGTGCTTTGCAGGGTCTCTGTGGGAGCCAAAGAAGTCATTTTCTCCCCAAAACGCTTCACAGTTTGAAGCTGCTGTCACTTATTAATTGTCCTTGGGGTTTTGGAGCATAGTGGTGGTTTCACTTTCTGTTCAGAAGATGCAGTTCTAGGCACTGAGAGCTCCAGTAAGAAGGGAATGATTGATTTTGCTTTTCAACCTTATTACTTATTTTCTCCTTTTTCACACCTTTTTAAGTCCTTTTTCATGATTTTACTTCAGTGCCAAAGTCCTTATGATGTTTGTTTGAACTCACACACAAGAAAAGAGAATTGTCCATCCACAATTTGGAGCAGATGCAGCTCCAACACCCAGAGCTTGGATTGCACCTGGAGCTTGTGTTAGGGACTTCTCTTCAGAAAATAATTACAGGTGGATTTGGTGGCATCTGTGGCTTTGTCAGCTTCAATGGATTTGGATCAGGATGATAGATGTACAATAAACATCAATTTTAATCCTGAACACCAAAATTATGTGCAGCACCTGCATTTCCATGGCTAAGTGGAGACAGCCCCAAGTGAAAGAACCTCAGCAGGCAAACCAAGAATGATAATGAGAATTTTACTAACAGTTTCTTACCTATTGCTGTTTTTCTAAAGCATTTTCTTCCTCTAAAAAGAATAATTATTAATAAATAGAGAATTAAAGCTCAGGAATGCTCTTTGATTTCCCTCATTCTTCTCAACTTGTGATTTCAGGCAACAAAAACTCCTCCCAAGCATCTCCTTATCCAAATACCTGCAGAGCCACAAGTGGCACAGAGTGAAGGGACAACCCCAACCTGCGTTACTGTGCTGGTCCTGATCCAAACCACTTGGATTTAATGGGAGATCAGACAGAGCTGGAGGTCAGGACCTGTGTGTGTAATTATCCCATGTCTGTTGTTCTCAGCAAAACCACAAGACCTCACCCAGGATGCTTCTGGCCCAGGGGGTAACAGAGCAGAGCGAAGAGCTGTGTGAAATTTTGGGGTTTTTAAAGAAAGCAGAACCCTCTAAATCTTTTCTGAACTTCACGCTCACCACCACGGCGGGGTTTGTTCCAAAGTGAGCTGCAAATAACGGGTTAGGTTTATCAACTGTTATCAGCTGTTTTGCTTTGGATTTTGCCAGAGCAAATGTCCACGGAATGATGATTTCTATCTTACATCAGCACATCTTCAGGGAATGAAAGTCCTGTGCTGTGAAGTGGAGCTGTTCACCCCAGAAATGACCCACACTCTTCCAGCTGAGGAGCAGAAATGTGTGCACTGTTCTTCCCCATCCACAGTCAGCCCACTCAGCAAAATACCTGAAGAAGCATTTCCCAAATCACGTTGCTCAAATGCCCTTTGAGAGCACAGGGATCGGCCTGGCAACGCTCCTGGGCAGAAACAGAGGTTAAAATTGTCCTCTAAATAGAGCAGTCGGCAGTTTTCTCTGGTCCCCAGTTGGGATGCATCCCCAAGGAGAGGAACAGGAGCAGGAAGGGTGGGACAGGACAGGGCAGCAGCACTTTCAGAGCTGGTTTGCTCTGAGATGCCACCCCAGACCCTGATCTTTCCTCCCCCTGTGCCACCCCTCTCACAATGTGCCCACGCCTTTCCTGACATGGATTTTTCCAGCAGCTGTTCATTGACTTAAGGCCTTACTTCTAACTCCAAACCGAATCCTGAGGCACTCCAGGAAAGTTATTCCAGCTCGAGGGGCACAACCATCCAACCGAGGAACAAAAAACATGGAGATATTTATTTTGGGATGCTCCAGCTGCTGGTGACTAACCCTGCTAAGCCTTTGGCCCCAGGACACAGCCTGGCTTGGGTTTTGTATTTTGCAAGCTGGCAGGTGACACCACTGCAATTCCCTCTCCCACTCCAGGGGTTTTTGTGCTGAGGACACACCACCATGGTGGGCTGGGTGCTGGCTCAGCAGAGAAATCAGGAGTTCCCAGCCCTCGGCAGCTCCACATCCTGCCAGGGCTCAGTCCCACACTGCTGTTCCAAATGCACCTCAGGACACGAGGCTTCAGGGACACCATTCCCTGTGCTTCTTATTTGTGACCTTCCTGCTGTATTTAGGGATTTTTTTTCTCCCCTTCACCTTCTTGATGCAGTGTAGGGGCATTATCAGCTAGAATGATGCTGTACCCCAGCCACCTCTACAGATTTTTCCCCCTTTTATTTATTTTTCCAAATTCACTGATTCCAGGCCCATAACATGACTTTCTACCTACTCCTTCTCTTCCCACAACCTCCTCCAGTTTCTGGTTGAGGGAACAGCAGCTCACCTGCTTCACTCCCCATGGAACCACTCCAATTTTCACCCCTCAAGACCAGGAGATCCAATAATTCAATAATTCCCAGGCTGACCACTGAAGCTGCCCTTGTCACAGAGGTGTTGGGGCAACCTGAAGCCATCCCAACCATGTGTATGTGGGGAGAAACAAGGAATTTTACTGCTTTAAAACTGCATTTTTGGTAGGGGTGGTAAGAACCAAAGTATGGCTGCTGGAAGGATCAGCCACAAAAGACTTTATCTCTTCATTCAGAAACGACTGGAACCTTCCTCTGAATGGAAGGATTGTTATGATGATAAATGACACACTACTGAATTTAAAAAATCTTCACTTCTTTCTTTTTAATCACATGAGATTTATAAGAACCTTGTCATATTCAGAGAATCCACTTCAACCCTTGTTGAATGCACATTTTCCATGGCAGATGTTCTGAGAGCTTTTTCCTCAAGAGCTTCTCCACCATGGCAAATTTGTTAATACGAATTAATTAATACCTTCATTTCCCCACTCCATTGTACAACATTGCCGAGTGCCTCTCCCATGGCACCGAAGTGCTGATTTAGCAAAGCAGATGCAAAACTTTAAGAATGAATTGAAATTTCTTTTAATTTCAGTAAAACCACTCCCAGACTTACAGTTAAGCCACGCTCAGAGCCTTTGCTGTGTCATTGCCTACATACAGAAAATTAAGCAAATAATAGGGTTTGGTTCTTTTTCCTTTGGTTTCCGTGGTCTTTGTGTCATCAGTGTGGTGACAGTCAATATTTTCCTCGGGAGCATCACGGTGGTTTGTGCTTGTTAAAGAGAGTTTTGTAGCAGGAGTTTTGTATCAGGAGTTTTGCAGTCAGCTTTACTGCAGAAGCTGAAATGGTGATATTCAGATTTCATGTTCTGTGGACTCCTTGCAAAAGGGTGAAGCTCTGAAAGGATGAGTTTGGCACAGATCCCAAATTATAGCCCTGTTGAGATTTTTACTCTAAAGAAAAACTCAGGTCCTCCTTTGGTGTTTCAATTAGCCACGAAACAAAGCTGCAAACTGTCCTCTGCAAAGGGAGCCCTGGGAACTTCCCTGTGGGGTTCGATTTGGCAGGATTGGGGCCAGAGTGAGTTATGGGAAGGGGTTTTTAGTGCTGCAAAAGGAAACTTAAACTGGAGAGGTGGCATGGAGAGGTGGCTGGCCACGGGAAAAACGAATGTTGAACATCGGCAATACCACTCAGTGTGTGGAAAACAAACACTGCACACACCTCTCTTTATCTCCTCCCACTAGAACATTTTTCTATTTAAAATGGAGAGAAAAGAACCTTTCCACCATTGCTAGATACTAACACACATTGATGTAGGTGCATTTTTACCTGAGTACAGAAAAATGTGCCAGAACTTGCCAGAAAACCACTGGGCTTTTTCTCTGTGGAAAAACCCTCACCCTCAGCAGATAAGAGATGAACGAGATGAGGGAGCACTAAGAAATGCCATTTATCCAAATTTTAGTCAAATTGTGCGTTGTTCTGCTCCTTCCTGGTGTAAATCCATGTGTTGGGCCCCCATTTACAATAGCTTAGGTTTGGGTTTTTTTCTCTAGTCCAAACCACCTCTTGAAAATTTGCTTTGCTGTAATCAGTTTGGGTAGGGAAAAAAATAAGGAGGGAAAGAAAGGAAAAAGAAGAGGAGGAAAATTCCCATACAACAAAAACTCCACGACAGCAGAATCCAGATAAACATAGGATAATAAAAAAAAAAATACCTCCTTTGATTTTAGTTGGGTGCCATGGCTTTTCTGGCTTGGCTAAATTAGCTGAGAGCGAGAGTCCCCATGCAGTCCCATCCCCTCGCAGCCCAGACAAACAGAGGAAGTGGTTTCCTGGGAACAAAACCCACATGAAAGTTTTGCTGATGGTGCTTTGCTTCCTGTCATTTCCTCCTCTCTCCACATTTCACACGTGAAACCCCCAGCAGGACGGAGCACCTGGTGCCCGGGTCAGATTTATGATCTCATCAGAAGGGAGAGGGCACAGCTTAGCATCCAAGTGCCACCACGGCTCGGTTCTGTGATTCCCAGGATGGCAGAGGGCATGTCAGGCTTGTCTGGAATGGGATCCATCCAGAACCGGTGGGATGAGAAGAGCTGAAAGGGCTTTGTCACCTCTGCCAGCTCTGATCGGTGTCTTTGACACAGTGCCACAGCCATTAGGGCCTCAATTTACAGACATTTGTGTCTGCCCCTGTTTAAAGTGATGTTGTTCCTGTGTTTAATTTAAGAATTAAAAGGTGAATCCACTAAATCAAGTGGGATTCAAAAACACTTTGGAGTAACCAAACATCTGCAGTGTTCTGGTCATTTCTGCTCTCCCCTGCTGCAAGCAAAGATCACGCAGGGATGATGATCAGTCTTCAAACCTTCCCAATTCTTGCTGTGTAATAAAGTAAATCACAGAATTATGGAATGGTTTGGGTTGGAAAGGATTTTAAAGATCCTTCCACTGGAAGGGACACCTTCCACTGTCCCAGGCTGCTCCAGCCTGGCCTTGGACACTGCCAGGGATCAAGGGACAGCCACAGCTTCTCTGGGAAACTGTGTCAGGGCCTCCCCACCCTCACAGGGAACAATTTCTTCCCAATATCCAATCTAAACCTTCCCTCTCTCAGTTTAAATATATATATATATCAGGTTTTTAATATTTAAGGCTGTAGAAGGATTAAAACTTAAGTGTTTCCATACACACATTTCTCAAGTCATGGCAAAGATGAAAAGAATTCAGTGGTTAAAACTCCCTTCTCCTGGGTCAAGGCTGCATCTAAAGATTGAATGGACTGTCCTGAACGTGGTAGGAACCTCATGGAGCAGGAACATGCCTGTTTTTTGAGGAATAATCTTAAATACCTTTAGTGTACTTTAGTTAAGTGCTGTTTAGGGAGCCACTGGACATTTGATAAAGAAAATAGTCTGATAAGACTGGACAAAATAATCAGGGATCTCATAGTCAAAAATTCTGTTTCCACTTCAAAGCAATAATGCATTTCATTATAAAAATGAGGTATTTTGTTGTTTTGTTAATTGCCTTGTGTTAAAATATTGCAAGTCTACATTTTGCAGAACCCTGAAGAATTACACAAGAGAAGGCTCTCTGCTGAGCACCTCAAATGTTAATAAACTGCAGGTCTCCCAGTGGTTTATGTCTTGAAAATTAAGCCTTTAACATGTGTTTGAAGAGTCAAACTTCAGCTGTTTCAGTTAATTAGAAGGCTTAAAATTTGCAGCTTAATGAATTCAGTGCTTGTTTATGTTAAACTGTCAAGGAGTTAAGCAAGGAAAAAGTGTGATTTGGGGAACATCTGATTGCAGCCCATGTGGAATTCCATATGTCAGAGAAGCTGGAAAGCATTTTATTGAGCCATTGTCTAGAATGTGAATTAATTCCCTACTACTTCATAAAAGACTTCTTAGTTGGGTTGACAAAGGATTTATCATAATTATTGCTCTGGCCTGGATCATGATTATAAATGATACGTGTGCGTATTTTGTTTATAAAATTCCCAGTTTGCAATTAAAACAAGCTGCAATTTGCTCTTTCCCCTGCCTTCTCGTCAGCAGCTGAGCTGAAAATCTACCATTTGTTTTCAAAATTAATACCTGTCAAACATTTCTTTTGGCTCTACAGGGCTGGGAAAAGTGAAAAAGAAGAAATGTTTGAAAGATTTGAACAGAAGAGGATTGATCCCGAGCTGGTGGAGGATAAATGATGCTTCATATTTGTTGGGACAAAAGCTGCAACCACTTTTCTGTGCGAGGCTGTTTCGCTGCTGAGAGCCAAATCAAACACCTTTAATTATGTCAAGCACCAGCAGTTTGTTTGATTTTAATGAAATCACTCAGAGATTCCTGAACTCAGTTTTTCTCTAAATTATCGCTGTATTTGGTGAGTTTTTCGGGCAGGTGTGGGTGTCACGTGCATGGAGGCGATGTGTTAAATTAATAATAATTAATAATAATAAAAAAAAAATTAATAATTAATCATGGGCTCCTCTAGGAGGTGTTTGGGTGAGTTTCCAGGCCAGGAATTGAAATTCCAGGGTTTACCTGGCCAAGGTGTCTCGGGTGGGGTCACAGAGTGGGCACACAGATTCGTGAGGATGAGGAGTGAGCATGATCTGCGGTCCTGGAGCGGTTCCTGGGGCAAACACTGAACACCAGCAGGAGAAAAGCCAACTGGGGAATAAATCAGGTGAATTTAGGGTGCAGTGAGAAGGGGGAGATGGGTCTGACACCTCGGGGATTGTTGGGGTCACCCCCCCAGACAGGAATTTAGCATTTATACAGCCTGGAAGTGAAGAGTCCCAGCCAGGATGAGGAATGTCCTCTGTTGTTCTCATTTCAGAGCTGGAAATTCCTTAAATCCATAACCCTGCGTGCTCCAATAATTATCATATTCAATAATTATCTTAATTCAGTCTGGACACCCTCGAGGCCTCTGCTTTTCCTCCTCTTCACCTCTATTGCCTCCGAGGTTTCTTTACATCCCAAAGCCTTTCCCAGCCCCTTCAGGATGCACAAGAGTCAGGGTGAGGAGAGGCTGAGTTCAGATGGAACAGATCTGTGGCCTTAGGTTTGCAACATTTCTAAGTTTATCTCATAAATATGAAAAGCTGATCAAAAATGATATTCCAAATCCACTGAAATACTTAACGGTAAAAGAACTGAGTGGGGGCTGAAAACAAATTTTTCAGAAAATTTGATCCAAAGAAACACTTTCAACACCAAAAAAAAATCCATTTCAGCTCAGAATTTCAAGTTCTTAAGTGTATCCAATAGCTTTAAGTCTTTCAAATCTAGTTTTTCCTGCTTGATACCATCTCAGAGTTTGCAAGGAGAACCAGAGCCACCCTGGGCTCCACGAGTGCTGCAAGATAAACAATTCTGCAGACATGGCCAAGCCTACAAGTCACTCGTGTCACTTGTGGTTTTCCATAAAATCATGGCCCATTCCTTTGGAAATTTGGTTTTAAATGCTGTTGGTACCAAGTAAGCCCAAAATCAACCCATTAAACATCATAACTGCCTATGGAAAAGCTTTTCCCCTCCAGCAAATCAAATTCCCATTTTCCATTCACAAAATTTGTGTGTCCTTGTGTTGTTTTTTTTTGAAGTTGACTGTGCTGGATGGTGTTCAAACATCAATACATTTTTATCACAGGTTTTGGGGTAGGGTTTTTCTTTTTACATCTGAAAGTTAAAAGCCTAATGGGATCGCTGCACAGAGAGGGAATAGTTCCCGGGGAGGAAGTAATATATGATAAAAAGAAGGGTGTTTGATTTTCAAAGACTTCTAACAGAAAGTTTCAGAGAGCCATGAATAGAAAACACTTACACTAATACTGCCAGCCTATATTATGTATATCAAATAAAAATAGGGAAAAAAGGTTCTTTTTTTAGCTCTTGGGGGAAATTAAAATAACATTCTTGCACAGGAGAATATGCAATCGAAGTGAAGGCTTTGTTTATATTTCATACAAGGCAGGGGAAGGATTTTTGAATTCGCTGGAGCAAATCAAGCTGGATGCATTTCAATGCCCAAGACTGACCATTGCAGTGATCCTTGTGCTGCCCTTTATCCTTTTCTGGCCTTTTTCCTGAATGGAATCACTCCCCGCACTGATTGCCCTGATGGCCTTCACCAGGGCATCAGACTAAGCTCAGACATTAACTAACCCCCTTTTCATAATCTCAAACGTGTTTCATTTCTTCTCACTCCTTCATTTTCTCGTTTGATGTGAAGTTTTCCAGAGTGTTTTTCCTTGGTTGGGTTCCTAATTTTTTTCTCTGGAGACAGGATTGCATCCATCATCCTGCGAGCATTTCGTGTCAGTTCTCTGTCCCAGTTCCATAAATACGTGTGAGTTCATAAACCTTTCAAAAGGCCAAGTTTTCTCGGAAAAAAAAAGGAAAATTTTTAACACATGATGAAAGTGATAAATAAGAGCTGTTTGCATGTGCGATGTGAGGTTTACGGGAGCTTTAGGCAGCTACTGGAACCCCTGGAAATGTAAAATGGAGCTCTTGTTGTTGTTGTTGTTTCCTGTTTGAAGGTCCAAGCAGAAACACTTGGACCTTCTGAACATCAAACAAAGATTTAATCTCTGTGGAAACATCCCACAAGGACAGTCCCCTTCTGCATTCACCCAGCAGAAATTTGGTAAACCTCGGCCCAAACTGGGATGTGAGCTTGCAGAGAAGCTTTAAATCTCACTTATTTCACTTTTTATTGATTTGTTTGTTTCTCTTTTCCCTTTCTCAGACTTGTTTCTGAGCAAGTCTGGCTTAGCCAGTCCTATGTTCCAAACCTCACCAGGAGCTTTTCCTCCCCTGGGACACGTGGGATGCTCAGTCCGGAGAAGTGCTGAGTCACCATCCCTGGAAATGCAAAAAAAAAAAGTGGATATGGCCCTTGAGGACATGGTTTGGTGGAAAACACTGTGGTGATGCTGAGTTGAGGGCTGGATTTGAGGATTTTAGAGGTCTTTCCCAACCTTAACAATTCCATAACAATTCCATTAACAAGGAGGAAAGGAGGAAAGGAGGAAAGGAAAAAGGGAAGAGGGAAGAGGGAAGAGGGAAAGGAAAGGGGAAAGAAGAAGGGGGAAGGGGAAAGGGAAGGGGAAGGGGAAGGGGAAGGGGAAGGGGAAGGGGAAGGGGAAGGAAAGGAAGGAAAGGAAAGGAAAGGAAAGGAAAGGAAAGGAAAGGAAAGGAAAGGAAAGGAAAGGAAAGGAAAGGAAAGGAAAGGAAAGGAAGGAAAGGAAAGGAAAGGAAAGGAAAGGAAAGGAAAGGAAAGGAAAGGAAAGGAAAGGAAAGGAAAGGAAAGGAAAGGAAAGGAAAGGAAAGGAAAGGAAAGGAAAGGAAAGGAAGTATTCCAGAAATCAGGATTTATCCCTCATGACATTGGATATGGCATGGTTTCAGTGCCATATTCAGGACAGTCGTTTCAGTGCATCCTACAGGCACATCTTACCAAAATGCATTCCCAAAAACACTGAATTAAAATATGTGCAATCGCTTTTCTCCCCTGATTTTCTGCTAACAATGTTTGGCTGGTATTTATTTATTGGAGTGTTTGGAGAGGGACTTTTATCCATGTGAATATGGGTATTCATCATGTAAATGAATGTATTTATTCTGTAAAGGCTCACCCTGTCTCTGCTACACTCCTGCAGTTACTTGATAGGAATGTGACAAGAGGAAATTGAATATAAAGTCTACTGGACAGCCAATAAATCAGGCTTATATCTTTCTCTCTACCTCAGACAGGAAGGAACCCAGCTATTTTTAAATCTCTGGTCCATAGAACCAGCCAGAGCTGGCTCTTCTGGTAAAAAATGGGGGAAAAAACAGAAAAGAAAAATTAGCAAAATTTTAAAAGTCCTATAATTTGTTTACCTGGCCATGCAGCTCCGAGGGCACTGCCTCCCCTTCCCAGGGGTGCACAACATCGCAGCCAAAACCCACTCGAGGACCAATGGCAGACCCAACATAGGGCACATTCATCAGCCCTAACCAAGGGCTGGATAAAACACAGAGCAACAAAAACAGTTTTCAGAGCACTGCCAGCACCGAGAGCGCTGGTCACGATCCTGGAGCCACCCTGTCCAGCTGTGACAGCCCCTGGCTGCCAGGCAGGGCACAGGGCTGTCAAAGCTCCATTTCTGCAGCTCGGAGCGTTTCGGTTCCTCACGCAGACCTCGCCGGGGAGGAGGGATTCATTCCAAGCAATCCCCCAGTGTGAATCTCTGCTGATTAACATTTTCATTTGTCTTCCTTTAACAAGCGAGTTACTGCTGATGAGGAGATGAGGGATTCTTAAGTTTCCTCGAACTAAATTAACTATTCCTACTCGAGTCGCTCTGGCTGAACTTACATTATATTGCCCTCAAGGCTGCTAATTTGAAAAATGCTCTTGGATATTTTTTTTTGTAGTTTTTTTTTTTTTTTCAGTGTTCCTGATAGGGATCCAAGTGCTAATAAGGAGTTAAGTTACATTTCTTGGTAAGATTTCTTAATTGCCCATGTTGGCTGAAACTTGAACATTTCAGAGATTCTGTTGATTGTGTCGGCCTGAATATTATTCCATGGAAATCCCTTTAGGATAACTGCAGCTTTTGTTGTATCCATTGCATCATCTTCCTAATGCTGTTCAAACCCAGTGCTATAATAATTTTGTGGATTGGAAGGAAACTAAGTGTGTCCATAAAGCTGTGCCTCTCCAGTAGGGACTGTCTTGGAATCATGGAATGGTTTGGGTTGGAAGGGTCCTTAAAACCCATCCAGTGCCACCCCTGCCATGGCAGGGACACCTTCCACTCTCCCAGGCTGCTCCAAGCCCTGTCCAACCTGGCCTTGGACACTTCCAAGGATCCAGGGGCAGCCACAGCTTCTCTGGGAAATCCATCCCAGGGCCTCAGCACCCTCATGGTAAAGAATTCCTCCCCAATATCCAATCTAACAAAACATTTTTTTGGTCACATATGCTCCATCAGCTGGATGGAGCTTCACAATGTTTTCAAGGAAATATTCCCCGGTTTGTAATTTTACACACAGATCAAATATTTTAGGACAGTGTGGGAGAATTTCCTGCATCCATGAGCTCAAAAACAAGGGGCTCAAGATTGACAAGAAGCTCTCTTCTTACTCTTTGCAAGAACACCAATGAAATTCACACTGTAAGAGGGGAAATTTAGTTTAGAGATACAGAAGAAATTCTTCCCTTTGAGGGTGGGAAGGCCCTGGAATGGATTTCCCAGAGAAGCTATGGCTGTCCCTGGATCCCTGGCAGTGTCCAAGGCCAGGCTGGACAGGGCTAGGAGCAACCTGGGACAGTGGAAGGTGTCCCTGCCATGGCAGGGTGGGATGGGATGGGATGGGATGGGATGGGGATGGGGATGGGATGGGATGGGATGGGATGGGATGGGATGGGATGGGATGGGATGGGATGGGATGGGATGGGGTGGGATGGGATGGGGTGGGATGGGATGGGATGGGATGGGATGGGATGGGATGGGATGGGATGGGGTGGGATGGGATCAATGGGATGGGATGGGATGGGATCAATGGGATGGGATGGGATGGGATGGGATGGGATGGGGTGGGATGGGATGGGATGGGATGGGATGGGATGGGATGGGATGGGATGGGATGGGATCAATGGGATGGGATGGGATGGGATCAATGGGATGGGATGGGATGGGATGGGGTGGGATGGGATCAATGGGATGGGATGGGATGGGATCAATGGGATGGGATGGGATGGGATGGGATGGGATGGGATGGGATGGGATGGGATGGGATGGGATCAATGGGATGGGATGGGATGGGATGGGGTGGGATGGGATCAATGGGATGGGATGGGATGGGATCAATGGGATGGGATGGGATGGGATGGGATGGGGTGGGATGGGATGGGATGGGATGGGATGGGATGGGATGGGATGGGATGGGGTGGGATGGGATGGGATGGGATCAATGGGATGGGATGGGATGGGATCAATGGGATGGGATGGGATGGGATGGGGTGGGATGGGATGGGATGGGATCAATGGGATGGGATGGGATGGGCTTTAAGGGCCCTTTCAATGGAACCATTCCATGATTCTCTGATCCAATTTTCCAACCCAGCAGCTGCAGGGGGACACATCCCCAGCCCCAGAGCGATGCTCATCCCAAGGCACGGGAATGAGCCAGGACATGGCCTCAGCCCCATTCCCCAGGCTGCAGTGCCTCAGCAGGGCCTGCGCTGCCATCAGAGCTCATTTAAAACACCTTTTCTCCACACGCCCCTAAAAAAACCCCACTTCAGACAGATCATCCTTTACCCGAGTCACCAGCAGCTTCAGAGGCCATTTGTTCCCTTTGAAAAATGGGGTCTCTGAAGGGACAATATTCCCCCCAGCCGCAGCTCTCAGTGTCTCATTTATCAGCTCATTAAGAGCACGGCTGGGCTCGGTGGGGCTGATGCAGATGATAAGACACATCAAGCAGCAGCCCCTGACAGAGCCCTGGGCAGGCTGATCAGACTCAGCTGGCCCTTCTTCCCATCCCCAGCTCCTCCAGGAATTCCCAAAATAATGTCTTCTTTTCCTGGTTGCTTTTAGATGACTCTGACTCCAATCACAATGAGATCTCTCGTTTGTTTTCATTCTCTTTTCAGGAAATGCATCATTTTCTTCCTCACTGCCTCTAAAAGTTGGTGCACTCTCACTGTGTCCCAGCAAATCCCGACCCTTTCCCCACCAAGAAAATGTGTTTCTCGTTTTCCCACTGTCAGATTCTCAGAAGTAATTTCTGCATAAACTTTCCACCCTTTTTCTCCTGCTGTTTTCTGTCCTGTGTTCAAAAGGCCTTAAACCGTGTCGATTTTTCTTCTATGGCACAACAATCTTTTTAGCAAATCTCATAAACATCTCTGCTGAAGATGCAAATATAATCCACTGCTGTTGGGTGAATATTTCCTTCTGGCTGGGTAGGCACCAGGAGTTGCAACCCACAAAGCCTCCGAGATCAATAGAAACATTAAAAATGGATAAAAATTCTCATTTATTCATTATTTTCAGTGTTTCCTAAACCAAGGAGGAATGGCACAAATCTGACATTAAATGGAAATTTTACAGGTACCAAACATGAGTTAATAAGGGATTTAAGGGTCTCAGGAATTTTGTTCCCGTAACATATGCTGGGTTTTCTCACAACTCCCCTTCAAGGAAAAATATCATGAAAAATTACAAGAACAAAAAATACTTTGTCCTATTAACAAAAATTTTCAGCCTTCTGAACTCTGCTACAACCTGTGGCTGTGGTTGGACCTTTTAATCTCCATATCCTTCACTTTCCACTCCAACAACAAACTTGAGACTGTCGCTGCTGTGACAAGAAGCAAGTTTGAGATTTTAAAATGTGAAAATGCTCATTTTTTTGTTAGTTCTGTTAAATTTTGGGTTAAAAAAATATACTTTTTGTGTGGGGAAAAGAGCATTTCTAGCTGTCCTCATTACTCAGGGCATTCCCCATCCATCCTCCTGCGCTGGGACTTCGCAATTCCCATCCCCTGCTCCCTCCTGCAGGTGACAGTGCCACGTCAGTGTCACGTCTGTGCGGCACAATTTGCTCCTAAAGTGCAAACAAGCTCCTACCGAGTGAAAAGTTCAGCTCCAAACCAGTTCCATCCTGACCCTTCAGCCTTCCTGCCCCCATCCCGATGCCAGATTCCCACTGCTAGGAGCGAGGGCAGGATCAGAGCTCGAATAAAGCCCAGCTTTGTTTTTCCCGGTTTGTTCTTGCTGTCGCTGACTCCTGTGCTCCCGAGGGTTTGTCCCCCCTGTCTCTTGGATATCTCTCTCTTTTCATATTCATTTTTCACTCTTTTGCACAGTTCCTGGTTGGGTGGATGAGATCATGGGCCTGGCAGTGTTGTTTTTGGACAGACTCTCACCTTATCAGATGGGACCGGAGTATCCCCTCCGTTTGACAGAGCCGCACAGGCCGTGAATTCTGCTTTTTGTGGGATCTCTCTTCCCAAAAACTCTGGCAGCTGAGTGGATTTGTACATTTGTCCATCGACCTGAGCATCTGCTTGGTGAGAAAATGTGGTGAGGAGCCCCTGTCCCCAGGGCTGGGCTGGCACTGATGAGTTTTCCTGCCCCAAGCCCCCTGGGAAGCAGCTCCGACAGATTTTGGGAGCCTGGGAAGTGGGGAAGGAGAGCAGCCGGTCCCAAGAGGGGCTGGGGTGTGACAGCACCTGCAGGGTGATGTTTTCCTGTCATCTGCTCGGCTGTTCCCAAAAGCTGTGAATTGGAGTCAGCCAGACAAACAAGGGGGAAGGGCCTTTATTTTTTTTTTTCCCCATTTGGTCAGAATTGGAAACGTGAAGAAATCTTTTCCTGATGCTGAGGGTGATGCTGGAAGTGCTGCTGTTCCCATGTAAATGGGAGAAATGGGGAACGCACCACATAACCCCATGGCTTCTTCAAACAAGGGTTTTCCAAAGAATGAGAATCAAATTATTTCCCCCTCCCTTTGTCTTCAAAAAGATCACAACCCTCCAAGTGGGGCAGCACTTCAGCTTCCAGGGCAGCCCTCTGAAGGATAAAAGGGTCTAGAGCAAGTGATAATCTAATTTATTAGCACCAGGGTTGAGAAAACAGGGAGGAGAGAAAGGGAAATGAAGGAGAAAATAAAAGGTGGAAATTACAAAAAACTCTGTTCTTGTACTGAACTTCTCAAATCCCTGTGACATCAGGCCCCCCCTTGATGGCTAAACTTTACTTGAAACCCCACTTTTAAAAGCCACGAGCTCCCCGGTTTGGGATCCCCAGAGATCTCCAGGCAGAGAAACAGCCTTTAATATACCAAACCCCCCAAAATTCCATATCTTAATGAGCCAAAGTGACAAGAGCTGACGCTGACTTGATCCTGTGAATTTTATTCCAGTTAGCAAAAGAAACCTCGGTCAGACGAGAAGTTTTTGTGGCGTTTGTAAAGACAGACAAGCTCTGAGCTCACCTGACACTCGGGAGAGGCAGAGCTGATTTAGGAGGAACAGCATGTCTGGGGATGAGCCCCGAACGTGCTTCATCACCTGCCTTCACCCCACACCTCCCGCTGGCATCCCACCAAAAGGATCCAGCACTCAAAACATTCCCTTGTTTTCCTTCTCGGTTTTATTTTTTTTTTTTTTCCCTTTCCATTTCTTCACTTCTAAGTGAGATGAGAAGAGCCCAGAGCAGCGTCAGAGACGACAGTTCACTCTTAACCAGGAACAGGGGGAGAAGAAAATCAGGGCATATTTTGAAACCAGATAAACCAGTTCCCAATATTTATCTTCTGTGATGCACCAGTTTTATTTTTCTAAGGCAATGGCTCGTTCTCTCTTCAAAACCCACTTGCCAGAAAGAAGGTGGATGAAACCAAAGGAAAGAGAACATCCCCAGAGCCAGGATTTGGTGAGCAGATGAGCTGTCAGAAATTGAGGAAGGCAGAGGAGGATTTCTAATCAGAGCTAGTGAAGAAGAGGGGAAAAAACAGGGAAAGTTTGAGACAGGATTGACTTAAAGATCCCATGGAGTGGTTGATTGTGTCTGTGTGAAATCCCCCATTGCCATTTTCTGCAATCTGCACCTTTGGAAGAAAATCCTAAAACTTTCTCCCAAAGGTGGGGGATTTGGTTTCCATGTTAGAGCCTGCAAAAATGGGAACCCTACAGCAGCTGGGTGCAGGATCAGCGATCCCTGATCCCATTGTCCCACCAAGGTTTTGACTGCAGCTCTGCTCAGCCAGGCTCTGCAGAGGAGAGGGAGCTTACAGCTACTCCAGGTAGTAAATTTACCGAGGCAGTACTATCGGTATTCCATGAGATAATAGGAATTCATCAGCTATCCCCGATTTCTGCCCTGTTGTGCTGGTTTCTCAAAGCATTTGTAACCTTTAACAACTTTTCCACTAAGGAATGGAGCAGCAGAGGTGGGCACAGACCCTCCAGCTGCCCATGGGATCTCCAGGCCCCTCTGCCCCAGGCTTTGGGCACTCAGAAGGAGCACAACAAACACACTGAAGGGATTTACTGCCTTAAGTGCTTTAGTGTGTGTGAGAGGAGAGGCATCACCTCTGAATGTGGGGTCAGGGAGGCAGGAAACTGCCTTGAGCCCACCCCAGCATCCCCTGTGGGGCAGCTGGAGGCGAAGGGGGATGCAGGAGACCTGGCTCTCACCCTTGGAGTCTGAGAGAACAGCAGAGCGGAGCAGCCCTGAGGTTCAAAAGGCCAAAGGGACTGAATCCCAAGCTGATTTATTTGCCCTCCCTTCCACAGGCCCCAGAAATCCCAGATCCAGCCCCAGCGGGCTCTGTTCTACCCGGTGTCACCATAAGAGGGATCCTTTCGCCTGTCCCTGGAGGCTGGCCTGACATTTCTGCTGGAAATGAAGCAAGCCAAGCTTCGTGAGTTGAGTGAAAGTGCAATTACACAATGCTTTGAAGTGCCCTGTTAATCCTCTCCTCCCTGGGGACATGAGGCACAGCTTTGAGCGGTGACAGGAGCGTCACTTCGAGGTTGGCTCTGGCTCACAGGAGTGTGCTGGGGGAGCTGCTGCCTTGGGACAATGTGTCCCAAAAGCCCTTTCCAAAAAAACAGTCCTTTGCTCGTCCCATGGGTGAGGAGAAAAATCACAGGGGAGGGGGAGAAAATCCAGCAGCGATGGGATGCAGAAGAACCAGGACTGGCAATGTTTGTGAAGTCCATCCCACCTCCCGGGATGGAACCGAAGCAGGCTGGGTGGGAATGTGCTCTCCACACTATTTTAGGATACCTCAGTGCAGCTCCCAGGATGTTCTGCATCAGGATAAGGCCACGTGAGGCTGGTGTGGACCACACAAATCCTGTCTCCAGCTCGGAAAGGAGCTGTGATTTTGCCTCCTGCCTTCCACCAGCTCCCTCCTGGAGCCCAGGGATGCCAAGCCAGCAGCAAAACCTGGGGCTCTCACAGGGACTGGGGAGAGGCGTTCCCACCTGCCTGCAGCACCTTGGCAGAGCTGTCCCAGTCTATTTACACAGCCTTTAACGCCCTGGATGTCAGTGTGGAGACGTGTTAATAACCCAATTAAACTGTTCACCCAGCTATGGCAAATCCCAGCGCTCGCCCGGGGAAGGCTGGGCTGTTTTGCTTTGTGATTCTTGGGCCGCGTTGCGGCACGCAAAAGCCACGTCCCCGCGGCTGACACGTAGCCACAGCTCATCCCCAGAGGGGTCTCTGGCAGGATTGAGGCGGTGAAGTGCCAAAAAAGTGAAGTGCCCTAAAGCTGGGTGGACACCTGAACACATCCTGGCTGTGTCCCCCCATCAGGAGGACAGGGACACGCAAGGGTGCGAGGTCATGCGTGAAACGTGGCTTTCAGAGGTCAGAAACAGCATGAGAGGCCTTGGCAAAGGGTTCAACCCACGGATGGATGGCAGTGCAGGTGGGCAGGGCACACATGGCACTGCCCGTGCTGGCAGTGGCTCCGGGAGCAGCAGGACAGGGCTCGGGGCTGCCTGGGCTCGCCCGTGCACGGCTGTGGTGACGGTGCCTTGTCGGGCCGAGACGGTCACGACAAGAAACAAATTCACCCCAGCAGCTTCTGGGTCCGAGGAGAGGAAGTAACTCTCTATTTTCCAGAGACTTCTTATAATATTTTACAACTTTCATGTCATACATCCATTGGCTCTCAATTCACCACCCCACAATATCGTTGGCTACCTACAGTCAGAACATCATCTTGGAAAAACACGACCTGCATGATGCTGGGTATCTCTGTTTATCAATCCCTGCTTGTTTTGCACCAGAGAGCCGTTTGTGAGAATTGAGAGCAACAAGGTGTTCTCACGGTAAAGTAGCTCTTCCTATCTGCCTACGTGTAGTTGCACTGTTTTAAAATCTTTCTCTTCTTTCTCATGGAGAATAGAGATAAGTTGCATTCTTGTGCTTTCTAATCTCTTTGTTTTGGTACTGGACACTTTAGCGTTGTAACCAATCGTTATAGGGGGTGGAAAAACTATCGACCAATAATTATTAGATTATTAATGAATATATAAAGAAGTTCTTGCAAATAAACTCTCTCTTTTCGCCATCTTGTGTGCTGAGTGCTTGACCTCCCTGCGAGCTTCCACGAACCTCCACAAATATCAGAAAATCAGAGCAACACCTACGATTCCCACAGTGCCTCTGCTCCCCATCCACCAGAGGAAGGCAGGAAAGTTTCCCTGCCCCACCGGGAGGCTCTAGGCCTCCTATCCACAAAGGGATCACAAGGATGAGGCTCTGCTTTGCTGGAAAAGGCCAGCTGTTGATGTCCCTCTGTCATTATCTGTCACCCTCTGGATGTGAGCAGCCTGTGGAGCACAGCACCTGTGCAGGTGTCCATAAATCCACACACACAACGGATCCATGCTCACGTCGCAGTGTATCAACCACAAATATTTGAATGATGTGGTTTGTATTTCCTTTATATTGATCCAACTTCCTTCTGGTCAAAATCCCTAAGCTCAGCATGTCCTCGATGCTGTCCCCTGAACAATGAATTTAACACAAATTCCTGCAGGAGCAAAGAAATTGAAAGTTGTGTTGCATGGTCCCATCAGAAGGAAAAACCTCCCCTCCCAAGAGTCCTCAAGTTTGGATTTTACCGGGGGTGTGTTTAATGCCAGCTGGGATCCCCAGAGCTGAAAAACACATCCATAAAGCTGAAGTTCACCAGTTCACTCAAGGGCTGTTCTGAACTGGGACCAGCTTAAGCCTGTGCTTAAATATTTTCTTGAATCTAAGCCTGTATTAGTGGAAAAATCATTGTTCCGTACTAGATTTTTATAGGTCTGTGACTTTAGGGTAGTTTTAGTATTCTCAATAGATTTTTTCTTTGGATGGCTTCCTCCACTCGTCATTAATATCTGGCGTCAACTGTCTTTCTTTCTCATCCATTCCCAGAGACAAGGAAAAATTTTCCCTTCTTTCCACGGATGTATTTATGTTCCCCATGGAAATTCCTCTCTGTGATATATGAACTATTTTCAGAGAAGTTTAGCAAAGCCTAAATCACAAAGGGGAAGAAAACCTCCTCGGCTTGAGTTCACGAGGGGAAAAGTTGGGATTGCAGTGACCTGTAGTGTGAATTTTTTCTTCAGTTTAATTGTTATTTCCATTCAAATCCCTTATATCCTCAGCCATAAATAACACTCCCGAATAATCCTTAATTTTTTGTCCCTATATCTGCCTCCCATAAAATTAGGAGGGAATATTTAGGACCTGCCAAGATGACAAAGTGTCCTTTATGGTGGCCGAATGAAAGGAAGAATATAACTTTGGGAGAAAGCAACATGCTTTTCTTCAGCGTAGGATTTCCTCCACAGAGACATCATCACAGACTGTCAGAAGCTGGGCAGCTCTCCAAAGGTTAGAGACGGGGCCAAAACTTACAATTTCTGCTTTGCACAGGGCCAGCTCTGTCTCGGAGATTTTAAAGGCTGTCTCACCACAGCTGTGAAATTCGGAGCTCGCGGATTGCGGCTCGCTCGAGGCGTTATCTCGCCAGCCTGGGATGGTTCTCATCCAGGGCTGGACAAGCCATTCCTAGGGAATTAACTGGGAATTAGTTGTAAAACTAGTTGGGAATTGGTTGTAAAACGAGCTGGAAATTCGCTGTAAAATGTGGATGCCAGGAAGGACACGGCCTGATCTTGTGGGATGCCTCTGCTGTGGCCACCATGGGAAAGCTCAGCTCCACATCCCTCTGCTCCTCCCTCCCTCCTCTCCCCAAATTCCCACCCCAAACCACCCCAAATGCACTTCCTACACACCTCCCTTCTCCTTGCAGAGCTGAGCATGGTCCCCGAGTTGGGTGTGACCATCCCTGCTGGGGAAACTGAGTCACCCCAGGGCTGTCGGGGTGTTGGTGTGGGGCCAGGACAGCAGAGCTTTGTGTGAGAGCTGTGCGCAGGCACAGGAAGGAGCGCGGGCTCGGATATTTCATATGTGACGTTTCCGTGGTCCTGAGGTCACCCTCTGGGTCAGACACCACTCGGGGCTCCACTCCCACGCCAGGGACAGCTATGGAGAGAGGCCAGGCTCCGCTCAGGCCACCCAGGAGAGATTTCTGCTCACAGAGCCCCAAGTTAGCTGGGGATGGGGTGAGGGTGGAGCTGCCCTGGATGTAAGGTTGGTGATTCACTTCAACCCCACAGCACTCCTGAGGAACAGAAGAACCACCTGGAGAGGCTGTGCAGAGCTCCACATCCACATCTCCGTGCCACAGCAACACAACTGCAGAGATCCACATGGGATCTGCAGCCACGACCTTGGATTCGCCTCCAGGAGCTTCCCAGTGGATGCAGAGCAGTCCAGGGAGAGCCCGAGCCTGGGAAAGCTCTGCAGAGCCCAGCACAGCTCTCTGGTGCTCGCCCCTTGGGCCAGCTGCTGGTCTTACCCCGGCTGGGGCAAAGCCAGGCAGGATTTATGAGCTCCCAGCTCTGCTCCCAGCTCGGCTCCCAGCTCTGCTCCCAGCCCCCAAATGAGCTCACAGGAACCCCTGGTTCATCGGCTCACTGATCCTTCCCAACCTTAGGAAATCAGAGGAGATGGATTTTCCCTCAGACATCATTACTGCAACAGAGTTTGGGAGGCAAAAGCAGAGCCCCTGGCACTGATCCAAGGGAGTAAGCCTGGGATAGGTTTTCTTTCAAGAATTCCAACTCATTCATGTACTTTCTTAATGATCCAAAGTCTTCGAGGAGTTGCCTTTTAGCTTCAGCTCCCTTTCAATATTTGTCATGTGTGTCAAAGTTGATTCCTCACATTTCCTCTGTAGTTTTAATGTTCTCAAAGAGAAATTTAATTTCTCAGGCATTTGAAATACATTTTTCCCCCTATTGATTTCTTTTTTCAGCAGAAGAAAAGAAGATCCCTTTAAAAGCAAGCAGCAAGAATATACAAGGGTAAGAGCCAAGGGAAGTGGGTCTCATTTGGAGATTCTAATGAAGAAATCTTAACAAATGTCTGGAAAAGGCCACAGAGTCACTAATTCCTCATTATATTTGGACAGACAAGCAGCGTCCTCCAGGCAGTGACCACTTGTCTGTAGTTGCACTGTTTTAGAAATCTTTCTCTTCTTTCTCAGGGAGAATAGAGATAAGCTGCATTTTTGTACTTTCTTAATCTCTGTGTTTGGTACTAGATGTTGTATAGCTGTGACCAACGGTTTTAGGAGGTGGATTCCCTGCTGACCAATAGTTGCCAGATTATTAATGGATATATAAAGAAGTTTCTGTAAATAAAGTTTCTCTTTTCGCCATCTTGGGTTCTCCTGCATGCTTCCTCCGTCAGCTTCTGCGAATCCCAGGAAATCTAAACCAACACTTGTCCACCACTTCTGACTCCTTGGAAACCCCAAACAAATGCCCTAGAGCAGCTGGCCCTGCCGAAGGAGAGCCTCCCATCATCCAGCTTTGCTCACAAGCTGCCTCCACCTTGGGCAGCTCAAGGAAAGGCCGAAAGGTCTCTGCTGAGCCACCAGGGTGGAGTATGACGAGTCCTGTCTTGATGAAAGGCTTGACAAGAGCGAGGCAGAGACAGAAGTTGGGAAGCCAACCCCACCAAGCCCTGGCAGTGCCTGCCCAGGCACAGCCTGAGAGCTCAAATGAAGCACTCAGTGAAGCCTGGCTGAGCCCTGAGACACAGAAAAACCCCAAACACTCCCTCCTGCTCCCCTGGGCTCCGGGGAAGTCACACCAGAGGGAGCTTCAGCCCTCTGGAGAGACAGGAGAGCACCTGGGGTTTTTGGATTTTGTACGGGGTTTCTGTTTTGCCCAGCAACAGGAATCGTGTATGGGTACAAAAAGAATTAGTCCAGGAGACTTCAAAGGGCTGAATCACATCTGAGTCTGCTCTTGGGCTGGCTCTGCTCAGCCTCAAACCTTATCAGGCGAGTTTGGCTACGTGATTGCATTTCACACTCGAAACACAATTATTTTCTTAATTGTGTGTAAACTATGCCTACAGCTTTTTGCCATTCGGTTTTGCCAACAGCTGACCTGTTGATGCTCAAGCAAAGTGAAATATCTCTGAAATTAGCTAAGAAAATAAAACAGGGCAATCAAAGGTTCCAAGACAGGCTGCAAAGCAGTGCAGAGCAGCAGGCGAGGGCCCTGTTTTGAGCTTTTACTGAGTCTGCTACTATTTACTCTCATTAAATCCAGTCTGCCTTCATTTGGTTTGCCAGAAATTTGCTTTAGGATAATTTAAATCAGAGTCACTAGGCTTTCCCCCACCACCACCTTTTTAGGACACAGGATAATAATAGAGGATTTTTTTTTTCCATGAAAGCATATGCAATTTCCTCTCTAACCATCCAAAACAAATAATCAGGAGATTTCCCCGTGTTTACAATGGGTCTTTCTACTGACCTTCCCTGCAAAGCACTTTAGGAGAAATCAGTGAAAAATACTCCATGAGAAGTGGGTCACAATTGCTGTTATTGTTACTTGGAAATTATGTAGCGTCTAATCTGAAACCAGACACAACAATTGAGGGCTTCTCCTTGCCCTTTTCATAACAAACCAATTATATTTAACAGTGAGTACAGTTAAACTGGAATAAATCTGGTTTGTACACAGAGACGTTGCATGTTTATTAATAATCTTTGTGTTTAGTGTTTAGACCAATTCCAAATATGAACTGTAGCAATGTATAAATTCCTTTTTCTCTTGGCATGATTGAGTGTCCATGACTGACTTGTCTCTGCCACTCTTTTTGAACAACCATAATTACATCAGCTTAAAACTGGCTACACGAACCTCGATTTGGAGCAAAGCAAAGATGGACAAAAGTGAGGGTAATTCTCTCAGATCTCGTGGGGAAAGAGATTTATTCAGCCCCGAATTTGAGGAGTTTTGACAGATTCCTTTATCTTTTCCGTCAGTTTGGGGAAGAAGGACTGGGCTGCTTTTAGGGATTTGGGAGTCCCTGATCAAAATCCTCAGCACAAAAAAATCAGGGTTGTCTCACCCACCTGCACTGCCAGGAACAGGTTGTAAGGAAAATAAAAACAGCTTTTAGGGTGAGTTTAGAGAGGACATTTTAGGCAAAGGTTGCATTTGCCAAATGAGCTGAGATGTTTAGAAGATGCAACCTGCTGCGAGTGAATATTCCACCTCCCGTAATTCCCTAAACCACAGACCTCACCCAGCTCCTCCACACATCACCAAAGGGTGGTTTGAGCAAAGCTTGAGCCTCAGGGGGTTGGGAGTTTCAGCCCTCTGAAGGTGTTCTGTGTCCTGGCAGATTCTGGAGGTAGTTTTGATGGCCAGCTCAGAGCAGGAGTTGATTGAGCTGAGTGAGGTGAGTGCTGAGTGAGGTGAGTCCATGCAAAGTGCTCTGCCCAGCTTCCCGTGAGGAAGGATGGAAGGAGATCCCTGGGAAACAGAACCCTCCCCTCTGTGAGGCTGTAGTGTTTGGGGAGGTGATTATGAAATATTGAGCAGGACATGCCAGGTCCGTATTATCCTCAGGACTCAGATCCTTGTGATGGAAATGAGGGAGTCTCTGCCGAGCTCAAAAAGCCCAGTTGGAGTTTGTTGTGGACACGTGGAAGGACAACATCAGCTTCTGCGAGGGATGAAGAGCTCCTTACGCACTGTGAGATCCCAAATCCATCACACGGAGCCTAATGAGGGGGCTGAGCCAGCCCAAATACAACTGTTTAACAGTTTATTTTAACCATCCAATGAGAGTGAAACAACTTAAAAGGATTCATGTTGCCAACAATCTTTTCCTTTTTTTTTTTTTTCTCTTCCCCTCCTTGCATGGCATTTGTTAGAAATCAGGATTTTCCTTAACTAAATGTCTTGTGGTCTCCTTAGCTTTGTTTCTTAACAGGGTTGTCTTTATGTTAGTTTTCTTTGGCTTCCCAATAGAAGAGTAACAGATTTCTTTTGAAGTTTTTATTGATGAATGAGCTCCTATAAATAACTCTCTGTGGCAGCAGCTTGATCTCAGAGTTTACTCTGGAATAATAGTAGCAATGGGAATGGAGGAAATTTATGGCAGCATGACATGAAATAGTTTAATGGGCTTCATACTGTTTAACTTAATCTTTACAGATGTAAAAACAGAAATACAATTATTTTAACAACTATTATTACATATTGCTCTTCTAACGAAAACAGAAACTTAGTAAGCAATTGGAGATAGGTAGTGGAGAATTAGGGAGCCCAGCTCACTGTGGATTCGGGAATTACTGTGCTGGGCCGGTGGATTTGCAAAGCTTCATCTGGAGAGCCGTGGGAGATCCGAGGTGAAGGGAAGGATGGAAAGCTGAGTCACGGGATGGAGATGCTGGAAGCTGCTAAAAACACTGGAAGTGGTGGGGCTCTGTCTTTGGAAGGAAATAAATCAAGCTGTGTTTAGTTCCATGCCCCTCATGTCACCTGTGTGCTCGGTGGGGAGCTGATCCCAGTCCCAGCCGGGGCAGTTTTGGGGATTTGGGGGATCCTCAGACACATCCCTTGTGCCTTTAGATGGAATCCTCCCTCATCAGGAGCAGAAACGGAGCTCACACTCACACCAGCCAAAGGATGGAAAGGATGGAGGGAGATGATGAAAACTGAGCTGATAAATGAGAATTTAACTGCTCACCACCACAAGTCTGCTCATCATCCCATCATGGGTTTTCTCATGTCTCTAAGGCAATGTCATTTGAGGCAAAGGTGATCCAAATGTGCTTCTTTAAGCTGTGTAAACTCAGGAAGGTGAAAAGGAAAATCATAAAAATTTTCTGTCTAAATGTCCAACCCAGAGGCAGGCTGGCAATTCACCCAGCCCAGGATCCAGCTGGGGGATGTCAGGAACCAATGCACGAGAGGTGGGCGTCAAATCCAGGATCAGAATTACTGGGAAAGGTCACAAGACCTAATCCAAACCTGAGATTTCCTTTGGCTGTGGCTCGTGGCCAAGCCCAGCTCCATTTTCTCCTCGGTGCTTCGCAGAGAGCTTGAGTAAATATTGAAACATGTTGGTGCTCTGCGTAATTTCTGCAAAAAAAGCTGACAGCTTTTGTTTGCTCCTTGAGGGAGCATTATTTGAAATGAAACTGCAGTGAAAATGATCAGCATTGTGTCTTTCCAACTGTCTGTTCAGTGGGAAATTCACATTCTCCGCGACGCTTTCCAATCCACGGAAATCGCCCGTGCGAGAAAGAACTCGCAAATTCTTCCTCGATTTCCAAAAATGTGGGAAAGTTTATTTATTTCTCCATGCATTCCTGATTCGCAATGTGCTCTCTAAAAATGTCGCTAAGATTTAGGCTAACCGAGCTCATGCTAAATTTAGCAACTATATTTTAAATAAACATTCTTTACGCTTTACTGAGCCGGCTTTGAAGCTGGCTTAAAACAAATCGTGTTCGCATGAACATGAGCAATGTTTGACTTTGGCCTAAGCGAACATCTGAATAAGTAATAATGTATTATTCACTATAATCCGAAAATGAGATTTTAGAGGTCTAATTCAGTCAATTTAGCAAAGATTCCTATGAGGGATAGCGAACCAGGCCTGGATTATTTCTGGAAGAGCCCGTTTCGCTCTCTCTGACCACACAAAACTTCCTTTTGGTGTCTCGTCAGGCACTGGAGCTGTGAGGCTCAGTGAAATCAGCTGCGACTTAGCACGCACTGCGTTTGAGGAATCTGGCCCATTTTAAAGCACTTAATGATTTGTCTGGATAAAGCACTAAAAATATACTGTGGGGAGCAATTATGCAACGTCCAGACTGATGGATTGCATAACCCCATAGACCTTTTCCATCTGTAACTCCTCTCATTCTGTGATCTTGTCTTCTTGGTCTTTCACTTCAAATCAAATATGGGATCTGTTTAATATCCCAAACGCTGTCTCCCGAGAGATCTCTTCTCTGGGTGTGTGGGGCTATGAATCAAGTGAGGAAGCAGATCTTTCTTCCCTTTTTTTGCTTTGGGAATTGGCTGCTCACCGCACCAGGCTCGGGAGCAGTCAGCGGAAAGGCAGTGGGTTTTGGGGTGGAAAGGGATGCTCTCTCCTTCTTGCGCCTTCTGTGGTAAAGAATGGAAAGAGAATTAACTTTTAAACAGCTTGGGGGGAAGGAGAAAAAGCTACAAAGTCCCTCAGATTTATGTCACCTCGGATTCAGGCACAGGCAGCCACACCTCGAGTGACAAATCCTGAAAGTGGCTCCTGCTCACGTGTAAATTCTTGATTATATTTTATCCACGCTGTGGGACCAACTTGAAGAGAACACACACGGAGCCTGTTTAAAGACTGGAAGCCCCATTTATGAGAAATCAAACTCCGGAATTATTTTAATATGCCCAATTTTCAGTTTCCCTCATAGGAAACTTGTGTTTGGAGCAAAGCCGCTCTGGGAACCAAACAACTCCAACCAAACTTCCACTCTGTGATCTCCCCTGCTCCTGGAGTTAAAATTGGCTGCAGAGCTCAGAGACGGAAACCTTGCTGGGTTGGGAGAGGTCATTCCTCTCCAGAGGAAGGGGAAGGCATCTCCATCGCCCACACAAGGAGAGTGCTGTTTATGCTGCATCCCAGGCTATTTTCTCCTCTTCTCCCCACTATTCCAGACTGGTGTTTATAGCCAGCCCTGAGAGGTTGGGAAAGCCAGCAGGGAGAAGATTCCAGGGATGAGTGAAATGCTGGGGGGCAGTTTTGTGCTCGGCAGCTGTTTTTTTGGCTGGTGAAGCAGGTGTGAAACCATTGGCACCGATCCCTCGCAGCTTGTCAGGTCCTTGATATTTCCGTGGCACATTCCCTGCACAGCACCAAAATTTACATGGATGTGGAGAGGATTAAAGGATGCTCAGTCCATCCAAGGGGCAGGAATTGGTGCACTGACATGCACACTCATTTCTCCGCTGTTGTTTTTATTGTATGTTTTTCTGTTTTTATTTTCTGGTTTTTATTGTATGTTTTTCTGGTTTTATTTTATGTTTTTATTGTATGTTTTTATTGTATGTTTTTATTGTACCATGACTTCTCCCCTCTCTATAAACAGATGACGTGCAAAAGCCGTGTGTGGTTACTCATGCAGCCTGCTGGCAATAAGACCCTTTTTCTTGGTATTCATCCCCTGCTACAGCACTGGCCTGATCCCAATTAATTCCAAATTGCCCCTCAGAACTGCTCACTGGGTTCTGAGTTCATTGGAGTTAGTGTCACTTCTGTGCAGAGCATGTTAAGTTTACTAATTTCGCCCTCTCAAGCGAAACCAAAATCAAGCTCAATGTGGCTTTTAAACGCTGCAGCTGTACTTGGTCCCACTCCACTCCACCAAAACAGAAATAAGATCAAATGTCAAAGCAAAGCTTCGCAAAGAAACAAATTCCCATTGCACGGGAAAAAGCTGAGTTTCCAAAAAAAAAGTGTCTGCGATAAAAATATACATCGTGTACATATTAAACCGAGACTTGCTTTTTTTGACCACTAAAAAACTGCTCTTGTGCAGAAAGGGCTGGGAGGGGGAGAGGTGACACATGTGTGAGTAGGAGAGGGATAAAAGCCCTGTTTGCAGGTCCAAAAAGGTATTTTGGGGGCTGGGATAGGAGCTGAGAGGTGACAAATTGAGGGGCACAGCTGGGGGGCCAAGCTGGGAGAAAGGGAAGCCGAGGAGATGAAGGCACAGGTTAAAAGTGGTGAGTGAGAGCACAAATATCCAATTTGGGGGGTAAAACCCTTCTGTGGGCCAAGCTGTGGGGACAGCAGGATCTGTCCCTGCTGGATCCTGTCCCCTGCAGGGCCAGGGGTGGCACACAGGGAGGTTTAACCCTCTCAGCACCCACCCAGCCCTGAGAGTTCTGCTGGGGACACACGTGGCTTGGTGACACCTTCACTTGTACAAGCGTTTCTTCATTTTCTCATTCAGTGCCATCGCTTTAAACAATGGACTCAATCGATATTCAAACAGGAGCTGTCAGAAGTAGGAAGAATATAAGGGTTTTTATTACAGTCTATTTTGCAAATCTATTTTTTTTAAAAATTGAAAATGTCTTTTTTTGTTGTCTTTTTTCACACTGAGAAGCTGGGCTCGGCCTATCCATGGATCTGCCTATGAGCATCCTTTTTTTGGGAAGCTAAACATCAGTTCCCACCCTTTGGAGATTTTCTGTCCTTCCCCCTGTGAGAGCTCTTTGCCTCGGGCTGGAATGAGCACCCCGTACCCAAATGCCAAGGAATGGATGCCAGCCTTCCTCTGCAAAAACTGAATTAAAACTCACCTGAAAATCCCACATTTCCAATATCCAGGTGCTCATTTAAGGACATATTGAGATGGGATGTGATGGGAGAAGGGAAAGAAAAGGAGGAACAACCACTTTGGGAAACATTTCATCATTTCCAAGGAACAGGTAATTTCCCAGGAGCCTATTGTAGCCTCTCCCATCTTTTCCATGGTCCATCATGTCAGCACCAGAATATTTGCTGCTTCCAGCAGTAGGCCCCACTCCTTTATCCTCCAGCACAAGCCTGGGGTGTTTTACATCACACCAGCCACACTCCTGAACAAAAATACCTTTATTGGATATAGGTTTGGTTTCATAATGAAAATCGAGAATATAGACTTTTTTTTTTTCCAAACAGGCATTTATCCACTAATATACAAAAAGCCTCTATTTATGGCAAACAAAAATACAAAATATTCCAGATTTCTTGCAATGTGTCTGGATTCTTCCTTCTTTATGAAAAAAGAAAACTTTAGAAACATAGCTGACATCTTTTTCCTTTTTTTCCTGGTATTTGTCCCAGCCTCCACAACCCTGCCTCAGTCTTTTTTGGTCAGAAGCAACCGATCCCAGCGAGACACGGAAAGTGGATAAATCTCCATGTTTGCTCATCCATCCCCCTCTTTTTGGCCACATCCGTGAGCAGAAACTCAGTGGGGATACTCCAAAGCACCAGGGCTGGGCAGGAAACCAGTTCCACCCAGTGCTGGATGAAAGCAAGCAGGAATGTGCAGGATGAGCCTGCATGGCTTGGGCTGCCAGTTCAGCTCCAGTTACCTGCCTGCACCCGCTGGGAGCACTGGGCCAGTGGGGAGTATCAGGAATTATGATGTGCCTCTGGGTATTCATGGCAAAACAAAACTCAGCCTCCTCCTCCTCCTCCCACCCGGGATGGGGTGGGGTGGGGTGGGTTTGATTTTTCGACAGAAAAATAAAAGAAGAAAACCACAGACCTGAAGGGCTCGCCAGAAACCAGGTCTGAGGAACCTGAGGGATGCAAAGACTAAAGGTGCAGAGCAAACCCCGCAGGGCTCGGGGGTCAGCGTGGGCATCCCCCCAGTGCCTGCCTCCACCTCCACCGCCCACGGGAAAACAAAGCCCTTTACCTTCCAAAGTCGCTCTGGCAGGGGCCGGGAGGCGACCGCTAAAGAGAGTCCGCAGCAAGACGCGCCTTGAAAATGCCCTGAAATCCTGAGTCACCTTTAAAACATCGCTTTGGGGGGTTTTTTAGGTTTTTTTTTTTTAGGTCTTTACACGCGTGGTGAGGTCTGAGTCCGGTCTCTCCCCTCCCATCGCGCCCCCCCGGAGCAGCGCTAATTGTGGGGCAACTACTGGAAATTAAATACCGCCTCGGAGAAGTGCAGGGGGAAGCAGGAGAGGAAGGGGATGCCGATGTGGTAAAGCCTCCCGTGCACCTGGGAGTCGAGCATGAGGGACGCGTTGAGGGCCGGCCCGAAGCCGCCGCTGGCCACCAGGGAGCCGCCGAGGCAGGCGGCGGGGCCGTCCCGGGCCGCCTTGGGGGCTGCCCCGGGGGGCGGCGGCCGCAGCCCCTGCGCCAGGATGCTCTCGATGCTGAAGCTGCGGCCCCGGGCACCGCTCTTGTGCGGCGGGGCGGCGGCGGGGAGCGGCGGCGGCGGCACAGCCCCGGGGGAAGCCGCTGTCCCCCCTCCCGGCCGCGGGACCCCCGCGTCCCCCGGGGCCGCCGCTGTCGCCGTCGCCGCCGCTCCGCCCTTGGCCCGCTTGGGCTCGACGGGGCGAGCGGGGGGCCCCGGCTGCTCGCCACCCTTGGCGTCCGGCGGGGCCGCGGCTTTGGGCTTCCTCTTCCTGCGGCGGTAGTTGCCGTTCTCGAACATGTCGAGGCACCGCGGGTCCAGGGTCCAGTAGCTGCCCTTGCCCGGCCGCCCCTTCTCGCGGGGCACCTTGACGAAGCAGTCGTTGAGGGAGAGGTTGTGGCGGATGCTGTTCTGCCAGCCCTGCTTGTTGTCGTGGTAGAAGGGGAAGCGGTCCATGATGAACTGGTAGATGCCGCTGAGGGTCACCTTCTGGCCCGGAGCTTCCTTGATGGCCATGGCGATGAGGGCGATGTAGCTGTACGGGGGTTTCTGCGGGGGGTCCTGCCGGGACATGGCCCCCCCGGGGGCGAAGCCGAGCGCGGCCGGGAGATAGACCATGGACGGGCTGCCCAGCGGGGAGAGGTGGCTGCCGTAGATGTGGCTCATCGCCGGCGGGCTCCCAGCTCCGCGTCTTGCCCCTCGGAGCCGAGCGAAGGGACGGGGCAGGGCAGGAACGTGGGGCGAGTCCACCGGGGAGCTGTTTGTGCGAGCTCAGCTCCCAGCCCTGCCTGAAGGAGCTCGCTCTGCCTCTGTCCCCGCTTCATAGCTCTTAAAAAAAAAAAAAAAAAAAAAAAAAGGGGAAAAAAAAAGTTAAATAATTGTTGTAAGTTTGCTATTATATGTTGACTTAGCGCTGGAAAATAAATTGTCTCTGATAAACAGTCGTTTGTGTTCTCAGCCCACCCACATTAATTAAAATTTCATTGCTACAAAACTCCGAGCTCTCTCCACGTGTCTCGCTGGTACCAGCCAATGGTCTCCGGGTTATTCCTTCATTTGTTTATAGAATTAGTCTGTTGATAAGTCTGCCCACCCAAGTCGAATCAAGCTGTGTTTATTTGGAAAAATTTCCGGGCACCCAATATATAAACGCACTGATCTGATGTTTGAAATATCACGTCCACCCTTTGACGCTGTAAGCACACACAGCAGAGCAGGATGTACACTGCTGGAGCTGGGGAGGAGCGGCCAGGGATCCCCGCAGCAAAACTGGGCCATTGAACAACAAAAAAAAAATTTAAAAGAAAAAAAATGAAGGAAGAAAAAGGGGTGGATGAGAGGAGGAAGCAGCGCTGCGATGGGGAGGAAGGAAAAGGGACTGTGTGGGGCTCTGAGGACAGGGGGGCTCAGGTGTGGAGGGGTCCTTTGCCCCTCCCAGTGCAGGGACCAGGCTCTCCACCCCCGAGGACCCCCGGGGACCGGCGGAGGGGACGCCCGGTCCAGCCCCGCTCCCAGGCCGAGCAAGCAGGGCTGTGCCGGGGGACACTGCAGCAGAAGGGGAATTTGGCAGGCCCGAGGAGGAGGGTCAGTATTTGTGAATGCGGGCCTGTTGCTTTATATTATGTACTTTCCTGTTTATAACAAGGAGGGGGATTATAACAACTTTACAAGTGCACACAGCTGGCCGGTGCTTACATTAGGAATTTGTGATGCTCTTTTTCTGTGTAAACGTCCAGGTTTGGGGCTGTGCTTTCTGTTGTTGGATATTTTTTTTTTTTTTTAATTTACTGACGTAACAGCTTTAATCCGAGGCCCCGAGGGATTCCGATGCAGTTGGGAGGTGTCGCCTGTGTCCCCTGTCCCCCCGCGGGCTGAGACCCTTGTTCCGTGGAGCATCTTTTCTCCGGGGCAGGGAAGAAGAGGCCTGAGGGCGATCCTTTCTCCTTCCAAGAGAAATATCCCAATAGTGCAGCTCCCACGAGCCTGCGGGGATTTTTACCTGCCCGGGGAAGAGGTGAAAGCCGAGCTCCGGGGCGTCCCCCGCCACCGCCCGGCCCTGGCGATGCCACCTCCACTCCCGGATTTCCCTGCAAGTTTCCCTTCCCCCGTCGGGAGAAGGAGCTTCATCCCCGGGGTAAAAACCAGCGCGGTGCTGCGGAGCTCCGGATGAGTCCTGAGAGGTTCAAAGCGCCAGGAGAGCCTGGGAAACGCGGCCGGGGTGCGGCTTCTCGGGCGGGGGTATGGGGGTCTCCCCTCCCACTGGCTGGGCCCACGCGTGGGAGGGAAATTCACCCCTCTAACACCGCCCTCGCCCCTCACTCCGCATCCCTCCCCCGCCCTGCGCACCCCCGCCGGCCCCCGGGAGCTGCAGCACCCGCCCGCCGTGCCAAAAGCGCGATAAACCTACAAATAAATAAAAAGGGGAGGGAAAAGGAGGGATTTGGGGGCTCCCCGCCCCTCGACACTGGGGACCAACATGCCCGGGCAGCCTCCCCGCCCCTGGAGCATCCTCGGCGGGGAGGGATGGAGCAGAGCGTGGCTGCTCTGAGCCGCCCGGCGCATCCTCAGAGCAGCGGCCGAGGGTCTTCCCCCCACACCTCCCTTCTCTCCACACCTCGGGGAGTCCCCGCTCCTTGAGACACTCCAAGCACGGATTAGTAAAATAATAAATACTCGCGTGTACGGCAGGAGACAGTCACACAGGCTCCCGCTCTCTCCCCGAGCTCCCTCCCCCAGTAAAATTCCTTCTTCCTCCCTTGTTTTCCCCTCCTGGCGATGGGAAATCCTTGGAGGTGGGGATGCGGCTTTTCTCTTCGTTCCTTCTTCCCAGCTCGTGTGCTGCCTGTAATCCCCGATCCCTCTCCTGCCGGCGGCATCGCTGCTTTATCCGCAGGGGATCGATCCTCCGAGAGGCTCCGGCGGCTGCGGCGGGGCCGGGGGAGCGAGGGAGGGGGGTCTTGTTGATGCTGTCGGTATCGCCGCTCTTTCCCTGAACGGAAAACAAAACAAACAACGCGGAGCCGGCGATGGAGGCGCTCCTGGATGGGTTTCCCCTCCTCTCCAGCTGACGAGACCCTTTTAAAGCAGCAGTGAGGAGAGGTCCCGCCCGGGGCTCCCGGGGGGAGCAGGGTGTAACGCAGTGCTCCCCAATCCTGCTGCATCCCCGGATGGGGGAACGGGGTGTAAATCAGTGCTCCCCAATCCTGCTGCATCCCGGGATGGAGGAGCAGGGTGTAAATCAGTGCTCCCCACTCCTCCTGCAACCCAGGATGGGGGAACGGGGTGTAAATCAGTGCTCCCCAATTCTGCTGCATCCCGGGATGGAGGAACAGGGTGTAAAGCAGTGCTCCCCACTCCTGCTGCATCCCGGGATGGAGGAACAGGGTGTAAATGAGTGCTCCCCATTTCTGCCCCATCCCGGGATGGAGGAACAGGGTGTAAATCAGTGCTCCCCAATCCTGCCTCATGCCGGGATGGGGGAACGGGGTGTAAATCAGTGCTCCCCACTCCTGCTGCATCCTAGGATGGAGGAGCAGGGTGTAAATCAGTGCTCCCCAATCCTATCTCACTCATCCCGGGATGGGGGAGCAGGGTGTAAATCAGTGCTCCCCACTCCTGCTGCATCCCAGTCTTGGAGGGGAGAAGGGCTGGGAATCAGAATTTCCCTTTCCTGCTGCATCCCGGGGTGCGGGGAACAGGGCAAAACTCCGTGCTCTCCACTCCTGCTGCATCCCAACCTGGGGGCAGCGGGAATGTGAAGCAGAGCTCCCCGCTCCTGCTGCATCCCTGCCTGGGCTCCCTCAGGAGTGACTCCCGGCGGGAGCTGCCCGCCCCTCATCCCCCGGCCGTGCTGTGCCGTTGGGGGTCGCTCGGTATTGCCCCGGGATCAAGGATGTATTTCCTTCTCTCCCGGCCTTTCAGTGCCAGGTATGAATTTTCTGCAAAATCCCCTCCAGAACGACAGGAGAGCTCGTGGCCTTCCCCAAAAAGCTCTTGGCCGGAGCATTCCCACGAACTCCATGGAAGGTGGGATTGATTGGGAGGGACGAGCAGCTCGTGCTGGGCTGTGCAGAGGCCTGGGGGATTCCTGAAGGGAATGTGTTTCACCCGCGGCCTGGAATATTGGGAAACGCTCCCTTGTCTGGGACGCGGGGATGAGATGGAAAACCGCCGGCTCTTCTCCCCAAAAGTGAAACTGTCCGGGCTTTTGGACAGGTTTGCAAATCCGGAGGTGAATGGCAACACAAGAATGAGATTACAAGACATGAAACCCACGCACCATCCTCATCCTCCTCCCGGAGCCACCCTGAGCCCCGGCCCGGGACCACGGCCAGGCTGCAGCATCAGCCGGGGCCCCCTTCAGCAGCGAGGAGAGGGTTCCGGGGGGTTCGTGCTGCTCCCTCGAGCGGCTGCAGAGCTAAATCTGGCCATGGAGCTACCCTGGGCCTTCCTCCTTCCTTCACCTCTTCCTTCCTTCTCCTCTGCTCCGGCCGGGCTGCAGTCACCTGTCGCGACAGACTCCTGTCGCGTTCCTGACCTCTGTCTCAGCTTTTAAACAGTGACAAAGCCATCCCCGCGCCCCGCGCTTGGCTCTCGCCTCTCCTCCTACACCAGCCCACCCTAAAGGGCTCCCCGGGGTGGGGACTGGGGACGAGGGACAGGGACAGGAAGGGACAGAGCAAAGGGGCGATGCTCGCAGCCCCCAGCCCCTGCAGGAGCTCTCCAGCGGGGTGGGAAGGGGGGACAGGGGACAGAGCAGCGCAGATCCCATGCGGGAGCATCCTACCAGGACGAGGTGGGGGAAGGAACACCGCCGAGGGGCTGTGGGGGGAGAGGGGACCCCAGGAACTGTCCAGCTGCAGCGCGGGGGGAGGCTGCAGGGCCCTGGGCTTATCCCAAATCCCCGTACTGACAAACAGGGTCCCGCTGTGCCCAGCACCTTTGGGATTTCTCGATGCTTTTGGGAAAACCCACAGCCAGCACCTGACTTATCTCCCCCCCCGCCCCAGCGACCCCGGGATCCACGCGGGAAAAAATCCCACGGACCGGGGGAGAATTCTTTCCCAATTCACTTTTCCCCCTTTTTCTCCCATTTATTTTCTTTTCACCATTTTACTCTCTTTATTTCCCTGTTACCCTGTTTTTTTTAATCCCTTACACTATTTATTTTTCTCTTATTAAGACAGCGCTTTGGATTTTATTTCATTTTTTAAAAAAAAAGAAAATATAAAATTAAATAAAAAACCACCCTCTGAGAGCCAGGAAAAACGGCAGGAGTTTTTTTTTAAAGAATGTTCCTTAAAATACAGATCAAGTGAGGCTCAGACATTTTTTTCTCATTTAAATCGAGAGTTTTGGTGCTTTTTGCCAGCTCTCAAGCGCAGGCGAAATTTAACCGGTCAAAACCAATTTAGATCATCGATTTGAAGCGCCTGACGTGGGTATAATGCCACCCGAACCCCCAAAAAAGCCAAAAAAAGCCCAAAAAAGGGCTACGGGTGGCACTGGGGGGCTGCGGGAGGTGGGATGAGGCCACGGCCGAGATTTATTCCCTGGAAATCCTGGATGGGTGAGATTCTGCAGCTGGGAAAGGAGCCTGGCTCCAGGGAGCTGGGCTTGAAAAGTTCCAGAGACCTCCTCAACTCTGCTTGAGGCTTTCCCGTGCTTTCAGAATTGCTAAATCCTGCGCTTCTGCCCTGGATTAAAGCTCCTCGAACAGGTTAAAGGATGATTTGGGAAAAGCCAGAATATCTGGCAGCGCCCGGCATTGCGAACAGGAGCTTAAAGCGATAAAGAGAAGGTTAAAATCAGGCGATTCTTCAAACAAGAGAGGATTCCAAAACTGAAATGATTCCCGAGTGAACTTTGCACCTCGTTTTTTACAGACTCCGCAGCGAGTCCGAGTTTAAATGATCGCTCTCACTCCCGCACCCACTCGGGCTTCCTTTAAAGAAAACCAAAGGAATAAATAAATAAAATGGATTTTTAAGGGAGGGGGTTGTTTTCTCTGCTGGAAAGAGGCGACTCCGGGCGCGGAGACACCGAGCACCGCGCAAGGGCCGCGCTCGCAAGGACGGGGCGAGAGGAGCCGAAATTCCCCTCCCTGCGCCTCCTGTTTCCCTGTTTTACCCATCGGAGGCCTGGGAAAACTCCCTAAATTTCAAGCAGGCAAGGATTCGGGATTGAGGGGGCTCTGCCTCCGCGGTGCTTTTCCTTCTCCCCCTCCCCAGTTGGACAATTCCAGCTCTTCACGTGAATGAAACTTTTTATCCAAGAAAGAATCCTCAGAAACCTCCAGGAAAACGACTTTGTTTTAAAAACAACCAGTGCCACGTTTTCTGCGTGAAGGAAAGGTGAAGGGAGGGAAAAAAAAATACTGAAAAAACCCGCACCCCAGTTTATACACAGAGAAGCGCCAGACTTGGAGCAGAAAAAACCAGCATGGATTTATTTTAAGGTAAGTACAACAATTAGGACCACAAAAGACAAACGAACTTTGAAGCAGGTTAAAGCAAATAGTCCTTAGGAATGGTAAAGGTGAAATCTATTATACAAAACATCACACGTTGTAAATAATAATAAAAAAGTATCAGATACTTTGTCTATTTTTTTCCTTAAAAAAAAAAAAATTCCACCAGCGAAAAATAAATTATTTCCTCATCTTGCGAAAAGAACAGCTCTAAAAAGAAAGAAACTCTATTGCATAATTGTACACAGAAGAAGAAGAAGAAATCACTTGTCATTAATTTGGAAGTTAGGAACCGTTGGGCGAGACAAAAATAATCCAGTGAACTCAACTTTAAATATTATATTAATGGCTCTGAAAATCAGCCTGATTAGAAATCCACACATTTTTTACAGCACAACAGAGAACTTAAAAAATACCCAGGACATATATTTATATATATATTTATAAACTTTTTTTTTCCTTTTAAAACGTATAAATGGTCGTTGTGATATTGGTCCATAACTTATTTTTCTGAAACCCCCTATACTTTAGTATATAAAATTTGCCACTTTTAGATAGACATATATATATATAATTTTTTTAATCTTTTTATTTTCTTTTTTTTCTTTTTTTTTCTTTTTTTTTTCCTTCTTTTTTTTTTTTTTTTTTAAATGAGAGATCCCCCTTTTTCAAGTAAAACATACTTGTCCGGAATTTAAGGAGGCCCAAACCGGGGGCTTTTGGGATCATCAAACTCTGTGGCCGCAAGCTTCACGGGGAAGCTGTCCGATTTTTTTTTTATTTATTATTATTATTATTATTATTTTTCTGCGTTTGGTGCGTGTTTATTCCTCCCGATTTTTTTTTTTTTTTTCCTTTTAATAATTATTATTAATAATTTTTTTTTTTTTAACATTTTCTTTTCGGATGGGCCTAGGCGGGGGGGTGGCGGCTACTCAGTACTTAGTGCAGTCGTAGGAGTAGGGGGCGGCGTGGCGATATAGGGAGGGCGCGGATCTGTAGGGGATCTGACACGCCGAGTTGCTGCTCACCTGATGCTCGCTCAGCGCCGCGCTCTCCATCCCCAGCCGGTGCGACGTGAACATTTCCCGCACGTTGGGAAAAGTCTGCTGCTGAGAGCCGAAAGTATGCCCGGGCAGGTGGCTCAGCTCAGCGCCGTGGTTGAGGTACCAGGAGGCCGGGGGCTGTCCCCCCGCCGCCCCTCCGCCGCCTCCCCCGCCTCCGCCGTGGGGATGCCCGGTGCCCAGCGCTCCGTCCTGCCCCGCCGGCAGGCTCAGCGTGCCGAGAGGCGACGGGGCGCCGGTGGGATGCTCGGCCAGCCCGTCCTCCAGCGGGGCGCACATGTGGCCCGGCCTGTCGCCGCTGTAGAGGCTCATGGCCCGCATGCTGCAGTGGTAGCTCCCACTAGTGTCCAGCGCCTGGCTGCACGCCGCGCTGTAGCCCGACGGCTGCCCCGCGGGGTAGCCCAGCGCCAGCCCGCCGCCCGTCCGGCCCGAGGCGGCACTCACCGGGCTCAGGTCCCCCGCGGGGGAAGTCCGCAGGGTCATGATGCTCTCCACGCTGAAGCCCGGCAGCCCGTTACCGGCCGGGTGATGCTCGGGCAGCGATGCCTCCGGGGAGGCGGCGGCGGGCGGCGAGGCGGCGCTGCGGGGGCTGTCCCGCAGGGCCCCGCCGCTGGCCGGGCTCAGCGTCTCCACCTTGGTGATCACGGGCAGCTCGGGAGACGCCGTCTCGCTCTTGATCACCACCTTCTTCTCGGAGGCCGGCGCCGAGGCGGAGGAAGAGGAAGAGGAGGAGGAGGCTTCCTTGGGGAGGTCGGCGCCGGGCAGCCCGGGGGGCTTGGGCTGCTCCTTCAGCAGCCGTTCCCGGGCCTCCTCCTTCTCCTTGGAGACGTCCTTCTTCTTGAAGCGTCTCCGGCGGCGCAGGAAGCTGCCGTTCTCGAACATGTTGTACGAGTCGGGGTCCAGGGTCCAGTAGCTGCCCTTGCCCGGCTTCTTGTCGTCGCGGGGCACCTTGACGAAGCACTCGTTGAGGGAGAGGTTGTGGCGGATGCTGTTCTGCCAGCCCTGCTTGTTCTCTCGGTAGAAAGGGAAGCGGTCCATGATGAACTGGTAAATCCCATTGAGCGTGATCTTCTTGTCGGGGGCGTTCTGGATGGCCATGGTGATGAGGGCGATGTAGCTGTAAGGTGGCTTCACCAGGTCCTTGGGGGCGGTGGGTTGGTGCGGGTGGTAGGGGCCGTAGGAGCGCCCCATGCCCGCCGCGTACTGCTCGGCGTGGCCCGAGTAGACGCTCATGGGGTTGCCCATGCCGCCGTACGTCCCGGCAGCCCGGTAGTAGTTCTGCTCGCTTAAATACGGCACCACTCCCAAAGCGTTGGGGTCCGAGACGGAGTAGCGAGCCTGCATCATGGAGAGGGGCTTCCCGCGGCCGGGGAGGCGAGGAGGAAGAGGAGGAGGGTGGAAGGGCCTCACCCCCGTCCGGGACCCCTCTGCGGAGAAGGGAGAGAGCGGGAGAGAGAGAGAGAGAGAGTCTCGGAGCCGAGCTAAATCCCAGCGTGTCCTCTAGCAGCGGCACCGCAGCGGCATCCTCCGGGTCGCCGGGGGCACGGTGGTCTCTGGCGGCCTCTCCCTCCCTCTGTATGACTGTGATTCTTGTACACACGCCTACGGCCCGCGGCGGCAGCGGGCAGTGCTGCGGGGAGCTGGGCTGGGGGGGCCTGTTCTCGCAGGAAAAGGGAGTTTTAAAAAACAAAACAAAAATTAAGAATTTGAAAAAAAAAAAAAAAAAAAAAAAAAGGAAAAAAAAATGCAAAAAGAAGAAGAAGAAGAAAAAGCAGCCCTTGCGGAAAACCCAGTCCTTGTCACAACAACGGCCCGAAACGTTCCGGAGCCCCCGGAGGGGTGCGGGTGCGGGAGCCGCCGAGCTCCCTCCCGGCCGCGCTGCGCAGCTTCAAAACTCGCCCCGCGCCGCCGCCGCGCTTTTACTCCCCGCTGGCCCCGCCCCCCGCCGCCGCCGCCGCCCAATGGGAGCGCGCGGCGCCGCGGCCGCAGCCAATGGGAGCGCGGGACGCGGCCGCGGTGGCGCTGGCGAGCAGCCCCCGCGCGCGCCCGGCCCGCGCCGCTCCCGGACCGCGCCGGGACCGCGCCGGGACCGCGCCGGGACCCGCACCCCCCCGGCCGGGGCTGCCGCGGGTTGGCCCCAAAAAGAGCCCGCAGCCGAACCGCCCCGGCCGGGGGAACTGCCCGCTGCCCGCCCCGCGGCCGGTAGAGAAGTTTTTTAAGCGCTTTCCGCAGGCAGGTTGATGCCGGGGACGGCGGGAGTCGCGACACCGCGCTCGTCGCCCCGTAGTGCCGATATCACGGCGTCCCTGTGCCGGGCAGGTCCTGTGTCCACCTTTTTAAATATATTTAAGTGAAAGGCCCGGCGGTTCCTCGGGAAAGGCCACGGGTCCCTCCCGCGGTGCTCTCCCGGTGGCGGTGACATCGCGCCCCGTTTCGGCCCCGGTGGCGCCGTCGCTGCGGGTTCAGAGGTTCCTCTGCCGCTTTGGGGGAGTTTGGGGATATTTTACTATTATTAAAAAACCCAACAAAACCAACAAAAAACAGAGAGCGCGTTTAAGTGTCTATTTCTTTTTTCGTTCCGGGCATTGAGGCGGATTTTCTCGTGCCTGTGAAATCCGCCCCTCTGCCTTCTCCCTAATGAGTTCATTAGAGGCAATCAGAGTGGGACAATTAGGGACGCATGGTGACCAAGTGTAAACTCAAGTGTTGGGGGAAAACTGCTGCGAATTGTTCGGTTCCACCCGAGAGAAGCGTGGATCTGCCGAGAGAAGGAACCGAGGTGGGAAACCAGCGATTTCCCCGCTCCGCAGGAAAAAAGAAATAATCATAATATATCTCTAATCAAAAATAGAGCTGCAAAATCGATTCGAGCCCGAAAAGACCGAGATAAGGCTGAAATGAATTAGCTGTCACTTCGGCTGGGCTCCTTCCCGCCGCCTCCCCCGAGCCTGGCTGCTGCCTCTCTGATTCCTAAGCGGTGATTTTTTGGTTTCTTACACTGTAATTCTGCCTTTCCCTCCTTGCAATTTGTGTGGTTTCGTAAGGCTTTAAACAAAGATATTTTTTTCCCCCAAAGTCAGGCTGTGATTTTGGCTGGCTGCTGGGATCGAGGGTCCCTTTCCCACTCGCAGCCCGGGCGGTGGGGACGAGACCGCAGCCGGCTCCGGCCGTGGGAACCCGGCGGGGCTGTTAATTACCGGAGATTTTCTTAATAAGAAAGGAAACGATTTTATGCGATAACTGGAGGAGGAAAAAAAAAAAATTAAATTATGAGGCAGCTCCTCTACAAGGAGGGATGGTTAAAAGTAATCTGCGATGGAAAAATGGATCGGGAAGTTCCTCCGGGCACTTCAAAATTGTTTTTTAAATTTTGATGGAAATAATTTTGAATGTTCGGGGAAGGTTTCATCTACCTAGAAAACGTCCGGGGTTTTTTTTGTTGTTTGTTTTTTTGGTTTTTGGGGGTTTTTTTGTGAAAACAAACAGTGAATTCAGCGAGATAAGCTGATATTTTTAATGTAAGTATATGACCATAAGAGAAAACTTTTTTTTTTTTCTGGAATAATTTGAGAACGACTTCACACTCTTCTGTTCGGTTTTCAAATAAATCATATTTCTCCTAACAGCTTGGGCTGTGTCTCAGCGTACACAAGCACACGGCATTTCTTTAACGACACAATTTTTTGAAATGCAGGAATTTTTAAAAGCAGGGCTTGAGCAAAGCCACCCCTGCAGTGTCCCTCTTCTGTCCCTTCCTAGAAGCTCGGGACGAGCTGGAGAAATATCTTTGATGGACTCTTACCTCTCCTCGACTGAAAACTTTACCGATCTGAATTTCTACAGAACCCCCAGAAGCAGCAAAAGTTCTTTGCTTGCCGCAGCTGGGGACTGAGCAGAGACTGAACCAGCGGGCTCGGAAAAGCCCGAAATTCAAATGGATTGAAGAAAAAAAAAAAAAAATCATTATGAAAAATACTCCGCTTCCAAACGGGGCAGCGCAGGGAGAGGAGCCCCTTCGAGGAAGAGAGCGGGAGGCGCTTGGAAAAGCGGGACTCCCTTTGCCCTTTTTCCGCCGGTTTTCCTATTGCAGCCTTTACCGGGAGCCGTGCGGAGCTTTCGGGGCGCTCCGGGAGCTGCCGGGGCCGTTCCCGGAGCCGTTCCCGTGGCCGCTCCGGGGCTGTTCCCGGGGCTACTCCCGGAGCCGCTTCGGGGCCGCTCCGGAGCCGTTCCCGAGGCTTTTCCCGGGCCGCTCCGGGGCCGTTCCGAAGCTGTTCCCGGGGCCACCCCGGGACCGTTCCCGGAGCTGTTCCCGGGGCCACTCCGGGGCCGTTCCCGGGGCCGTTCCCGGGGCCGTTCCCGGGGCCGTTCCCGGGACCGCTCCGGGCTCACCTGCCCGCGGGGGCTCCGCGCGGCGTGTGTCGCCCCCCAGGGGACAGCGCGGGTACTGCAGCGCTCCCCGGCACCGCCCGCCCGGCCCGGGCCCCGCGTGTGCGGGGACAGTGCGGGGACAGTGCGGGGACAGTGCGGGGACAGCGCGGGGACAGCGCGGGGACAGTGCGGGGACAGTGCGGGGACAGCGCGGGGACAGCGCGGGGACAGTGCGGGGACAGTGCGGGGACAGCGCGGGGACAGTGCGGGACAGTGCGGGGACAGTGCGGGGACAGCGCGGGGACAGTGCGGGGACAGTGCGGGGACAGTGCGGGGACAGTGCGGGGACAGTGTGGGGACAGCGCGGGGACAGTGCGGGGACAGTGCGGGACAGCGCGGGAACAGTGCGGCACAATGCGGGGACAGTGCGGGGACAGCGGGGGGACAGCGCGGGGACAGTGCGGGGACAGTGCGGGGCCAGTGAGGGGACAGTGCGGGGACAGTGCGGGGACAGCGCGGGATAGTGCGGGGACAGTGCGGGGACAGCGCGGGATAGTGCGGGGACAGTTCGGGGACAGCGCGGGGACAGTGCGGGACAGTGCGGGGACAGCGCGGGGACAGCGCGAGGACAGTGCGGGACAGTGCAGGGACAGCGCGGGGACAGTGCGGGGACAGCGCGGGGACAGCGCGGGGACAGTGCGGGGACAGTGCGGGGACAGTGCGGGGACAGCGCGGGGACAGCGCGGGGACAGCGGGGGGACAGCGCGGGGACAGTGCGGGGACAGTGCGGGGACAGAGCGGGGCCAGTGAGGGGACAGCGGGGGGACAGTGCGGGGACAGCACACGGGACGGGGATAGAGATGGAGAAAACGAGAGGGGACCGCAGGGAGAGAGGAGAGAGAAGGAAAACGGGAAAAGCAGGAGAAGTGCGGGAGAGAGAATGGAGGTAGGAGCAAGGGAGAGAGAGGATGAGGGGCGGAAAGAAGAGGGCAGAGGGAGAGGAGAAGAAGGGAAGAAATAGAGGAGGAAAGAGAGGAAGGAAGGAAGGAAGGAAGGAAGGAAGGAAGGAAGGAAGGAAGGAAGGAAGGAAGGAAGGAAGGAAGGAAGGAAGGAAGGAAGGAAGGAAGGAAGGAAGGAAGGAAGGAAGGAAGGAAGGAAGGAAGGAAACAGAAAAAAGATTAAGAAAGAAGGAAGAAAAGAAAGAGAAAGAATGAAAGGAAAATGGAGACAAATAAAGGAAGAAAGAAGAAGAGAAGGAGAGAAAAAGCAAGAAAGAAGAGAGAGGAAAGTAGAAAAGAGAGAAAAAAGAGGAAGAAAGATGGAAAGGAGAGGGAGCAAGAGAGAGAAGAGAAGAGAAGAGAAGAGAAGAGAAGAGAAGAGAAGAGAAGAGAAGAGAAGAGAAGAGAAGAGAAGAGAAGAGAAGAGAAGAGAAGAGAAGAGAAGAGAAGAGAAGAGAAGAGAAGAGAAGGAAAAAGGAGAAAGAAGGAAAGAAGGAGAGAGGGGGAAAAAAAAAGAAGAGAAAAGCTCTGTCTTGGCAATGCAAACAGTGGCACCAGTCCAGCCAAGACCCATTGATGCACATAAACTTCTCCCAGTTTTCCATCTGTACCGGTGATCATCCATACTGGACAGTGCAGGACCCGCTGCCTGCAGGGACCTGCTCCATCCCCATTTTCCAGCAGCAGGAGACACTGCTGGGCTCCAGCTGGCCCAGACCTGCCCCACCTGCCCTAAGGAGCCTCCTTCACTGGGTTATCCCATAAGCACAAAAATTCACTCATACACGGCTTATTCACACATGGAAATCCAATCCACAGTGGTCCAAAAGACTAATTTCTTGTACCTGACTAATGAAAACCTCATTAAAAACTCTTGCCTTTCAAATTTGTATCCTATTTTTAATTTTCAGTATTGAACCCCAAGCAGAGTATTATGGCTGGTTTAAGGCTCCTTTTTGGGTGAATTTGGGCTGTTTTTCATGGCTGTCCTGGTGTGTTCAGCCTGTTTTTCCTGCAGCACAAGGAGTTTCTTTCTGCGTTTTCCCCAGGGTTTGGATACATCTGATTCATCTCTCCCTCCCTTTTTTTAGGTGTTTCCACAAATTGTGGGTGTTTCAAGCGAGAGCTGCATTTTGTTTGTATCTAAATCCAGGATTTTTTTTAACCTCTTTCACTGAAATATTTTATTCAGCTGGGTAAAACGGACTTTAGAAGTGATTCGAGCACATCCAAGGAACTGATTTAATTAATAAGGTTATTTAATTAATTTAATTTATATGGATAATTAATTAATTAATCCTTTAATTAATAAGGATATTGTAGTAAGGAAAAGAGAGGCTTCCCTGTGGCACCTGTATGAGCTGCTCCAGGCTGCTGGAGCAGTGCATGTGACAGAAGAGACCTTGAAAAAGGAATTTGGAGCAAAATTCAGCCCTGTGGAGACAAAGCAGAGAACTGAACCAGCAGAAAAGATGTCACCCATCAGCAAACCCTTCATTTTTTTAAGGCAAAATACCCTGATTTCTAGAAAACAGCTCAGGCCCTATTTTCCAGAAGCAAATCCACGGAAGGAGCAGCTTTGCTGAGCGTGGTTGGAGGGAGTTGTAGGTGGCCTAGAAGGATCTCAGCCCCATTTAATTGTTAATGGATTAATTACTGTTCTCCCTCCCTCGCTTTCCCTTCCTCAGAGCAGGGTGGAAACAAGTCCCAGCCGGGCTGGGGACTCTGGGTGACAGGGGACAGACAGTGCTGGCACTCCCAGCCCAGGGCCAGCACCATAAATTGCTCCCCACGGGTCTGATCCTCACTCCCCGCAGAGACAGCGAAGTCACGGGGAGTTTTCCGTGAGTAGGAAGTGCAGGAATGAGCCTCAACCATTTCGGCCCAGCTCCACATGGGTGGTCTGCTGTGGCTGGAAGGATTCCCACTGGCTCCAGCAGCACTCCGAGGTAGTGGGGAGGCTCTTCCCAAACCCCATTGCAGGACCAGGGCTCCAAACCCTTTTTTTTTGGATGCTTACGAGGGGCTCCAGTGAATAGGTGAAGCCTCACCGCAGCCTTTATCCCAATATGCTGATATTAATCCAAATTTGGAAATCACTCAGAGCTGGAGGGGGAAAGACTCCTGAACTCAGCAGAGTCTTGGCCTTTGTGAAAAAAAAAAACCAAAAAACCGTCAGTTCAACAGTGAGAAAAGGAGTTTGCATCTGCCCAGCTCCATCTGCAACTGTTCAGAGGAGCATCCGAATTTGTTCCGCTTTTTTGGGTTGGCACGGCCACAGTCGGCTCTGACAGTGGATGAGGATCTGCAGCATCCAAGCCAAGCACATCAGAAACCAAACCCTAAAGACATTTCCCCCCTTCCCCAGCACACTTGAAAATAAACCTTCGTTGTTTCATTGTTCCCATGACCCCTCCATCCCACTCCGCTCAGGAATGTCGGGATTCTCAATGTCCTCCCTCTTCTTGGGGTAGTTGTCGAATACACTAATTCTATAAATAATAAATCATGCAAACAAATCATTTATTTTCCTATTAAAGGCGAGCAAGAAGTGAACTTTCGGGAAGCCGGCAGACTGGGGAACGCGCCTAGAGCCTGGATATTGCTTTATTCACCAGCAGCCAATTTTAAATGGAAAAATAATTTTTGTGGGGGTGTTATTTTTCAAAAGGCAGGGTGGGTTTTTACCCTCAGCCATAAGACGTGATGGAAAGCCCATGATATTTGCATAATGCTGGCGGTAGTCACAGAATAATTCCCCAGCACAGCTTTTTTTATGTTTAATTGCAGAAATAAGTCGGGCCCGCAGTGACCTTTCCTCATCCCGCGCCCCATTTTGCCTTTGAGGCTTTTTGACCCTTCAGTGCTGCCGTAGCCGCCGCGCGCCGGAGGGGGCGTGGCCTATGCTGTGGCTCCGCCCCCTTATCGCCGCCATGGGGGCGGGGCAGCGGGAGGGGCGGGGTCTGGAGGCCTTGACGTCACTGCCCGGAGGGGCGTGGGCAAGGAGGGCGTGGTGGTGACGTCACCACATGGGAAATGAAGGTGGGCGGGGCTTTGGTGACGTCACGGCGGCGGCAGCGGGCGGGTGGGCGGGGATGGCGGTGACGTCACGGCGGGCGGGTGCGGGCGGCGATGGCGGGGCCGGGCCGGTCGCTCCCGGCGCTCGCAGGGCGCCCCTCAGGGGCCGCCTCCAAGTGGGACATCCGCGAGAAGGTGTGGGACCACCTGGAGGCCTCCGGCCTGGCCGAGTTCCCGCGGCCCGTGCACGGCCGCATCCCCAACTTCAAGGTACGGCGGCTGCCGGGGCTGGGCCGCCTCCTCCCGCTGCTCCTTCCTCACCCGCCTCGGGCCCTGCGCGTCTGCAGCCCGGAGCCCAGGCCGGGAGGGCCCCCCGGTTCCCCCCAGTTCCCCCCCAGCTTCCTGGGCCAGCGCCCCGCAGCCCTCGAAGGAAAGGAAACAAAACAAAACAAAACCACCTTGTGAATTACAGAATCCCAGAATGCTTTGGTTGGAAAGAAACCTTTAAGCTCATCTCGTCCCACTCCCTGCCGTGGTCAGGGACACCTTCCACTATCCCAAATTGCTTCAAGCCCGGTCCAGCCTGGCCTTGGACACATTAACAGAAAAGTTAACAGCCCCTCAGTTAAAATCTGGGGAAATCGGCCTCTCTGGTGGGGGAAAGGTGATAAACTGCCCATCTCTGCTGTGAACTCGTCGGTGACACAGTGCTATTTTATGCAAACAGGGTGCCTCCCATGCTGCCACCAGGCTTCTGGGCTTGCAGGAGTTCCAGGCTGCCTGCACAGTAAAAATAAACCCCGATGCTCCCCAGAGGAACGCTCGCTTCCTAACGCTGGAAGTAAGTGAAAATGTTCTCTTGGTTCCTTCCCTCCCTCAGGGCTCTTTCCAGGCCTGCAGCTCCATTAGGGACATGGATGTGTTCAGCAGAGCACGGGAGGTGAAGGTGGATCCTGACAAGCCTCTGGAAGGTGCCCGGCTGGCAGCTCTGCAGGTAACGGCACCTCTCACCCTGAGGAGCAGCTGGGAGGGGACAGCCGTGCCTGGCAGCATCTCAGCAGCACCTGGCACTGCAGCTTCAGGAGGTTGTATGTGGAGTTTGGATCAATAGGTATCGTGGAATGGTTTGGATTGGAATGGATTTTAGAGATCATCCCATCCCACCCCCTGCCATGGGCAGGGACACCTTCCACTATCCCAGGTGGCTCCAAGGCCTGCCCAGCCTGGCCTGGAATGCTTTCAGAGCAGCCACAGCTTTTCTGGGCACTCTGTGCCAGGGCCTCAGCACCTTCACAGGGAGGAATTTCTCCCTAATATCCAATCTAACCCTGCCCTCTGCCAGTTTGAAGCTATTATTTCTTATAAAGCTGCTAAGAGACATAGCTTTAAAGGAGGAGTGTCTTTAAAGAAATGTCATCAAATACCTTCAAAAGTTAAAAGTATGTCTTACATTGTATTTCTTAAATAAACCTTTTTCTGGAATTTTTCTATACTGGACGGGATTCATCTACAGAGCACTACACAATCAACAACACCATAGCATATTGGATGATTGTCCACACAGTTTTACTATATGACAGTAAAAATAATTCTTTAGTGTAAAAGGAGCCTTTTAATGTGCTTCCCCAGGCAAGGAAGACTTTGCTGGTTCCCACGCCACGTCTGAGAACTGGGCTGTTCAATAGGATTGTTCCCCCTCCAGGGGCAACCAAGGAGATCCTGCGAAGATGTGCCACGTCTCAGGTAGGAATGAGGGATCAGGGAGGGCTCGATTAATTTGTAGGACACCGTGGTAGGACAAACTGTGGTAGGACAACTGCCAGACCAGCTGGAAGTTGAAAAACCAGAAATAACCTTTCTGTTAGGATGTTACTCCTGGGTTTGTGTACACAACTGCCATTAATAATTTAAAATCAGGAGGAAATTTATTTTCTCAGTGTTTTTTGGAAAATCATGAGCAACTTGAGGTGAGTTAGATCTTTATTCACGCTCCTACGTTTTGCAGTTTTGAGCTGCTGAACCCTCTGAGGAATATAATGATTTGCATAATCTCAGTAGAATATTAGGTGTTACCAGATAGGAAAGATGAGTTCCCTTAGAATGCAATATCCAGAGAAACACGAATTGTGGCATTTGCATCAATGGCAGGAGCAGTGCTGAGGTTTGGGTTCGCACTGTGGTCTCTTGCTGCCCTCTCGTGTTACAATCTCACACTGTACCGCTGAAGGCTTTTGCCAGAGAAACACGGCGGAGTTTATATCTGTCTTTATTTGCTATGAAAACCCAACTTGTACAGAATGAATAGGTCACTATATATATTTAGTTCCTCCTTTATCTCCTGCTAAAGGCAATAAAATCCTGCAGTAACCCCATAAACGACTGAGGTTGTAAATAGCTGGTAATTAGTAGTGACTTTCTTTGTTGGAAGTTCTATTGGAGTCATTAACTAATTAAGCTTTTCAGGGCTGAAGAGCACTTTTGAAAGAGACCTTTCTCTTGGCCTGCTGTCTGATCTGGGATCGTACCACCATGTGTCTGGTTTTTCCCCCAGCCCACTAATGAAAAGATGCTGTTGGCAGTTTATATTTACAAAGCACTGTGCAAACAATCCTTACCACACTGCTGTGAAGTGGCTAATGGGCATTATTGCTGATAGTCAGCCACAAATTACTGAAGTTTTGGGGTTTGTGCTCTGCACAGAAAACGTTTGATTCTTTAATGTGATTTTAATATTGTTAATTTATACTTAGCAAAAAGTTAAATTGGTGTGAGGAGCATTTACATTGTGCTGTACACATATGTTAAGATCGCGAGATATATTTTTAAAAGTTCTAAACCTTTGATATTTAAAACCATAATTTTTAATTTCTGCAGCTCTGGACAGAATTTTATTAGGATGCGTTCTTTAGAGAACAGATTGAAGAGGGATGGGTTGAACAAGGAGAGAGGGGAAGAAAAAAATTTATCACTTTATGCTGTAGCTGTCTATGTCTAAATTAACTTCGTTATTTGTATGTGAGAATAAAATCAAGCATTTTTGCTCTGGTATTCCTCAAGTTAGGGTAAGGAAGGGTGGGTAAGTAGGAAGTATCATTTGCCCTCAGTTTTAGGAATAGGTTTCCAAAAAAAGTGTTGCAAAATATCAGGTTTTGATCCTAAATAAATAACCTTGCTTATAAAAGTGCCCACCTCCCTTAGCTCTCCCTGTAGTGTGCCAAAATTCTTGTCACTGTAGTAGGGAATCTATTCTAGGATTCCCTAGGGCATAACTTTCCAGACATGTACAGCTTGGCTATACATGGAAGAGACGCTTTGAAACGTGGGGAGTTACTTGGATTTATCAAAATATCCTGGATTTCTGCCTCAGTGCTTGGAAGAGTGTGCGGTCTGCAAACCTAAAATGCTGTTTTTCCTGCAGGGTGTAAAAGAGTACAGTGTGCCTGTGGGGCTGGATGGGAAAGCACAAGTGGATTTGGTTGTTGTGGGATCAGTGGCTGTCTCTGAAAAAGGTAAGGAAAAGCTTTTCAGGAGAAGGAAGGGTCCCAAGTCCCAATCCACAGTGCCAGCGAGGCCACACCACGTGGCAGAGACAGATTTATCCTTGGAGCTGCGTTGTGCTCTTGGGTTCTGCCTCTGACAAATCCCTGCTCCAAATCCAAGCAGGGCTAAGCAATGCCTGCAGGATGTATTGGGCACACAGCAGTGTGGCTCAGAGCACGTTTTGATCTTCAGGAGAACGATTGAGGCAAGCAATTATTTTTGTTTGAAAAGAATCCAAGCAGGCTCCCTGTTCAGAGGTCTGCTCTGCTCACACAGTGTGTGTGAAAGGACATGTGCTAGACCTGCTGATTCAGTACCTGTTTAGGGATCAGATTTTGCATTTTCTAGTATTTAGGAAACCTGCTGGTGCTGAAGAATTTTCCACTGACTTTATCCCTTGCCTAAAATAACACGGTTTTTGTGTGTGACCCAGCCTCCTCTTTACCCACATTAACCTGTGTTGGACATGAACAGAAGGTTCTAAATACAATGGCTAAATAAGCTGCTGTGTTAACTGCATTAAATTTGTTTATTCTGAATGGGAAGCTTCTGGGATCCTTTAGGAATTGATGGAAACTGATGTTTTATTTCATTTCAGTGCTGATTTCAAGTTGCATTCTGTGAGAGATGCTGATCCATTTTTTTCCAGAGTTACAACTTGATTTATCTGCTGCAGACTGCTTAGTTAAATTACACGATTTTAACAACAACTTTCCACTCTGCTGTTTGTTTTTCCACTCTCCTGTGCTTTAGGCTGGAGAATTGGCAAAGGGGAAGGTTATGCAGACATGGAATATGCGATGATGGTGTCCATGGGGGCAGTGCAGGAGGACACACCTGTTGTTACCATCGTGCACGACTGCCAGGTGAGTTCAGATGTTAAAATATCCCCTCTCCACTGCTGAGGGAACTGCAGTGGAATACTCACTGCTCCTTCTGAAGAGGACACATGGAATGATGGTGGTTTGGCATCTTTATTCCCATTGTCTGTGATGGATTTTCACGTGACAAGACATCGGGAATGGTGCACAATTGTAGGGAATTTGTTTTTAACTGCTTAGCAAATCTCTTGGTCCTTGCAGGTGCTTGACATAGCAGAAGAGCTCCTGGATGATCATGATTTAACTGTGGATTACATCCTCACTCCCACCAGGACTATCCAGACTAATTGCAAGCGACCAAAACCTCGGGGAATAATGTGGCACAAGGCAAGTTAAATCTTAACTCTCAAGTTAAATCTTAAACCTCTACTAATGGTGTCTTACTGGTACCAATATTCTGTTGATAAACACCTCATTTTTATATATAAACACGTTTTTTTTTTTTGGTTAGAAATACTTGGAAAAAGAGCAGATGTGTTTGTCAGGTGAAACAAAACAACAACATCCATTTTCAGTGAGTTTTAAGTGGCAATGGTGAGGAGGAGAAATACATCCCTGCAGATGAGGGATTATCACATGGTGACTGCCCCTGGATCCCTGGAAGTGTCCAAGGCCAGGCTGGATGGGCTTGGAGCAGCCTGGGACAGTAGAAATGTCCCAGGGGTTGGAACTGGTTGGTACAGGATGTGCTGCTCTGGCTGTGAAAGGAAAACGTGACCTGCTGGTGGTGCATTCCTGTTTCTGTAGTGGATTAAATCCTTTTTCAAGGATAAATTTGTGGCTGGAGCTCGTTTTCAGGTGGAAGAACTGTGACTTTAAACATGAATCTTTATTTATTGATAGTTGCTCTATTATGGATTTGGCCTTTCCCCCTGCCCAGTGTCAGAAACCTCCTCAGCTTCCCAAATAGTTTCAGAGAAGCCTTTAGTGAATTCTTTTTTCCTGCTGGGAAAGCTTTGTCATTGGATTTTCATTTCTAAAATCATCCAGTTAGGGAGAAGACACAATCCTGCATGATGGAGTACAGCAGAAATGCTGAAATGAGGAACTGTGTGTCCACATCTTGCAGAAACCAAGGAATTCTAAGGGAATATTTCTAGGGAAATCAAAAGTTGTTTGTTAAGAGTTGCCAACCACCAAAGAGAGTTAAATTTCTTTAGGTAATGTATCTACAACAAACAAATTCTAGTCAGGACTATTTTTATTCCAGTGGTGGGAGAGCATTTTACCCTGCCTGTGGTTGAGGATTTGAGGTTATAAATAAATAAATAACATCTCTGTCTAGTCCTAGTGCATTTTTTCCATTGAATTATTTTTGAATTGTAATTTTTTTAGAGTATTATTGAATGTAATTGTGTTGAAGGCCTACCCCTTGTGCTCCATCCATCTTGCCAACATATTTTTGATCAGTTTGTCTGTCTTGGTGTCAGACTTCTCAGTAAGTGGTCTTGCTAACACTTCTTTATTTCTTTTTCTGTGCCTTAAGCAGAAACTGAATTTTCTGCAGCTTTCACTGAGAATGGAGCACACGATTGACCCTTTATTTGAATATTTGAGTGTTAATTTAACACCTCAAGCTGGGTTTGGCTGTTCTTTGGAGCATGTGGTGATTAAATAGCAATATTGGAGAATACCAGGCAGAACAGGGATAACCATCACTTTCCTGTCTTTTTGGGACCAGAACAAAGTGTGGAGTGTGTATATGAAGAAGAAATTCCCATTATTCCACAGGGAAATGAGTGATATTTATTTTGTTTGTGCCTGTAGAGGTACCTGGACGTTCAGCCTTTCACAGAGGGTTTTGGAGGTGGGAGGTCTGGTTAATCACCAGGTTGTGAAAAAGGCAGGATTTGATATGGGTTATTTAAGTGTTTGTCCTTTGGATTTTCCTGGCTACTTCTCCATCATTTTCTCTCCATCCTTTTCTCCTTCAAATCCTGGCTTTGCTGGTGCATTCCTGTTCCTGAAGCAAAACTAAATGAGCCAAGAGGCAATGAGTAAATAAATCCTCCACCTCTAAATATGGTGTTTTGTCAACAGCAAGTAGCTTAACCTCATTGTGAAGATGTGTGAGGTGGAAAATACATTGCAAAGAAGTTGATCCTGGGGGAGCAGGGCTGGATCAGGCCAGGACAATGTTCAGGAGCTTGAATTGCAGGTGTTTGCAAACATGGGATTACAGCTAAGGATGTTGTGAGGATGTGCTGTCAGGGTCAGCAGCAGCTCCAGGGGCAAGGAGGTGCTTCCCCAGCAGACAAATCCAAGCTCCATTTCCATGCTGCATTTCCCTGGAGTGTTCTTGTTGGTTATGTGCTGTTTAAAGACTCCCAAGGAAGTGTGGGAGCCACAATATCATCAATAGCAAATAATCACTATCGACATCAACACCAAGCACTCTAGCAACACTTCCAAATCCAAAGGCATTGCTGGGGGTGTTTGTGGGAAGTTTTGTGCCACTGAGGTCAGAGTTTTGAGACATCAATCTGAGTTACTGGAGGGCAGCAAAATCTGCTGAGAGCTGAGCACTCTGGAAAAAATTATTTGGATGCCAGTGGAGAATTATTTGGCTTCATCTGTCTTGAAAATCTAACCCATTGTTTCTGGGAACTCTAAATTCATGAAACTACTTGCTTTCTCATTTAAGATTTTCTATGGGTAACTGTGATCTTTATCTGGGACACTGGCTATTATATTTGTCACAATTACCAAGTTATTTGTGCTGTGCTTATTTTAAATTGAAACTGTACAGACAAATTAAAATATTTGGGTTCATGAAGAGGGAAATGAGAGTAGTTGGTGGAAAAATCACTATTTTCTAGCAAGCATTTCCTTCTGGTTTTTAAATCATTCTTTTAAATCATTCTGAGAATTTTATAGCAGTAGGAAAAGATTTTTCCTGAAATGAAATGAACAGGGGGGAGTCCCTGGGTCTGATGCTGAAATAGTGGCAGAGGTGGAAACCCTCTGACAACAAACGGCTTTGATTTGGGTCTGTCATAGAACACTTGGAAAGGAAAGCTCAAAAAATTTATACATCCAAGCTGGCAAATCCTTTAGCAGAAGAAAATCGCAGTCAGTGTAGCCAAGGTTTTGTTTTGTTGTGTTTTTTGGGATAGCAGGGGCAGGGAATGCTTCCTCACATGTTCCACATCTCAACACCTTTGCCAGTGTGACCCCTGCTGCAGAGTCCATGGAATCCGGTTTGCACGGATGGATTCCAAATGTGGGTTGCATAAGTTTCTCCTGAGGGACACCAGCAGACTCCACGGGCTGCCAGCTCCCAGAAATATGCCCTTGGATTGTGTGCACATATTTGGACATTTTGTGCAAATGAATGATAAAATGTTCAACTGTGCTGGCCTTCTCTGAGCCTTAAATCCCTGTTCGCTCAGTGCTCCTGGAACAAGGACACAACACGAAAAGTGGGGTCTGTCCTGGAGGTCTTGATGCACAGTCTGGGGTAAGAGACCCCTGAGGGTGGGCAGAGATGAACCTTTCAAACACCTCCTGCCCACCTGCTTGGAAGGGCTGATGGATCAGTCACTGGGGATTGGTGGTGTTTGCAGCCTTCCAGGGCAGCAGGGTCAGTCTCCATCTTAAAATCATGGAATGGCTTGGGTTGGAAGGGACCTTAAAGGTCACCTTTTTCTGACTTCTGTGGGCAGAGACACCTTCCACTGTCCCAGGCTGCTCCAAGCCTCATCCAGCCTGGCCTTGGACACTTTCAGGGATCCAGGGGCAGCCACAGCTGCTCTGGGCACCTGTGCCAGGGCCTCTCCACCCTCACAGGGAAGAATCTCTTCTGTATATCTAAACTAAATTTTCCCTTTTTCCATATAGAGGCGGTTCCCCCTTGTCCTGTAACTGATGAGCAGTCCCTCTCCAGCTTCCTTATAGCCCATCCAGATCCTGGAAGGTGCTCCACTCTTCGTGGCCTCATCTGGACTTGATCCAGCATTACATGTCTTTGTTCTGCTGGGGACACCAGAGCTGTGCCCAGGATTCCAATTGGGGTCTCACGCGATCTCGTGTTCCTGTGTCAGTGAGATGGGAGCTGTGGGACGCAGAAGGAAAGAGCAGGATGAGCACAGCCTCCAATCCCATCCCATCCAATCTGCTCTTCCCTGGCTGCCTCACTCCAGGATTGCGCAGCTTCCAGGGAAATCACAGCGCTGTTTGCCTTGGCCTGGGCTGGATCAGGGGTCAGCATTACTCACTCTGACAGAGGACAAACACATCCTTCATTCTCCCCAGCAAAATATTGAAAGTGGCTCTGATCACAGCTGTGGGGGAGCCGAGGGTGAGGAGAGCCCTGGTGCTCCAGCAGGGATGTTGCAGGAGTCCATCTGCCACCACGTTTTGGGATCAAACCAGGTGTCCTGAGAGTGGATGCTGTGGGTTAAGTGCTGGGAGATTTGTGTTGGGAAAGGGGCCACGTTTCCCTCCTCAGCTCCCTTCCCACTAATTGTGTGCCAGAAGAATTTATCCAGCCCGCTGTCCTCTTTCCCCAAGGCTCTCCCAGCCGTGGCAGGGAGTAGGCAGGATTATTAAATGATTAATTGCCTTGGGTGGAGTTATTTTTAACCCAAATCACTTCAGAGTTGATGGCACAGACCCACAAGTCCCTCCGCTGGCCAACCCCTGAGGGCTGAAGAGTGGAACTGCTCTGGGAATCGGTGGTCGAGGGATAATAGGAAACTTCTTCAGCTTTGGTTTCAAAACTAAATCCCAACACTCAATCCAAGGTTTAAAAACATCAGTAAATGGTTTGGCCTTGACTTTATAGGGATGGATGGGGGAAGCTTCCAGTGCTGGGTTTGCCCATGTCCACATAGCTGGATCAGCCAGGCTTGGGGTGGAATGTCCCTTCCATCCTGGCTTAGCCTAAAGGGATAGAGAGGGGGATGGGGATAGGGACAGGGACAGGGATAGGGATAGGGATAAGGGAATGGGATAGGGATAGGGACAGGGATAGGGATAGGGATAGGGATAGGGATGGGGATAGGGATGGGGATAGGGATGGGGATAGGGATGGGGATGGAGATAGGGATAGGAATAGGGATAAGGGAATGGGATAGGGATAGGGATGGGGATAGGGATAGGGGCAGGGATAGGGACAGGGATGGGGATAGGGATAGGGGCAGGGATAGGGATAGGGATGGGGATGGGGATAGGGACGGGGATGGGGATAGGGACAGGGATAGGGATAGCGATAGGGATAAGGGAATGGGATAGGGACAGGGATAGGGAATGGGATAGGGATAGGGATAGGGATATGGATAGGGATATGGATAGGGATAGGGGTAGGGATAGGCCAGACTAGGGAGGGCTGAGCAGCCAGCACAGCACCCAGAAGTGTGCAGCTCGTTTGAGAGAGGACGAATATCTTTGGCCTCTCTCCACATGGAAATAAATCACTGCAGTCCTCCACAGCTCACAGGACAAAAGGAACTTTTTGCATGATTGTAATTAGCAACACATTGTACTACCACAGGGTTCTTTTGTTTGCTCTTTTGCAACAGAGCAGAACAAGCTTTTTCCTCTCCCCTGCCACCCACTGCCCCCTTTGCCCTTTTAGTTCTCACCCCCAAAACCCAAGAAAACCCAATGGATTTGTTTGTTGGATTGAAACCCCAAACTGAGTTTCTGCCTTTCCCTGGCATAAAAGTGAGGGAAAATAAGGAAGGATTTAGAAGGTTTGAGCCAGCTGAAATATCCTCCTAGAGGCCAGGGAAAAAAGCCCTTAAGGTAAATCCTGTGTGTTTGTTGTGACAGGAGGGTGTCAGCTGACAGTGTCATAGCTCATCTAATGTTTTTTACAAATGTTTTCTAATACAAAAATATGCAAGTCCCAAATCCGTTGCCGTTGTTGCTTTGGTGCTGTGAAGGTTTGTTGCTGTTGTGTCTGCACAGGCCGAGTTTTAAGGAAATGACAGAATCACCTCATGGGGGTGTTTGACCAGAACTTTAAAGAAAACAGTTCATAGCCCTTACAAAAATCACAGAATCATTTAGGTTGGGAAAAAACCTCCAAAATCATCAAGTCCAATCTGTGATGAGTCCCACATCCAGTCATTCCTTGGACACCTCCAGGGATGGGGACTCCACCACCTTCCTGGGCAGTAATTCCAATATCTAATTACCCTTTCTGTGCAGAAATTCCTCCTCAAACATAAATGCTCTTCTCACTGCGTCTTCCTGAGGTTGCCAGGAGCCTGAAACAGTAGCTCCAAGAGCTCCAGTCCAATGCCAAAATCTGCTCAGTGAGAGGAGATGCCTTGTTGAAGTCTCTAAGAGAGTGTGCTGTTCCCTGGATTTTCTAAACCCTGCCCTTGGATTGTCCTTAAAAGCCTGGCAGTTCCAGAGTTTATCCTCTCAGTGCCCATCCCTGACTGCCCTAATCTCCAAAGCTCTGAGGGTTTGCCCTTGGTAGCATTTCCCTTTCTAACCAAACCCCCAGCCCATGCCTTGGCAACTGAGTTTAATTTGGGGATGAAAGGAACTGTAAGAACACTTGGGAAGAGGTTGAGGTTGTGCTTTGGGCCCAGGAGTGATTGGTTGCATGAGAACAGAAAAATGTTTTTCCTGTTTGGTTTAATTAGCATGGAGCTTACATTTCACATCGAAATTTGACAGAGGACAACAAATGTTCTTAATTGTTGGCCAGTACAAACAACGTGAGATGGCTTCAGCCCTTGGTTTGATGTTGTATCACTCAGGGAAGGGGAGTTTGCTGTCAAACACAGCGATTGGAATTCTTGGCTGAGAAAAACAAATCAGCCCAAGGATCCACAGAGTAATAACTGTGCGAAATCTGAAAATGGTCTGTACCTTTCTGAGCGAGGAGGCTCCTCGAGTCTCAGAGCATGTCCTTGCTCTTTGATGTTGTGTTAGCAGAGCTAGGACAGGCTTTATGGAAATTACATTTTTATTTAGTTCCAGCCTGAAATAAAACCTGCTTGTTTGCTCTTCAGGAGATGAGCCCTGGAAGCATGAAGAGAATTCTGTTGACTGACTTCCCTGTTACCTAATCCTGCCATTGCCCCCACGCTGGCTTGGCTTTTCCTCGAGTCACTTCAGAGCTGGACTCCTGTCCCCAGAGAGCTGTACATTTTAGAGTTGATGTTGTGCAGATCCAGACTGGCTGTGGCTGTAACTGTAGGACCAGGAATTCAGAGGCTCTGGGATGAGTGAGGTCTGAGCTGGGGGATCTGCAGCCATGGGCTGGGTGAGATCTGCTGCTGCTGAGAGGTGCTGCCCTGCTGGAGTGGCTTGCTCCCATTCTGGGCTACTAGCCTGGGTCTCTGCTAGCTCAGCCATCACTTCCCCAAGCTCTGTTTTCCTCCCTAAATTTCAGCATTGGATCTGGTGTTGATGGATGTTCAACTTGTCCAGCAGCCAAGTAAGGAATTCCTCCTCCTTCCAAGTGCAGTGTGCAAGCCAAGAGCTCGACCACATTAGCTGGGGAAGCACTGCATTTCCTGCCAGGCTCTGAGTGCAGCCTGGGGCATCTCATGCCTCCCATGGATGGGGTTCAGCTGTTGAGAGGAAGAGCCCTTCCAGAAAAGTTCCTTGGGAACTGGGCATGGATGGATGGATGGAAGGAATAGAGGGCTCACAGTGTGAAGTGCAGTGTCCGAGCGCTTCCGTTCCGTGCCCCAGCCCAGCACATCCGTGTGGGATCTGAGCAGCTGTGGGTGGTGTGTGAGGTCGGATGGCACAGAGGGGATGTGCCCCAAGCAGGGAATTTGCCTCCACCCTGCTCCAAGGCACGCTCCTGCTGCAGCTTCCACCATTGTGTGACCCAGCCCACAGGATTTCCTGTGCTGGGGGAAAGGAGCACCAGGAGCTCTGCAGAATGGCAGTGGCTGATGGATTGGGTAGCATTCTGCCAGGGCAAGGGATCCTGTAGGATTCTGCCAGAGCAGGAGCACAGGCCCTCAGTGAAAGCAAACACAGAGGGAGAACAAGGAGAATGCAGATCTGAAAGCACTCGGATAAATAAACGTCAAACTGGAATAGTCCTGACTTCGGTTGGGATTTGCCCACTGGATCCACATGGTGCTGTTTGCTTCAAGAGTCACTAATGTTTATTTTTGTCCTGCAGTGTGTATTTAGGGAGACACTTCCCAATCAGGCCAGCAATTAGGAACACTTGGAGTGCTGTGGCAGCAGGATAATAGGGTTCCTCTCTTTTTATGGCACAAATGAGCCCTGCTGCTCATCATCTTTTTCTGGAAGGCAAGAAATCCTTTTATAATAATTACATCCATCTTCCTCATTTTTAGGTCAGCTCTGAGATGCTGGGAAAAATCCCCATCCTAAAGACTCTTCGATCCAGGGAGAAGCAGGCTGGCAAGGATGTCACCCTCCAAGATGAGCATCCAGCCTGGGCAAACACCAACAGAGCAGCAGTTTCAAACAAGAAAGTGATGGCTGAAAACACCCAACCACAGGCTGCTTCAGGCTCAGCTCCAATGGGACAGCCCCGCGTGGAAAGTGATTCTGTAAATCCCACATTCGAGGGGTCTGACACAATTACCACTGTGTATGTGGGGAACTTGCCTGCCAGCCTGAGAGTGAGCGAGCTGAAAAGTGCCCTGAGAGAACTGCAGGTGATTCCTGTTCGATTGAACTGGCAGGGAGCACAGCACAGGGCTTTCCTGGATTACAGGGATAAAGGAACTGCAGACAGAGCTGTGTCCTCCTTGCAAGGCCTGAGCCTTGGGGGCAATGCTCTGAGAGTGGAGCTGGCCAAGAGCCAGAGGAACAAAGGGCAAGGAGAAATTAATAGTCACAAGTGAGTATGGAGGAGAAAAACAACAAAAAAAGGGTGTTTTCATTGTTTTGTGAGAAGCCAGCCTCTGTGATAATGTGCTGTGATTCCTTTGCCTCTGTGAAATAATATTAATTATTGGAGTGGAAATGAAAAGTGGACACGCCGTGGCCAAAGCTTGTTGGTGCCTTGTCTGGCCTGGAATTCTTCGGGAAGTTGCTGGAGATTGCAGCAGGTCCTGTTCCTCTGTGCCTTTGTCACCATCACTGTTCTTCCACATCATCGGTGGCGAGGGTGAGACAGCACCACACAACTCCTGCAGGTGAAAGTGCTCCCAGGCACTGTCCTGGACATGACCATTCCCTTCCAGTGTAACGGCAAATAGTGATTTATATAGTATGGCTCTTATTACCTTTCTTTTTTTTTCCTTTTGGTTTCCTATTCCTGAAAAACAAGTTGAATTTTGGCCGAGCCATCCTTTCTAAACAGAAGCACTTTTGCCAGTGATGCTGGGCACGTAGTCAAAGTAAGCATCTAAATGGATTTTTATTTTAAAGTAAAGAGTTGGAAACTTTTTTTTTTTTTTTTAGCCAGGGAGTACTGTTAAGTATATTTTAAGCAAGTTATTATGCCTCAAGGGTCAGACGTTTATACAACATTAAATAAAAAGTTCTCATCATTATCATGTGGCTCTGTAGGGAAGGGCTCCAGGAAAGCATTGGAGCTGCAGAGCTGCCCCTGCCCTGGGATCCCAGCACAGGAAGGACATGGAGAGAGTCCAGAGGAGGCACCAGGATGGTCAGAGGGATGGAGCAGCTCTGCTGGGAGGAAAGGCTGGGAGAGCTGGGATTGTTCAGCCTGGAGGAAGGAAAACTTAGGGGTGACATAATTGTGGTTTCCCAAATGGAAGATGACTCCTCCTCCAGGTGGAGAGGGACATCAGACAAGGGCCTGGAGTGACAGGACAAGGGGGAATGGTGTCAGACTGACAGAGAGTAGGTTTGGATGGGATATTGGGAGAAATTCTTCCCTGTGAGGGTGGGCAGGCCCTGGCACAGGTGCCCAGAGAAACTGTGGCTGCCCCTGGATCCCTGGAAGTGTCCAAGGCCAGGCTGGACAGGGCTTGGAGCAACCTGGGATAGTGGAAGTTGTCCCTGTTCACAGCACAGGGGTTGGAATGAGATGATCTTTAAAATCCCTTCCAACCCAAACCATTCTGTCATTCTGTGAACTTCTTGTAAGGTCAACAAAGGAAAGGTTTCTGGAAAAAAATCAATCGTTCTGTTCTCTGAACTGCTCCTTCTACAGCTCCAAATGATTTCCAGTATCACTCAGTCTGAATTCAAACAAGCACTGCACAATCCTCTGGGTCTCATTTCAGGGCTTGTGCATTCAAGGCTGAGAGTCAGGGGTTATGTTACTACCCAAACACACTCACTACATCATCAGCTTCCAAAGCAGAGGAAAGAAAAGCAAAAAAATAATTATCCATCCGTGCCTGCCCCTTCCAAATGATGGCAAATGGAGTAATGTGATCATTTGCTGTTCCTTTTGACTCTGGGATATTTCTTGCTCTTGTGAAGATGTCCAGGTGACCTTAGCAGTTAAAAGCCACTGACTCTGCCAACGAAAACTTCAGCATCTCAAGCTTCCCCTGTTGCATTACAGCTGAACCACCCTTTTCTGGTCAAATTTGAGGGAATCACATCCTCTACCTTATTTCCTTTCTTCCCATCTGAAGTTTCGGTGCAGCTGTTTATGTGTTTTGTAAATGTGGTAACTTCACTCGCTTTCCTGTCAGCCCAGCCTGCAGCCAGGGCCCAGTTTTGTTTGGACAAACATCTGGATGTTTTTGTTTGGACAAACATCTAGATGGTTTTGTTTGGACAAACATCTGGATGTTTTTCTGTTTGCAGTTGTGGTTCTGGGTGAAGCCCACAGGTGAGCAGTGGCCAAATCTTTGCTCTTTCCAGGCTGTCACTTTTTTCTGTCCTGTATTTCAAGGCCACATTTCACTGTATTTAACCAAAATCCTTTTGCTTTCCCCCAACCACACGAGGGAGGAGATGCTGACTAGGGGTGTGCAACAGGTTGGGCATCAGGAGGAATTTCTTCATGGATGGGGTGGTCAGGAATTGGAAGGGGCTGCTCAGGGAGGTGGTGGAGGTGTCCAAGGAAGGACTGGACATGGCACTTGGTGCTCTGGGCTGGTGACAAGGTGGGCATCAGGCACAGATTAGATTTGAGCTCTTTCCCAACCTTTATGATTCTATGAGCTGTAGTTAGACTCAGGAAGAGAAATAATTACTATAAGCTTAAGCTTATTAGCATTTTGAATGGACTGGAATAATGATGCAGTGGTCCTTGTATTTTTGATCCAGGTTATTAATAAAGGTCCAGGTCTTTCGGGTGTTACCATCTCAAGGTCAGTGAATAACTCTATGAAATCAGTGCAATTTCTGCCTCGGACAGCCGGGGAAGCAGGGAGGGGCTCTTGGTGCTGCTCCTCTCCAGCTAAAAGACATTTTAATGCCAAATTGCTGTTTAATTAAATACCACAAGAGTGCCCAAGGCACGGCCCTGCACAGCCTTCTGGTGTCTCCAGCTGTATGATGTGGATTTTCTCTTGTGGGCTGACCCAAGTACCTCCTGGAGGAAACAGCAGATTGTGTAGAAAAAGTGAATGGGGCAGTCTGCCTCTCTCAGATCTATTGTTCCAGGCTCTCTGCATGCTCAGGAAGGCATCACTTAGAGCAAAGTCAGGAGGGATTCCTCTAAGTCCCCAAAACTCTGAAATGCAGGAGATTTTATTGAATCCTTGGGCTCTGATCTCATAAGAAATCTTGAGGAGGTTTTACTTTGGCCCAGCCTAAGGCTATGCAAGATACCAACAATCAAACCATAAATTCCATACCCTGGGGAATTTTCTGACTGAATTAAGAGCATTTAAAGAGGAGAATACTTACTCAGGTGATAATTCCTCATTCTGTACCTGCTGTAGCTGTGGCCTGTGCACAAAGATATAAAATGTGCTTCATCTCAGGTGGATCCTGGCCTGGTTTTACTGCTTCAGACTCATGATAAAGGCATCAGCAGTGGCAAAGCAGTGCCTGGATGCTGCAGAAAAGTCTGAAATGCTGCTGATAGATCTCTACTCTGCTTCTAATAGGGAGTGAAGTGATCCCTACCACAGCTTTGGGTTCAGCAGCAGCAGCAGAGCTGTGTGATGAGAAGAAACATTCAGCAGTACAATGGGAAATGCTTTCCTGAGCCAACTTTGTTCAGAATAATTAAAGCTGAGGGCTCTCTCTCTATTCTCTGCACAGCCCGATGTCCTCGCCTGTCATGTGGTCGGGCACATTCTTTCCAGCTCTTTTCACGGCACAAACATTTGGGATGCTGTTGTGGAGCTGCTGTTGCTGCACTCCCCTCTTTTTGAGGGTTTGGTGGGGGAAGAGGCTAGTCTGGAGTGAACTCCTGGAGCTGTGAGGATTTGGGATCAGCAATGACCGGCCTGGAGTGAAATCCTGGAGCTGTGAGGATTTGGGATCAGCAATGACCACTGAGGTGTTCCATGAGGGATGTGACCTTCTGCCCTTCTTCCTGCCCTCATTTGTGGGAGAAGGGCAGAGAGAGACCAGGATGGGATGAGTGGAGCCTCCACCAGCTCTGTGCTGGAGAACAGGGTGACTTTGGAGAGGGTTTTTGTGGGAGGACATCAGTCCCAGCGTGGTGTGTGGCACGGAGCAATCTGCTAACAATGAGGGCGAGGTGGCTCCCTGCCACCCCAAAACTGCACAGGCGTGAGGGTTTTCCTTCAGCCAGCCGTGTCCGTGCATTTCCTGGAACAGGGACAGGGCCACACAGCTTCAAGCCACCAAAGACAACAGTAAACAAGCTGGGTTGCTGGGGAGGCTCTGAGTTACAAGAGTCAGAGACTGTTTGTTTCCATGGAGGGAAAGAAGGGAGAAAAAAATCTCTCACCAGCAGGGTGGGAAGGGATTAGAGCTCTTTCCTGGGTCTCACATCCAGGTCCATATCCAGCCCTCCAGCATCTCCCTGATCTCCTCCCAGCAAGCAGCCTGAAAGGACAGAGGTTTTACCCCATTATCTGTGGAGACCAATAAAAAATGTCAGGAAAGGGATGGTTAAACACTGTCTTCGAGTCATGCCTTTTTTTTTTTTTTTGTATGCTTTGTTTATTTCATCATCTTCTACTGCTCCAAAGGGAGAAACAAACGGCTTTTAGGGGAATGTTTCCATTGAAAAATCCAGCAGTAGGGCTGTGTTTTTCTCCACAGGGGCAAGGAGGGGGAGGAAAAGCGTGTGCAGGGATTTCTCTCATTCCGGTTCCTCTGAAGGAACAGCCCCTTGCAGCAGTTCTGCCTCTGGAGGAAACATCTGTGGCCGTGGCCACTTTCCTCGGGCAAACCCCCCTGGCTGGGAGGCTGTTGTGTACCAAATGCTTTAATTTCCTCGTTGCCATCTCTTAAAGATTATCTCCCTGCAAGAAAAGGGCAGCATTTCCCATGTTTCCATGTGTCCCGTCCCCGATGTCTGCTATAAACATCATGGAACGTTTCCCTGCCCCTCCTCTGACATAGGTAGTGAAGTCCCTGCTTTTCATCTTTCAAAGCCCTGCAGAAATGTTTAGGGTCGTGTATCCTGCCATTGTTCTGGGCTGGGCATCCCACTGAAGCGCCTGGGAGAAATGAGTTCAGGATGTGGATCTATCTGGTCCATCTCTGCACATCCACATTTTACAGATGGGAGAGCGGAGATGGCTCCTGATAGACTGGAGGCCACTGGCGATGGTCACTGCTTGGGAAAACAACACGAGGACAGGCCAAAAACTCATCAAAAGCTCTCAAAAAACCCCAACCAAACCCTTGTTGGGCTTTTCTGTGTTCCCAATGGGTGTTCTGTCTCCCAGTGGGTACCTGGAGCATTGGAGCCTTTAATCCCACTGGGCCTCCTGCTCTGGAACTTTCCATCAAGGCACCCAACACATGCCAGGGACAAACCTCAGCTCTTGCTCTGCGAGACAAGACATGAAAGAGAAATTTTTCCCAAAATGTGTCACTTCCAGAGGTCTCCAAGCCACATAATGTGTTGCAATCCACCCATCCCACACGTGGAGCTAAGCAGGTTTACCTTTCTTTAAGGAATAAAGCAAACACACAGGGCAATTAGATGGGATCAAAAAAACGGCAGAGAAAAAAGGGAAACATTCATGTGGTGAAAGCTGCCACATTTCTAAGCGTTAACATATCCATGGCTACCAGTCCTTCAGATTTTGGAGTGAATAATTGTTCAGACAAGAGTAATACTTCTGTTTTTCCAGGGGGATGTGGTGCTTTCAGAGTGTTTCCAGGCACCTGCGCTGCTCAGGCTCCAGAGCGTGGCGTTTCCATCCCTCTGGAGGAGGCGATGCCTGGAGCTGCTGATCCGCAGTGACTTTTCTTCACCCCCCCAGAGGAACACAATCCCTGCAGCGAGTTCTGCTCCAAGTGAACTCCTGGTACCCCGAAGTCTCTGCAAAACTTTCCAGGCCATGTCATCCTGCTTTCCCAGGTGTGTTTGCTTATTTTTGCAGTAATTAGCCTGAAGCTGAGCTGAGCCACGGAGCTGCACTTTCGGTGCCATTCCTGGGATTTCAAGTCATGCTGCTTTAAATAAAGGAACGTCTGTGCTTCAGGCTCGTGTTCACACTGCTGAAGCCAAGTGGCACTGCCAGTGTCCCCACATCCCTTTCCATGATGAAACCGAGGTGGTTTGACCTCTGGAATTGCCGTTTGCTCTCTGGTGCTCGTTCCAGAGATCCTGGGGATCTCTCAGAGGACCTGCAGAAGTGTCTGAGAAATGGAAATCTGTATTTGTGACCTCAGTGAAATTTTCCAAAGGATCTGCATCTCCCTTGAAAAAAATTAGCTCCTTTTAAGACTGGAGTTGGAATATTTATCAGAAGTTTGATGGATCAGAGTCATGATGTGACCACAGAGTCATGGAATGTTTTGGGTTGGAAGGGATCATGAAGTTCATCTTGTCCCACCCCTTGCCATGGGCAGGAACACCTTCCACTGTCCCAGGCTGCTCCAAGCCCTGTCCAGCCTGGCCTTGGACACTGCCAGGGATCCAGGGGCAGCCACGGCTTCTCTGGATAACTTGTGATAGTGGGAATTTGGATACTGAGCCAGAAGCTCAATAAGATTCATTCCTTCTGTTGTCTTTCATTAATAAGAAAGCCATAGGATCATTTAGATTGAAAAAGACCATCAAGTCCAACCACTAAGATTAATATTCTGATTTTAATTTCTCACTGGGCAAGATGAATTCTGACAGGAAAAGTTACTTAAGAAAACAAGGGAGCCACGTGCCTTTCCTCACTTGTGGAGCCAATCTGATAATTATCTCTCGGAATAACATCAGCTCCCAACTGCAGAGCTGCTGCTGGCACTGGGGGCACCTCCTGCTCCTCAGGGGCTCCTTTAGCAGCTGCACATCCACCTGTTCTATCCCCGAGGACAGCTCCTTATGGCAGAGATTTCTTGGCAGGGATGTGCAGTGCAAAGCCCAGAGGAGCATCCCAGCGCTGCCTTTTCCTGCAGAGTGTCAGGCAGGAGTTATGCTCAGAAAGGGAACAGATGTTCAGGTGTGACCTCCCAAAAGCATTGCAGGAATCAAAGTTCCCTTTCCTAAAGTGACGAGAGCTGTTGCTTGGGTCCCCTGAGGGCCACCGATCCCAAACCGCTTGGTTTTGAGGGAGAAATCCTCAAAATAAAATCAAATCCATAATTTGATTCTTACGGGTCTCAGCCTTTACCTGCTAAGAACTTGGTGCCGAACTCATCCCCTGATATTCCAAATACCCATTTGAGATTTCAGATGTTTTTCCCACCAATTCACTCTCCAAGGTGTGCAGTTCTCTGCACATCTGAGTAATCAACCCCAGCCAAGAGAGCATCCTGTGCCAGGTGTCTGTATCCATGGCATACTCTGTACTGTTCATGCCAAGCGTCTGTGTCCCAAACCGCTTGGCTTTGAGGGAGAAATCCTCAAAATAAAATCAAATCCATAATTTAATTCTTATAGGTGTCAGCCTTTACCTGCTAAGAACTTGGTGCCAAGCTCATCCCCTGATATTCCAAATACCCATTTGAGATTCCAGGTGTTTTTCCCAGCGGTTAACTCTCAAGGTGTGCAATTCTCTGCATATCTGTGTAATCAGCTCCATCCAAGAGAGCCTCCTGCGCCAGGTGTCTGTATCCATGGGATATGTGTTGTTCCATGTGTTGTTCTCTGTGCTGTTCCATAAAGGAGTTTCACCTGATGGGAAGATGGAATAAAGGGATGTTCCCCTTCACAGGTGTGGATGCCAGAGGAGAAAAGTGAAAACGAAATAAGAGATGTTTTTAAAAATTAATTAATTAAAGAAAGAACACGGGATTTTATCGTCCACCTGGTGGAGAAAAGGTCCCAGCTGGACGCGTTTTAAGCCAAATTTTGGAGAAAGCCGCGGGAGCGGGGCCGGCGGTGCCTGATCGCCGCCGCCAGGTGGCGCTGCCGCCAAGGGAACGGCACCGCCCCCGGGCCCGACCCCCGGGAGCATCCAAAATCCCAGCGGGATCATCCAAAATCCCACCGGGAACATCCAAAATCCCACCGGGAACATCCAAAATCCCACCGGGAACATGCGAACCCCACCGGGAGCATCCAATCCCACCGGGAGCATCCAAAATCCCACCGGGATCATCCAACATCCCACCGGGAGCATCCGAACCCACCGGGAGCATCCGAACCCACCGGGAGCATCCAACATCCCACCGGGAGCATCCAATCCCACCGGGAACATCCAAAATCCCAGCGGGAGCATCCAACATCCCACCGGGAGCATCCAACATCCCACCGGGAGCATCCAATCCCACCGGGAGCATCCAACATCCCACCGGGAACATCCAACATCCCACCAGGAGCATCCAAAATCCCAGCGGGAGCATCCAAAATCCCACCGGGAGCATCCGAACCCACCGGGAGCATCCAAAATCCCACCGGGAGCATCCAAAATCCCACCGGGAGCATCCGAACCCACCGGGAGCATCCAAAATCCCACCGGGAACATCCGAACCCACCGGGAGCATCCAATCCCACCGGGAGCATCCAATCCCACCGGGAGCATCCAACATCCCACCGGGAGCATCCAACATCCCATCGGGAACATCCAAAATCCCAGCGGGAGCTTCCAAAATCCCACCGGGAGCATCCAAAATCCCAGCGGGAGCATCCAAAATCCCACCGGGAACATCCAAAATCCCAGCGGGAGCATCCAACATCCCACCGGGAGCATCCAAAATCCCAGCGGGAGCATCCAAAATCCCAGCGGGAGCATCCAAAATCCCACCGGGAACATCCAAAATCCCAGCGGGAGCATCCAACATCCCACCGGGAGCATCCAAAATCCCAGCGGGAGCATCCAAAATCCCAGCGGGAACATCCAATCCCACCGGGAGCATCCAAACCCACCGGGAACATCCGAACCCACCGGGAGCATCCAATCCCACCGGGAGCATCCAAAATCCCACCGGGAGCATCCAGCATCCCACCGGGAGAATCCAATCCCACCGGGAGCATCCAAAATCCCACCGGGAGCATCCAAAATCCCAGCGGGAGCATCCGAACCCACCGGGAGCATCCGAACCCACCGGGAACATCCAAAATCCCACCGGGAGCATCCAAAATCCCACCGGGAGCATCCAACATCCCACCGGGAGCATCCGAACCCACCGGGAGCATCCAATATCCCACCGGGAGCATCCAACATCCCACCAGGAACATCCGAACCCACCGGGAGCATCCGAACCCACCGGGAGCATCCAATCCCACCGGGAGCATCCAAAATCCCACCGGGAGCATCCAATCCCACCGGGAGCATCCAAACTCCCTGGGATGATCAAATCCCACCGGGATCATCCAACATCCCCGGGAGCATCCAATCCCACTGGGAGCATCCGAATCCCACCAGGAGCATCTAACATCCCACCGGGAGCATCCAAACTCCCTGGGATCATCCAAACTCCCTGGGATCATCCAAACTCCCTGGGATCATCTAATATCTCCCAGTATCATCCAACATCCCTGGGATTATCCAATCCCACCAGGAGCATCTAACATCCCCGGGATCATCCAAACTCCCTGGATCATCCAAACTCCCTGGGATCATCCAACATCCCCAGGATCATCTAAATCCCACCAGGATCATCCAAATCCCACTGGGATCATCCAACATCCCCCAGTATCATCCAACATCCCTGGGATTATCCAATCCCACCAGGAGCATCCAACATCCCTGGGATCATCCAACATCCCCAGGATCCTCCAGTCCCCCAGGATCTTCCAAATCCCACCAGGATCACCCAACTCCCACCGTGATCTGTCCAAACCCCCCAGGATCCTCCAAACCCCCCAGCATCCTTCAAATCCCACTGGGATCATCCAATCCCCCCAGGATCCCTCCAAACCCCTTCTCCCCAAGAGACCCCTTGCCGTCATTCCCATCTCGATGTTGCCTCCCAAAAAGGGCCACAGATCATCCCGACGGACCCTCCCAAAAGTGTGTCCCCCCACAGGAGACCCAGCCCCACATCTCCTCTTCCAGGGGCTCTGCAGGGCATCTCCTTTCTTTGGGATCCCTGCGCTATCCCTTTCCTTGGGATCCCTGAATTATCCCTTTCTTTGGGAACCCTGCATTATCCCTTTCCTTGGGATCTTTTTGTTATCCCTTTCCTTAGGATCCCTGCATTATCTCTTTCCTTGGGATCCCTGCTTTGTCTCTTTCCTTGGGATCCCTGCGTTGTCCCTTTCCTTGGGATCTTTGTGTTATCCCTTTCTTTGGGATCCCTGCGCTATCCCTTTCTTTGGGATCTTTTTGTTATCCCTTTCCTTGGGATCTGTGCGCTATCCCTTTCTTTGGGATCTTTGTGTTATCCCTTTCCTCAGGATCCCTGCATTATCCCTTTCCTTGGGATCCCTGCACTATCCCTTTCCTTGGGATCCCTGAATTATCCCTTTCTTTGGGATCCCTACGTTATCCCTTTCATTGGGATCCCTGCATTATCCCTCAAACTTTGCCCCCACACAGGATTGTGTCCCTCATAAACACCCCTGGGGACACAAACCCATGAGGAGATGACAGTGGCAGACACAATTCCAGCTCGGTGGTGCCATTGGAAGGATGAGGGGAGCATCCTGGAAGGAGCAGAGGGAAGAGCTTTGCCACCGGAATCCTTGCACGGGGCCTGGGGACACCCACATGCCCTGATCCAGAGGGGACACCTGGCATCAAAACCGGCCCTGCTTCTTGTCATGCTCCAAAATTTCATCCCTGGAGAAAATTCCTGGGCCTGCACAGGGCATCCACCATGAGAAACTGCTTCCTGGAGTAGAAATGCCAAAACCCCAAAGGAAAATGAGCTGCGTCCCCTGCGGATTGGGAATACAGGGCATCCACCATGAGAAACTGTTTCCTGGAGTAAAAATGCCAAAACCCCAAAGGAAAATGAGCTGCGTCCCCTATGGATTGGGATGTGAGGGATGAGGAGCTGGGAGCAGCTCGCTGATGCTGAGATCTGGGCCCTTCCGTGAGCAAATTCCACATTTCTGAGCAAGAAATCTCATCTCCTCTCCCAGGGCTCCCACAGCTGTTCTGGGCAAGTTTTTCCCTCCTCACCTCCTCCCGGAGCCTGAGCACTCCTGGAAAAGCAGAACTCGCACAAAGGCACTGCCCAGGGTTTGCCATCCCCTGGGACAAAAAATGCTGGGAAAAATCCCGCTGGGATTTTGCAGATGGAGGGCTGGGGGCAGAGCCGGTGGGGTTTCGGCCTCCCCTCGCTGCTGGAGGGCTCTGAGGTGGGGAGCTGCCTGTTTAGACTGCGCTCACTGGCTTGAGGAATATGTGGCGTCCACGGAATGCGGCGGCTCTGTTTTTCCAGGTTTGGAAGCCGACGGGAGGGAGAAGGATGGATCCCGTCAGGCTTTGTTGGGGAGCAGATACCAAACCCCTGCGAGCTGGGCCCGAGCCTCGCGAGGTTCTCCCTGCCCTTCCCAGCCTGGCAGAGCACCGAATGCCAACGAGAATCCCAAATCAGTCCAAATTAAATGAAAATGAACCTGGGGAGTGACACTGGGATTTCAAGGACTGCTTGGCATAGGCTGAACTCCTAACCCTGGACCATTCTCTCGGCCACACCTAGCGTGGATATGTGCTTCAGGAGCAAAAAAACCTCCATTTTCAGCTTGGACACCAAAGGTTGGAGATAACGCGCTCGCCTCCAACACGGAAGGGCAGAGTTGTGGGAAAAATCAACCCAGAAAAGCATAAAAATGGGGAAAACCAATAATGCTGCGGGTAGATTGCTGCTGGCTTCAGGAGATCTAAAAAAATATTTTAAAAACCCCAAAACAACAACAAAATTTTTTTAAAAATACCCCAAAACTACACAACGCTCCTCATAAAACCCAAAAAACAATAATAAAAAAATCCCACTCTGGAAAGGCCCAATTCTAATAAAGCCTTTCCCGCCTGCCTGAATTACAATAATCTTTCAAATTTGTCCCTTGTCGTTACAGCGAACTTTGCTTTTAATTAAGCTGATTACACAGAGCTAGGCTAATTAGTGTGCAGTGATTAGATGTCCCTCTGTAAAGGCAGAAATACACAACCACGTAATCAGATTAATTCGCCTATATCTATTTTTTATGTGCGTTGGTATTGAATATTGATAGAGACAGACTGGCTCACGAATTAAAGCAAAAAATCCTGGATACCGGAGTATCCTTAATTAGCCCAAATCCCCCCAAATTTCACAGAAAAATGACAATATTTCAAATATTAATTTATCACCGCCCCATGCACGGTGGAGACCGTGCAGTTTATCTGTTTAATTTTTATTCCTGTTTATTAATTCCTAATAATTTTGCTTCATTTTGGTAAACTTTCCGCAACTTTATTAATTTCTATTTCTTTTTCACGTGGGGAAAAGCCTGCGGGAAATCCCTGCCCGCGGAGGTGCCTCAGGGATGCGCGGCTCGGAAAATTCCCGCGATGGAGGAGGAAGAAAAAAGGAATCGAGGGCTCCATCCCGACAGCCTCACGCCTGGAATCCGAGGGAGAGGCACAGAGCTGTCAAACAGCGCCTTTCGCCTTCTCCTCGGCGGGGAAAAAAATGTAAGAATCGGGATAATAAAAAGGTAAAAATAAAAAGCTCCACCGCTTTTCCACTTTCTGCGTTTCAATCTCCTCATTTTAAATATTTCCCAGGCAGCCAGGACTCGGCGAAGGTGGAAAAGCTCTAAAAAGTCGGGTTTGAGTCTGCGCCGGGACGGGGAATTATTGCCCGAGGGTTTGTAGGGCCGGGCCGGGGTTGCGCGGCCCCTCCGCGCTCCGCGGAGCCGCAGACTCCTCATTAATTAAGCTTAATTACACCGCATGCTCGTTTATTTGCTGCTCATACAATCGTGAAGCCCATGTACAAATAACATACAGGTTTTATTTCGGTTGTTGGTTTTGTTTTTTTTTTTTTTTCTTTAGGGACAAAACGTACACAAAAAAAAAGGCGAAAAAAAACCCAAAAAAACAAACCCACATAATTACAATTTTATACAGTGCAGAAAGAATTAAAATAGGTGTCACCGAACTGTACAACGTCAGGGCGAGAAAAAAAATAGAGAGGGGAGGGAGGGGAATAATCCTTCATTATATATATATTTCTATAAAAACATATGGAGGATTGTCTTTACACAGAGACCACGGTCGCTTTCAAATTTACAAAGGTTAACTAAAAAAAACCAAAATCTATATGGCAAATATTGCCAACAGAGATTCCCCGATTTAATACTGATCAACTGAGACTATTCGTGTCTCGATTATTACAACAACAACAAAAAAAAAATGTAGAATAAATAACAGGATGAGCATGGCTGTCTCTTTCCAAAGTGCCTTGTTCTCTCTGCATAGGGTCTGATCCTGCAGTCTTTATGCAGGCAAAAAAACCAAACTTCATAGTTACGAAAAATCCCTCTGAGAGATTTTTTTTTTGCCTGCTGGGTGTTTGCCGGCAAGAAGAAAAAAAAAAAAAAAAAAAAAAAAGGAAAGAAAAAAGTATTTTTCCGAGTTCGAAGTGAGACGGGACCGAGAGGGTTTTGGGTTCGGGGTCTTTTCCAGCCCCCTCAGTCCGAGCCGGCTCCGCTCCTCCCAACCGAGCCGGTGGCATCGCTCACCTCCAATTCCCAAACTGATTTTATGTCATTTCATTTTTTTCAAAAGAAGCATCCAAACCTCATTTGGCAAACCCTCAGCCCCAAACTCGCACTCGGGGCTTTCGGGAGGGTCGGTGGGGCGCTGCTTTCGCTTTCTCCTCGCCCCCCTCCCCGAGCAGAAGAAGGCACAGACGCCGTGGGCTCGCAGCCCCGGCCGATGCTCATTCCCGGGGCCGCACCGCCGCTGCCGCCGCTCCCGGGGGCTCCAGTCCGTTCCTCCTGCCCCGAGCCGGGCTGCGGACACCCCCCGCCACCGAGAGGGTCCTGGGGGATGCTCAGCGCCCGGGCAGGCCCGGCCGGTCCCAGGAGGAGCTTTTTCCGCCCCGGCTCACATAACGCACGGCTTGATGTCCTGGTATGTCACTTGTTGGTGGTAATAGGAGCCGCTGCCCGCCGAATGCATGGAGGAGGAGGCCATGGCGTTGAAAGAGAAGACGAATTCTTTTCTGTCGCACATGCTCGGAGACTGCGAGTGATACCGCGGGATGCCTGCGGGACGGGGGAGAGATGGTCAGCAGCGCGAAGAGGTTTGGGGAGGAGGGTGAGCGCGGGGAAGGGAGAAAAACTCTGGCTGAGCTTGGAAAAAAAAACCCCAACAACCCGACCCGTCCGCACGGCCCGGCCCGAGCCCGGAATTGGGGGGATTTGGGCACACACGGGCACTGCGGAGGCTCCGCGGGCGCGGGCAGGTGCGGCAGCGAAACCCCCGCGGCCCCGGGACGGCGCTTCCCTGCCCGGCCCAAGGGCACTGCGAGGAGAAGGGATTTGGGTTGGGTTTAAGGGGTTTTTTTTTCAATATTTAGATCTATTTTTTCCGCCCCGGTTTTTCCCATTGCCTGCGCCCGTGCGGAAAATCCGCCGGGTGCGGAGCGGGGAAGCTCCGTTCGTGCCGGGACCGCTGCCGGGACCGGGAGGGAGGCCGGGGCCAGAGGCCGCCGGCAGCAGGGCTGTTCCTGCCGTTCTTTCCGCCACCTCGGCACGGAAAACGCCCCGGGAATTCGGGGTGCGCTGGGCATAGGGTGCCCTGCCCGGGAGCGCTCCCCGGGCTCGTTTGGGTGACAATCAGAGCGTTTCGGGGAAGGCCGCGGACGGGCCCGGTGGCTCCTCGGGGCGGATTCCCAGCTCGGTTTTCCAGAGGCCCTGGATGCGCTGAGCTCCGGGGACAGCCCCGGGGCTGGAGGGTGCCCGTGGCGGGCGCTGCCCCGGCCCGGCCGGGCTTGGGGCTCTGCCCGGGCCCTGCAGCTCCGGCCCGGCCCGGCTGATGCTTTTGCCCCGCTTCGCTTTGTGGTTTTGACCCATTTGTTCTCCGCTTCACACCCGTTCCTCTCAGGCACATCCCGCTCCCCCGAAGGCCTGGGGTGATGTGCAGGGACCCCCAAACCTGCCCCATCACCCGCCCATGGCTCCGGGGCTCCCCAGTGCCACGGGAGTCCCGCAGCCACCGCACCCCGAGGGCAATTTGGGCAGCAAAGCGAAACCCAGCGCTGGTCTCGTCCCTCCCGAGGCCTCTTCCCGGCCATACCACCATCTCCCTTCCAAGATTCAGGGCAAACTCAGCCCCGACAGCTCCAGGGACGAGACCGAGCCGAGGTTATGGGCCACGGGGAGATTTGGGGGGTCCGAGCCGCCGGCTTCGGCGTGGGCGATGGATGGAGGGAGGCGATGGGCCTGGAAAACACGGCCCTGAGATGTGTGGAAAACACAGCTGATGGCGAGGAAGGGGACGAGATGGGACGTGGTGGGACGGCAGGGGTGGCGTACCACCCGATGGGGAATTTCCCCCTTTTTCTCCCTCCGGAATCCTCCAAGTCCCGACGGAGGTGGAAGATCCGAAGGATGCATTCCCGGCTTCTCCTTCCCGCAGCTCCTCGCTGCCTGAGCCCACCGGCCTTAGGCCCGGCACGGCCCTGGAGGTGAAGCAGCCGCCCGGGGGAGCGGAGCCCCGGCCCGGCCATTCCCGGCCCCGCAGCGGGGACAGCCCCGACGGCCGCAGGGCTACCCCCGGGAAAGGAGGCGAGGAGGGAGGGCAAGGCAGCTCCCCCTCGGGAATAGCCTCAAAACCGCCCACGAAGCGGTGTCCCGGCTCGGAGCGACACTGCCGGGACCCACTCGGGGCCGGCAGCCCCCGGCCGACCCCCGTGGTCGCGGATGCGCCCCACGCGTGACCGCGCCTTACCTTGGAGGTCGGCGGTGTTGTGGCTGTTCTGGTGCAGGTAGGGCTGGTCGAGGGAGTGCGTGGAGAGGCTGGACGAGAGCGGGTTGGCCGTGGGGTTGCAGGGCGACAGGGGCTGCTGCTTGATGTAGGACGCGCCGGTGTTGAGGGCCGCCGAGGCGCTGGGAGCCCACGCCGAGGCCGAGCTGGAGTAAACCGAGTGCGGCTCCATCACGCCGCCGGCGGGGAGCAACGGGGACGCGGGCACGGAGCTGTCGTGGTGCGGGTATTCCCCGGCCGAGGAGCCGGTGCAGCCGCCCATGTAGGTGTGCCCCCCGTTGGCGGGCAGGTGGGGCACGGAGTGTCCCGCCAGGCCCATCCCCTCCACGTTGCTGGACAAATGCCCGTTCATCATCCCCAAGCCCCCTTCGAGGGAGAGGCTGTTGGGGGGGCAGGAGAGCCCGCCGGCCGAGCCCTGGAAGCCGTAGCTGTCGGGGAGGTGGTTGAAGCTGAGCCCGTTCATCATGCTGTACATGGGCTTCAGCGCCTGGCATTTCCTCCGGAACCCGCGGGGCCGGCGGCGGAACGAGCCCTCCTCGAACATGAACTCGCTGGCCGGGTCGATGGTCCAGTAGTGGCCCTTGCCCGGGCGTCCCAAGCCCTTGGGCAGCTTGATGAAGCACTCGTTGAGCGAGAGGTTGTGGCGCACCGAGTTTTTCCAGCCCTGGTAGGAGCCTCGGAAGAAAGGGAAGCGGCTCTGCAAGAACTGGTAGATCTCGCTGAGGGTCAGGCGTTTGGAGGGAGAGCTCTGGATAGCCATGACGATGAGGGCGATGTAGGAATAAGGCGGTTTCTCCGGCCGCCGGATCCCCGCGTTGGTCTTCTTCGCCTTGGGGCCGCCGCTGCCCGGGGCCCCGCCGCTGCCCGGGGCGCTGCCGGCCGCGCCGCCGGTCCCCGCGGAGGCGGCGTCCATGGCCGAGCTCTGCGGCTGCTTCTCAGCCACGGAGGACATGGGGCCGTAGCTGCTCTGCACCGGAGGAGGAGGGGGCTGAGAGGACAGAGCCTGCTGCGCTTCTGCAGTCATCTACGGCCAGGTCCGCGGCGGCCAGCCCCAGCCCCAGCCCTCCTCCGCCGCCCCCCCAGCGCCCCCCCAAAAGGCCACGCTGCTGGGGGCTCGCCGCCACTCACCCACCACCCTCCCTGCGGCGTCCTCCCGGCCCCCCGGCGGGGCTGCTTTCCACCGGGAGACTTCACCCCTCCGTGGATAAACAAATGGAAGCGACGACACCCCCCACCCCCCCTTTGCCTCCTCCTCCCACTTTATCCCTAAATCCGAGCGCGGCTGCAGAAGGCGAGCGAGAGGCGGAGGGTCGGGGGGGGCCGCAGGGAGGCGGGATGGGGGGGCGGGTGGAAGCGAGCTGATCTCGGCTGCTGCGAGAGAGGAGCCGGCGGCCGCCGCCCGCGCCTGCCCCGCTGCCCCTCGGCGGGCCGGGCTCCCGGGGCCGCCGCCGTCCCCCCGGAGGCTTTAGCTGGGCTGGCGCTGCCGCTGCTGCGGGGAGCTGCTTCCCATCGCGGTGGCTGTCGAGTCTGCCCCCGGCCCCGCCGCTCGCCTTCTACTTTATCTCTTCGCAGCGGCGTCTGCCGCTCCTTGACAGACGTAAGCGCGGAGCGGAGATCCCCGCCCCGAGCCGCTCCCCCCCGCCCTCCCGGGCGGCCCCTCCGCCGCCCCGTGCCGGCCCCCTCCGCTGCCGCTCCCCGCTGGTGGGCAGCTTTTAAAGAGCCCTTTCCACGCCGCCCTGCCCTGCCCCACCCGGGGGGGGGCTGCGCGCCGCGCCCCTGCCCTCCGCGGAGGGCACCGCGTGTGTATCTCTGTGTGTGTGTGGTTTATGCCACGCGTGACCGCGACGCGCCGTGGGACTCCCCCACCCCTTCCCTGCCACCCTTCGCAGCCCTAAAACCACGGGAAGGGCCCCTCGCGGGCCGGGGAAGGGGCTGGGGAGCTCTGCGGGCAGCGCGGAGGTTCCGCGCGTGGCGTGGCGCGGCGGAGGCGCTGCCCGGCCCCGGCTCCGCGCTGCGCGCAGCTTCACCAACTTCAAACCCCCTCTTCGTGCGCTCTTTTAAGCTCGGCGGGCCCGGGCAGGATGTTTATACTGCGCAATGTAAACACGGGCTCGGGGGTGCTTTAATAAAAAGAAATCGGCGAAAACTGCCGCTGCCTCGCGAAATGCCCTTTTCTGCCTCCGCCGCCTCTCCGGGCCCGAGAACGGGCTGCGGACCCCTCGCCTGCTCCGAAGCTGCTGTAGGGATGAGGGTGGGTCGGTTTGTTTTGGGTTAGTTTGGGATTTTCTTGGGGAGGTGTATATAAATCTGTGCCGGAGTTTCGCAGCTCCGTGCCCGGAGCCTTTGCTCAGCTCCTGCGGTGCCACGGGCGCACACAGCGGGTGGGGGGAAGGAGAACAGAAAGGCAGAGGGGTACAGACCCCCTTTCCTCCCTCCCCTCTCCCCCAAAAACGCCGCCCTTTTGAGCGCCGTGCCATCGGGAGAGCTGTCACTCGAGGTAAGTGGCTCGGGACCTTTGTCACCTCATTGCGGCCCGCGCGTGGAAAGCTGCGCGGCGCGGGGGTGGCACTGTGGGTGGGCACGGGAGAAGGAGCCTGGGCTTTCCGGGCTGCCGCTGTGCCGCCCGCTCCCTCCCGAGACTGGGGAGAGGAAAAGAGAAAGGAAAGGGGAAATAATCCACCCCATCCCCCCCACGCGTTGCAGGCCTCGCCGGAGGGTTTTGGGTGCATCCTGTGCAGAGACAGAGAGGGGGGACACCCTCTCCCCGAGCCCCCCGTCTTCCAGCTTCGTTTTTCAAGTGTTTAATGATAATTCAATACCTTTTAAAGGAAAGATAGGCACCGATCGGGTTTCCAAACTCCCCCCGCGTTATTGGCGAGCAGTTGTGAGCAGCCTCCGGGGCGCCTGTCACGTCTGTGGTATAACCAAGAGGGATTTCACATCAGGGATGGGGTTTTGTTTTTTTCCTTTCTATCCTCTGCACTCCCCCCCTTTGCCCCCTCTTCCCCCCCCCCGAAAAAAAAAAAAGAAAAATATGGTATAAGTCGCCCTGCAGAAAGCATCGGCCCTCCCGTTCCCGGTGCAAAAGGGCCCGGGACAGGCATGGGAGAGCCCCGGGCAAGCCCCGGATCGGGGGCAGGTAGCCAGGGAGGGGGCGGGAGAAGGTTGGGACAGTTATTTCTGGAGCTTTTCCCCGGAGGAGGAGAACGAGCAGCCCCGGCTGCCCAGGGAGGCGGCGGCCGCTGCTCCCGCGGCGCGGAGCAGAACGTGGAGCACGGGGGCTGCTCGGGGAGGGGGAAAACCACCCCAAAAATCGCTTTTTGGGGAAGCAATCACCGTCCCCGCGGCTTACATCCCCGAGGCTGCCGGTGGAGGATATTCTCTCTGCTTCTCGCTGCGTTTCTTTATATTTTTGCTGTGGGAGAGCATCGCTGACCCTGAGCTTTGCTCCGCATCGAATGTTCGCCCCCGGATGGCGAAAAGACCGGTTTTCTTTGCTTTATATCACTCTGCGACTGAGTGTCCCCGATCTGCCCCCAAAACACGCGGGGATCGAGCTCTAAACACAGCACAAAGCACCCGTGGAAAAATCACGTTCAATCCGTTCTCCACAGGCAGCGTTTCCACGAGGAAATAAAATATCTCCTCGTTAAAAAAAAAAAACCAAAACTCTGCGTGGAAATCAAACTCTTTCCCCTTAAAGAAAATCAGTCCCTTCCCGAGTGCCCTTTCCCCCTCTCGCGTTATCTTTTAGGAGTGTGAAGGTTTGGTTTCCGATGCATTTATTAGAGCTAGCAAAGGTTAAAAATGGGAATATATCGCTCCGGCTCCTATAGGCCTCGTCGTGGGAATAGCAGGAAAGTTAGAGTGTTTTAATCCGAGCCCGCGAGCTGGGGAGAGTTTTGGGGAGGAAAAGCCCGGTCGGGGCCGGTGTACGAGGAGGAGGATGGTGCGGGGGGAACGGGACTCGCTTTTGGTGTTGTCTGCTCGTGGTTTGGGTGGGTGCGGGTTCGGGGAGAGATGAAAGGAAGGGAGAAAAAGAAGAAGAAAGGACAAAAATTCAACTCTCATCGGTCGCAATTCGCTTTGCTCATCCCGCTCGGAGCGCGTCCTACCGACCCTGCCAGCACCGCCGGCCCCTCTGCGCTTCCCAGCCTGCTCCTTCCCAAACCCGCTCCCCTTCCCTCCCCCTGCCCCAAACTCGGGCCGTGTTTTGTGTAAAAATAGACAAATCCGAGCTTTCTTCCTTTTCCTGCGCCGAAGGTATTTTTACTAGCTAATTGCTTAAGTGAAGTCAACTCGGCGAGCAGGCCGGGTGTAACCCGAGTATGGAAATGTATATAGGTGGTATTGTTAGAGGCGGGCTGGGTGCCGCTCCGAGAGGGGCCGGGGTGTTCCTGCGAGCCCGGACCACCCAGGGCGAGGGGAGTGACCGCCCCGTGTCCCCCTCCCCGCGGTCCTGCTTTGCATTAACACCACCCGCGGGACCCCCCCTTGTTCCCCAGCCTTTTCCCCTCGGCTGCCTCGGGGCTTTTTTCACTCGCGGCTATTCCCGTGGCCGCTGGCCCCAAATCCGCGGCGAATCGATCCCTAAATGTTTATTTAAAGGCGAGGGGGTGCGTTCGAGGGGCTCGAGGCTGGGGAAGGTGAAAGCGCCGAGGTGGAGGTGTTTTTAGGGAGACGCACGCACACCCCAAGAACTTTTTGCGGATCCATCACACGGCAGCGCTTTGCCCCACGCGTGTGCGTGTGCCCGGGGCTTTTCCCAGTGCCAGCCTCGGCCTCTCGCATTCCTGGAGGCAAAGCCCGGTCTGCAGGGCCGAACGGGACCCGGAGGAGATTTTGGGAGGGCAGAAGGCAAAATCGGGAGCGCAGCAGAGCTGCCCAAGTGCCTCAGGCTGCTGCGGGGAGGTGCGGGCGGCGGTCAGCGCCGTGCCTCAGGCAGTTCAGGCTTTGGTCAAACAGGGAGGGGGAAAAAAAAAGAAAATCTTAATCCCCAGCTTTTGCCTCCCTTTTCCCCCCTCTGCCCGTCCCGAGTCTCTCCCCCCCGCCCTTTCAAGCCCAGATTTTCCATGACGTCCTTCGATGAAATATTGCAGCACAGGAATTTACAGCCTTCTTCAGCTCAGGATTTTTTTCTTTGGTGTTTTCTGGCAGGACCCGGTCCCTGCAATACAAATCGGTTCCAGCGATAATAAGCTCCGAGCGCTACCACTTAGACGCAATCGCTTCCCACAGAGATCTTCCAAATATCTCCGGGTATTTATATCCCTGCTCGGGGACGGATAGCTGGAATACTTTCCCGGGGGGGATGCTTTTGGACTGGCTGGGATTCAGCCCCGGGGAATTGGGTACCGGGAGAAACAGCGGGGCTGAGCCGGAGCAGAGCTCGGACCCGGCGAGTGATGCTCCCACATCCCGCAGTGCACGAATTCGTCCTTAAAGGCAGCTGGAATTGTAAATCCAGGTGTAAATCCAGGTGTAAATCCATTGCTGAGACATCCAGGCTTTCTTGGACAAGGTTTCCTCCCTGGGGGCCCGGGGTTGGGGATGCTCCCAAAGCAAACACAGCCCTTGGGAAGGGATGCCCTCTCTCTCTCTCTCAGCAATTTGGCACAGCAGTGGCATCTAAACAAAATTCATAGGCACTTCCAGCTTTTCCAGCACCGACAGAGGTAAAATCGTGACAAGGGTGCCGGAGAAACCTTTCGATTCGCTGCTGATTTGCCAGCCCCCGGCGTCTCCCGATGCCAAAAGTCCGCCGGGCCGGGCCGGGCTGGGGGATCGCCACCAAACGAGCAGGGCGAGGGACTTCCACAGGGCTCAGCCTTATTTCCAGCCTTACAGAATCTTGTTTTTTCGTTGTTATTTCCGCCAAGTTTAAACCAAAACCCCATCGAAATGGCATCAATGTGCCGGAGCTAGCGGAAGGGAGAATTTTAAGCGTCGGGCAGGCGAGGGCCACCAGCCCCATTTCGGGGTGTCCCACAAATTGCGTGTGCACGGAGAGGTGGGAGAAGTTAAAACGGAATATCCCACACAAAGCAGGATCGGCTATTTTCTTCCACGCGTGCTAAAAGCCGCGGGGACCGTTCATTATGGGGATAAATAACAGGCAAGGTGGAGGTGTGGATTGCTCCGAAATACCGAGGAGAGAGGAGGAAAACAACCACGGAGGGTTTGGGGAAGATCGGGCCTCCCTTTACCAGCGGACAGCACCCTGAGGGGGAGGACAGGAGGATCGCTGAGAGGAAAACCCCGGGGGGAGGCTGGGGGGACTCCACGAGCCCAGGGGTGCAGACCCAGGTTGGCTCCTGAGGGGGAAAAGGGAGCACGGCCCGACCCGGGACCACCGAGCATCACCCGGGGGAAGAAGGAGGGGTGCCAGCACCTGGGCAGTGCCCGGGGCAGGTGTGGCGGTCCCCAGCACCCCTTGAGCCTTGTCACCTGCTGAGCGGGGCCGGGGAGCCGCGGTGGCAGAGCCACCTACGCAGGACACGGCGGTGCCCGTGGGGAGGGAAGGATGCTGAGGGCAGAGGTGTCCCTGGAGGCACCGCCCTGCCCGTGCGAGGTCCCTCTTGTCCCTGCCCACGGGTGTCCCACGCTGCCCAGGGACAGAGCAAGATCCCCCACTCGCAAAAGCAACTCTCACTGGAGGGAAGCTCGGAGTGTTCCTGTGGATATTGGAGAAGCACACAGGAGAGGGGCTGGGCTGAGGAACGGCCTGGTGACCTCCGGTTTTACCCTTATTCCTACAGTAAATCCCGCAGATAAAACTCCGTGTCCCCTTTCCCAACCCAAAGCGCGGGGTCGGGACACGCTCACAAACACGGGCAGAAATTCCCGCTGTAAACAACCGCAGTTGTGCTCTCGCTGATTCTCTCTTTGCAAGGACCTGGGGATGGTTTTCCTTGGAAACTTTCCCGACAAAAATCGGTTTCCATCGCTAGGACTCCCAGCTAATGGTGCTGTGCACCCGCGCGCTCTCGGTGGTGTGGATTCGTGAAGTCCTTTACTTTGCAGCTGCCAGATCAGAGAGTTAAAATGCACCAAAAATTGGTTTATCATCTTGCCCACCTCCTGGCAACAGAGCAGCTCCTCATAAATCGATCCCTTTCGTACAACCGATCCCAACTTAAATACTAAAAGCGATTTTGGGGGGCTTTAAAAAATATTCTGCAGGGAATAAAATCTCGGCTGGCATTCCCGGGAAAGGTGCGCTGCGGGTGTTTGAAATGCCCGAGCCTAGGTGGGAAAACTTTCCCCAGCACGGGTTGTTGTGGCCCGAAGTCAAACCATTTCTGCAGCAAAGCGATTGCTTTTTATTTTTGGGACAATCATCCTGGGAACGGGAAGGGAACGGGTGCATCCGTGTGTCCAACTCCTCATTTGGATCTTTGGAGGTTTTGGGGTAGGCGATGTGCGCGTGTGGAAGCCAGAGAGGAATAGGGAAGAATTCCGTATAAAAAAAAACCCAAAACCCCAAAAAAAGAATGAACGATCCACTGAAAACCACAACAAACCCTCCACTTAAAATAAAGGAAAAAACCACCAAAACTAAACACCAAAACTGGCCCAGAACTCACGAAAAATTCAAATAATGAACCAAAAATGGTTTTGCTTTTCCTGTTCTCAGAACCGCACGCAAAATTTTAAAACCCCCCAGTGCGTTTTGCGTAGCACCCTCAGCTCCGGTCTCTCAATCTCCCTCAAATTCAAATTGCCAAAATGTACCGAATAATTTTGCATTAAACCTCCTTAAAATCGGGGGTTGAAGGAATTTCTTCCAACCCCTTTCTCCCGCAGATTTTGCGGGATGCCTGCGGGCAAAGATGCTGCAGCATAATTCTTCCAGGATTATCCCTTTCTCCTCTGGAAACGATCGATTTTGAGCACTTCGCTCAAAGCCCCGCGGGCTGAAGGAATTTTCCCCACCTCAGCCGTGGGGTTGCTGAGGGTCATCCGTGTCCCCCCCCGTCCCACGCGTGGGGACATCCAGGAGTGGGGCTGAGCCCTAAAAGCGATCGAAATCTGCCCGAGTGGGGTCGGGAGTGGTGTCAGAGCCCTCCGGGCTGAGCTCGAGTGGCTGCGATTGAGCCAAACAAAACCGGGCTGGGAAATTTGCGCTGGCACAGCGGGAAAGGGATTTTTCTTTCCATCGGGGAGAGGGTTTGGAGCAGAGCTGGAGCAGAGCCCTGGTCCTGGTTTGCCCCGGGAAGGGAAAACAGAAATGTTTCCAAATATTGCAATAAGTGAATGGACACGGAGAGATTGTGGTGGAGGGGAGAGAGGAGAGAAAATAAAAGAGTTAAAGAGAGAGATCAGACGGAACAGGCAGAAGAAAAGAAAGAAGGAAAGAAGGAGAAAGAAAGAACGAGGAAGGAAAGAAGGAGAAAGAAGAAGGAAAGAAAGAAGGAAAGAGAGAAAGAAAGAAAGAGAAAAAGAAAACAAGAAAGAGAAAGAAAGAAAGAAAGAAAGAAAGAAAGAAAGAAAGAAAGAAAGAAAGAAAGAAAGAAAGAAAGAAAGAAAGAAAGAAAGAAAGAAAGAAAGAAAGAAAGAAAGAAAGAAAGAATCAAAGAAAGAGAAAGGGAGAAAGGGGGGAAGGAAGGAAAAATAAAGAAAAATATTTAAAGAGAAAGATAAAGAGAGAAAGAAAAGACAAAAAGAAAGAAGTGCGAAAAAGACAGAAAAGGGCAGAATGAGAGAGAAAACACAAAAGAAAAAAACCCAAAGAAAGCAACACAGCCAGTACGGAAAGAGAAATTATTTCCCTGCGAAACTAATAATAAGACGTAGAACATGGAAATTTTTTTCCCCTTCAAAACACGGGCGAGAGGGAGGGCAAGAACAGTCCGGCCCGGCCCGGCCCGGCCCGGCCGCTGTCGCGCTATCCGTGCGCGGAGCCCCGCGGAGCGGAGGATGAAGAGAAACCACTCCGGGCTCGGCTCTGGGGAGGAGGAGATCGCCTTCAGCGATTCCTTCTTTCCCCGGGGCAGGAACACGAGCGAGAGCAGAGCTTCGGCAGCGATTTCCCCGCGGGTTTTCCGCTCATTCCTCCGCGGGGCTCCGCGCTCCCTAAGCCCGGCTCAAGCTCGGCTCCGCGCAGCCTGCGCCTCTCCCTAGGTGGCCGTGTATATTTGGGTTGAAGTCGTGTTTATGTTAATGAAAAAGGCTGAGATTACAAACAGACCACTGAATGCCCGCGGTGTTGCTGCCGGATTGGTCTAAGATGTGTACTTCTAACCTAATCAGTTTTGGGGAAGAAAATATGATTAGAAGTGATGTAAAATTATTATTTTTAACGGCGAGGAATTAGGGATCTCCCGGGCTGCCCCTTCCGTGTGGTTTGCCGGTGGAGCTGGCAGGGATGGAGAAAGGTTGCAGTGGAAAAAAAAACCAAATTAGCCGTAAATGCAACAAAAACGAGCCCGGGGCTTCTAGAGGAGGGCAGGGAAAAGGGGGGTTCGTCTCGCCCTCCCTAAATCCACCTCGACCCCGCCGAAGGGCTCCCAGCGGCAAAAGGAATTATGTTCCCCAAAACCTCGGCTGCTGGGGACTTTGTGCTCGGGGGTTTGTCCTTGCCGGGTGAAATCGGTGGGACCTGGAATTCACTCCAAAAATCCCGTTAATTTACCCATTCAGGATGGGATATATATTCATTTTTATATATAATGTAATTCCAGTCCTTTCAAATGCAACTGAGAAAAAAAATCAAATAATTAATTTACATTAAAATTAAAATACAGGGAGTTTTTAAATCAATTTTTTTCGGGGGGGTGGTTGGAGCAACAATCATCATCCTTTTACTTTGTTTTCAGAGTCTGGTTTTGGGGTCAGTCTCCTGCTTTTCTTAACAAAACCACTCTCCGAAATTATTCTTGACCCCCCCCGACTGCTTTTATCCCCATTTGCATTTGAAACTTTGAACAACTGATAGTTAAAAAAAACCCCAGATTTTTACAGACATTTTTCCTCCCCGCTCGATACATTCCCAGCGTCGAGAGATCCACTTCGGGAGAGGTTTTCTCCCCCCAGGAGCGCTGGGAGCGAACGTGCGCTCAGCCTTTGGCATCTCACTCCTTTTCAACACTTTCCTTTTGTGGGCAAAAGCTCTCGGCGGAGGAGCCCTCGCGGCAGAGCCCCGCAGACCTGCAGGGTTTGGACATTGGGATTTTTTACTGCTCTTAGGATCCCTCATTGACCGAAGAACAAAGAAAATCAAGTCGCCGTTGGATGAGAACAAAATTCGGGACGAGGGAGATTTTAGCGGGGAAGGTGTTCCAGAAAACGAGGGGGGAAAGGGGGAAATGAAAAAGCCCTACAGGAATTTTTCCCCGTGTAACTGCTGTGCTGCACTAGAGATGCAGGGGAGAATTCCCTCAGGGTTTTGGAGGCAGACGAGTGCTCTGAAAACAGCTTTTTCTCCCTTAAAATATCTTTAGGTGACCAAACCATCTCCCCGAGACAGCAAAGACTCGAAGTGTGGGGCTTAGAGCGAGCGCAGAGGAGTTTCTTTGTTCTCTCCTCGCACCTGGAATTAGCCTTTATCCCCTGATGATTTTTTCCTTTTTTTTTTTTTTTTTTTTTTTTTTGAGGGGGCGAGCATAGTTTTTTCTCGATGCCATGAAACGATTCTGTAGGAGGGACAGAAAAAAAACCCCAAACCCAACACAGCAGATAGTTTCGAAACAAACGTCCCCACGAGTCACCCCGTGCTGGCAGAGCCAGGTAGGCCCTGCAGAGCCACCAGGGCTGGGGGACACCGCGGCTGGCCGGGGGTCCCCCGAATGTGCTCTCCACCCCTGTGGGCTGAAGGACGGGCACGCAGCGCTGTCCCCACCCTGCCGCACACTCAGGGACACCCTCGGGGACAGCGTCAGGGACACCCCGGGCTGTAACCCCCACATCCTCTCTAGAAGCCCTAACGATGCGGCGGAGCGGCCGCGCGGGGCGAGGCAAGAGCAGATGAAAGTGATGTCACATTAATGTCAGCTCACAGCTCGAGCCCACACAGCCTTGATTGCTCTTATTAATCTTGCCAATTTGTCTGTCAGCACTCGGCTAATCCCTAAATAGCCTCCCAACAGGTGCTTCATGCTTCCGCCACATCCCCGCTCGCCGGCACCCCCCGGCAGCGCCGCTCGCCCTCCCCGGTCCCAGCGGCTCTGTCCTGCCAGGCTGGGAGCGGCTCTGCTCCCCCGGGAGGGCTGCAGGGGAGACAGGCGACTTTGCAGATGTTGTTTAGTCTGTCCCAAAGAGAGCTCGGAGTTTTGGGCTGCTCGGAGTTTTGGGAGAGGGGAGATGCTGGAGGTGCCGCGGGGTGGCGGAGGGGAATTACCTGGGGGTGGGCAAACCCTGCACGTGAGCTGTCCCATATCCCAAAACACATTTGTGACACAGATATCTCACAACACGGAGCTGCCCTGCTCTTATTCGGGGTGGGTTTGGCGTTTTTGTGGAGAGGGGAGAAGATTAAAACAAAAAGTCCGAGCTGAAGCTGCAGGGGAAAAGCCACTTTAAGCCTTGAGAAGTTTTTTTCGTAGAATCGTGGGATGGTTTGGGTTGGAAGGGAACTCAAAACTCATCTTGTTCCAGCTCCCTGCCATGGCTTCCAACACCTTCCACTAGCCCAGGCTGCTGCTTATCCTGCAGTTAAGCTGAGAGTGATTATTTTCTTTACTGCCCTATCAGAAAATCCACCACCTTGTTACGGTGTGTGTTTAGCCATAAAGTCCCAGCCATGTCAATTCTTTAGCAAAAGACCAAAATTATTCTGTTGTGAGGCTTAATCTTCCTAAAGTCGTTATTTAGCACAGTGGTCTTAAGTCACCAACCACAGGTTTCGTGTTTAAAACTCTTAATTGCTAAACCTAATTAACTGCTAAAGCAGAGTCCAGGTTGTTTTCCTCTCTCTGCATTAAGAGAAAAAAAAAAATCAATTTGTTTCTGTTTGGCAACTCTGCTGCATGAAATGTTTTGCCCACAGATTACAAAGTGTGGTGATTCACCTGGAAGATGCTCTGCCCTGGAGGAAGAGCCACCAAACCTGGCTTCATGCAGCAGGTTCTTATTTTATATCCAAAAATATAAAATAGGCTGGGGCTATAGAAATGTGGCTGGGGCAATTTCCAACCCCGCAGGAAGGAAGAGCATTCAGCAACACCTTCAACCATTTCTCCAAGGGTCCACTAAAAGAGCTCAGGGCTGTCCGGTGTTAACCCTTGGGTGCTCCAGATCAGATCCTAAAAGCTCCAAAAAACACCATTCCCCACTGAAAGCTCTTTCATTTCATCCTGACCTGGATTTATTATCAGGAGACAGATTTTTTTCCCCTTTCTTTCTCCCCAAGCCATTTATTTCATCCAATAAGTCCATCCATCACCCCGAGCTGGAACCGACCTAGGATCCCAGGATATTCTTAGCTACGCAGCGTGTCAGGAAACGGGCAGCAGCCCCGTGTGATGCAAATATTTGGACGAGCGAGAGGTAGGAAGGATTGTCCAAATGTTTACTGAAGGCTGTTGATAGCCCCAGGATTTATAACTGGTGGATAATGTCTGCCCCCACACAGCTCCTCCAGCAGGTGCATCCAGTTTGCACAGGACACGTGGGAGCTGCGTGCTCCGGGAAAGGAGATGCAGGACAGAGCCTTTTTCCCGGGTTTCTGCTCCCTTTTCCCAGCTGCTGTAACTGCTTTGGACCCCACGGAGCAGCAAGACAGGAGCCCAGGATCAGCTCCAAGGATTCGTGCCCCCGAGAGCAATTCAAACCATTGCCAACGTTTAAAAACAAAACTAGTTGGAATTTCTTAAGCGAAACCGATTCAGGCCCATCAAAATATTCCCTGTCACTCTCCTTCAGTGTGCAGCGGAGGAAATTCATGACATTGTTCTGCTTATTGTTCTTGGCATTTCACTTCCTCGTTTCCAGCATCAGGATTTGAGTTCTTCTGTCTCCCAGCGAGCCCTAATTGCTGCTGGGGGCACAGCCCGAGTGCTGGCAGAGCAGTTTGAGCCACTCAAATGTGTTCAAACTGCTCCAGCTTGTCAGAGCCCACTGGAAAGGGCCCAGAGCTGCTGCCAGTGGCCTCTTCCAGCCAGAAGAGGAGAGTACATCCAATAATAACCAGGCTGATGGGCTAGAGATGGGAATACAGTCACGGGAAGGCTGTGCTGCCTCGAAATCCCCTCTTGTAATGTACTCAGGAGGTCTCTGCGTGATCCAGAGGGATCTCAGAGGGCTCCAGCCCAACCCCAAGCAGGTCCATCAGCTCCAGACAGGATCACCATGGCTTTGTTTGGCTGAGCCATGAAAACCTCCAAGGACAGGCCCCAAAAACCAGGAATACGGAGAGCCCAGGCAGCAGAGGAGCTGCCAGCGCCCTCGTGTCTGCCCAACCACGCTGGGACACTCTGCTGTCCCAGCAGAAGCTGTTTTGGCTGTCGGGATTCCCTCTGCCATGTCATTGAGGGACAATATCCCATGGAAAGGGAGAGATCAGCATGAGGTCGAGTCCCTCAGGTCTGGGCATCTCCTTCCCCTGCACTATTTTGCAAGTCCTGCCGATGCTGGGAACACAAACTCATGGATTTAAAGTGCTGCAGGCACCCAGACAGCTTTTCTTAGCAATGAGCAGCAACTGCATCTGCTGCAGAAAAGCCTTTAATTCATCACAGCCCTGCAGGAGCAGTTTCCCGACCGCTCCGATGTGGAATACAATGGCCCTATTGTTTTTCCAAGGGGAGATTCCTTCGTTTCAGGCTGTTGCATAAACTCAGTGTTTTCTATTTGTTACCTGACTCATTGCAGTGACCTCCCTGAGATGGGCCCGAGACCTTTAGAAGTGACAAAAAACTACCTCGCAGGTTGAGGACCAGGTTATCAGATTTACCTCTTCTGCTTTGGTTCAGAAACTGGGAGGAGAACTTGGTGTTCTTCTGGGGGGAGGAAGTTGCGTAATAAAATATATGGAAAAAAAGGAGTAAGTGCTCAAATTCCAAAGTCATCTGTTGTGCTCCGTGGATTTTTTCGCACGCGTTGAAAGAATTCAGTCCTGTGTTTGATGTCACATTCTCAGGGTGGCCTTAGATGTGGAGTCCTAACTCAGACTAATCCATACTCTTATCGCCTTGAACGTATTTTGCAACAGTTACCAGGGTTGGCAATTTTTGATAACATCCCAAAAATGCTGGAAATGCTCTCCCTGGCAAGGATTTGGAGCCTTCCACATGGGATGCAAGGAAGAACCATCTCCCCCTGGTAAAGTGTCTGGCACCAGCATTGCAGGTGGAGGAAGATCTGAAGGATTTGTGGTGGCCATGCATTGATATCTTCAGATTTCCTCAGCTGTGAGCCTTGGGGTTATTTTGGGCTCCAAAGGGGATGTGCTGTGGGGATGGAACGGTTTTCCTGGAGGTCTCCTCCCGTGGAGAGTGCCCAGAGGGATTGCACATGGATACAGCTGGCTCTGCCCTTTCCCGGCGTGTGCAGCGTGGTGGGAATGTGAGGGACTGGGGGAAGGAAAAGGCAGGACAGGATGAGTTGGGCCTTCCATTCAACCTCCCAATGAAATCCCCTCTGGAGAAAGAATTCAGACTTTGTATTATCTTTCCATATTCTGGACCTGTGTGTTGGGAATTCACTCTCTCTTTTCCATCCAGGTGAGGGAGATCGATCCTTTTTTTTTTAGCTCTGACCCCGCCAAGCCCTGAAATTTAAGCAGGGTTTTCTCACCTGGAAACACTACTGCTTCGTGTCTCACCTTTGCTACAGAAATCTAATCAGGAGAAGGTTGCACAAGCAGCTGAATTTGGCCCAGGGTTGAGCAGAGCAGGAATAAATGAGCTCAGCACATCCTGGTGCATCCCAGCGCATTTGGGCTTGGAGAAGGTGAGCCATGGCTTGTGGTCCAGCCCAGCCTTGCTGCTTTTAGCTCTACGTAATTCGATGTTTTTCCAAAGCAAACCATTACTGACAGATTGAAAGGACAGGCTGAAAGATTGATAAAATCCTGCAGGATTTTCCCTGCCTCACCTGCCAGGGAACATGCAGGACTCAGCTCCTCCTCGGAGTGAATCTGTGTGGGGCTGCCCTACCTCAACCAGAGCCCCTGGGCAGGAATTTGCACTGTCCAGCCCTTGGGCCACCCAGCCCTGATCCCAGGAATCAACATCTGCTCCAAGCCCACGCTCTGACCCTCCAGAGCCATCTTTTTGCAAGATCAGGAGGTTGGGCAGTAAAAAGGGAGTGGGGAATAGCAGGGAGAGATTCAAGGCTGGCTCTGCATGGAGATTTCACAGAAATATTCACACTGGCCATGGAATGGAGACTTGAACCTGTGTTCCTGTCCAGATTTGCATCAGCTATGGACACAGCTCCAGCTTCCACGTGTCCTGGATGAGGGTGAATTTGCACCCTTTTCCGTGGCTGCTTTAATGGATCCGTTAAAGGAATGGATCCGTTAAAGGAAGGGTTGGATGTGGCAGCCAGCCCTGTTGGGCATCACCTCATCCCTGATTCCTTCTTAGAGCAATGAGGCTGCTTTTAGCTCGTGGTGCAGCCAGAGGGAAGAATAAATAATCAGGAAAGTTGGATGGTAGGGGAGACATGGGAGAAGGGGAGAAACAGCTCTGTCAGATGGAACCAAATGGATGGAGAAGAGGATGGAGAAACTCCGTGCATTTCCTTCGTCCATCCCAGAACATTTCTCGTGGTGTTGAGGTGATTCAGCACCTGCCAGTCTCTCAGCAGGAAGGAGGACAAAAATTGCCCCTCCAGTGGACAGCGAGGGTCCACTCTGTGCACGTGGAGGAACCATTCCCCCCTTTGTGGAAACGTTGTTCTTTGGCATCAGGACAAAAAATGACTTCATGTGAAGTTTCTCTGTGAAGTTTCTGTTGCATTTGGCTGGAAGGGCCAACGAAGTGTCTTCATCCAAGAAATAGCTGTGCAAGGGTCACCGAGGGTGGTCTGACTGTCCATCAGGAGCAGGCAGAGACTGTTTCTATGTGTATCACACCATTCCCAGGACGAATTTCAATTAAGAGAAGGAAAAGGTGAAAAAAGGAATGCTCCAAGAAAACCCAGATTTTCTCAAGCTGCTAAACTGAAGTCAGGTTACTATTTCTTTCTGTGTATAAATCCTTCTTGAGTGCAGGGGAAAACATCATTTCCTTTCCTCCAAGGGCTGGTATCAACAAAGAATCCGATCCACTGCGCGGTGAAGAACAAATTCAGGGTCCAAGGGTTGCATGGTGAATTCTTCCTTTATAACTCATTAAAATAAGTGGCTACAACTCCTCCTGAGCCTTTACAGTGGCTCATGTTCAGAAGTGAAGCCCAGGATGTCACCCAGGGAAGCCCTGCTGCCATCCTGTCCCTGTCCCACTCGAGCCACCCATGGCAGCATCCCTGGATTCCATTCCCATTTGGGCCCTTGCCTTGCTCCATGGCAGAGCAGGGGAGTCTCCCTCCCTCCCTCCCTCCCTCCCGTGCAGCTGCTGAGCTCTGCGAGGGAAAGGCTCCCAGATGTGCCGGGGAGGGAGCGGGCAGAGCCCTGAATTCCACTCCATGCCGTGTGGACTCTTTGTATATTTTGCTTCAAGGAGAAAATATGTGGAGTCCTTGGAGGAAGGCCGGGGACCAGGCACGGCCCCGGGAGCTCAGGCACCGCAGGGCTACGAGGTCCTGCAAGCTCTCGGCCCTCGGCTCGCCTCGGCCGGACAGCTCCGGGCAGCTGAAACCCGTCAGCATCACCCAACAGGTCCCTAAAGCCTCTCCTGGAGATGGCTCGAGGTGACCAGACCCTTTGAGAAAACGCGCCTTGGCTCTGAAGCCAGTAACACCTAAACACCCACGTTTGGAATTTTCGGTATTTTTGGCTCACGGGTGATGTGCCGTATCAGATCAATAAATATTCACACGCTCCGGAGCGTTTTGTGGGGTTGGTTTCGTTGCGTTTTAAGTGCATTTAGCTGTGGCACTTGGTAGCTACTTGATTATTGCGTGAGACAATTCGTTTATGAAGTGTTGGCCTTCATTTAGTTAATCACTTCATTGATGTGTGAGACCAAAACGGTGTGAAACGAATTGTTCCCATGGAAACAGGAACCCGGAGAATGATTTCATATCACAGCTTGGCAGCAGAAAAAGAAGAAACTTCTGTAATTGTTCCCATTAACCCAGAGCAGGGGATTCATGCTCAATCTCTCCTGCGCTCTGCTCCGCTTCTGCTGTGAATTAGGGGACAAAAAGCCAGCGCAGAACCACATAAAAAAGCTCTGAAACAAGCTGTGCTTTATGGAGTATTTGTAGTTCTGCCACCAAAACCATTTCCCTTCTGCTTTACAGGTTTCTGGCCAGCAGCACCGAGGACTGTCACGGCCAAGCCTTGATTTGGGGATGTTATGCACGGGGGATTTAACCGTGTGCCTGCAGGAGGAACAGGGACAACCCTGGCCGTGCTGTGGGACTGGAGACAGGACAGCCCTCACCTCGAGGGTGAGTGATTAGGATGTGTAAGCAAAACCAAATCTGAAGGAAAAATTGGGGAAAATGAGAGAGGAGACATGCAAAGCAGTCTGTGTGTGCAGGAAATTACCTGAACCTTTTGATTGAGGTTTCCCCCTCCTCTCCTATGGGATGTGCTGATGACTGAGGCGTCTCAAGGGTTTTGTTGCTGCAGGAAATCCCTGTCATGTCCCTAAAAGAGGAACTCACACCTCCCAGTTCTCAAAATTTCCCATCAAACTGAGGAATCCCCATCCCAGTGAGGAGGTGAGGTGCTCCATGGCCATGGACCATCACTCGCATCAGTTTTAGGAAGCCCAAAGGCTCTGCAGTGCCTGCCTGAGCACCCACATGGAGGTGGGAGCCTCCCACGCCCTTTCCCCACCCAGATGGAATCATCTCCACCGTTTTCCCATTTTTAGGCTTTTCCCCCAGACCCAGCCCCGTCAAGCACAGCAGGAAAAGGGAACCAACAGCACAAAAACCATCCTGGCTCCCAAGCCCATGGCCACCCATCCCCACAGCTCCTCTGGAGGGCCCAGGAGGTCGTAGGGATCTGTGGAGAGCCTAAGCTTTTTAGGAGTCACGATTTTGGTGACTCAGGAGCTCAGCGACGCAAGCTGGCATTCATTTCAGAGTAACTCTTTTAAATTTCCTTAACATGCATTTTATTCCTTTGGCTGGCTTTTGCTGTTGTTAATTTAACACCGTGGAAATGAAACTTTAAACATTTTTCCCCCTTTTTTCTTCCCTACAGAGAAATAAATTTTTTTCTTATAACGAACGCTGTCTCTCTCAGAACTTTTGTTATTTTTTCACCACCTCCACTGACCTACGTGGAGTAATTCAGCTCCTACACCATCCTGAACACCAGGTAGGAGTTACCAACACCTCCTTACCAAACTGGAAACTTGGACAGGGTGACAATGTTGTTTTTCAATCCTTTTTTTTAAATTACTTGCAATTGTAAATAGGAAATCAAAATTACTGGATATTTTTGCAGCCAACTCGGAGAAAAGCCTTGTGTGTGGATGTGGCTCCTGGCTGTGGCTACAGCCACACATCACAGGTAAATCTCAGTCTCACAATCCCTGCCCACAGCGGTGCCTGTGTCTTGCACCCAGGGTTCTTAGAGCTTGTAAAAACAAAGAAAATGTCACCACCTCAGTCATGGATGAGCCAACAGAGCTTGTCCATGGCTATCAAATCAAAGAGAGTGCAGCCACACACCTAAGGAGTTGCTGGGTCCTTGAATCCAAAGCTTGGGATGTTTTCCATGTCCAGAATCCCCATTTTCTTCCTTGAGGTTCCTCAGTCATCTGCTTCTCCTTTTGTCCCCGTGCACTTTCAGTTCGGTTTAAGTTCCCAAAGTTTCTCAGCTTGTTACAGAAAAGCTCATAACAAAGTCTGTGGCCAGCTCTCCCTTTGATAATTCCTTCCCCCCATTTGTTTATCTCAAGTCCTGAGCTTTGTTCCAGGCCCAAAACCAAAAGCCTTTCTACCCTGCTCTCCTCTTGACTTGTTGCAGATGTAACGAAATAAATCTTTAGAAAGAACAAACCTTCACTTCCTCTCTCCCGTCTGATTCGGTCACAAACCCCAGGAAAGAAAAATAAATCACAACCTGAGCTGGTCTGGTCTCGAGGGATTCCAGGTCTGGTCCTGAACGCCACCATCCAAATTGGATCTGTCCATCCCTCTAAGAAATCAGTGAACACAGAGACCCAAAAGGATCTGATAACCGTGAAACCTTTGTTTTGAGCATGGCCAGAGTCAAGCACTGACAGAAAACTTGTGATCAGCCCAAATTAAGGTTGATGTGAAGGTTGATGAGCACAACCAATCCATTGGTGCCTTCCTGGAGCTCGTCCTTTGCTGCAGAGAGCTCGTAGGTAAATCGAGGCAGACGGAACACTGACGGAAGTAGCAAGGGAGATTTTATTATTTTTTCTTTTTATATATAGGCATTAAGAGTCCAGCAGTGATTGGTTCACAGCCATCCACCCCCTAGGGGGGTTGGCTGAACCTTTACAGCACCCAGTACCAAAACAAAAATTAGAAAGAGCAAGAAGAATTCAGCTTATCTTTATTCCCCATACAATTAATGAGAAAGAAGAGAGAAACCTTAGAACAGTGCATCCACAGTCCTTGGCACTGGAGGGTGATGTGTCCCTGGCTTTTCTCACAGCCCCTCCTGTGGCTCTGTCCCTCTCGTCTCTGCCCTGCCACCCCTACCCCAGAGAATTTTAAAACACAACCAGAAAAATCATCTGCAGAACCCGTTTGGTTTTTCCAAACTAGCCCCAGCAAAGAGGTGGAAATTGCCTCCAAGTGGAGTTTATCCTTCTGAGAGGTGTCCACATGGAAAAGCTCTTCCATCAACCATTAACGATTCCTCAAACTCTGTCCAAACACAGCTCAATCATGGGGTGTGACCAAACCTCTGGTGGTTCCATGGCTGTTCTCCTGCCCTGACCCTGCTCTGGGATAAAACACATCAGCCCAAGGCACTTTCCAGAGCTCACTTCCCTTTGCAGCCCCCTGGACTAGGAATGGACAGCTGGACAGGGTGTCCCCTCCACAGGGATTGCAAGGAAGTGTGGAATAACTCCTTAAAAATGGGGCTGTTCACATTTCCCTGGTGATGGCTCACTTGACGTGGGGCTAAGTTAAAGCCAGACTCAGCTTTAGGCCAGGAAATACTGGAAGTGTATAAAAGAGATGATTTGATTTACCAGGTACCATCTGCCCGTTGGGTTTTATTCTTCCAAGAGTACTTGGGGGAAGATGAACAGAACCACAACAGTTGTCAGGAGATTTTTGGGTTATGCCCCTAGTCCCGACTTTCACTGATGAACTGAGAGGTTTTTTTTTTTTTGTTTTGTTTTGTTTTAAATTCAAACAAGAGGTCTTTGCACACTCGACACAATCTGTCCACTTAGCACTGAAGAAAGTGTAATTAGACACTTGGAGAACTGGAAGAAATTAACTCCAACCACAGCCCGTCACTCAGACTATTACTTAATAATATTTCCCAAATGTGCAAAGTACTTAGTTTTAGAATAACAGGAAAGAAGTGTAACTTCTCACCCCAAGCAAGGGCTTTGCCTCGGGACGCGTGCGTGAAAATCCTGCAAGCCACGAGGATGTTCTGCCACCTCCCATCTGCACCCGAGGGCTCCCAGGGCAGTGAAATGTGAAGGATGCGATTCACGGTCCCCAATCCCACGGCGCTGAAGGGCTGGAAAGGAATCAAGGGGAGTGCCCAGCCCGAGGTGCTCAGATCTGCGTGCGAGGAGATCTCCTTCAGCTTCCAGCACGCCACGGAAACCGCGGAGAAATTGCTGTTTTCCTTCTTCTGCAGCACCGGGCCGAGCCCTTGCCTCACCCCACGCTACAGAAGCCTGGCTAGAAAGAGATTATTGTGATTCCTGCCCGTTTCTTCCCTCCCGACAAAAGGCCCCATTCATCTGGGCTAATTTTGAGGGGAGAGCAAGGGGTATCAGTAGCATGAACTGAATCTGAGTGTCTCGACCACATTTGAGCGAGCCCCGCTCGTTGGCCAGTCCAAGCTGGGGAAACAGATATCTTTCATTTGGAGCTTGGGAAGGCAGTGTTTCTGGGATTTTAAACAGAAGTATCTTTGCTGGCCGTGGCAAGTTTGAAAAGTCCTGACGAAGCAAGGCCGGGCCATTTTCCCAGCAAAAACAAGAGGCCATTCAAAAAGTGGGGGGAAAAAAAGTTGTTCTGGTGTGTTTCTGCTTCAGGGATCAACACTCCCACGTTCACCTACCTAAAGATTCAATAAGGCCATGCCTGGAGCAAGGAACCTCTCACCTTGTTTCAAAACACTGAAAAAAAAATTGGATTTTTTAATAAAAATATCCATGATGCCTTAATGCTTAAGGTTGTGGTGGAGCACAACTCACAGGACTTCCCTGTGTGTGTGGGAAGAGCTACAGTGTAATTGCTTTCAACAGAATATCACTGCAGTTCGTAATTAAAATATATGAGATTGCCAGTTTCAAAACATTTAAGTGATTTCATCTGTATCAGGGTGATGGTGTCTCTCTGAGAGGCTCATTTAAAATCATATTTCTATTTTTAGAGCACCAAAAGGGTCCTGGGCAAAAGAGGAAGATAATTTTATTGTCTCCTTCTTCGTCTGAAAAAGCACCTGGGGAAGGCTGGAGAGACAGAGCTCAGACCTCAGCAGAATATTCCAGCCCTGGGGAAATCCTTGGGGAAAGCTGAAGTGACGTTCTGGAGATGGAGTGGAAGGTGTCAAGAAAGAAAATGAAATAAATAAAATAAATATTAAAAAAAAAAAACAAAACCCAAAAAAACCCCACAAAAAACCCCAAAAAACAAAACCCAAAAAAACCCCATGCCACCAGAAAAATCCAGCACCTCCTAAATCACAGGGACAATTCCAGCAGGGTGTTTATTCCGAGTGGTAAAAATAAATGGCCTGAGAGTGACTGTGCCCACGTGACACCTGCCAGGGGACAGGGACATCCCGTGGTGTCATCGGGGACACAGCAGGAGGGAACGCCTGCCAGGGATAATTGATGCCTGAGCAGGGCTCACCTGAAACAGAGGCCAGACACAGTTAGGAGAATAAAAAGCAGATAAATTTATTAAAGGCCTTTAGGTACATTTGGGGCAGACAGAGCCTCCTCATGAGGCTGCACCCAAAAATGGACACTGAGTCATGAGACTTTCACATTTTATAAGTTCTATTAATATATTGGCCCTTAATTCTCCAATTACACCTTCAGGTGATGATGTTAACCACCCCAGGCCTGCTCCCCCAAATTCACTGTTGTTTACATATTTTGCAGCTCTGAGGCAGCAAAATCCTTGGATTTCCACTCAGAGGAAATTGTTTTGGCTGAACGTGCCGGGAGCAGAGGTTTTTAGCACTTTATGTGATGCCTAGAACCACACCAAAGCTGCAGATACACGAAGAATAAAAACTAAAAATTCTTAAGGCATCGGTGCCCCACAGCCTCAGGGAGTGGCAGCAGCAGGACAAGCACTGTGTCCCTCGTGTCCTTCCTTGCCACCCTCAGGCACCACCTGCGAGGGCTTCTGAGGCCACCTCAGATGAGTCCTGCAGGGACAGTGAGGATTCAGAATGTCCTGGAGCTTTGATAATTCAAAAGCTCAGATCCTGAAAGCACAGAGCTGGGAGCTGGGGACTCAGGGATCCATCCCTGCTCCTCTCCCAGATGGCAGCCACACCTTCCCTGCCCCTCAGGGATGTGGAGGGACCTCAGCAGCATCTTCACCATAAAAAAATAAGCCAGGGGAATATCCTGACTTCAGTTTAAGGAGAGAAACTCAGAGCGTGTCACCCTTTGCAGCACTCACGAGGTGTCCCAGGGTGGGAGCCCTTTCCTCATCCCTTCCCCTCATTTCTGCTTTTCCTCCAAGGTAAATTCTGTCTTTAGGGAGAGGTCCCCGCCCCAGGAGCTCCCCAAAGTGGCCCAGCCAGAGGGAATGGACAGTTTTGGTTTCATTTCCCCCAAAATCTTGTCCCTCCCAGGCGGCAGTGTCCCTGCAGGAGGGAGTGAGTCCCACCCTTGTCCCCAAAGCTGAGCGAGGGGCTCCTCCTCAAAAGCTCCTGTTCGCTCAGGAGATGGCAAATTCTTGATGAAAATAAGTAATACAAGAAGGCAAGGATGATAATGTTGCTGTTGTAGCTGTAATGAGACACAAATGCCATTCTGATGGTTTTCTCTGAAAGAAATACACAAAGCCCAAGTGATTTAATTAAAGATCTCCCAGGCTTTGCAATCAGCACGGCCACAGATGAAGGGAAATCTACTTTTATGTGGCAGAACATGAGCGGTTTTCCGATTAAAATAAAAAGAAAGATGACCAAAAAAAAATTAAGATTTTTTTGGTAAGGACATGACATGAAGGCTCTACATCCCCTCTGTGAGAGAAAGATTGTGATTAGCTCAGATAAAACCCAGGATTTGGGGTTTTTTTTATGAATACATGCATGACATTACACTTGTCTGCTTAACACTGGGCACATCTCCAAGGACACATTTCCCAAAACCATTTGGGAAGAAGAAAAAGGAAAAACTCCTGGGAAAATATAGCTGCCAACAGGTAGAAATAAACATTCACCTTTTCAAATTCTGAAGCGCCTTTGAGATTTTTCAGAACAAATGCCCAAAGCCCAGCTTTTGAAGCTGCTGAGACCTTTAAACATAAGAAATAGGGTGGGTCACTCAGCAAAAAGATTTTTATTTTTGGCAAGGAAGCCTGGAGAAAGTGAGGATTTTTGACCTGAGCGTTCAGGGGGCTCTGACCACCTGGGACTGATCCGCTTGGAGGAGCAGGAAACACCGTGAGGCTCAACCTGATGGAAATAGCTCCTGTTTCCTCTGCATCCCATCCCCACCGAGGCTGGGAGATGCACAGGATCCCACACGCATCCAAGATCTGCTGCAAAACATCAGGGAAAAGGAGAGGGGCCAGGCTAATCCCGGTTACTCTGAAGAAGCCCATGATTAATGCAGCTTGGAGAGAGCTGGAGGAAGGGGAATAGCTTAAAAAGATGGAAGGAAGTCCGTGGCTGTCCCTGCTTGATACTATATATGGTCCTTGGTCAGTTGTGCCTCAGGAGCAGCAGCCAGAATTGCATTTTTATTGTATTTGAAGCAGAAAAAGAGGTCAAAGAACTCCTCTGTGTTCAAAGAGCTCGTGGTGATGGATAACGCTGAGAGTGGCAGCTGCTGAATTTCCAGCCCTGGGAGAGTTTTTGGGGATTTCAGAGGGGTTATGCCCCCCCTGCCTTCGCCAGACCAGTGGCCTGTCTGTTGCCATTCCCTGGGGATTCTCCCAAGCCCAGTCTGAGCCACGGACTGAGCTGGGCTGGGTTTGATGCACGAATTTTTTGGAGCAGAGCTGGGCTGTGTGTGGGGACAGCAGGGAGCAGGAGAAGGGAACCTGAGCTTGGAAAAGCTTTCCCTGCTGCTGCTGCTGATTCCCATGGCGCTAGCAGCCCCAGGATGGTGCCAGGAGCTGAGTGGACAGAGTTTGGAGGTGTTTCAGCTGCCCAAAGAGGTCACTCACGGCTAAGGGGTCACTCCTGGGTGAAGTCCTGGTGACCATGGACTGGCAGAGGAGCGTCCCGTGCTGCCCCAGGGGAATCAGCAAGGAGTGTCTGCAGCCTCAGAGAAACCCCAGAGGATCACAGCTCCTTCCCTGCCCCGTCCCACTGCCCAGAAAGCCATGAACTCACCTTTGTCATCAGCACCCCGAAATCTCAGTGCCCCTTTCCACCTGCCTGACAGCTCAGGCTCAGTGATGGGATGTAATTTGTTAATTAGGACCATTTATTCCCACCATGAACTGCTCACCCCACCAGGCTGATTTCTCAGAGTTAGGGACATCTTGGCTGTCCCAACTGCTCTCCAAACCCTCATTTAGGGTCCGAAGCATCTGGGGCTGCATTTTTTTGCAGAGCATGAGAGGCTTTTCCCCTCCCGATCCCACCAGCGCTGATAACCAGCACTGCAGAGAGTGCAGGAACATTCCCCCTTCCCTCCACTCCCCTTTTACATCTGCTCTACATTTGCATCCCAGAAATTAGAGAACTTAGTTATGTGGAATTGCAGAGCCGGAGTATGGAACTGATTGGGTATTCAAGCTAAATAAGATGAATTTAAAGATCTCTCCAGGAAATTGAGTGGAACACCCAAACTGACATTGGGTATTAAATATTATATTTGTGCAGTTGCTCTTTAGAGCCCGTTGGCATCGAACATCTGGGAGCACGATTTGGAACACACAGAAACTGAATACCTGCTCAAAATTATGCTCATCAGAGCTCAGAAATTAAAATATTACTGGCTACACTCGGAGCCAGCCCGTTCCTACAAGGTAGGGCTATTAAAATATGATTAGCTGAGCCATATCTGCTCTCAGAACTGTCACACACCATTACAGCTGAAAAGACCTTGATGCAACGCTATTGGCACAGCCCCCTGCTTGATCAGCAGCAAGATGCCACAGAATGAACCTTGCAAATGCTCACCCCGGGAGGAGGGGAATTAAAAAGAATTAAAAAGAGGAGTTGGGGGGGTCTCAGAGCGTTCGTTGTGCGGATTGGGGTGGCTTCGGGCTCCTCTTTAAGGGAAGAAAGTGGAGAGCTTGAATGTTTTGGGTTTTTTCTGATGTGGGAAGAGCTTTGCCCTTCGCCTCGAGCGTGTGTCGCGTCTTCATCATCATCCAGGACAGAGACGGGGATTTCTTCCTGCCACAGCCCCTGCAATCACAGCTCCCTGTCCCCACCACGTTCACATTTCCAAGAGCTCCGTGCACTCCATGGGTGGTCAGGATTGCATTTCCCCCTCCTTGCCGGAGAATAAAATTCAAACCACCCCAGAAAACCTGCAGAGACAGAGCTCAGGTCGGGATAATCACGATCCTCTCCCGCTCTGGAATCACAGTGAGATATACACACATATCTGCATTTACAGACACAAAAAACCCTTTGCGCTACGTGATCATCATCTCTACATATTTATTTTTTTTAAAGCCTGGCTGCACTAAACCAGACACCCGAGGAAGAAGCAACTTTGCAAAAACAAGGCAGAAATGCGGTTGTTGTTTTTTTCAAGGCTGAGGCCCCCAAAGGTCCGAGGTCCGAGCCCCTGTGCCCCCACTTTGCTGCCCTAATCCGTGCAGAATTCCCAAAAAAGCCAAGGCAGCGCTGCCCAGCCCGGCCCGGCGGGAGCTGCTGCTGCCCGCCTGTGTCAGGGCTTATTACTCCATGTTTTCACACTTATCCCCAAGGTGTTGAACTCGCCCCCAAGGTTAATTAGTAATTTATTGCCCTGTCATCAGTTCGAGGCTACTAATGGCTTCGATTTAGCCCCAGGGCTTTTGGTTTTCTTTTTTTTTTCCCTTCTTTTTTCTCTCTCTTTTTTTTTTTTTTTCTTCTTTCCTCTTTTTTCCTTTTTTTTTCCTCCTGCCTGCTTTGGGGGATCTGCGAGTTGCAGGGCGCGGGAAAGAGGCAAATCTACTTGGAAAAGCGCCTGGAAATAAGGTCCAAAGGAGCAGCTGTGGATCACAGGATCACAGGATCACAGGATCACAGAATCACAGAATCACAGAATCACAGAACGGGTTGGGTTGGAAAGGACCATGGAGATCATCCCATCCCAAATCCCTGCCGTGGGCAAGGGAATCCTTCCCCAAGAGACACATTTTCCCCTTCTCCACCTCCAGGAGATTGTGTCCCTGTTTTCCTTCATCTCCCTCAGCCGTGTGCTGTCTGTTGGAGAGGCTCTTGAAGAGCAGCCACACATCCATTTTTTTTTTGGGAAAATAACCCCATTTCCTGTGTTTATACAGGCCCTTGTGTAAACCTGACCCGGGAAGGGGGGGAAAGACATCTGAGGTGCTGGTGAGGTCCAACCAGGGCAGGAAGGGATCTTTGGGATGGAAATGTCCCCACTGGGGCTGAGGGTGTGGGGCTGGCACTGGGTGGATTTGTCACCTGCGTGGGCACTGGGGACTTGGGGACAGCGAAATGGGATGTGCCTGGGTGGTTCAGGGTGCCGTCCTCACCAGGGATTCACAGGAGAGAAACGGAGTGATTTTAGGGGAAAGAGGGAAGAATTTGATCTCCTCGAGAATATCGGAGGTTTCTTTCAGCCGAAAGACTGCAACAAATCCCTCGCATCTCACTCTAGGGAGGGACATGGTGGGAGATCCCAGACCCCGTGGGATTCCTGAATCCTGCCCAGCCATGGGACCTGCTCTGGCCTGAGGGATGAACCAGGGCAGGCAGGAGGATGGGGAGGTGCAGTTCTCAAAACCGTGTGAGCTGTCAGCCGGAAAGGAAAAAGGTATGGACGTTTCATTGGATTTTGATTTAAAAAAGGAAAAAAACCTCCAGTTTTCACCTCCACACACATGGATTCCCAGAGCAACATCTGCTCTTCCCCTCCCCGCTTTAATTTATGGCCCTTAACTTTGGGGCTAAGGACAGTTTATGGAAAAAAACACCTGCTTTCCCCTACTCCCGGGGCAAGGGTGGAATTTTCTCTGACTCTGCATCCTAAATAAAGCTCCGTCCCAGGCCCTGGTGATTCATTCCGTGGCTCTCACACACACATGCCTTATGTTAGAGGCCCTGTCAAGCCGCTCGTGCCCCCTTGGAGCTGGAGGATTTCGCACAGAAATCATTTATCCACATCCCCAGGGAAAACCTGAGCCCTGGGCCCGGCTGCCCCGGTGGTGATGGCCACAAAATCAGATTAGTTTGGCCGGGAAGGGATCTTCGAAGGGTCCAACCCTCCTGTGGGGACATCTGCAGGGAGATCAGGCTGCTCCCTGCTCAGCCTGACCTCGAATTTTGCAGGGAATGGGGCACCCATCTCCTCTCTGGGCAACCTGGGCTGGTGTTTTATGACCCTTGGTGTGGAAAACTCCTTCCATCCATGTGCCAGCTCCTTGTAGGAAGCCATGGGGAGCTCTGTCCATTTTAGGGTCTAAGGGAAGCCACCCAGTTTTGCTTCCAGCTTGGCTTGCCACATCCCAAACTCATCCCATCCTTTCCAGCTCCTCTCCAAACCCACACTACACGAGCACCGAGCTCAGATCAGCCCTTGTTGTGCTTTTGACACAGACCCCTGGCTCTGCTTCTGTCGTTAGAAGAGATTGGCTTTGCATGAAAGGGAAAAAAAAAAACCAAAAAAAACCAGAACAAAAAACAGCCCACCCCAAAAAACAATCAACAAAAAACCCCTAAAACCCCAATAAAATACAAACAAAAAATAAAAAAAAACCCAACCAACCAACCAACCAAAAAAAAAAACCCAAAAAACCCCAAAACCAACCAACCAACCAAACAAACAAAAAAACCCGAAACCAACCAATGAACCAACCAAAAAAAAAAACCCACACAAAAAAAGGAAAAAAAAAAAAAAAAAAAAGAAGAAAAAACAAAAGGGAAAAGAAATCACAATGAGACTTGTTGGCAGCAAAGGGAAGATAAAACCTGGACACTCATCCCAGCTTGTGTTTGGAAGCTGATAGCCAGCCCTGGGCAGCTCCAGAGACCCCCCAAGGAGCAGGGTGTCCCCCCGGGCTGGACCCCAGGGTTTTCCCCCTTCCCCACACCCACAGCTCAGCACCGAAGCCCATTTGGGTCTGCTGAGTGTTCTGAGGTGCTGCCGGTGGGGTGGGGGAGACGCCTGTGACTAATCTCCTAACCTTCCCTCGCAGTGTTTAAGAGAAGCGAAGGCTGTTTACAATAAAAGCGAGTGATATTTTTCATCCTTCCAAATGGAACGGGGATTCTATAAACAGAGGAACCTCAGACACAGCAAACACCTGCTGAAGGGAACCGGCTTGGAAAGACACGCGAGGGCTCTCTGTCCATCCGTCAGAGCCTCCTGGCGACTCGTGGTCAAGTTCAAGTTGAAGTGCACGTCACAGATCTGCCGGTGGGGGAGGCTGGGATAAGCAAAACCCATCCCTGGGTTTTCCTTGGGAAGTTGTGGAGCAGGGAAGAGATTTTTACCTCCTGAACTGAGGAGTTTAGGTCTGCACCTTCTGAGATAATTCCTCGGTCAGATTGGGACAGTTTTTCCTGTTGTCTGGCGTGGCTCTTCCAAGAAGGAACCCCTGTTGCTCTGATTTTCTGATATTCATGGAGATTTGCAGAAGCTCTCAGGGAAGTCAGGCAGGCAGCACACAAGATGGTGAAAAGAGAGAGTTTATTTACGAGAACTTCTTTATATATCCATTAATAGTCTGATAATTATTGGTTGATAGTTTTTCCACCTCCTATAACGATTGGTGACAACACTGAAGTGTCCAGTACCAAAACAAAGAGATTAGAAAGCACAAGAATGCAACTTATCTCTATTCCCCATGAGAAAGAAGAGGAAGATTTTAAAACAGTGCAACTACAGAACCCCAGGTTGGGAATTTATGGAATAACCTGCCAAAACTTTCCCTGTGTCCCCTGCAGCCCTCGGCTCAGGTTTCAGCCCTGCACCAAAACATGGAAGCTTTGATTTCATCCAAACTGCTGTGGCTTTGAGCTGCTCCCAAACTAATCAAACCAAACACAACCGTGTTCACATAATCCTGGGTTTGAAACCAGCAACTCCTCCGGTTTCAGCAGTGTCTTGTGGTGGTGAATTCCACGGATTAATCACGGATATCTTCCCACAATATAGCCTACATCATTCCCCTGGTAATCACTGACCTGAGGGAGCTAAATCAGTGTCACAGCCTTTTATTTTGCATTTTTTTTCCACAGAGGTTGGCCAAAGCCACCCAGAATTGTGCCAGGGAGCACCTGCGAGCCACCCACAGGTTTAGAATCTATCTAATTTAGAATTTAGAATGGAATATCCTAAGTGGGAAGGACTCCACAATGACCCCGCTCCCCTAAGGAGTGACATTCCCCATGAGCTGCCAGAAGAGGAATTTCCAAGGCCATTGTTCAAAACCGTGACAATTCCATCCCCGTTATGACTTCTTTTTTCCTTCTCCCACCTCTCCAAGAGCAAGGCAGAGAAATATCCTCTGTTCCAGCACGGATTTCTCAGCTCGGATAAATCAGCGATGGATCATCCCAGCGATGCCGTGGAGTGTCTCCAACTCGCAGCCATTCCAGAGCCTGCTCTCCTGTGTTTTATGTCCTGTATTTCCCTGGCTGAGGGCGAGGAAGGCTCCATCAAAGTGCAAACTGCCGTTTATCCAACATCCCATCCCAGAGGGTGAGCCAGCACCGCAGGACTCATCGGAAACACGGCTGATAAAGTGCAAAGAAAATCGTCCTCTTCCGCCGCTGTAATTCTTCCGAAAGCTTCGCTTCCAAACTATTTTTCCACCTGTAGCAAGAAAGGCTCTGGAGGTGTGTGCTGACAGGCTGTGGGTAATGTCATCTCGCTGCTTTCCATCCTGTTCCGAGCGGGAATCCAGCCCTGGGCTGAGGATTGCTCCGTTGGAAGCAGGAGGAGGTTGTTTTGTGCTCTGATTTTATTTTATTTTATTTTATTGGCTCCTACCCTAACAAACAGGTTGTTGCGGATGATTAATTATCAATGTGATTTAAAGTCATGCTGTCCTTCAGAGCAGGGAGTGGCTGTGGTCACTTTGTGCCCATCTCACCCACAGCAGCCTCTGCCTTCACTTCCCATGAGGAATGCCCAAGATTTTGTTCCACACACACTTTCTGTATCCTAGGAAATTAATTGCTACTTGCAGCTTTTATGGGGTTAAAAATCAGAGCAATTCAAGGCTGGAGAAGATATCAGAAAATCGTGGAATGGTTTGGGTTGGAAGGGGTTTTAAAGATAATTCAGTTCCAAACCCCTGCCACCTAACAGGGACACCTTCCACTGTCCCAGGCTGCTCCAGACCCTGTCCAGCCTGGCCTTGGACACTTCCAGGGATCCAGGGGCAGCCACAGCTTCTCTGGGCACCTGTGCCAGGGCCTCAGCACCCTCACAGAGTGGAATTTCTCCCAATGTCCATCTAACCCCACCCTCTGGCAGTTTGAAGCCGTTCCCCCTTGAAGTGTCCTGACACTTCAATCCCTTGTAAACATTCTCTCACCATCTTTTCTGTGTGTATTGGAAAGCTGCAATTAGGTCACCCCCAAACCTCTTCTCCAGGCTGAACAATCCCAATTCAAGATACTCATCAAGCCTTGGCCACAAAAATATTTTCTCAAACCACAACTGTATCACTTCTCTACCAAAACATCTCTATATAAGAAGATAAAAAAGGGAATTTTGTTTCCTGGCACTGCACATGCAACACACTTTCTGTTTCTTGGGGTTTTTTTGTCTGTTTTTTTTCGTTGTTTTATCAGTCCTTTCCTGTGAAAGCCTTCTTGTTGGAAGGGAGACAGTCACAGAGCTCTTAACATTTTCTCTTTGTGAAGAAATGTGGCTTTTCATCCTTAAATAATTATTCATCTTGTTCCTTAATATAGACCCGATATAGCTGCTTTCCCGTGTTCCAGAAAGAGCCAGGCACTATCTCGGAATCGCGACTCATCTTCTTATCCCAAACTATCCCCATTCCTCACAAAAACACCCAACTGAGCACTCTGAAATATTTATGTCACCCCCAAAAGAGAGATAAGACTGGTCTGAGATCAGCAGGTCTGAGCCAAGGCTCTCATCCAGGTTTAGAGTTCTCAAGTTCTCAACTCTCTCCAAGTTCTCAACTCACTCCATTTTTTAGAAGGGTCAAGTCTGACCCCCCAAAATTTGCCTCTTGGCTTGGCTTGGAGTTGAAAATCCAAGGAGGAGTGGAAAATCCATCCCATCCTGTCTTGGGGTTTTCACTTGGATGAGCTGAACAGAGAACCCAGCACAGTTTTTGTAGGTTCAGACCTCCTGTGGGGGATTCTCAGGGGACCATAGGAATGAGGGGGTGCCCAGGGGTTCAGCACCTCAGGACCAGCAGGAGGGAACAGGACTGGGGGTTCACCTTTGGGTTCCTGACCCAGTGCTGTAGGATTGATTTGCTGCAGGTCAGTTTGGACCAAATTCGATCCCACTTCCCCTGATTTTGTAACATCTCAAGAAGTGCTGGGACTGGCCAAGGCGTTCCCATATAAACACAAGGAAAATCAGGCAGACGAAACTTGGATCTGGATGAGGGTGCTCGGATCCAACTCTTTGGCTCAAGCTCCCCTGTAACTCTCATCCGGCTTGGGCAGCGAGAGCAGAGCACAATTCATGTGCCTTTCTCGCCTTTCCCAGCCTGTCCATGGATCCCTCGCTGTCCCAGGAAAAAAACATCGTTCCTAACACTCCGTGCTCTCTGTGTTTCCAAACTCACTCCCTCCAGGTCACCTTTTGGCTGCTTCTTCTCCACCTCCCTGAGTCCAGCATTATCTCTGCCGATTGTTTCCAACTATAACACATCCCGGATTTTTTTTAGCTTTCCAGATAGTATCAAAACTTCTTCCAAGCTACTTTGTCCTCCAGCCAGTACCTTTTAAAGCTGACAGGAGAGGAGTGTGACTTGTATCTCGCAAGGTTGGCTTCCCACTCGAGGCATGTGGGCACAACACAGGAGTGCCAAAGGATTGGATATAACACGAAATTGGATAAATGCAAAGGCAGATTTAAATAAACCACGGTTCCAAATGTGTCAATGCACTCAGGCTGATTGCTGGGCTGCTAGAAATCTGAGCTGAATGTACAGACTGACAGAAGAGGAACAGTCACAGCCCAGAACAAGATAGCATCTCCCCAAAGTGCTTCTTACAGGTTCCTGCTGGGTGGGTTGGCTGCCTTTGGGTTGATCACGGTTCTGTGTCTGTCCCTGGTTTCCATGGACTGAGCACGGAACGAGGTGCCATACCCCGAATTCCAGCAGGCACCGTACCCCAAATTCCAGCACTCCCAGCAGGGGATGTGTCCTTGCCCAGATGGTCCCACCAGAAGTTGTGCTGGATCACAAGGCTGGGCCAGCTCCAGATGTGCAGTGACATCTGTTTTGTTGGTGCCAACCTCACCGTACCCTCGCGGCTTTCTCTCTTTGCCTTCACCTTCCTCCTCCCGCTCCTCCCAGCGCAGCAGCGGCACGAGCTCAGCTTGGCTCCGCTTTTCCTATTTTTCCAAATAAAAGAGCCTTTGGACCACAACATTCAGCTTTGCCTGAGCTGATGTGAGATCTTGAAGCACATTTCCCCAATCCCACTCCCACCAAGGCCACCGTGTCAGGTCCTCAGTGGCTGCACTGAAGCCACCGAAGCCAGCGGAGCTGGGCTGAGCCTCATCACCTGACTCACTTGGCTCCGGACCTTTGACCGTGGGCTTCGAGGAGAAGAAACTCCGGCACTCCATGACTTTTTCCTGACCCCAGAAGAGCTGAAGTAATAAAATGTTCTCTGGTCATGTCCAAATCCCGCAGGAGCCCTCAGAGGAACGGGCCACGAGCGTGTGCGAGGTACAGACCCAGTGCTTGGAGACCACAACCACGACCCGACGGCTGAGAATGTTAATTGTTCTCCATCGCCCCCAGTGATTTTAGCATTTCATAACTCCTCCCCTGGCTGACAGCTGGATTCTTCCCTAATTACAAACCCGTTGTAGTTGAAAAATCAGACATTTCCTGGAATTTAAACAACCAATTTTCCACCCGTCAGCATCCAACAACACGATCCTGCAGTTTCATTCTAAGCACGCTGGAAAAAAATCATCAGAGCATGCTGGATAAACAGGAGGGAAAGGGATTTTGATGACTTCATACATTCAAATGTACCATTCCTGAATCTTTGGATTCCATTGTAAGGTGGAAATAGCATTGACAAAACCACAATTCTGTGTTTCTAAAAGGCAGCATGTGGTTAAATACCGTGCATGGATTTTTTAAGTGCTGGCATCTGACTACACAATTCTTCCTCTCTGCCTTAGGAAACACATCTTCATTCAGAATAAATGCAGAATAAATATAGATTTTTTTTTCCCTCATCGGTTGCCACAGGATTTGTTCATTTTCTCTCCGCAGCAAATTGCTGTGACAGTAAGGAAAAGCTGCAAACTCCCAATTCTCAGCCTATTGAAAAGACAAAAGGAAAAGCCCTCGGACAGCTGCTGGCCTCCAGGAAACTCCACAAATGGAGACCTACAGAGCTGCATCCTAATTACCTCCTTGGGGAAGAGCAAAGACAGAGCCCCAAACCCTCCTCCAGCAGAGGCAGGAACAGCAGCACCGCTTGTCAGGACATCTCAGCTGCTCCTTTCTCTTCCAGAACCCACAGTTTCAGCCATATGGGCTTTAATTTTTTTTTTTATCAGTCTCTATCTTTCGTGGTCATGGGAAAGAAATAACCCTTCATCTGTAACTGATTAAAGAGGTTGGTGCTCGAGCTCGCAAGGAGCCTGAAATGAGAGCTGGTAGGACTCTGAAGAGCCTTGCTTGTTCCTGTGAACTGTGTGCTGTGACCTCCTGGAAGGATGTCACTGTCACTGGATGGAGTCTTTGCCTCAAATCAGAGAGGACAAATGGAAAAAAATCCCCATCACATCCCCAAAATGACCTTTGAAGCTGCGACTACACAAAAAAGCTGCCCCAGACTGGAAACCTTGAGGCAAGAACTTGAAAGTCACTGTGTCTGGGGCAGCTGTGTAACCAGGACTTTCCAGAGGAAGCAATTCAATTTGGGAAAGCAATCATGGAACTTGGAGCTCTCTTGGAGCGATGGAACTCGAGGAACGTATGTATTTTGCATTGTTTTGGGTTTTTTCCTTCCCTCGGGAGCAGCTGGGTTTTCCCCGTATTATCCCATTCTCATGGTTTCGCCTATTTTGGCATCACCTCTGCTTTCCCAGTTTTTCCTGTGGGAGGAGAGCTCCACAGCTCCTTCACCCTCAGCTGTGAGACACAAACTGTCCCCACCTCGGGGAGTGGCGCTGCACCTTGGCCGAGCCACTTGGGGAAGGGAATTGCCATCGTGGGGACATTGAGTCGAGCCCAGCTCAAAACCTCTGTGCCCAGAGCATCTGCAAAGCCGAGCCTGAGCGGATGATGCAATCGGGACCGCAGAGATTTCCCCATCCTTGGCTCATTTAAAGCAGGTGAGAAGCTGTGGAAAATGCTCTGGAAAGAGCACAGCTCATCGTGGGAGATAATTTGTCCCTGGATAGCCAAAGGAGGGGTTGCCAAAGGCATTTAAAAAGCTCTTTTTGCCTGCAGCAGGGAAAAGAGAAACCAGGGAAGAACACCTGTTTCAAGGAATAGGAACAATCCTGGAGAGCAGAGGGTTTGTAAAATGGACTCGTCAAGCAACTGAAATGGAAATGTTATCCCTAAAGTTTATTGTGAGACTTGTGCATGCTTAACCCAGAAACCCACAGCAAACAAACGGGGGGTGAACAGAAAGAACAAATCCCACGTGGATCACCGCGGTTTGGGGGAGATCTTTTTGGGAGAGGCTGTTGGAGCCATTTTCCCTCTTTCTGGCAGCATTTAGCTGGATGTAGCTCACCAGAGAATTTATTTCATCCTGTTAAACTCCATTTAGTGGGAGTAGCACAGCCTGTGGAGGAAAATCAACGATGCCAAGGTAAATCTTCCCCCAGTTATTAGTGCTGGGAAGGGGTGGGAAGATCTTTAATAATAAGGGAGGCAGAACAGAGATGTCTGTTTTTCATAATTGCACAGTGCTCCCAAGACAGCTGTTCAGCCATCTTGAAAATCAATGTTTTGATGCCCTTTGAACCTTCTTTTCCTGTTGAGTGTCTCTCCTACAGGTTGCTCCCCAGGATGAAAACAATAAAAGCAAATATATAACAGTAGAGGCCTGAGGTTAATGTCTTTAACAAGATAATGTTACTTAAGGGAACTGTAAACCAAATCATTCCTAAATTCCATTTGTTCTTTGCAATCTCGGATATATTATGAAACCATATGTGTGCCTATGGATTTGTGCAAGGTTTTTTACGGAAACACAAAGGCATTTTCACATTCTGTGTTCCGATATTCCAGCATCACACAGTTTGCTGAGAATTATTGTTATTCTAACTATTAATACTTTTATGAATAGCTTGCTACTGCAGCTGTGCCATAAAGAATCACAGCATAACGTGGGCTGGCTGTGGCTCCAAAGCGCAAGATCTAAAAAAATTTGCACCCGGTCATTTTACCAAGAATTTCTTTCTTTGGATTGAGTATCGCAAGGAAATTCAGTCCAACAAACTGGCACATGCCCTTATTATTTTTAAATTTTCACCAGTGAAGAGCTTGCTGAAATTGCTTCAAGCTGCCTCCCTTGTGTAGTTGGGAACTTAAAAAAAGAAAAGCAAACAGGAAAGGGTAAATAATCTTCTGAGCACATGTGCTGCTTTTTACACCCACTGGAAATTTCTCTCAAGACATATTCAGGTAACTCTGTCCAGAAATTCCTTTTGCAGAATTCTCAGACATTCACTGCAATTCAATTAGCTGTGAGCAAATTTGATATGAAATGAGACCCCGACCCTCCGTGTGTGTTTTTTTCCTTGATTTTCATGGAAATGGGAGACACAAAGAAGTGCAGAGCAAACGAGCGAGTCAAGTTTATTTAACTTTCTATTATCTACAATGCTATAAAACCTGGAAATAAAACAGAAACATAATCTGACCAAAACATTTTGGAGGTTGTCCAGAAAAAAATCTAAGGACACTTGTTCCTGCTGATGTCTGCACCACGAGATTAATTTCCATCAAAACGAGGGAAGAAAAATCCCTGCCAGCCGCACTCACTCTACGATGGCAAAAATCTCAGTTTCTTGCGCCTTCAGATTGCAAATTTAGATGCTGAGGGATGCTGTTTAAACCAGCAAGTATTTTCATTCATATTTATTAAAGAAAACACGTTAACATGGTGAGGATTTTCCTCGTAGCAAATATATTCCCAGCAATAATATTTTCTGCAGTGGATTACAGGAAAATGCCAAAGCAAGAATAAATGAAAAATCAGCAGACAACATTCAATGCCTCTCAGCTTTTTTACAGTTGGACTAAATCCTGAATTATAACTTGGCAAAAGAGAAGAAGATTTGATAAATGTTTAATTATGAGTGGCAGATTAAGGTCATAAGGAGCAATTATTCATTATTTCTTGGAAGCTGTAAATTTCAAATTAAATGATCAGGCTAAAACAAAAACAATCTTTTATTACACTTTGTAATTGCAATAAAAAAACATTGGCCTAAGGATGTTTTGGGTACCAAGAGCAAAAAGAAGTCCAAAAATCCACTGTCTTCTCTGCTGCCATGGGGAAAAGAATGACAAATTTTAAATAAAATCAGCATATTTATATCTAAAAGCCCTTGAGCACTTCTGGCTCTCAGCTCTGTTTCCACTGGTTTAAAGTTCCTCATGGTTTGCAAGTGGTTTTCCAAGGGATCAAACCCTGCAGCTTTTTTGCCGTGTGTTTGCCAGTGTGAAATTTTCCCCCTGGAAAGAGCAACCCCATTAGAAGGAGATTTGGGATCCCCGGAGGTGGAGACACACAGATTTGGAAGGCCAGAAAGACAAACCGACACTCCATCCCAACAAACATATTTCCAAAGAACTGCAAAGAAACATTTACCTCGACCTCCCGCCCACCAATGTTATTTTTAGATTTTTTTTTTTCCTAAATTAAAAAATAACCACAGAAAGCCCCCAAAATCTTTTAATCTAATCTTGGCTATATTTTCCCCTCCAAAGCCTGAGGGATACAAGATTATTTATAACAGGAAACCTTTGATTTCGGAGCTTTTATGTTGGGTTTTTTTTTTTCCCGATGTTCCAACTCACAAAACAGCAGAGCTGTTGGGTTTTTAGGCAAAAAGCAAATTGCAAAGTGCATCCAGGGCGTGACCTGGAGCAGGATGAGATCCACATCAAGGGGTTGGATGATCCCACCCTCAGGAGAGCTGCATCCCTGTCCATCCCGCAGTGACAGACACATTTAGGATCCCCGCGGGAATTTCCCTTCCCATTAGCGCGGGTGGTGTGAAGTTTGCGGCGGGGTCAAGGCGGGGCCTGAGCCTTCCCATGATCCGTGGAAAGTTTCTCCCTGACTTCATGGCTCGGAGTCAGGGCCATGAGGAGCACGTGGATGGTGTTATCCCGTTTTTCCTCCCTACACAACGTTCATGGATGAGCAGTGAGGGTAAAATCCTCTTGGGAGAAGATCAATCTCCTCTACATTTTCCTCTCCATTTTCCTCTCTATTTTCCTCTCCAGCTCCATCCAATGTGACATTCCAACAAACAAACCTGGCTTGCAAATGCCAGAAGGGTTTTAAAGAGGATCCTGCTCCACTCTTCCCTCCAAGCTGTCCTTAATTCTTGGATCGGTCCCAAATAAAGGAGGCCCCGCCTTTCTGAGTGACAGGTGTCAATCATCCCAGGGGATGGGCAGTGACTGATCCCGGCTGGGGATTTGTGCAGACACAAATAAGACACAAACAAGACACAAACAAGACACAAAGAAGACACAAACAAGACACAAATAAGACAAAAAAGAATGTAAGTTCTTCTTTTCAGGAAAGCTTTCCCTACAGGACATAACCCTATGGAAAAATCATCCTCACAAAATATCAGCTGGATGGAGGAGATTTCAGGTGATGGATTATGATATCCACCTTCTCTGAAGAAACAAATTTCTCCAATTTTTTTTTTTGAGGACCAAAATTCTCCAACTTCTTCTGAGTCTGCCCACCATCCCCACTTTTCTTTGCAAGTTAAAAAAAAAAACCTCTCTGTTGCCTTGGTCCTTACAAACCCTCAGAATAATGATATGTTTCTTGTAAAAAATTGATTTTTTTTTTAAGTTGGGAATTTCTTCTTTTTTCGTTTTATGATTAATAAACTTACGTAAAAAAACCCCAGTGAACACTGAACAATGTGATTAAAATGGAATGGGAATTTATTTGTAAAGATTGGCATCAGAGACTACATCAGACCTGGAAATGTCTTTAATAATAAAAAAATCCTCATGTGGTGATACTTCTCGTGCAAGCTTCAATGCCTAGAAAAACAGGAAAGTTTCTCTGCATTTTTTTTTAAAATATAAATATATGCATATGTAGATTTAATTAGGTCCTTGTAGAGGGTAAGAGCAATGCCAAGCTTGGCTTGTGAGAGGTAAATCTGATTTCTGCACACAGAAGTTTTCCTCTTGTTGCCTGCACAGGTTAAATGGGGTTTTAATAAAGGGATTTAGTCTGACCCTGTATAATTTCAGCACTAACAGCTTTTTATTGTTAATCTTGCCTTAATTGCAGTTATGAAGAATCTGATAGTGGTTTCTCTTTTGCTGGCAAGACAAGAAAACTGATTTTATATGGGTTTTGCCAGGCATTTTCCAGGAGGATGGGCTGAGCTTGGTTCCGAGCAGGATCTGGGATTGGTTGGTCTCCTGAATTCCTCACCAGGGAGATGAGGATGGACAGAGGAGGCTGAAGAGAGGAAATCCATGAGCAAGAGCAGGTCCCTGGCTGCACCATCACTTATCCCATCTCTGACCCGATCTCCAATGCTCCAGCCCCACAGGGAGTCTCCATGTTGTGAAAAATGATTTTTAAATGAACCTTGAATGAAAAAGTGGGAAGAGGGAGGCTGGGAGGAACCACTCAGATGAACTCCAGAAATCCAGAGGCACTGAGCTCCACCCGTCCAGCACCCAAACTTTTTCTGAAGCCCTCCCAAACACCCCCATGGCTGAAAGGAACCAAAAATCCCTTCAGAGGACACCCACATCTAAACACAAGAGGCTGGAAGGTACCAGAGGGCTCCAGGAAATCCTTCCAGCCCTCCTGGCTTATTTATGAGGAGTCTTAGGCACTACAAACAGATTTCTCTTAGTGTGTGTGAGTTGTACCAGGAGAGGAGAAGGGAGCGGCACAAAACCAAGGAGACTCAGCTGGAAAAAAAAACAAATAAACACGTCAGGTTGAAGAAATGTCCTCCAATCCCTCATCCCTCCTTGGAGAGTGCTGGGCTCCCTCACATCAGGGGTGGAAATAAAAAGTGTCACCAACATCCAGTGGTGTTTTCCTTGGATTAGTGCCACAAAAAGCCGCTCAGTCACCTGCTCCAGGTGACCTCGGCACAAAAATCTAGGGAATATGAGTGATATCCCAATTAAAAAGGGGCTGGAAATTATTCCACACACATTTTCATCTTTCCAAGACACCAAGGCTTTGACCAAAGACAATTGAGAGCGGTAATTTAGTTTCCCTGAACGTGGGTTTTTATGGAGACTTTTTTTCCTCCTTTTAATTGGTGGAGAAAAAGAGGACGATGAGATCATCTCTGCAGCCAATTATTCTCTTTCTTGTTGCTTTCTCTGTCCTTTATTTTCAATTTTTGATCAGTTTGGGGTTGATCTTTTTTGAAAGTGTGGGAGCATCCCTCAAAATGTGGGCAACAAAAATGGAATAAAAGGAAAAGTGTGTGCAAATGAGGAAACTTAGAGAGATCAGGGGAGATCAGAGATGGTTTGAGATCCTGCCTATGGACACATCTGCTCAAAAAAAAATGCCCTAACTCATGATTTACATCTCCTCTCTCCTCTGTGCCTCGATTTACCTTTGGGACAAGGAATTGTCTCTTAATTAGGGTGAAAGCAACCTTAGGGAAAGATCCCACAATCCCAGGAGAAAACAGCCATGCTCTGGGTAGAGAGAGCTCACTTTGGTCCTCCCAGCTTTATTTTCCAATTTTGAAGTTCTCTGTGCTGGATCCTGAGAGATTCGATGCCATCTTAGGAAAAAAATCTGCATCCGCACATCTAAAACAACTACAAACAGATCATAATTGGCTGCTCTGTGTATTCTACCCCAATGAGCACTTTAGCAAATGTAAATAAAAACAGCTTTTCCTCTTCTGACTTGTCCCGTGAAGCTTTACTCGGGCCTCCATGTAATCCTTGGGATTTCTGCGGCATTTAGATTTAACTCAGTAATTTGTATGGCTGCCTGAGGTGCTTCCAAATGTGCTGCAATTCAATTTTGGTCTCCTCCCAGCTGCCTAATTAAAGCCATGGAATAAAATCATTTGGCTGAGGTGATTTTTAATTCTTCTTTCCTCCGCCTTTTGGTTTTTAATCAAAAGAAATCTTCAGAGCCGGGGGATTATTCCAAACAGCCTTTTGGAAAGGGCACCTGCTGGAAATCCTACAGAGCAGGGGAGGAGAGCTGTGCAGAGACTGAATGCCAAAGGTTATGGCACACACAGGAAAAATCAAATTGCTCGTGATCCTCCTCTTGTTGCGGCATCGTTTTCGGAATGATGTCAGGAGGAAAAGAAGATTTCCCCCTTCCAAAGCCTTAATGAGGATTTTGGAACCTCTGATGAGGGAACAAGTGTGGGGGAGATCTGTATGGATGACAAATAGGCTCTAGGGTGTCCTTTGGGCAGCAAAACCTGGGAGTAGGGAACACCTCTCCACACCCAGAGGAAATCCCAAACCTGCTGCAGACTCCTGGATGGGGAAAAACTTGAGGGATATGAGGAAAATCTCCCCCTGAACACACAGAGGGAATTTGGAAGCCTGTGAACAGGAAAAGAAGATTTCCCCCTTCCAAAGCCTTAATGAGGATTTTGGAACCTCTGATGAGGGAACAACCATGGGGGAGCCCTGTGGGGATGACAAATACGCTCGAGGGTGTCCTTTGGGCAGGCAGCAAAACCTGGGAACACCTCTCCACACCCAGAGGAAATCCCAAGCCTGCTGCAGACTCCTTGATGGGGAAAAACTTGAGGGATATGAGGAAAATCTCCCCCTCAACACACACCCAGAGGGAATTTGGAAGCCTGTGAACAAGGAAAGCTTTTCCTCCTCGCCGTGTCCACGCAGCCAAGAATCCAAATCTGGGCCTTGTAATTGCTCGGTGCAATAACTCCCGGATTGGAGTCGAGATTTTGTGGGATCTGGCTCGGCGTGTCCACCTCATGTGGATCAAAGGCTACATGGTAGAATTAAGCAAATATAATCAGTGTAATATGATTCATTCTTGTCCTGCTCAGCAGATGTTGGAACAGATGTCAGGTAAAAAAAAAAACCAAACTGCTGGGGAGTGAGTGCTTTATTTTGAATTAGTGCATTTAAGAGAAGGGAGGATCTTTATTAATCCCATTTAAGGTGGAGGAGAGTATTTATGGCTTTGGTTCCTGGGGAATCTGGGACAGTCCTGGAGGGCTGGGATCCTTTCCTATCATCCTGCTCTGCTGAAATCTCCTTCAACTTGGGAAGCAACATTTAAAACACTACGGAGTTACAGGGTTGAAAATTTGGTGTAATTTCTAGCCTGCTATCGGGGAAAACCTTTGATTTGGCTTGTGCTGTGCAGTTGCCATCATTCTATTATTCTATTCTATTCTATTCTATTCTATTCTATTCTTTATTTTATTTATTTATTTATCTCTTTTATTATTCTTTTTTATATTATACTCTTTATTTCTATATATTTATATTATATTATGTTATGTTATGTTATGTTATGTTATGTTATATTCTTTACTTTTATTTATATTCTTTATTTTGTTTATTTATATATTTATTTTACTCTTTTTTATATAATTTTTTAAAATTTTAATCTATTTATATTATATTATATTATATTACATTACATTACCTTACCTTACATTGCATTCTTTTCTCTTTTCTTTTCTTTTCTTTTCTTTTCTTTTCTTTTCTTTTCTTTTCTTTATTTTTATTTATATTCTTAATTTTGCTTATTTATTTCTTTATCTATTTTATTATTCTTTATTATATTATATTCTTATTTTTATGTATTTCTATTCTATTCTATTCTATTCTATTCTATTCTATTCTATTCTTTATTTTTATTTATAATAATTTTTGTTTATTTATTTTATTATTCTTATATTCCTTATTTTTATATATTTACATTATATTACATTATATTCTTTATTTTGTTTATTTTCTTATTGTTATTATATTATAATCTTTATTTTTATATATTTCTATTCTATTCTATTCTATTCTATTCTATTCTATTCTATTCTATTCTATTCTATTCTTGGGAGCTCCCTAGGTCTTTCCTCCTGTTTGACAAACACAAAGCAAAAATCTTCCTTTTTCTGCAATTCCTCCACCAGCACTAAAACCAAGGGAGTCCTATTACACACCTGATTAGTCACAGAATTACAGTAACTGATGCAAATCTGCTAATTAGTGAGGCAAGCTCTCTTTTCGCCATTTCTCTGCAGGTTTAGTGACCACCCAGAGATTCCATCTCCCAGTTTAAAGCCACAACTGGAGCGGACCTTGAGCATCCCCACTCTGCTCAGCCAGGAATGTTCCTGCAGAGTTTAAAAACTCTGCCTCCTTTGTCGGTCAGAACAAAAAACTTAAAAAATAATCACCCACAAACCCTAAAAAAAAATCCTAAAAAAAAAGCCTCGTAGCTGATAAAAAGCTGCTTGGAAAAGTGCCTGGCTCTGAGTAACCCATCTCAAATTCCAGATTTTCTGAGGAAAATCGCTTGGTCTACCAGAGCAGTAGTGCAGGACAGGTTGGTGGGGATGGGAAGGGAATTCCTTCATGTTCAGTGAGATTCCTGTTGGATAATACTCCGGATTTTATTCTGGTGGGAAAAGCTCAGGACACAGGTGGCTTTTCCTTATCAGTCCCATTGGCTGCAGAGCTCCAGCAACCACTCCATAAAAAGGAGGAGAAACCAAAACAAACAAATGGGAAGCTTTGGGGTGACTCCGCTCCTCCACTCAGCATTTTTGTGTCCTAAAAGAACATCAAGCCCTTCATCTCTGAGGGTCATGGATTTCTTCAGGGATCCTGGATGGTTTCCCTCTGAATCTCTGTGGAGATGCTGCTTTTTATAACTCTCCGATGTCACTGGGGAAAGTTTCTGCAGCCAGCACATTCACTGAGCCACCAGTGCTGACATTTCCCCTGCGATGTGGCTTTGTTAGCTTTGTCTGGCCCTGCAGAGCCATCCACATAAGGTCATTCTTTGCAAGAACGAGCAATTCCACTGCCCCAGCCATACCTGCAAAAACCAGGCTTCAATTAAGTTGTTTTATTTACCACTCATTACCCTTAACGATAATTTGAATTTTTTTCTTTTAATTTTCTCATTTTCTTTGCCGTCAGAACACGTTGCAGCTCTGTCCACTGCGCACAGAGAAGTTCCCATGTTTTGGAAACCTTTCAAGTGGTGAACATATTTAGATGTGTGCCTGAAACACAAGCCTGTGTTGTTGTTATAAGGGTATGGATCTTACTTTAGCTACAAGGCTTGGGAATTCAATTAAGAGAAGAATGTCGAGCAGGAGGCAGCAGCAGGCTGGTGGCTAAAACTCTCCCAAATTCAGATTTTCTCTGCGACCTCCATCCCATCACTTCACCTCCACACGTGCCTGGTCCCTTCCCGCTCATTTATTTCACCTCTTCCAAAATCTGCTCCTCAAGTCCACAAACAGGCTGGATATGGGATCCAGATCCCAAAGCTCCCACCTGGGCTCATTTCCAGCCGTGTATTTATAAAAAGGCTTTGCTGAAGAAGCCTTTCAAAGAGCAGCTTTGCCCCCACCTTGCTGTGCTCCAGAGTGAGCTGAAATGATCCCTTAAACAAATCCCTGCTGTGCTCCCGGGACTGAATTCTGTCCTGCTTTTCCCCGGGAGCTGCACCACAACGCTGCTGCTCGACGGCGACCACGGTGATTATTTTCATTTTCCAAAACAGAGGAGACAGAGCAAAGAAACGCTCCGGGCAAAATTCTTGCACACAAAGTGCTCGAGCCCTAAAGGTGTGATGAAAGCATAATCCTGCACATAACCCTCAGTTCTGCTGCCTAAAATAATACTCCAGGATGCTGGCAGGGGAATACTTCGCTTCCTGTGAGTGTTTCAGTTCACATTCTCCCAAAAATAACACAGCGACTGTTAACACCTGCACTTTTCAACATTTCCTTGCTAACAACAAGGAGATTAATGGGTTCCATTCAAAAAGACCTTTTTGACCTCATTTATGATGTTGAGAAACTCAGGAAATTGCCTGCTAATCCAAACTTTGATAATCCCAGGATTCCTCAGAAAAAATCCCAGCTCAAAGCATTTTGAGGGGGAAAAGGTTTGATCCAGGTAAGGATCCACAGGGAATCACAGAGGGTGGATCCCTGTGGGGAGGGAGGGATGAGGGGGAGAGATGGGAATGCAGGAATAGGATTTACTCAAGGAGTCACTGCCCAGTGCTGCAGACCACAGGAACAACTTCATTCTGATGCCTTCAAGTATTTCTAGTTTTTTCTCCTCATGTATCTGTAACTTGCCGCAGTTCTGTGCTTCTTACAAAGTGCTAAGATACTCTGTTCCCAGAACCTTTAGCCAAACAAGGCTCTCTGAACACAGATTCAAGGATATAATCGTTGCCTTAGGGCCCAAAAATATGTAAACAACAGTGAGCTGGGGGAGTAGGCCTGGGGTGGTGAACATCATCGCCTTAGGGTGGATTGGAGAATTGAGAGCCAATATGCTAACGGACAGAACTTATCAAAGGTGAAGGGCTCGGGACAGGGGCTCCGGGCAGGATCAGGGCAGGCTGGCCTGGCAGACAGATCCTGGAGTGACCCGGAGAGGTTGGATCCAGCAGCTCCCGATGGCTCCGTGCCATAGCAGCTGGGAATCGCCATGGCGAGCAGGAGCTGCAGGTTGGCTGTTCCCGGAAAAGTCCACTCTGGCAGATGGCATCACTTTGTGCCTCTGCCTGGGATTTCCAGAGGAAATTTTCTTACAGTTTTTCATAGACAGCTCCAGCCTTCTGCTTCCAATTTCACAGAGGACCGGAGGGTATTTTTTTATCTTTTCTTGTTTCTTTTAAATTCATTTATTTATTATAAACATGGGCCAAACCCCAAGAGTTTGTCAGAGAGGTCCAGCCTTGAGAAAACAGCCTTGCCCGGATTATTCAAAGTACAAATACATCAGCACCTCTACCTGCTCCTGCTTAAGGAAACGTTCAGCCAGGTGATCAAACGCCATCTTAATTACAAACTTTGCAAAATGCACAAATGAGCCAGGAAAAATCAGAAATAAGGAGGGAAAACAAAAATGAAACCAGTGCCTGGAACCAGCTCAGGATGGGCAAGGACATGCTGAGGATGCTTCAGAGAAGGAGCAGCCTCAGAGAAGTAAAGTTTGTGCAGGACAGAGCCACTTCTCTGTTATATTTCCCTGAAATTCTGTTTATCCCCGTGAAGAAACTCAGTCCCTAATTCATTTACAGGAGCTCCAATGAATAGACAGGTGCCTTTCCAAACCTTCCTTTGCTCAGCCCATCTTAACGGACCCAAAAATATTTTATTCCCAGAACCAGCACGGGGTGTAAACCCAGCAGGTGTGAGAGCAGGAAATAACAAAGTGCCCCCATTGTAGGGATTTTTTTCCCCAAATTGTACTGATTGAGTTGTTTTGCAGATCCAAAGCAGGTGGGGGGGGGGAGGGAAACCACCGTGGGCATTCGAATCCTTTCTCTCCATAGGAAGTTTCCAGGCAGCTCCGAAACAATTGGGGCTGAGAAAGTGCAGCCGATGTTGTGTTTGTGCCCAGGGATTGGCAGCCCAGGACTGGAAAGGTCACTGAGGGCTGAGAACCTGAGCCCATTGTTTAGGCGAACAGGTTCCCCACGGAACTGCAGGAAGCACAGGGCACAGCTAAGGACACCCTGGCCAAAAGCTCCTGCAAAAGTTTTCCCAAGGCATGCTTTACGCGCTGCTGGCAAATCAGAGAAATCATAATCACCTCAATAATCCACTTTCTGGGTTGGTCAGAGTGAAATCCGAAGAAATCTGGTCAAAATGCTTAGAAATGTCACTGTTTTTTCTTAATTAAAAGTTGAAGAATTGAAACACGTCCCCAAGTGGCTTCTGATGCCTTTTTTTCCATGTTACTCAGTCATTCAATTTCCCCAGAGATTACTTTCCCTATATAAAGGTAAAGGAGGTTAACAAACTATACATATCTATAATAACTATATAAACTAGAGGGAATTTTATTGAAATTATTTGAAATGCTTTGATTTGCTTTGCACTCAAGCCTCTGTAGGTGAATGTTGGATCTGCTGATTTATCACTGCTCTTGTCCGACCACTCCTCAAAAAATGCCTCAGTTCTCTTAAGCCACAAATTAAATTATTCTGCCACTGCAAAAAACACTGAAGATGCTCAGAAAGCTTGAAATTTCTCTCAGTCTGAGATCTCATCATGCTCTTTGCGTTCCCTCAATGAGAACATCAGAAAAATTCCACATGCAGCTCCCTCAGTTGTGTTATCACCGGGTCCATTCAAATCCAGGGATTAATAATGGCAATAGAACAAATTTCTCAGCTAAAAGGTAAACTGGGTGATATGAAAAATACAGAGAATAGGGAAAAATGTGTAAAATAGTGCAGGAAGCCATCATCTCTGAGCAGAAAAAGTAAATATTTTTATCCCAGAAGGATATGAAACTGAGATATCTTCTGAGTGGGCTCCCTGCTTGTGAGAGAGTGAAATGTTTTACCCTTCAAGAGCAGTGGATAAAAATAAGAACAAAAAATAGAAGCCTGACCAATGCATTACTCCTTCTTGACTTGGGTTTTCCATGGATATAAACCATGGCAGGGGCTGGAATGGGATGGGCTTTGAGATGTCTTCCAACCCAAAATGTTCCACAGGCCTGTGATCCCATGAAATCCTCATATGATAATGGTCCTAAACCTGCATTTACCCTGACTGGCTTTCACTGGTGGTCTGAAGGCTCTTGGATGAGGAGGAGCCATTTCTGAAGAGTTGAAGAACAGTAAAAAACCCTTAACATTGCTACCTAAAGCCTTCCCCTAACAGTGAGAAAATAGGATGTGAAATTCCCGCCCAAATCTGAATCTTGACAAACCACGGGAAAAGCCACTGAACTGAAGAAGGATTGCTAATTTATCCCGAGATGAAAGCAGGATTAGGCTCAGGCAGCACAAGTCTTACTGAAAGTGTGGGAAAAGTCTGAGCGCTGATGCGTTTCAAGCTCAGGAAGAGCCAGACTCAGCAGTGGTTCCACCCAATGTCTTGGTTTGAAAGACAGGTGTCTTGCTAAGGAAGGTGGGAGCCTCCTTTAGAACGGATAATGTGACCCCTTCCCCCAAATTATTATAACTGTGGACTCAAGGGCTTTCAGACAAAGATATGGGAAAAGGAATAACAGTTCTTCACTAATATTTAGAGCAAGGCAATAATACAGAAACAATGGTTTAAACTGACAAAGTCAGAATACAACCTGCCCCCCTGTTAGGGTGGGGCTAGCAATCCAGTTAAAATGGTGGCTGCAGAACCGTTGGAGTGATGGATGTGCTCTTGTTGAAATGGTGATCTTGTGGAAAGGTCTTGTGGTCTCTGGAGGTCCAGTGGTGGCTCTGGAGTTCTTCTCCTCTGGGAATCAGTGGGAAAGGTACCCCGGTGTTCCAGGGTCTCAGTTTATGTGCAGGTGGGAATGTTCAGTTCCTGCCCTCTGGGCAGGGCATCTCCCAATGGCTGATGGAATCTGTGAGTCACTCCTGGAGCCCTCGATGGCCATGAGCAGAGCTAGCCCCCTGATGGTGTTAGCAGGGCTCGGTCATGCTGAACACAAAGAACACTGCCCCACCTGTTTTTAACAGCTTATGGAGATGGGAATAGAATATGTACTTTTGGTTACACCTTCTATGTAACCTAGGACACCCGACCACAAGCAATTAAATGTTTTCATTTATTCTGAGGAATGAGATACTCGATTCGGAGATCACATCCTGCTCAAAATCAGGGTAAAGCACCTTCCCCTCTGTCTGTTCAACCTCCGTGGTGTTCCCACTTTCTGCATTGCCCGGATGCCAAGGCAAACCCAGACATTCTGAGGAGCAGGAGGGATTTCAAAAACCTGCGGAATAACCAGGAAGCTGTCCCCAGACACGCACAGAGCATTTTGTGCTAATCAGGGAGCAAGCTCCTCTGCAAAATATTATTCATGGGACTGAACATCAGCCAACTGCAAAAACATTTTCTTAACTTGTGGGTAAACAGTCTCCAGTGCTGGCCTCTGCCTCCCAGCATTTAGGTAATTTCACACTTGAAAATTTCACAAATAAAATGTCCAGAGCTGCTCACAGGAAAATTGCAGCGAATTAAAATAAGCAGCAATTCAGTTTTGTCTAAACTGCTCTGGTCTTTGTTTCAATTTCTTTGCCTGATTTGAGCTGAGCTTCTGAATTAGGAACAGGGAATCTGGGATTTTTTTTTTTAATTTATTTTTGTTTTTAGGATGGAGTTTTAGGGAAAGGTGTGATTTAGAGAGCAGCAAGGCAGGGAAGGAGGCTCACTGAGGTGAAGGAAGAAAGAAAAAACCAAGGAGGAACTAAACAGGGGTGGAGCGTGCCCAACAGACATCAGATTAATTCTGTCTGCATGCGTCTTCTGCCTCATTTGGTGTTTGGGTTTGAGACACAGGGCCAGGGACCTCAGAACAGACTGCAAATGAGCCTCTGAGTGCCCATGCTCAGTACCAGAGGTAATTAGAGAGATTTCCAGCCCCACATGGCTGAGGTTTGGATCCAGGGCAAGTTCAACAAGGCCACGGGGTCTTTTTATAAATCTCATTAAGTGGTACCCGACCAGGCATAGAGAAATGAGGCCAAAACTCTGCCTGGGACACCAAGGACTTCCCTCAGCCCCAGTCCCAGCACAGGTCATTGCTGATCCTCCAGCGCTTCCCTGCCCACCGAGCTGAGCTCAACTCATCCTCCTGCACTGTCCCCAGCAGAGCCCAAAATCTTTCCTGAGCTTTCCTGAGGCCCTGGAAGCCCAGTCTGAGCATCACCAGGTTTTGGGGTTGCTGGAACGTGACCTTTTCATCCTGGAGAGAAGGAACGTCTCCATGCAGGTCCTTTGCCCACATTTGAGCTCATTTCTCACCCCGCTTTTGACATTCAGATCAGTTGGACACCTTGAGCCCTGGAACGTTTAATTATAGTTCATACCATCATTTACCTTGTCCACTAAGCCTTTGATTACATTAGGCAAGAAAGAAAATTTCATCTATGCTCTCCAGCTATTCCTTGGGCTGAAAATAAAACTGGAATTGGCCAGAAAGAGAGGACATTTTTCTTCAAGACAGCTGAAGGAAGCATGAAAACTGCTGTCCAGGATATCCGGGACTTGGCTGGTTCCTTCTCTTCCCTGAGTTTTCTCACCAAATGATTTTTGTTTATTTTATTAAAAAGTCTGTTCCTCTTTGACAGGTGTCCTATAGGCAGAAAATGTGTCTTGGCTAAGGACAGGGAGGGAATTAGTTCTGGGTTTCTTCTCGGGAATAATGGAATTTTCTCTGCCGAAGGTGCATGGCAGAAATATTCCTGTGTTTAACTCAATGTGATGCACTCAGGCACGGAACTTCAGGAGGGATAAAATTTTGGAGAATTGAAAGGCTCCAATAAAAATGGAAGGGGATTTGCAGTGGCAGGTGAAATAGGAACTTTGGAATTGTAAGGAATTGGAGGACCTGTGCCCAATTTCTGTGAAGATCTGTTCCTTGGGCCCCATCCAACTACATCATGGTCACCTTTGGGGCCTAAGGAATCAGAGGGAAAACTTTAATGTGGGAGTGGGATGTTAACCATGGGTGAAATGATCGAACCAGAGCTCAGCCAGAGATATTCAGTGTTTTTAGGATATTTCAGGGGGAGCTTCCATGCTCTCCAATGCGTTGATCCATCCTCTTGGCCTGGCAAACATCCAGAGGTGGCTGCTCCCTTCCTCCCCTCCACAAGTGGAGAGGAGAGGAGGAGTTAGAAAGTTGACATGGCAAATCTCCAGCCCTCTCCAAATATATTTTATTAATCCGGCAATTAATATCACGGACCAGCGCCTGCTTCAGCAAAGCCAACCCAATATGTCGGGAAGAAGGCAGAGTGGGAGTGATTTAGGAACTCCTATTTCTTGGACAGGGGCACGGTTAAAAAGCCTGATCTCATAAATCTGTGGTTTCTGTGCATTTTTAGGCTGTGTATATGAGCACTCCCACAGCAGATAGTGGGACGTGTAACATTCCCAAGTCCATGAACCCCAGTCACATGATGGTAATTACTGCAGACCTTGAAACACAAAGACCAATAAATTCAGCATCGAGAGCACAGCTCCTGTTCGCTTACTCACAGCACAGAATTTGGACAGAATTTGGATGGGAAGGTCTTATCCTTTCAAGCATCTTGATTTCTCAACATGTTGTTGATCCTTTGGATACCTCTGACCACATGCTGGACAAAGGATATTCCACTCAAATGTCCCTAAAGGGCCCAAAAATTCCAACCCAGCTCCTGATTCCTTGGGCCTCTTCAGAAATTCAGCATCAGGAGCTTTTGAGAGGGGGGAATTATAACAAAGTGAAGTTTTCCTTTCCAAAATGCAGGGAGGACATAATTTCCTTTCTAAAATGCTGAACCTTTCCAAAGGCAGAGGTTCTTTAGAGTACAGAGTTGAGGATCTTGCGATAAATATGGGGTCACTTCATCCCAGGGAAGATGGATCACATGTACCCTGGAGAGGGAAACCACTGGAATGGGGGAAACAGGTAAAAAATGGGGTGGCAAAAGAAGAATTCACCACCCGCTGCAGCAGATGAGAAGCACCCACAGTTTAGCAAATCCCCAGATCAAACTCCTACAGCTGAATTCAGCTCATTGTACAAAAAAGTTCCATTTCCAGAGCCATCAACAGAGACTACTAGAAGGAAAAGCAGAGATATTCATCTCTTGGCTGCCCTGGGTCTGTGAGCCGAGCCTTGGTGTGGTCTGTGCGCTGCTGCTGTGACTCAGGAGCTGAGCGAGCACAGCCTGCCCCGATGGCGATGTTGGACTCTGCTGCCACGGCCGAGCTGCCAACGCTTTCAAGGAGATAAAAGGTCCCCTGCTCGGCCAGGACAAATTGGCACCTCTCCACCTCCTCGGAGATTTACATATGTATTTTTAAAATGAAGCAGTCGTTAAAACGCTGCTCCGCTGGGATAATTGCAATTATCCCATTCTTTCGGTGGCCCACTGTAAACAGAGAGTTCACTGTCTTGTCTTTTGCTCGAGCAGTAGAGTCATCCCAATCCCAGGACTTCCTCTTTGGCAGCAGGCGATTCCATCTGAATCACCACCCGGCTCTTGCTTCATCCTCAGGCTCTGATGGTCTGATAACATTTACTCAGAACTCCGAGCAATTAAAACCGAGATGACACATTAAAACAATCTCAATTTAGAGGCCATCTTTAAATGATTACTTAGAGCTGATTGGGAAATGGAATTTCTGCTCTGCAGGGAAGTCAAACGTTTCAAAATTCCCTTTCATCACAGGCTGGAATGCAACCTGAATTTGGCTTAAATCCCATCTTAGTTGGACTTTCGGCACCTGGGACTTGCAAACTGCTTAATGTCAGCCGTCACTTCATCCCAGAGAAAAGCGCAGATGTTTCCACATGGGGGGACAGAGTGGCCTCCATTAAAATGCACTCAGCACTGTCCCATTAATTAGCATCAGGACAGGCACAATTCCTGCTTTTTCCCCAGAGCCTCCACAGTGGGCACGGCTGTGCCCAGACCTGACATGTGAGGGACAAATCCAGAGCCAAAAGGAGAAAACACAAGAACTTTTGCCCAGCAGAGCCAGAGTTCATAAAAAATGAGTTGTGACTTTTCTGAACTGGATGGAGGTGAAATTTCCACTTTTTCATGGAACAATCCACCCAAGGATAAATAGGGAAGGCCACAGCAGGAGTTCTCCCATCCTCTCTTATGGCATATAGAGGAAAGCAACAGTCAGTGTGTGCCAGGATTTGTCACTGTCCCTGAGGGAGATGGAGATTTTCCCCAGCAGAGGAGCACTGTGGTCTTCCTTCTCACTCCTCACACACTGCCCAGATGGATCAGCACACCCTGAATTCCTTTCTGTAGTGATGAATTCATCCCATAAAACCAAAGTTATGGACAAAACCTCAGGGGGGGCATCAGATTGGAGCATGACCATGTTGCCATGGAGACCCACTTCCGATCCGAATGGGGCAAAGATTTTTAATGGAAGTTGTTGGGCTTTGATCAGAATTTTGAGATGGCATTTATGGCCAAAACCATGCTCATCCACAGCCTCTGACCAAGTTCACCGTCATTTTTGGTTGCCTGTCTCAAGGGTGAAGGAGAAGGGATGGATGAGGACCCAGCACTGCTCCACCCAAGGAAGAGCATCTCTCCCAGCCCCCAAGCCCATTTGGGTGGTGGTCTTGCTGCTCTCTGGCCATGGATCCAAGCACGAGCTCAGCCACTTCCCTCGCTCCTGGAGCTGGTGGGGACGCAGTGCTGCAGCAGAGCATGGTCCTACCCCTGGTGTGGAGGATGGAGAGCCCAAAATCCCTCCCTGTGCTGCACAATCTATCTGCTGCAGCACTTGGACATGCCTTGCATTTCTGTCCAAGCCAGGCCTGCAATCATGGTTATTAAAGGCATTATTCCTCACCCCTGAGTTGTAAAGGACTCTTCTTTCACAACTGCTTGAGTGATGGCTCATTACTCAGCTGCCTTCGCAGGAAAGCTATTTTCACAGAGTTCCTTGCAAATCAAATGACTTTCTGGTTTATTGAAATTGCATTGGCTCGAGTGGCCTTGTCATCGCCGAGTCCCTTTGACTCCTGCAGCAAAACGGCCCCAAGGAAATCTGCCATATCTGAGCAGGTGGGGGAAGAGGGAGCAATGGCCTTTGGAGGATGAAAACACATTTCAGACTCCGAAGAGCTCCTGAGGAAGAAAATCAGAGTATGGGCTCTGATTCAGCAAAGCAATTAAGTATATGCTTTAAGTCAAAGCCTTGCTTAATTCCTTTGACTCCGATGGGATTTAAGCAAAGACTTTAGACTGAGCTGAATTCAGGTCTAAAAATTCCTCTGACATTTTTGGATTGCAGTGAAAGCAAGTGGTTCTAGTGCATGCCTCAAGGAGCAGAGGGGCCATGGGCTGTGATGCACATCCAGGCTAATGCAAAGCCTTAAAAATCCCTTGGCAGGAGCCGAGCCATAAATTCAGTTGCTCGACTGGTCCTGCTTTGCAACCAAAGCCATTGTCTTGCCAGGCCTTGAGCTTTACAACTTCCCAACCCCACTGTGGCCGATCAGGAGAAACTTTACACTTGATAAGTCCTCTAATATGGCAGGGAGAGTCCCTCCCTCCCCTCCCGCTCCCCTCCTACCTCTTTAATGAGCATCCCCATTAGCTTTGGAGTACAAAGGGAGTTCACTTTGCGAGCCTTTGTGCTCTTTGCATGTTAGGAGGGCTAAGGAGCAGTTCAAAAAGCAATCTGCCCAGAAACCACAGTTTATGAGTCCCAGAAGTTTCATTTGCTCAGGTCAGACTGAAAGCTTGGCTGAAGATACAGGAGAAATTTTTCTCTGTCAGGCAACAGAAAGCAGTACAAAGAACCCAGCTGTTAGGTCTCATAGCCCAGGCCTCTAATTAAAACAGTGGAAAATTAGATAACTTCACAAATTCATCACTGCCACCACTGGCTGTCAAAAAAAAAAAAGCTCGGGGGTTACCACCCACCTTTTGTTTATGTTGCTAACCAGTGTCTCCATCTCGTGTGTGTGTGAGCGCACAGAACTGAGTTTTTTGAACTGAATTTTTCTCCCTTCCCCCTGCTCACAGCCACTTTTTGCACCTCATTCAAAAAAACTTCAGATGAGACTGAAAAGGGGCTGTAAATTGGGATTGCAGACATGCCTCCCCACATGGATTTTTGAAGGGTTTTTTTCCCCTGTGAGGGAAAATGAAAAAAGCTGAGTTTTCTTGTTCTTAAAGGAGGAGGAAGGGGAATGATTCTTCCCAAAGATGCAAGACATGGTCGGTGTGGCAACTCTGACTATCTGTGCTGAGGTCAACAAATGCCATTTGCAGCTTGTGACCAACTCTATATTAAAAAAAATAGCAAACAATGCCTTCATCCCTAAAATAAAGGAGGAAAGACCTTGCAGCACCCACACTTCAACAACAGCCAAAAAAGAAAGCTCCCATCCTTTGAGACGTTAAATTCATGTTTTAATCACAGCGGGCAAGTTCAATAGCCCTCAAGACTAAGAGGGATTAAAAACGTCTCTTGCATTAAGCTTTGCTTTTAGAAAAAAATTCTCTTTCAGAGAACAAAGGGGAGAGATTCACACCTTAACAAGCCACACCAAGTATGAACCAGCTCCTCCTGCAGAAGTCCTGGCACAGGGGACCAGGAGGGGACAGACTATGGCACCACACAGGGCAAGGAGCAGATTAAAGGTGCAAGCATTTTATGAATACTGAAGTGGAAAACAACTTTAGGGTTGGGCCTGGGAATTGTTCTCAGCTTAACTTTCACTTGAGGCTGTGGGGTAGAGGAGGAATAGGGCAGATGCTCCAATCCACAAGGTGACACCCAGAGGAGGCAGCCAACTCCACGATTTGGTGGGGTTTTTTTAATTACAAACCCTGTCACAACATCTGGATTTTTAATTCTCACCTGAATATGTGGATTTGTCAGCAGCCAAGGCTGGTGAGGGCAGCAGGTTTGATGTCTCCTGTCCCACCTGCAGCCTTTGCTGCTCCCCTGTTCTCTCTGCTTTCCTGCAGCATTTGGGAAACGTGAAAAACATATTGGTTTGGCATAAAAAGTAGGAATTCAAGAGCATGGATAAGAATAGCGTTAATAAAGACACTCTGCAAGATGAAGAGAAAGGTGAGACAAAGATCTACGTCAAGACTGTGACTACGTTGACCCATTAATTAATTCCCAGTCACAGAGCAGGAATAACTTCCATTCCAGAGCAGAAATGACTTCCATTCCAGAGCAGGAATAACTGCAAGCCCTCAGCGAAATAAAGCACATTTGCTAAAAGCCATTGCTCAAAGGCTGCACGGAAAGTACATGTGGTCACTTCAACTAAACACATTTTTTTTTATACCAAGGCGAGCCGAGGGCATCCAGAGCCCCCAGCAGCTCCAAAGTGGCTCCATCAAAGGTTTGTGGGATCAAACACCGCGGCTGCTCCTCGGGTGGCCCTGAAGGATGGAGCTGAGGGTGAGCCTGGCTGGAGTCACCGCCAGGATCAGGAGCTCCCAGCGAGCCAAATCACCCCCAGCCCGCGGGGCTTTGGCGGTGATTTGTGCCTTTCTATAATTGGCACGGCCCTTCTCCAAACAAAAAAGCACCAGCACCAACGCAAGCCCTTCCCAGTTCTCACCAACAAAAGGTAAAGACATTGAGAAGGACGGCATTCTCTTGTCACATGTTACCTTCTAAATCTTGAGTCTTCCTTTGTACTCTGACAGTAATTTCACATATAGACATGGCTGCCAAGCGAGGTTTGTTTGATGTTCTTTCCTGCCTTTGTAATGGAGTTTCCTTTTAAGCAGGAGGAGGCGGAGGGAGAGGGGATGACAGGGGCTTATAAATATGGAAAAGACACTTTTTGGCATAAAATTCACGTCGCATTTAAAATATCTCTATGACTCTTTTCTTTTTCCCGCCCGTTAAGCCGGCCACCTTTGGGATTGTCCACTTGGAAAATCTACTGTTAAAAAAAGCAGCACAGAAGGGAAAATCATCACTGCTGGAAAATGCTCAAGACTTTGGGAAGCAAAAAAAATAGTCCAAAAAAATCCACTACAAATCCTGGAGTGACGTCAGTGTTGCCTCCTCTCCTCTGAAAGGCCACGCTGCCACTGAGGCACCTATGGGAGATAAACCAGGGGAGCAGTGAGTGAGTTGGTGCTCTCTGAAGTGACCAGACCTTGGAAAACTCATGCATTCCACAGGAGAAAGGCCATAACACCCATCCTTGGTCTTAGGAATAAAGTTTGGGGATGTTCTCCATAGATAAAGCAAAGCTGGTGATGATCAGCCTGGTGGGACTGTGATTCACCCATCAGAGATGTTAATTACACCTTGGAGAAAGCGAACCCAAAGACCCAAAGGGCATTCCCAAGGTTACGCAGGAAGATCATGAGAGAAGGAAGCAGGTGCTTGATCCTCAAAGTCACCATGCTGATGTTTCCAGAGGACCAGACCTGGGGTCCTGCCACGTCCAGAGCATAAAAATGACTGATCCGAAACAACACAGGATGAAAAGGACAGGTTGGAATTGTGCTATCCCAGGAAAAATCTGAGCAGAGGTTGAGATGCGCTGGAAATCCACCAGCCAAGCCCTGACATTCGCTATCCATGGGTGGCTGGTGAGCTCAATGCTCAGTTCCACTCAGATTCCGCATCCCCATCCCCTGAAACTCACTCAGAGCTCCTCAGGAAGGACCCACACATCTCCCAGCTCTTCAGCAAGTAACGGATGTGCCTTTCATTTATCCCCAGGGCTGTTTCCTTCAGATTGCTCTTGACACTCCACACTTCGCCTGACACACGAAACCCCCCTCCTCTGATAAATTTATGTGCCTTATAAACAAAAGCTACAAAATGTAGCCAACAGCCCCACGTCCCTGCCAATTTGAGCATATGGAAGAACAAGGAGAAGTCAAGGGATCTTTTTTTAGTAGGAACACCAGAGTTTGAAGCAGAAAGATCCATTAGTCCAGCTAATGAGGGATTGTTCCCCGTGGTATATTCCCCACAGCACTAAATGACTCAAGTGATAGCCCTTCCAACACTTCCCAGGGGAAACTATTCCACAGCCTCATAGATCACACTGTCAGGAGCTTTTGGCCAGATGGATTTCAAAGGCTACGAAATGTGCTCGAGTGTTTGACTTGGAAACCCTTGAAACAGTTTTGGACTCTCATATTTGTGATACCACAGGCATGACTTCAGCTGTTGGCCCTCAGCACCCAAGTCCCGCACACCTCTGTGCCCTGCACACGTTCCCACGTGCGTGGGATCGGGATCACCCTGCTCCCTGTCCAGGGAAAGCTGCCGCAGGAAGGAGAGCGCTGAGTGTTTGTTGCTCTCTGGGCAACCGAAACCTAAATTGTCTTGAAGGCTCGAAAGACTCGGGCTGACGTTATTCCAGGGGGAATTACTCCGGGGGGAAAAAAAAAATAAATCCGGGTGTTTGATGTGATGGGGTTGCCAAGAAATGTCCGTAAAGCTACCAGAGAAATTCTGCTGGAGTTTCCCTGTTGAACTGGGGCCCGGGAGCAGCAGATCCTGGTTTCCTGCAGGTGGATTCTCTGAGCCTGGCTCCGGCCATGTGGAAATCCCATCTGGCTGTGCAGCAGGTGGGATCTGAGCCCTTTCCAGACCCAGTTCCAGTCCCCAGCACCACAACGGCACAACAGCACTGGACCTGTTTTCCTGGGGACAGACAGAGTGCAAGAGAGAGACTTTTGGCAACTTCCCACTGGAAGGACCGGGATGGTTCTGCAGGAACAATCCTGATGGAGTCACTTGAGCTGTTTGTGGTGTTTAATCCATGGTTCCACCCTTGGTGCTGAATTTAAACCCAAAACCAGATGAGATCCCTCCTGCACCTGGAAAGCTCCTCCTGCTCTTCTGACAGTGCAGGCTGAATGCTTCATCCACAGATCTGCTCTGGGATGAGGCATTGCTTGGGAATAAGTCAGAGCATCCCATGTTAATTAATATTAGGGATTATTAATTAATATTAAGGATAATTAAGGATTAGTTCAGTGAAGTTTCTTCCTAGGGCAGGATCGTTATCCGCACTGGAATCTCAGATTGGATGTCCACACACAGCTCAGCAGCTCGTGGTTTTCTTCCTTCTCTAAGCCGACCTCAAATTACCTCCTTCAGCCCCAACTTTCTCTTTCTGGAAGTTTTAAATCTGATATCCCAGTTTTCTTCGAAATGGGGGTTTTGGCAAAGCTTTGAGGTGTCTGAAAGTGGGCAGAACTTTTGTCATCATCTGCATTAACACAATTCTTGTCATTATCTGCCAGGACCCTGATGCTGTGTGAACAACACAGAAACGGGACCTGCATCGCTCTGAACTTTATAATCCACTTGGACCAGGACCTAAAATGTTCTGATTTTATACCTAAAAATAAACCAGAATAGAATGTACTCTTCTCCTGTTACCATCCCTACCACCAAGAGGAGAAATAAGGAGAAATCCAACCACTTTGGAGGATGAAATGTGATAACAGGTCCAGCGAGGGAAATAAAAGCCATATAAACTGATTTAAAACTTTAAATGAGTGCAAAATGCACTCACTTTCTTGGCAGAACGAATTTTTATGCAACTCAGGCAGGGAAGTTACGTAAGGGATCCCTTCCAAAGCGCTTTACTGGGAAGCAAAGATGTCACTGGAATTCCTGGGTGATTAAAGTAGAAGAGAAGTGTTTATGGGACAAACTGGTCTGAAACAAAACCTCGTAGGTGCTTCTTTCCCTCCTCTTTATAGGGATTGAAAAAAAAACCTTGTAGGTGCTTCTTTCCCTCCTCTTTATAGGGATTGAAAAAAAAACCTTGTAGGTGCTTCTTTCCCTCCTCTTTATAGGGACTGAAATCCTGATGCTGATGTGGGTAAAGTTTTTGCTTCTTTTCCTCCTCTTTGTAGGGATTGAAACAAAACCTCGTAGGTGCTTCTTTTCCTTCTCTTTATAGGGATTGAAATCCTGGTGCTGATGTGGGGAAAGTTTTTGTAAACCATCCAGGTTTTTATGAAGGATCACACTTCCATTGTCAGAGACAATGGGGACAAGACGAGGATTTTGGCACTGCAGCTCTTTGACACATTTCAGATCTCTGGAAAGGGGAAAATTGTGGCTAAGCCGTTCCCCTGGCTGCAGGCAGGCGCTGATGATCCAACAAAAACACTTCTGGGAATCAGGGCTGCTCTTTGATATGGCACACACAGGTTTGTCTGCTGGTTCAGGTAACGTGACACCAGGTAGATATGAAAATGAGGAGCTTTGATGGATCGCACCTCTCCCAAAATCCAAGGAAGAGGCTCCGGGAAGCAAAGCTGACAGGGATTACTGCAGCTAGAGCTGCATTCCTTCCAGCACATTAAGCCGCTTTATGCCATGCCACGACTTGATATTGATAATGTAACACAATAGGGCAGGATGCCACCCAGCCAGGCTGGGGAAGAGAGGGAAAGCAGGAAAGGAAGGCTTTGTTTGGGGAAGGATTATCTGTTTCCGATGAGGGCATTCCCTCCAAGGGTTGGGTGGGTGTTCAGCTGGGGAAGGGTCTGCTAAAGGACAAGTTTGGAGTGTCCTCTGGGCTTCCAAACACGAACAACTTGGAATCAAAAGAATTAGACTCAAGTGCGGGCTGAAATTTTAATCTTTCCGTACATCCAATCCAAACATTGTTCTGCTTTCTTAAGGGATTAGTAATTATTATGACAAATAACATTGCTTCATCCCCGGTTACTCCGCGATTTCTCGTGAGCTGCTTCCTCAGACCTCACACTGCACTGAGCTGGTGGAGCAGCCACCACTTGTGACAAGGGTTTGGAGAGCCATGGGTTGGGCAGTCAAGAAGTAAAATATTTCATTTAGGCACTGCCTCTTTTCCCCAATTTCTATTTCTATTCCTCTGAGCTAACTGATTTTATCCGTTTCTAGGTTAGCATTATCCAAGCTGAAAGTTTGGCAAAGATGCTTTCAGTTCCCTGCAATATCTTGGTTATTATAGTCAAAGCACCTCTCAAATTTCAGTCTATTGAGCAAAATGCTCAGTTTTCTATTAAAAAAAAAAAATCATTTTCAGTAAAGGCACTGCCAAAATCCACTTATCTTTTCTTACAATGCATTTCTGGACCTTTCTCTGTTGCAGAAGGCACAGACTGATGGCCAAACACTATGGGAGGAGGAGGAGTTTCCTTTGAAAGGTATATCCTAAAAAAAACCAACCTAATAATCCTTTGGAAAGGCCACATCGGAGCAGACTCTGCCCGTGGCGAGTGTGGTCACTAAAATGTGAGCACTCATTTAAGTGCTTTGCTGAACCAAGGCCTAAATTCCTGGGTTTATTCAGCCTGGTAGCAGTGACAGAATGAAGACAGGGGGATTATTTTATGAAAGGTTCTTTTTTTGGTTGTGTTTCAGCAGCTCGCACTGAGATTTCAGCAATAATCCCATCCCTGTTAAAAGTTCTCAGCGAGGAGCTGGGACCAAACACTGAAAATGGATTCCTAATTTTTGGCAGCACCCTTTCAGAAGAGATTTTAAATCAATCCTAAAGGGTTGTCCTCAAACCTCGCTCCGAGCTGGGGATTTCAGCCCTGAGCTCTGGGGGAGGCTGTAGCTGTCACCTGAGCAAGGATGAGTCAAGTTTTCCTTGGAAGCATCACCACCACGGGCATCTCCTGGTGCTCAGGGAGGCTGCAGGTCACGTCAGCGTGGATATAAATCAGGAGAGTTCTGGGCAGAAACACAAACGAGCTGCAAATCCTCTCCAGGGAGAGCCTCACAAGAGCTCACACTCCAACTGCGCTGGAGCCACAGGGGTTAAACCATCTTGGATGGGCCAACATGAGCAGCATTCCCAAGGCAGCTCAGGAGGAGTTTGTCAGCTGAAAATTCTGCCTAATTCACACCCAAGATTCAAGAGAGTAAAGTACTAAGGGTAAAAAAGGTGACAAACAATGCAAGAGCAACATTGATTCAACACTTTCTTATTCCCAGGAATTAATAAAACCCATGGAGCTGATGAGTTTTGCAGGCAAGTCAGGCACCAGCTCATAGGAAAATCTTACAGGTGGGTGTGAAGATGTGGGGACACAGGGAATTCTGTTTTGGTACCTGGCAGTGGAATTTCAAGGAGGTCATATTCAACCTGGGCATTCCACGGTATGAAGAGCTGGGTGTGACTTAAAGTAAATCTTCAATTCTGCCTTCAACTTGGTCCATAATTCTGTGGTCACAAGGCCATGCGATGAATTTGGTTGGGATTGGAGGTTTTTTATTGTGGTTGTGGGTGTCAGTGCAGGTCCTGAGGCAGGGCTGGGATGAACTTCATGGGGAACAACACCTCCACTCCTGCCAGGTCATTTCAGAGCAAAGCCTGAGGTGCTGCCTAACCTGAGCAGGATTATTTATCCTCAGCTCTTGGTATTAATCCCAGCTGGGTACTTTTGCCCTCTGCTGAATGAGAGTAATGGGATCCACAATATCCTCCGGTTACTCTTGGGTTTCAATGTTCTAAATTCCTGATTTCAATCTTGAGCCCAGTCCTCGCTGTCCCAAGGAGTCTCGTCCATGGAGAGGCTGTCATTACATAAACCAACGTCTTCTCCTGTGTCTACAGCCCCAGCAAAGGCCAGCATCGACCTCATCAGGGTGGGGATGGGGGAAGGGGAGAAGGGAAAAAAGGAATCAGTTGAATTCTTGGTCTCGAGCCTGAGTGCGCTCACAGAAAGGGATTTGTTCATCACAAAAATTGAATTCACACCACTTCCCTGCTCCGAGAAGACAGATGACATCAGACCCTTGGCAGGAGGTGCTTTAGAGAAGATTCTAATCCGTGTTCTGACAGGAATATTCACTGGAGCTGTTGCTCGCGCTGTGTCCAAGGTTTGATCACGGCTTGAATATGGACCTTGTGCTGGCTGACAGCAAAAATGCTCTGTGGCAGCTGACAAATGAGGTGGCACCCTACAGATTCAAGTGTGATTGTGGTGCACAGCATCAGCCTCAGAGCCTACAGAGAGCAGGGGATCAGGGCTGACACTAAAAGTCTACTCAGGCTCAAAACAGCAGCGTGTGCTGTGCACTTCCCAGAGTGCTGCATCTTCATCTCTGCCTGTGGGGAAAAATAAATGGACATGTTGGATGAAATCCGTGTTCCCTGTTGGTTTTTATGGCTACCTTACAGGCCTACAACTCACGGTGAATAGATAAGGCTGATCTAGAGTGGTTATCTGGAAGAAAAACACTGGATTTTTAAAGGCATTGACCACAGTAAAGGACTCATTTTCACAGCTCGAGGTTGAATCTAATGGGATTTATCCTCCTTTGCGCCCTCCTGGGCAGGGCTTTGCCATCAGGGTGATCCTCCAGAAGCAGCCGAGCAATCAAAAAAGTTATTTCTTGCTGGGAATAGATCAGGCAAATCTGTTGGTGTTTAATTGAATCTGTCATTAGTAGAGTGACCCATCTGACAATTACAGCAGCCCAAAGATGTGGCCTTATCTCACAGCCCTCTGCCATGGCAGTGGCCAGACTTTATTAGGGATGAAAATCGGGAGCAATTTCAGATTCCATAGAAGATTCTCTCTAGCCACCGGAGGAAGCACGGGAAACACGGAAAGAGCATCGGCAGGGATGCAGACAATGACTGACTGAACTCCTGAAGCCTGGATTTCCACCTTGACTGAACACCTGAAGCCTGGATTTCCACCTTGACTGAACACCTGAAGCCTGGATTTCCACCTTGACTGAACTCCTGAAGCCTGGATTTCCACTTTGGCTGCTGGCAAGACTCCAGGCTCCGATCCTGAGCCCGAAGTCAGGAGTGTCCTCCTCACTGCCCACAGGAGAAGCTCAGTGCAAAGCCATTCTGTTGGTGTGACCCAGACCAGAGTGTTCAGAGGAGAGGAAGGACACAGGGGGAAGCTCAAAGGAGACTTGGCTGAAAGTCACTGGCCTTAAAAGCAGAAAGTTCCTCCCCACTTTTGCCCAAATCCTCATCCAGCGGTTGGAAATCCAAGGTGCATCTCCCTCCTGAGCCCCCTGACCTGCAGCTGCTCTGGATCTCCTGCACTTCCGAGCCAGGAATTTTCTGATGAAGCCAGAGTGATCAACCTAAGTGAAAGTGCTGCCATTCTAAGGACCCTTTTTCTTTTTTTTTTGTCCCTCTTTCTGTCCACCTTGGCTTATGTTCAAGAGAATAACAAGGAAGTAACCAAAAAACACAAATAAAAACCACTCAAGCAGAGGATCAGGTTTAGTTTCTTACAATGTCCAGCAAAAAGAGGAGCAGGACTGGAGCGTGCCAGCATTTGTAGAATCATTAAGGTTGGAAAAGACCTCCAAGATCATGGAGTTAAACCTTTCTTAGTGCTCTCTGCAGCTGTGCCTGGAACTCGACTTGCTCTGGAAGTGCACTACATGTGGACATGCTTTAGAAAAAGATGTTGAGATTAGGAAAACATTATTTCACTGCAGGAATAACACATTTCAGCTGCCTTCACTGCTGCTCAGTGGGAAAAACCTTTTCCAGCAGAAAGAGGACTCTGTGAGGAAATAAAGTGGCACACACAGAAGAAGCTGGGATCTGGGATCTGGGTGGTTTGGAGCATGGAGGCGCTGGATAATGATTTCAACTCAGGTTTAACCAGGCTGTGCTGCTCCTCAGAGGGTTCAGTGACTGCAGGAGGAGCAAGAGGAAGCACAACTCCTTCCAAGGAGGCTCTGGCTTGGAACATCATCACGATCAAAGAGAAATCTTGAAAGCTCCACCTGGAATATCTGTGAGACATGGACATGTTCAGTGCCAGGTGGAGCTGGCACCGCTTCCACAGCCTGTCACACCCTGGCTCCATTCCCAGGAGCATCCTGGGCCTAGGAACAATGGCCACAAGTCTGCACAACCCCTTCTAGGGGTGGCAATCCTGTGGTAGCCACGGCCTCTCCAGTCAGCCCTCCGCCCAAAGCCAGGAGGAGCTGAGACACGGATATAGGTGATCAATAACTTACACAGTGCCTGTGCTGCCCTAACGGGGCAGGAACTGTGAAAAACTTTGATTTACCTCTGCCAGAAACCTCTGCCCATCTTTTGCAGGGGTGGCTAGGTCCAGCCACCCACCAGAAGGAGGTTTGTAGGTCACCGGCAGAGCCGAGAGAGCGCAGGAGGCTCAGCTTTTCCCAGCACCCATCCCACTGGATGACACCAGAAAAAGACTCAAATTAAGGAGTGTTTCTGAAGGCAGTGTTTTTGAGGGTTTGTTTTTCTGGCTTGTTGGCCTTTTCTCCAAAGGGATAGTGTTTCTCCAAGGGAAGTTTCTTTTTGCAAAGTGACTGACCCGCTGGCAGCAGTACAAAGTTTTAGGGGATGAACTCATCCTTCTGAGTACGATTCCTTTGCACTGCTGAGAGCTGCTAATGAAGAGGAGCAGGGAGCAGCTAGAAAGGAAATAAGAGCCAGCAGCTTGGGAAATAGGAACAGGGAACAACAAGGTCCTGATCTGCTTCGAGCATCTCCAAAGCAGAGGGGTCGAGCTCCCCCTCCTCCCCAGAGAGAGCTTAAGGGTCCTCAGCAGCATTTGAACCTCAAAATCCCCCCCTCCCTCTCACTCATCTGCTGCCCGACTCTGGAAAGAGCCTAATCTTCCCCGAGGTACTTTGAAGTTACGCAGGGATTTAGATTTGTGCCTCTTTTAAGGCAAGGCAGAGCCGTGAGCAGAGCCGAGCGCTCCTCGCCTCCCTTAACACAGAGCAGGCACGGTGGGTGACAGCCCCGGGGGCTCAGCCCAGCCCTCCTCCTCCTCCTCCTCCTCCTCCCAGCTGGGTTTGGACGGGAATGGCTCCAACAGCCCCTGCCCGGTCCTGCTGGCTCCTTCCCCCGGTCCTGTGACTCTCCACACTCTCCAAACAGAGCGCGAGATTTTCTGCGAGCCCAAATGCTTCCGCTGCCTGCAAATTCCCCCAAAGCTGCCTGAAGGTGATTCCACCTTCCCTCGGTTCATGAGGATGCTGAAGAGTAACTGGGTCCAGCCCTGGTGTGTTGCAAAGGGAATCCCAAATCCATAGGAGTCAAGGGATTCTTGGGAACCTCATCCCATCACAGAGATTGACACCCCCTGGGTCTGCCTGGCTCGTGCACAGCACCTTCCAGCCCAAGAAACTCTTCCACTCTGCGAAAAGGAACACGATATGTGATGCTAAAATCTATTTGAGATGATTGCCAACCTTCCTTACTTCCTTTCCAAGGAAGGAGAGCAGAGCCAATGTCACGCTGTGAGTCACCGGAAGAATAAAATTGAATCCTTGGGGCCAATGTTTGAAAAGAGCATGGCCAGGGATTTTTCTCTTCTGTCTTTCAAATACCCTTGATGTTTCTCCCTCCTCCCTTATCACTGGTCCACAACATTCAAGAAAAAGTGCCTTCAAAACACCATAAAGGCATTGGGGTTTTCACTTGCCAAACCACTGAAAATCCACCTGCTCCCCCCACACTTCTTATCATTGTTGAAAATCTTGTTATTCCTTGGGTCTCTGTTCCCCTCTGACCTCCAGGCCCTGCCCAGCACAGCGAAGGCTGTTGGAAAGGGCTCCTGGCCAAGAGCAGATGTCAGGAAGGTTACCCAGGCTTTGTTCACTGGCAGGGAACACGAGATTCCCAACTCCAGGCTCATCCAGAACCCTCCACCCAGCAGAGAAGGTGCCTGGGACCATTTGTGTCCCGGTGGGGATCGTGGGGCTTTACACTGAATGTGTGGGAGTGTCCAGGATTTGATTTAGGGGAGTGTGAGATGTGCAGCACCTCTGAGGTTTATAACTTGTAAGAGCTTATCTCCTTTTGCATCAAGAAGTGTCTGGGAAGCAGCCAAGGGCACACAGCAGAGGAGATAGCAAGTGGGAAGGGAGAGGAAAAAAGTCAAGGGGAATGCAAGCATATTTATAAAAATCAGAACAATAGTTTCCCAGAGCTGTGATAAGAACTATTTTCTACTCACAAATAAAAATGCAGCACTGATTTTTTTTTTCCATGCATTTCTCCTCTTTTCTTAAAAAAGAAGAAGCCAAACCCCAGCACTTTGCCCGGAGCCAGAGCTGTCATGAAAGGTGGAAGGAGTTAATCCTCCCAGCAGGGAAACCATCTGCCTGCAGCCTTTGGAAAGGACCCTGAGGCTGGGGGTCCTGCCACAGTCCCTGGTGAGCGTTTGTTCAGATCATCCAGCTCAGTGCACAGCGCTCCCTCTGCTCTGAAGGGATTGGCAAGAGCATCTCGAAGGGTGGCCTGGAGTCGTAAACAAGCAGAGCTTTGCATCCCCAGCCAGCGAGGCTGAGCTTTGCTGGCAGAGCTGCCTCGAGCAGGATCCCTCTGGCTCTCTGCCTGGCCCTTGCAGTGTTATCAATCGCCTGCTTCCACGAACATTAAAGAAATCAAACTTTCCTTCTCGCTCTTGCACTCCCTCCCTTTAAATAGCAGCTTAAAAGGAAACAAATTTAGAGCAAGGTCAGAGGGATGCAGAGGCTGTTTCTCATGCTCAGAGGAAATCCTAGCTGTTGGATGGTGGAGGAAGTTATCTCCCAGTCCTATCTGGACATGAATTCACAGAAAGGCTGGGAGGGATTTCCCAGGAAATTACAGTGCTGCCCCCAGCCCCTCTTCCTCGTGGCAAGGCAGGATCCTCTCTGTACACCATTCCTGAGGGATCTCAGAGCAGATTCCACGCAGGGCTGCACACTGCAGTCCTGTCTGGGATGTGCCCATGGGGACAACCCTGGAAGTGTCCAAGGCCAGGTTGGATGGGGTTTGGAGCCACCTGGGCTAGCGGAAGGTGTCCCTCTCCATGGCAGGGGATGGAACTGGATGATCTTCTTCATCCTTCCAAACCATTCTGGGATTCTCTCATGATTCCATGGCTGCCATTTAGCCTTGGTGTCCAACAGCAGCATCTCCAGACCAAAAACCCCTGGACTGACATAGAACCACTGCAATGATTTTTTAAAAATTGCACACCTGAGCAAAGACAACCACAGGGCTGCAGGTGAGCTGAAATCACATTTGATCCAGACTAGATCTGACTTCGTAGTTCCCTCTGCAATGGAAGTAGCACTTTCAATATCCTTTTACCCATGCAGAATTAGATATAAGCTTCTATAATTAAACACATCCTTGCATAAAGCTGAGGAAAGCCCAGGCTCCACAGAATCCTTCCTGTCCATGTAATCACCTCAAGCTATGGCAGAATGTTTCAGTACCAGGAGTTTTAACAGATTTTAGCTAAAAGAATTCTCTCTATCACCATTGCAATTTCTCATGAGCAGATCTTGGACAGGTGAGGAGTGACCCATTCAGTGGCACTTGGGAAAACAATGGAGCTGGGAGCAGAAATCAGCTCCCACCAGGATTCTGGTTCCTCAGTCAGGCATGTTCTCCCCTCCTCAATCCCTTTAAACCCCAGAGTAACATCTCCCCTTTTCATTCATCCACTTAGCCCAAATAAGACCAAACGAGGAGAAAATAAAGAAGAAGGATTTTAAGTCCATGTTTAAAACAGCTTATGGGTTTTGGAGCTCCTTCCAGCTCCATCTCAGCAACGTTGTGCTGCAAGCCAAGGTTTCAGACGTGTGTCATCAGGGATCGCAGTTACAAATGAGATTAAGGAGCGAAATAAAAATCACTTGAGCTGGAGATAACTCACTTGCTGGCAGGGAGCGAGGGGCTGAATTGATCTCCTGGCCCACGCAGGCTTTTCCATCTGCCAATAACACCCAGCAATTCGTCAGTGCCGCAGCACGCAGTGTTTATAGCCCGGGCTTGTAATGAAATCAGCATCTCCCACAGGGAACTTAACCCCTCCAGAGAGAGTCCGGCTGACAGAGGTGGCCCTCAGGGAGCAGAAAGGAAATACCCAGCTCAGTGACCAACAAAAGTCTCAGAAAACATTGGAGTCCTTACAGGGTTATTGGCAAACTCTGCCACAAAAAGGCCTGGAAAATGGGTTTGGATGTGCTGTCACTCCCAGGGTTGCTCTGGGAACATCTACAAGGCACAGTTCCCCTTTCCCACCTCCATGGATGGATTCAGGTGAGAATCAGCTTGGACATGGCACAGCCCCTTCAGGAGCCAGGCAATTGTTTTGTCTTCCCAACATCAGGGAGCCACCTGCCAGCCCAGACCTGGAAAAGAGCTCCAGAGGTAGCTCAGGACTGCTGAGAGCTGGGAGAGCTTCATTTGGGAGCTCTTCAGTGCTCCTGACCGTGTAACCAACACAAACCACCGAATCAGCCTTCACACGCAGGCACAACTCTGGATACAGAGTCACTCTGCAAAGCCCTCCAGGATCTCCAGTCCTCAGCCCTACCAGCTCAGCCCAGTTCCAGATGTTGGAGATCTTCCCCAGCTGCACCACCAGGGCAAGGAGAGCTGTGCTGACTCTGAACTCATCCTTCCATCAGCATCCCAAAAAACTGCCGTGGGATAAATCACACCCTATAGATCCACCACTGCAGAGCCCTCCATTTGCTTTTCCTTCCCCCAACAATCTGCTTGAGGCACGAGACATTTTTTCCAGCCCGCGCTTTCCTAAAGGACACTGCGAGGTTTCGTGTAAACAAAGAAATGAGGCACGACAGCTCGAGACTGAGGAGAAAATATCACAACCATCCCAACAACATCAACAGTTTAGAGAAAACACTTGGAGCTGTCAATACCCTGCGCTGAGTGGTGAAAGGTTTGGGACACATTCCAGTTTGGAGTAAGAGACACTTTGCTGGTTTGCTTGCAAATCTTGGGGGAAGACTGCACTTCTCAGCTGCAATCCAGAAATGGTACCGACTCTGTGGAAATAAGAACATGCAAAAGTCCAAACCAGGATAAACGCTCGCAGCCATGAAAAATCTGAAATTAAAGAGCTCTCTGCCAAGAGAGGAGCTCAATAGTTTGGCTCCCCAAAGCTCAGGTCTTAAAATACATCTCAGAGCTCCATGGCTGTACGTTCCTAACCCCAGGCTGCTGTGTGCACACGTGGCCAGGGCGTGCAGAAAAAGTTGGATTGATCCTGGTGGAGGCGCCTCAAGCAATGTTTCCTTCCTTCCAAAACAAATACGCAGTGGGGCAATGATCCCAAGGAGCTCCTGAGTGGATCTCTACAAGCCCTGCTGAGCTCTTGACATGGCACAAACCCACACTCAAGGCCAGGCTCACCTTTTGGGCACAGATTTCCATGTCCTGGGCATGCCTGGCACAGCTTTCACAGCGCTCTGGGAACAGAGCCCGCAGGAGGATCTTGACCAAGACAAGGAGAGCCAAGCTCAGCAGACAGAGCCATGTTTAAATCCAGGTGCCAACACCAGAGATAACAAATGTGAAGAATTGAAGCAATCAAAGGTGTTACTCATCCATGACTTGGGCTGGAAGCAGAGCCAGGAGCTTCCAAGATGAGGAACCAGTAGTGCCTGTGCAGCTGGGCACCATCCCAGTGCCCATTCCCAGAGGCAGCAGCTGTGGCCAGAGCGAGGTGAATGAGGGCTGAGCCAATAAAAACAGACCCCAGGAATGCAGTGCTGATGAATTTGGGTCCCCTCTCTGATGGGTAGAAGAGAGCCCTGTGCTGCTCAGAAGGTTGGGCTCAGGCGCTGGACAAGACCTCGGGTGCCTCTGCAGGGCTTGGGGGGTGAGGATCCCCTGGACTGATGTGGTTTCAGGACGGCTGATGCATCTCCCACCCCTTCAGGTACCCCAAACTCCCAGCAGACACCCCTGATCTGTGGGATCGGTGGGGCCTGGGCTCAGCGCAGCTGTTTTGCAGCTGGATTTGGCTGGTGCAGCGGCAGCCGTGGCTGGGCGGTGCAGATGGGCCCGGAGAGATCTCTGCTCCTGCAGCTCCCATAAAGCCAGGTTTTATGGGCCTCCCCGCAAGTGTGAGCACGGCCGTGTGTGTGCAATCCCAGGGATTTACAATACACCGCTCGGGGCCAGCGTTTTCAGTGCTGTATCCAGAAGCCTGGACCCACCGGGTCTTTGGGTTGTTTTAAGAGAGTTTATTTTGGATTTGAAAACACAGCCCGGCTCTTCAGCATAAATTGACTTCCTGAGCTCGCCTGCTTCCCCCAAACTCTTCTCCTGGCAGCTCCTGTTGCTTTAGGATTTCTAAAAAACCATCCAGCATCTCCTGAGGGCCTCACTCCCCCTCCCAACCTTTTCCCCTTTTGATGACTGCAAGGTTGTTAATTCAGTTGGCAACAAAACACTTTCTCAAGCAGAACTAAGACAATGAGTTGTGTCAAATCTCAGAGGTTTGAATGAATTTTAATTTGCAATATTTGCCTTTTTCCCTTCTCCTTTAGACTTTGGGCTCCCTGACTTTCTTTCACGGTTACATTTCTATGCTGTCCATCTTTCTGGGTGTATTTTACGTTTGCCATTGCTTCGTTTTCCCCAGAGAAGGGGAGTCCAAACTTAAAACCTCCACTTAAAACCTTCCCCAGCATGGGTTTGCATGAAGACAGGGGGGTTCTCCAGAGGTTTGTCCTGCTGGAAGGGAAGGAGATGTGGAGAGCTGTGGGGAAAGTGCATCTTAAGGAGGCTCAGCAGGACTCTGAGCAGAACTGTCAGCAGCAGAAGTGGCTGCCCAGGGGGAACAGCTCCGTAATGAAACCAAGGTGGCCAAGCTGCTGACAGCTGCAGAGCCAGCCAGAGGAGAGGTGGGTTTGGGAGCAGAGGGGAATATTTCATCTTCTCTGACTTGATGAGTTTGCATTGGCACAAGACAATGAGGAGCAGATGTCAGCCAGAGATGCCAAACTACCCCGCACATTTTCACAGCAGAAATAATGACACTCTTTCAGACCACTAATGTTTGCAGTTTCTCAACAGCATGGACTGATTTTTTTTTTTTTTTAAATAAAAATCCTCCTTGAAGTTCTCCAAGAAAGGGTTTTAGCCAGGGCTGATGGCAGCAGCAATGATTTCACACAGATAATCAGATAAAACTCCTTCCCAGAGCTAATTGGGTGCTGCATGGACTCTGAGCCATCTGCATCCATCAAAGCACACTTACCTGGGACCATTAAATGTAAATTTTTTCCCCAGAGATTTCCCATGGCCCGAGTAACTTGTTGGCCTTTTCTTTTGCCCAAGGGCTCTGTTAATTCCTAGAAATTGTACATTCATTTAGGTTGGAAAGGACCCATAAGATCATTGAGTTCCGTGTAATAATTCCTGTGTTACAACAAATTTGAAAACTCTTGGAAAAGTGAGGAGCTCAGCTGGGCTCAATTTCATCGTGGATGTACTTTGAGTAAACAAAATTCAGGAAACAAAATTCAGGAAGTTTCAGACCCAGACAAAATGACCTATGAGCATCCAAAATATTCAAGGTTAAATTAAGCTTTAGAAGGGTCTGCCCAGGGAGGTGGAGGAGTCCCCATCCCTGGAGATGTTCAAGGATGACCAGACATGCTCTGGTCTGGGTGACAGGGTGGTGATTGGCCAAAATGTTATGGTCTTGGAGGTCTTTTTCCACCTAAATGATTCTGGGATACTGTGAAAGCTCAGGATTTTAAAAATGTTTTCTTGTGGGTACCTGTGGAGGATTAATATTCTGGTTTGGGGGTTTTCCTTCTTTTCTTGGCTCTGCCCTTCCATGTGATCAGGTAAAGCAAAATATATTTTAAGCCTTCCCCTGATGAACAAGATCCATCCCAAGAAAACACCCCGACCACCTCAGGGTTTTTTTGCGAAAACACGAGGGAAAGAGGGAATTACTCCATGATGTCATCAGCTGAGCTGCAATTCAGAAAGCTGTTTAATTTGAGGGTTTGCAAGACCTGCACTTTTCCTGGAAAGATCCTACAAATCCCGTGTCTGAACTATAGTTACCTCTTTACAACCTGCCAGATTTTTCCCCATTAATGAGACGCAGTTAAATATTCCAGTTCACCTTCCACAAATCTATTGTGGCCTGTCTTGGAATCCAGCTCGTGTCTATAAATGCGTATATTATTATCTTGACTTCCTCCTGCTTATTGGCAATGCCTGGTAATCTTTCAGTTGTGGTATGCAAAGCCAAACATGAACCAGTATTTTCCATGATGGCTGTAATTTTGGCCTGTAATTTTATCACTCCAATCTAAATCCACTTCAGAAACACCATAAACGAATTGTCACCGAATGAACTGAGACTTCGGAGTGGTTTATAAGAGTGATTTAATAAAAGGGAAATATAAAACAAATGTAAGCCATAATATTTTTGGCAAAGAGGTCAAATATTTCTTTCTCTTTACCTCATTTGAATGCAAGGACTTGCTTCTTTTAATGCACCCCCAGCAGGTTTGTTTGTCTTGGATTATGCAGTAGCAGATATAACATTTGTCCAGTGAGAGTTGTTTAAACAGAACCAAAAAAAAAATCCAAAAGCAAGGTAAACAGATCATATTTGTGATATCCTTGTCCTATTTTTTTATAAAATAACAAATGCTAAGTGCTAAAAATATGCCCATGTTCTTATTACAGAGTTGAAGCCGTTTTCACAGTTTGCAAAGCCAAACACTCCCCGAGTTGCTGTAAGTTTATTTTAGGCCCTGATCTGCATGACGGCTGCGAGGCTGCCTCACTTCATTCATATTAAGAAACAATATACAGAGGATATAAAGTGATCAACTGTGTTTACACTGAGGGCAGAGAAAAAACCCCTTTGCATAAGTAGTAAACAGGGAATCTGGGGCTGAGCAGAAAAACTGCTGCTAATCATTCCTGAAAGGAACATTCCCGAAAGGAACGTTCCCGGCACAGGCAGCTCTTCGAAAGGCAAATGATGACAATCTCAGAGCGGGATTTCCAGGAGTAACCCCAAAATAACCCTCCAGAAGTCAAACATCCAAGGTTTGCAGGGGCGCTCACAGTGACATGTGAAGGTTTCAAGCAATGGTTTTGCAGGGAGAAGGGAGGGGGAAAAAAACAACCCCACGTTTATTCATAAAAAATTTCTGCTTCAAAACTGCAGTGGGAGCCTGTTTATAATAAACCACCAAATGATAGAGAGGCTGCTGTTTGGCACAGGAATGGCCTGGGAGAGGCTTGTATTACATTTCTCTCCCTCAGCCTTCATGGTATAAGGCAGAACAGGCTGAAATTTATGTTCTCCTGGTACTGCTGGCCTAGCCGTGCTGCTCCAGAGACACTTCTGGCACAGGTCCTCGCTGTGCTTTACTCTGCGTTTCCCGGGATTTATTGCCGGGGGTGGGGGTGAGGGCACAGGGGCATTTCTGACTCCTTTATGGTGATGGAGGCACTTGAAGGGGCCAGGCAGACGCAGATAAGTAGCCCCAGAGGCAGCTACTGACCACCACTCTCTCGTTGTGTGTCCTCTTCTGGGCCAGCTTGGGTTTTAGCATCGGAGCATCATTGCTGAGTCTGGGTTATGTGCAGGTCTGGAGAAAAAAGGGAAAATTGGAATTACTTTTTCTTGGTAGAGTTTTTGTTGCTTAGGTTTTGCTCTTTCCTTCCAGCTTAGCAAGCAGAGTTGAGTGAGTACAACCCATCCATCCATCCATGGATCCATGGATCCATGGATCCATCCATCCATCCATCCATCATCCATCCATTGTCCATCCATCCATCCATCCATCCATCATCCATCCATCATCCATCCATCCATGGATCCATGGATCCATCCATCCATCCCTCCATCCATCCATCCATCCTTCATCTTTTGGTCAGCAAGACATTTTCTGCCCAAGGCAGCCCAGGAGGGCTCTGTCAAACTTGCAAAGAACCAAGCCAGGAAACCAAAACGCCCCCAAGATATTCTCTCCCAACACCTGAGAGGGAGCAATGATCTCTGCTAGGTCACTTCGCTTCCTTTGGATGCAGCAATTTCTCCATCACTGTGAGAGAAACAATGCAGAGAAGGTCTCTTGTGTCCTCCAAGTCTGATGGGAGAAAAAACAAGCCACAAAAAATATTTTAAAAACCCCCAAAAAATCCAGGTTCAGCCTCTCCATCTCTGAATTATGCCATGGAGAGGGATCTTCTGTCTTTTGAGGGATGTTTCTGGTCACAGCAGCTCCCGGGAGATCTGAGCATCCACCCCCAGGAGATATTTTGGTAACAAAGTCAAGACAGCATTGCCAAAATATCTCATGGAGGTAGATGCTCTTGTCCCCCCAGGAGCTGTGAGTCTGACACCCACAAAATCCCCCAGTTTCCATCAGGACTGGGAGAACCCCCTGACTGAAACAGCGGAAAAGTTTTCTCAATTTGGGTAACCACTCTGCTGCTTTTTCCCTTTGCAAAGTACCTTGAGAAACTCTGACTAAAGAGCTGCTCAAGAACTGGATATTTCTGTTTATTGTTGTTATTTTACAGAAGTCTCCCCTGTCAGGGAAACAGTAGCAGCAAAAAATGCAGTGCTGGAATTACAGTTTATGTCTTGACCCCTACAAATTACTCATCAATGCAACAGCCAGGAAAAGCCAGGAATCAGAGAAAAATCAAGGGAGGGAAGGTTTGTTCAGTCCAAGTATCACTGCTGGGCACAATTCAGTGTTTACATAATGCAGTTTCACCAGGGTACCACCCCAAAAACACCCACAAATTCTATTATGTGAATAAAAATATTAATATATATAGGTGAACACATACAGAATAAAAAGGAAATTCTCTTTGGCGGCAGCCCCGAGTTCAGATCCTCTCAAGATGGACAATTTATTTACATTTTTCCTCACTATTAGGGATTGATCTTCCCACCAGCACAACACAGAGATACTCAGGTCATCTCTTTGTTGCTTCTCTTTCCCTGCACTCTTTATGAGATAATGGTCAATTAGGACTCAAAACCAACCAGAACTCTTCCACTCATTAGGGCTTGATCCACTCCTGACATTACTTGATAAATTCTCCCTTTGGTTTACAAAGACACTCCATTTTCAAGGGGTTTTAACCATTTTTATGCTTTATTCTTTGCATTTACCTTTTGCACATCACTTTGACGAGGGACACGGCTTGGACTGCTGAATTTTGGGCAATAGCTCCCTGCTAACCTTTTTTCTCTCTGATTCCCATGATTTTAGGATTACAGAATCATGGGATGGTTTGGGTTGGAAGGGATCTTAAAGCTCATCTTGTTCCACCCCTGCCACGGGCAGGAACACCTTCCACTATCCCAGGGTGTTCCAAGCCCTGTCCAACCTGGCTTTGGACATTGAATGGGGTGTCCCTGTGTTTGGAATACCAAAGAAAAGGCTGTTGGGATGGGGGTGGAGTGTTTAAATTATATTCCAATGGGGATTTCTGGGTTTTTTTTACGTTGTTGTTGGTTTTAAATTATTTTATTCCCACTGGTCTCAAATCAGGTTTGGAAATTGCACAGGAGATTGTGGCAGATGAAGGAGTGGGGAATTTAGGGGGAAATGTGAGGAGAGGGACAGCAAAACCCCAAAAAGAAGTGGAGGTAGGGAACATCAGGGAGAAGAGGAGGAGAATAATATCACAGGTGCCCTCTAGTCAGCACCAGGGCTCCTCATCTCCAGCACCTCTGCCATGTTTAGGGATGGGCAGGACTTGGAGCCTGGCGCTCAGCCACGATCCCGAGGAAACGATGCCCAGGAGCTTGGCACACCAGGGTATCCCACACGGGGCCCCTCGTCCTCGCCCCACCCACCCGGGTCCCCCTCTCCCGCCACGTTTGGACCAAGAGCTCGACGATGGCAGCGCTACCGAAAGTGCCCCGGGATCTGATTTCCTTTCATGGCCACGTGCTTTTAATAACCTGCTGCCAACTGCCAGTGGAATTGCTGCAAGTGATGCCTGGAATGAAAAGGGGAAAGGAAGAAAGAAAGAAAGAAAAAAAAAAAAAAGTCAATGAAACAGAACAGATAATTTTGCAATTTAATTTTCCATCTCCTCTAATAATGGTGCTGGTGTCATGCTGATGGATGGAACTGTTACACGCGGCCTCTCAAGATTAATTCCCTTCTTGTAACTTCAGCCGTGATTTTCCAGAGCAGCCTCTTGGCTCCCTTATTCAGTCTTCCCCCTGGTCCCTTCCCCTCTCCCTTCCCCAGGCTTCTCCTGCTCGGAAGAATGTTTTGGATCAAAGCCGACAAGGAGAATGAGGCTGGGTGTCAGGGCTGGTTTCGTGACTGCTGACGAGACTCGGGTCCTTTTCCTGCAGGAGAACACAGCTTTTATGTGGAAAACATCAGCAATCAGACGTGAAAATCCCCCGTTCCTTATCTGAAACTGCTGACTACTGCACAAATCCGGGATATCTGCTCCTTCCAGGATCTTGAAGGATCTACATTTTTTCCCATCCCTCTTGGGCAGAAATCTCTGAAGTCCATTAAAAGTTCCACCGTAATCTGAGCTCCATATTTTCTCAAGCCAGGAGATCTGGAATTTAAAGGCAAGGTTTGATCTTATCTCTTCTTTATCTGATTATGGTGGCTCCACCAAATAAGATTTATCTATAAAGAAAATAATGCAATTAATGTCCCAGCTGCCCAAGTCTTTATGGAAACCTCTCAAATTTTGCTGAGCTCTCCAATTAAATGTAACCCTGTAAACCTGAGTGAACCAAGCCCTTATCTGAGAACGTGCAATGCTCCTAAATTAAATTTGTGGAGTTGGTGGAAAGGGCTCAGGGGTTTTTTTGTGTGTGAAAGGGACACAGAGACGCTGTTCTGAGTAACCCCCAGTCCCTCTCAGCCTGGCAGGGAGCACGAGGGCTGTCCCTGCATTTACGTCAGAGAGGAATTTTCTCCTCCTGGCATGTTCTCTGGCATCCCATGGCTGAAGGGGCTCCAGGGAAATGCAAAGTTGTTGTCCTGGCACAGGGAAAAGAGATACACATGAAGGGCTGGTCCCCAAGCTGTGCAAGGCACCAGGAATGTGCATTTGCTGAGGACAACAGTGCCCACAGCTCACTCTGAGTGCCAGGTCTGGCAGGATCTCAGTCAGTCCAGAAGGATCAGCCTAGTAGGATACCCAGATGTTTGAACATCTCCAATAAATACCAAAAAACCAAGGGAGATATTCCTCAAGCTGGGGGCTCTTAGCTCTCCAGCATTTTGGGGACCCCATGGATTGTCCCACGGCAAGATGGATATCTTGGTTCTGTTAAAGGGGGAAAGAGGGGAAAGGGGCACAAATTTTGGATCTTTTTAAATATCAAGGAACTTCAGACCAGCAGCTTCCAACTGCTTCCCAGCCCTCTCCAGACTCCTGTCCAGCTTCTCTTCTCCAGTTTCCCCTCTGTTGAGATCCAGAAGAGCAGAGAGATTGGAAAATTCACAGTAGGAGGGACAATCTGGGCTGGAAAAGGGTGGAGGAACAATCTAGAAGTGCCATTCCTCTGCGAGCTCTGCCATTCACAATCCCACCTTGGACATCACCCTCAGGTTTTTGGGAAAACCGAGCCAGGCACAGCACGAGGCGGGAGGGGTCAGCAGGACTGGGCTGGAAGGGGAGGTTCCATCACGAGCAGGTTCACCATGAATGGGTTCATTCACTGCAACTCTGATTTCTGGCTTTGCTTATCCGTGCAAAAGCAAAATATAATTTCTGGCTGATCTCACATGAATTATTTCCAAACTGCTTTTCCTCTGAGTTATTTGGGCTTGGAATCAGTTTGAAAAAATTATTTGTTCACCAAGTCCTAGGGTTTCACTCTATCAGCTGGCTTCAGAGTTTCCCAAGCTGCACTTTGGCTGCAACAACCTACAAGATGGAAAAATGTGTTCCTGTCCTGAAATCTGTCTTAGCCTTTTGTTCGCTCAAGATGATGATGGGAAGAACTTTTCGCATGAAATTAAAAAAAAAAAAAAAGTTAAAATAAAGTTGCTTGAAATTTGTACAGTCAGGAAAAACAGTGATCAGAAGTTCACACACCTGTTAGTTGCTATTTTCAAATACTATATATATATATTTTTTTTTTTTTTTTTTTTTTTTAATTTCAGAAACATCTGGGAAGTGATCATCCTCCTCCTTTCTGAATCACCTTTATCCAAGCCCAATTTCTCCTCTTAAAACTTCGTTTCACAGGATTAATATTCCTGGCCTTTGTGGTTGTTCACCTCCCCGCCCCCATTTTCTTTGTTCGGGGAAGACCATCAACAAAATTCCTTTCTTGTTAGTGAAAGTCCCTTTTTGATAAACATTGCTTGGAATATACATCTTTTTGTTTAAAAATGGTGATGCTACTTAATAACAAATGCTGAGGCCTCAACAGATGAGCATTGCAATCCTGGCTGGAAATAATTTAAAGAAACTTTGCCAGATGTGGAGGGCAGGGGCAAATCCCAAATTCACTTTGTCACAGCCACACGCTTTAAGTGAAGTCATTGGAAATGGTCCTACCTGACCCTAGAAAGGGCTCCTCACTCAGCAGGGGCAGACCTTCAGCTGATCTTCACATCGCGTGGCGGAATGGATGGAAACTCAAAGAGACGAGATTTAGATGAGATTTTAGGGAGAAATTCTTCCCTGTGAGGGTGGGGAGGCCCTGGCACAGATGCCCAGAGGAGCTGTGGTTGCTCCATCCCTGGAGTGTCCAAGGCCAGGCTGGACAGGGCTTGGAGCAGCCTGGGACAGTGGGAGGTGTCCCTGCCCATGGCAGAAGGTGGCACTGGATGGGCTTTGAGGTCCCTTCCAACCCAACCCATTCCACGATTCCATGAACCCCTTCAGTTTATCCCTGCTGATGTTGAGGTTGGCTGAAGGCTTCATGGTGGTTCAGGCTGACTTTGAGGGGTCTGGGCACCCTGGCATGGAGAATGATGACCCGAGGGCCCTCAGGCAGATCCAGAAGGTACAGATGCCACCCTTGGCCACAACCAAGACTGTCTAGAGCTGGATCTGACCCTGCTTTCCTCTGACATGAACCTCTTCATCTTTCCTCATTGTGGCAAAAGCTTTCACACAGATGAGCAAACCTTGGAATCACTTGCCCCATCCCACCTGGGAGCAGGCTCTTCCCACACCTCTGGGACGCAATGAACCTCACCCCTTCCCTAATCAGAGAGCTTGCCCACCTCGAGCCGAGCAAATCCGTGCAGTTCCGTGCAGTAAAACCGAAATTTCCATTCCTTGTGTAAACACCGTGTATCTCTCCAGCGGTGTCCATAAAAATGCGGGAAAGTGCAAGCTCAGCAGCTGGAATGGGCCGGGTACCTCCGCGCAGTGAGCGAATCCCAGGTGGTCTCTGTCAAGGGAGGTGATTTATGGGAACTCTCTCCCTCTCGGGCTGCTTTTATTTAGTCAGTGGGAGTTTGACAGCCCAGAGGTCACAGACACTCCAGTCACTCGTGGTTTCTCTACTGAAATGGAGAAATGCCTGCAGGGAGGGGAGAGGGGGGACAGGATGGGACGGGGAGAGGAGAGCAGAGCTGAATGCACGCTAGTGTCAGCCCCTGGAAAAACAGCAGGTCCATAAATAGTAAAGGCTTTGGAAGACGAGGGGCGATGAATGGTGCCTTAAACACAACTGAAATGTCAGGGGAGGAGGGGGAAGGGGCTCTGTATTTATTCTCTCTTGCATGAGATTTCAAACCAGAGAGGCAGCATCCTTGGGGAGCTCACAATGAATTTTTTTCTGTGCATCCGAGGAAGGAGCCTGTGCAGGCTTCTCACAGCTTTTTTAAACTTTTTTTTTTTATTTTAACCATGTTCAACTATAATTTTGGCAAATGAGCTCATGGCACTGCTCCTTTCCTGCTCCTGCCTTTCTCTTTGGGCTCAGGCAAGACACTTTAGATAAATCTTTGCCTCAGTTTAATCAGGGTGCGGGAGGGCATCTTCAGAGGCATCCTCGGAGATCTCCAAGGGGAAAGTTCAGCAAGGAGGAGCAGCAGATCCCAAATGGCTCATGCAGAGCAAATCAACAGAAGAACACCTCCAAAACCCTTCGTACTTGAGCCAATCTCACTTCCTCTGAGATCCAAAGCCTGGGACATGGCTACACCCTCACTTTCCATGCGGGGCACGTGTTCCCTTAACTTTGTCTTCATTAGAAATGTGTCATTTGTGATCTCAGAGGTACCTCCGCGCGGAGCCAGGATAATGCTGTTGGCTTCCCTGGAGCTGGGCTGGATTTACATCAAGGTGGATGAGATCAGTCCATTAGCCTCCCTGGCAAGCTCCCTGGAACGTGGTTACAATTTACTCTGCTCCCTGAAACGCTCCAATTTTGGCCAATGGCTTCCCTTCCCTTGTAGGTTGTACACATCAAGGTCACCAAATCCCAAATGTCCTCCAAAGCCCCCAGGGGTCATAGTTTGATTCCGTCCTGGATGTTTTGTGCTAGAAGAAAAATAGTCTGCATCTTATTTTCTAAGGTTCCCAGCCCTGGAAACGCAGGAAGCTGTTCAGTTCAGGTTTTTCTTGTGTGACAGATCAGCTTTTTAATCCATCTGCTGATACAATGCTCAAGTATAATTTGACTTTCCTAGGGGAAAATCAACAGCTGGAAAAGTTACAGAAAAAAAAGAGCTTTTCCCAAGAAAATCTCCCCTCAAGTTCATAGGAAATTGCAGTGACCTACAAAGCACAGAATAAGAGTTGATTGGGCTGGAAAGGTTTGATCGGTTGTTGGAGCTAATTTTTCCCCAAGGAAGAAACAGTTTTCCCTGCTTTGTGAAAGAGACCTGCTCTGTGGGGAGGGATTTGGCCTTTTTCCCATGAGCAGTCCTTGTGCAGCCAGGGAAAGGCTCCTTTAGGAAGAGTAGCAGAGCAGGGAGGAATGTTATCAATCTGAATCGGGCACTTCTCTCCCAGGAGGAGACCAATAAACACTCCAAGATCTCCCGATAAAGTGGATTTCACCCATGTAATCCCATTACAGGGGACCTGCTGGATGGTTTGTGTCAGATGAAGATAGGCAGCAGATGAAGGGAGGTCTCCTGAGAGAATCTCAGCATTTTTGGGAGTGGGAGGTCACTGCGGTCGATGGAGAAGTGCAGTGCAAAGGCGATGTGTTCCCGTTACTCCGCAGGAATGACTCAATCCATGTGCTCTTGGCTTAGGGACATCCCTCCTGCTGACGCCAGCACAGGAGCCATGGGACTCCAACCAGATCCTGAGGTGAACAAACCAGCGTAACAAATCCCATTTCCAGTTTGGGACTCTTTACTCACACCCTGAGCATTCATCCAGAATGTCATGATTTCTCTGTTTTTGGACCGAGGAACAGCGGAAAAATATGGATCATATCATTATAAAACATATAAGTTTCATGACTCACTCTAACTCCTGTGTGATCACTATTTCTGAAAAGGGAACAAATTATTTAAGTGCTCGGCGTGCACTTTAAGCCCCTTACAAGCAGCCCGTCAAAAAACTCCTGTCCCTGGGTGTTTTTTTGCTCAATGAGGTGTTAAATAGGAGATGCTCTTCAAACAAACTAATCCATCCACGCGAAAATATACAAAAGAAAGTCTCCGGAATGACATTTCCCGCTCCCCGAGCCCGTCAGAAACGCCGCCTGTCTTCTCCCGAGCCATCAGGCAGGGAGAAAAGGATGAAGTGGGAAGGTCTCCGGCTTAGCAAAACAGCTGCCGCAGACTTGAAAGGCGAGGGGCAAGGTAGAGAGGTCTGCCCGAGATCACAGGCACTTGTGGGCAGATAGGATCTGCGGGAAGTGAAGACAAGGTGTGAGAAGTCTGTTCTTTCTTGTATCATCGCAAGGGCCCTTTTTTGAAGATAAGCCCCTTTCGGGGGGGGACAGGGAGGTCTTTGCACTTCAAGGGCGGGCGCGTTTCCACCTCCCCTCTGTTTGTTTTCTAATTTTCTTTTCACTCTCACATCGGCTCTTCGTGACCCTCTCTCTCAGCAGCGTCACCAGCACCTCTCCCCGGGGCCCCGCAGACAGGGGTTAAGAGGCCTCCCGAGGGAAGCGAGTTTTACAGCGGGATCTGGAGGAGACAGGCTCAGGTGGATGGCATGTGGGGGAGGGAAGGCATCCAGGGAAATGCCAGGACACCTAAATGTGCTTCAGAGCAGTGACCACCACAGGGAAGGACCACAGGAAGCGTCTTGGTGACCTTTGGGATTTCTGAGCACCATCCCCACACAGGTATGGAAGCAAATCATGGTAGGGGAACCTGAAGGGAACTCAGAGAAAGATCCAAAAATGCGGAGCTTTTTTTGGTGAGGAGCACTCCAAGCTTGTTTCATTCAAAACCAAAGTGTTGGTCACCTTCTACCACCTCTCTTTGCTCTTCATTTACAGTTTCCACTATTTAAAAATCCTGCAGAGTTTCCTCCCTTTATGAAACAGCCGAGGAAAATCCTGCAAATGCTCCATGGGTGAAAGGGTGCTGGGTTTGCTGTGAGCCCTGAGGATGGGCAGCCAGCAGGAGCAGCCAAACCCAGCCTCTTCTGCTAAACATTTGGGTTCAGGGATCTTCTGGAGGCTGGGGATGTATGGCAAGCAATGCTGCCTCGCAGGAATGAGGTTCAAACTCAGTTCTGTGGCATCCAAACCAAAAAAGAACAGAGAGAAATCCAGGTGTGGCTTTGGCTGTGGGGTTGGTCACAAAAAACACAACCAAGTTCAGGAAATAAATAAGCAGAAGAGAACAGAAGGGAGCACTGCCAGGGAGGAAGAGGGAAATGAGGTGGGGAAGGTCGGTGATTTCCCACTCAACTCAGCCCAGGTGTCCCATCCCTCTCCGTGGATCCCCTCCTGGTCACCCGCCCCAAACCCACACCACAACCGCCCATCTTCGCATCAGCTCTTCCTTCCTCTAATCCCTTCCGACACAAACGAGCGAGCTCGGGGGGTTTATGAGGAGAAACGGAGCATTTCAGGCTGGGGACACGCCCGGGAGCCCCCGGGGCTGAGCAGGGACCTGCCGCTGCCCGTGTCAGGTTGTTGTACAAACATCACCTCCCGCCAAGCCCCGCCGTGGTCCCCAAGTCAAGCGCTGGAGACAGTTTGCCCAGTAGTTTGACCTTTCACCTCCCCTTTACTAAATAGACCTAATTACTGCGTTTGTCTGTCATTTAAGCAACAAATGACTCCATTGAGGTCATCTGAGGGAAGCTGGAGTTCTTAGCTGTCATCTCAGGAGAGCTCGGCTAATTTTATCCTGCTGGGGAAAAAAGCGCTGTGAAATTTTGCTGGAAGGCTCGGTTACAATTGCTGTTTCCTGGGAAGGGTTTGGTGACATGCTCAGGAAAGTGAGGTATGGCCCCATCAGCTCCTCCTGGTTCCCTGTCCTCGGTGATTTCCAGGGATTGCAAGAGAAATCCAAAAGGAGAAACTTTCCAGGACCATCGAGAGCAAAGCAAAGCAAAGGAAAGCAAAGCAGAGCATAATACTAATAATTATGATAATAATAATCATAATAATTATAATAATCATAATCAAATTCAGTAATGATATAGTAAAGCAATAATTATAATGATCATATGAATAATATTAATATTGGTGATAATAATAATAATAATAATAGTAATAATGTTGTCACAGCCAATTTTCTCTTCTAAATCCAGATTTTCCCATTGGAAATATCAATACTCCCAGTGTGCTGACAACCTTTTTTTCAGCCACAAAAAGAGCCAAAAACTACAGATGAATTTGTTTCAACGGCGTTTCCTCCGCAGTTTTCCGTCCTCGCAGCTCTGATGGCTCCCAATTGGGTGCTTTGTGGGTAACAGGCAAAATGGTGATGAAAGAGGGAGGTTAACCCTGGAGAAAACTCAAAGAAACTGAAATGTGTGCAGGGAAGGAGGAGGAAAACCTAAAAAATGGTGGTGGTTTTCCCTCTCCCTGTATACCAAGTGATTTCAAAATTCATTGTGGGGAGATAAATATATCTATTTACACAAAGAATCCCTGAAAATGCTCTTGTGTCCGTTTGCACATGGAATGGGTTGGGTTGGAAGGGACCTTAAAGCTCATGCAGTGCCACCCCTGCCATGGGCAGGGACAGCTCCCACTGTCCCAGGCTGCTCCAAGCCCTGTCCAGCCTGGCCTTGGACACTGCCAGGGATCCAGGGGCAGCCACAGCTTCTCTGGGAATTCCATCCCAAGGCCTCCCCACCCTCACAAGGAAAAGTTCCTCCCTAAAACCCAACCTAAACCTCCTCTTTTTCAGTTTGAATCCAACATATGAGCTCGAGCACAATCCTCTCTGGTAAGACAAGTCCAGAAGTTGTGCTGTGGTGCCCATCCCTGATCTGGGAACATCCCTGCTTTTCCAGCCGCTTCACCTCCAGGATATCTCAGCCAAAGACATTTTTCCAGCTTGCCCCTGTGGCTGCATCTCTGCAACTCCTGCTCTGGCTCTTCTCTGTGGCATTGTGTGTTCCCTTGCTGCCCTGACCTTGCTGCCCATCCCCACCCCTGCCCTCCTCTGCTAAAATCCTCTGGGACTTCAGGCCTGGCCTCTGGATCTGCCGCGTTCCCAATCTGAATCAGGACCTCCCCATTCCCGCCAGGCTCCTCCTCCGGGTGTGAGGGGTCCCCCTGAAACATCTGCAAAACATCTCCAGGCTCCTCAGCCCCCTCTGCAAAGCTCTCCAGCACCATGGTGCCTCGAAGACAAAACAAAACACGACAGCAGCCGGGATTGTTGTTGTTCCCATCACGCTAATGTCAACTGAGCGCTTCCTCCCACTGTCCCCGTCCATCTCCAGCCATCTCCAGCATCTCCTCTGCTCCACCACCCTGCCAGGCAGAGCTGAGGGGAACCTAAGGGCTGCTCAGGTCTGTCACTCACAAAAATGACCCCTCCAGGGGGGACACACCATGCTTGGAGGTGCTCTGAGCGATCAGAGCCGTCCCTCTCCAAAAGGAAGCAGAGATGGGATTTTATCCCAACTTCCTACAGCACAAGAGGGTCTTGGAGCCTGCCTGGGGTAGAGCCAGGATGGGCTGGGGGATCAGCAGAGCCTTCAGTCCAGGAGGGAATCCAGCAGGGAACAGCCCCGCGGAGGTTTGAAAGGCGAGAAGATGGTGACGGATCGGGCGCGCTCGGAGCGCTCAGGCAGCGCCGTCTTTCAGCAGGGCTCAGATTAAGTCTGTCAAACTCGGATCTTTTTCTCCTTCTTCTCACTCCCCCTTTCTCTGCTGACACAACCGAGCGGCGCTCAAGGCGTGTTCCATCAGCAAAGAGAGGTGTTCTTCGCAGCGCAGCAAGGCGAAAAGAGCTGCCTAAACAAGGGATTAAAATGGTTGCGTTTTTGCTTTCCTGGTTGGTGAATCTTCCAGGGGTTTATTTTCTTTCTGTGAGCAAAATTTGCTGCATCAGAAGCACTGTAGAAACAGTTAAAATAACCTTGCAGTGGTGTTCTGGATGGGAGGTGGGGGTTGCCCTGCATTTCCTGGGTTAACTGGAACAAAATAAAACCAAAATTAAGCTGTTTTGCTGTATTTAGCAGCATTTTTTGGAGCACATCTCCGCATTGCTGTCACACCCCATCCCCACATCATGGGAATCTGAGGGGAGGCTGTGCTGCCCCTAATAAAATGTTTGTAGGAAGGAGAGAGGAGCCTAAACGAAATCCAGCCCTGCCGAAGCTTTTCATGTGCAAATCGCAGAAGCAGGAAAATAGAGACGGGACTTTATCGTTAGCCCGTTGCAAAATTTAAATAAACATCATTTCTTATGCTCCAAGGACATTTTGATGAAAAGGTTGATGTTATTACAGGTGCTTAAAGGCTTTTTAAAGCCTTATATCACGGCGTGGGATGAAAATGGATAGAAAGAGACAGCGAACATTGGAATAACATCCTCCTGCAGTTCCTCCACTGACAGATCCCTGTTTTGTCAGAGCCCAGGCAGTATTTTAACAAGGCTGAAACAGCCTTCAAGTTTACAGCTGTTCACCTGAAACAGATTTTCTGAGGTTTTCTACCCAATTTTTTTTCCCTTGTCCCTAAATCTCGTCTCCTCCCTGCTCCTCTCCATCACCCACCAAGCAGAGCATCCTGAAACTACGTCAAGGGAATGAAGCAACACTGAATTCTCCTTTTCCTTCTCAATGAGATGATGGATTTTATTTAGATTTTGGCATCTCCGTGCTGACAAAAAGGTTGCTCTTAACTGATGTGTTTTCGTAACGTGTTTGGAGAGACACTGGAGGAGGCACCAACACCTCCCAGGACTGGAATGGGGAAAAGGAGAAGCGTAAAAAATATTGCTGTGCATTTAAAAAAAAAAGCAAAAAAAAAACCAGTTGCAACATCTCACTTAGTTCTCAGGTTTTAGTTCAAGGAAAATGTGTACAACGGAAGGCACCAGAAATTCCAGGAGCTGGGATGGAAGGAATGAAGTCTGTTTGTTGTGGAAAGGCACAGGGAGATTATTTGTGGGGAGAGGTCAGTGTGGGACCATCAAGTGCAAGCCTAAATTGTGACCTAAAACACCCAACCCAAGCGGCCACCGTTGCTTTATTGGTTTGTATTGGGGATGGGTGAAATCAGCTCAAGGCTTTTCAGGAAAAATAAATATCTATGGGAATGAATTGTCAAAAAAAAAAAAAAAGAGAAATAAAACAAAATAAAGAGTGTGGTGGAGCCTTTGAGCCAAGCAGTGGGAGTGCTGACCTCCTGCTGTCTGTGTACCCTTCCTGAATAAATATTGCTGTCGTGCACAGATAAAAGATTATTTTTATAACAAAATTAGCTTCTCTCCCATTCTCCACTGGTTTTGCTTTCCAGGCAAAATTCTGAGTTTCATTTGTTCTTTATTGAATGGGGGAGAGACACATATCAACACCCAAAAATTACAGGGAAAGACTGATAAAAAACATGGAAATAAAATTATCTGCATATTTTTTCTTGTTTTTTTTCCTCATTTCCGTAGATCTGACTGCTGCAGTTGCCTGGTGTTGCATTTTCCTCTTGCCTTGGCATTGTTCTGACATCCCCTGATGGATTTGGGTCGATCCTAAATGTGCTGACCTTGGGGTGCTTTGGGTTCTCATCCACCTTCCCCCATGGGGGAATGGCGGGGAATGGTGTTTTCCCTCCCATCTGATGGTGGAAAATGGACCCGCAACACTCAAACATCGTCATTGAGACACAAGGGAGGGCAGGACATAACAACAATTATGAGTTCTGCAGATCCCCAACCAAGGTGTCCTTTTCCCTGGGTGCTCCTGCATCTTCAGAAAATGAATTAACCTCGGGAACAGAGTGAAATCCTCCTTTCTCTGGCAGCTCTGGGCACCTCCAGGGCACCTGAGGACAGAGGGTTCCATCTCAAGGTTTACATCCCACGTTCACTGGGACAAAGACAAACCTGTGCCGCTCTGCTGCCACCCGGTTCACACAAAAACATTGGGAACACAGAGATTTCTTTTCCTGTGTGAAGGAATAGGCATTAAAAGCTGAAGCAAATGACACTGGGTCTCCAACAGCATCCCCAAAAACTTCAGCCTACATCCCAAGGAAGCTGGTGAGCTGTGCTGGCTCTGCTTATTCCAGCTGAAGACCATTTCCCCCATTTCCTCATGGTTTTCTCCTCCTGGCCATGGAATAATCAGATCCAGCCACCAGCTACACACCTCCAGTTCCCTCCAGATTACCCCTGGGGTATTTGGAGCTCATTTTTTAAGAGATTCACGTCCTTTTAAACCCCACCTTTAAAAATCTTCTGCAAGACAGAGACATGACAAACGCCATGGCTGTTCTCACACGCGGGGACCCACAGTGGTCACCCAGGGCTTCTCCTCGGGTAAATAAATGTCCTTCCCTCAGCATTTGAAGCATTCCCAGGGGAGGAGGGGGGTGAGGTTATTTTGTTATCAGATATCCAGGGAGTTTTTTAAGGGATGAGCTCGGTGTGGCTGTGTATATCCACACACATGAAAGACCCCGTTATGAGTCCCAAACTTAGGTAAATGTCCTCTAGACCTCATTAAAATTGGGGCTGGATTTGGCTCCAAGGTTCAACCTCCATCTGCTGCCCTCAAAAGATCTTTGTTAGCCGTGTTTTCGTGTCGTGGGGCTGAGGAAAGCTGATACACAGAGAGGGTTTGGACCTGAGTTGCTCCAGTTTTCCATTTTAAATTTTGGGGTAAATCAGGAGCAAAAGGGTCTGCATTCACTGGGGTGTGTCTAGGAGTCGCTTTCCCTGATGCAGGGCTATAGCAGCTCACCTTTATAAAGAGATTTCTCTCCTTCCCAGCTCCAGGGCTGTGCAATTCGGATTTCAGATGGATTTTGAAGCCTTTCCCCCCCTCAGATTCAGTACAGATAAAAAATCCAACAGGGAAAAGGGAAAAAAAAAAAAAAGAAAAAAAAAAGAAAAAAGAAAGTAGCACTCAGCAAAGCTGCCAGATTGCAAAATCTCAGCGGGTTTGGACCTGCTGTTGGCCTCTTCTCCTTCTCATCCCCCTGCCTTATCTCTCCCTCTGCCCTTTCCCTTCCCCTTCAAACCGCAGGGAGCAGCAATCTGGTCATTTATCAGAGTCCCGAGGGCTTTTGTGGCTCCCACTCCTCCTGTGCTGGCTCTCCACCCCAAATCTCCGCTTCCCTGCACCCCGGGATCCCGGCAGGCACAAATTCCCGGGGTGCTGGGATGCGGCAGGCGAGCACCACTGCTCCCTTCTGGAGATTCCTGTGCTCTATTTCTAGGAGCAAAGAGGTTTTTTTTCCTCTAGGATGAACTGATAAGAGCACAGAGCCTGTGGTGACAGACACGGGGTAAAACACCCCCCGAAAAAAGCTCTAATTTAGCTTTAAGTGCCTCACATTTTGCCATAAATGAAATTTTCTCCCACCCCTTGGTACAGAAGGGGCAAAGCCCATTTGTGGTGTGGTGTTTGCGGTGGTTTCCCTGAGTTTGGAAAATAAAACTCGATTTCCTAACGAAGAGGGAAACCACAGACGGGAGGGTGTTGGAATTGGGATCGGGGAGATAAGGGAGAAAGCAATCCCAGATGCGCTGGGGGGTGGCGGTTTCGGGGAGAAAGCAGGACCCAAATCAGGTTGAAACAGATGTTCCAATGTCTGCATTTTGCCAAACATTTCATATTCAAAATGTCCGAGGGATTTTAGCTGAACCTTGTCTCACCAGATGGGAAAAACCTGTTGAGATCAAATAAAAGCATCAACCTCTTTACCAGCAGGCGACCCCAAAAACAGACACTTTTTCAAGTCTGAAGGACTTCATTTAACTCCTTTTTTTTTATTTTTTTTTTTTTCCAGGATGGTTGCAGTTGTATTCCAGAAAAGGGGATCAAAATTTTGGAGTGTTGCTGCTCTCAGCTGAGGGCAGCAGAAGGAGCAGGAAATGGAGAAGAAAATAAGAGGCTCTTCTGGCTGGGCTGTAAACTCCGAGTGATAAGATTTTGTTATCACGCAATTCCAGGGAGGTTTAGATAAGGCTGAGGCTGATTTAATAAACTCCAAGCTGAACTTCCAGACTCTCCGAAAAATCTCTGTCTCTAATTGCTCCGGAGAACGGAAAAAAATGAACAATTTCGTTTAATTTTATTGAAAGAATTACAAAGCTCAATATATGCATTGTTATTTGTATAACCCCGGGATTAAATCAGATAAGGAGTGGCTGTAATTATTAATTAATACTGCTGCAGGAACAACCCCAGTGTGTAAAACCGCAGAGAAAGCAGAGCTGCGGCAGAGGGAGATAAGAAGGTGAAATTCCGACCTGAAATCCACCCGGCTCTGTCCCTTATCGCTGTGGGGACAGGGACACATCTGGGGCTGAATCCTTTAGGGTCAGGGATGCTCCTGGAGCTGGGGTTGGGATCACAGGCACGGCTTCTCCTGCTTTATTTTGAAAGGAAAGTTTATCCTTGGGCGAGGGCTGTCAGGGAAGATGGAGCGTTGGAGGAAGGGTTTGATCCTTCAGAATGGGATTTAGGGGAGGGAGGAGGCAGATTCCTCCCCGAAACAGTTATAGGAGACTTTTATAAAGTGAAATACAAGACATAAACTCCTCTTGTTGGCACTAAATATCAGATATTTAATTCCCCACAATCTTCTGTGCGTAGTGTACGATACAAAAATTCACGGAAAAATAAAAACTTACAGATGTACACGCCTAAATGCAGGCAGAGGTCAATTTATTTATCTGTTAGAGCATTGTGATGGAGTAAATAAGAATTCCTAAATACAAACTCAGGCTAATAATGGATGTTTGACTGCACACTGCCACTGTTGTTGAGGAAAATCCAGGTCTCATTCCCTGCTTTGTCTCTGCCTGAGGATCTGGGAATTTTCTCCTCTATTCCCTTAATGTTGTTGCCTATAAAACAGTAAAAACTCCCTTTGGCTGCCCAGTGCTTCGTTTACAGCTACGTGCTGCAGCTCACCCTTTTTCCACTCAAAAAGCAAGCGTTTCTCCTTCAGATCACATCTCCCCACAAATCAAAACTGAAATAACCCAGCAGCCCTAAATGTATTTCTAATTTCCTTCAAATAAACCATTTTGGTCTGTCTGGAAAATATATTCCAACAAGGAAAGTAGGCAGGAAGAACTATCAAGATATTTCTTGATCTCTTAATTTTGCGCTCATCTTAAGGATTTCTCTTTTTTTTTAAATAACTTTTTTCTTTTCAGGTTTCTTTTATCCATGTGTTCTTGCTTCATCCTGCTGCCATAATTTTAAAATTCCTGGTTTTTCCAAGGAATAGCTACATCATCAACACGGCACAAAGACACCCACGGAGCTCTGCACACAGCAGGTATCCAGAGATAAAACTTAAAAAATGGGGATTCCTGAGTTAAAAACTCTATAAATAAAGGTCAAAGCTGGACTCTGTAAATGGTAAAACAAAACCTGGGTGTGAAACTCGCTCTTAAATTCCTTATAATCCTGGCAGGAAGCAAATGTCGTGTCAGGGGGGGGATCGAAAAGACAAATTGTTCCTAGGTTTGCAATCAAGGCTGAGTTAGACAGATGAATCCAAAAGCACAGAGTGTAAATTAATAAAAGCCTGAGCAGGACTTTCAAGCAGATGCAGGACACTGACAGTTCATTTAGCTTTTCCAATTAATTAAGGAGAAAACTGAACCAGGACGCTGTTCCAAACACATGGAAATCGGGGATTCTCTTTCATTTCCACCAAATTTGATCAAAGTCCAGTTATTTAAAGAACAAATATTCCCATTCCTGGGGTAGAAGGATCTGCTGCTGTGACATCACCCCTCAAACTGCAGGGAAAGTGTAGCTTTTTTGGGGGCTGTTTTTTTAAAGAATGAGAAACTCATTATTTCTTTTTCTTGAATTTTAGCACTCAGCTCATTATTATTATTATTATTATTATTATTACTATCATTATTATTATTATTGTTGTTGTTGTTGTTGTTGTTATTATTATTAGGACCATTAAGTTTTATTATTTTCAAAGAGGAAGAGGAGCAAATCCCTGTTATAAGAAGAGATGTCCATAGGGGAAGAAATACCAAATCCAAATCTGTGATGTTGGGAGGAAACGAATTCAAAGAAACACCAAAGCAACGTTTACCTGGGCGAAGGAAAAGCTCATTAAAATGGGGAATTTTGGGCCAGGAGCTTGGCTGGGCTCAGCCTCGCAGCAATCACAGCCTCTCAGGGTGTGGAGGGGAAGGAAACCCAACCATCTCCAAGCCGCGTGTTAATAAATACGCGGGAGGTTATTCTCCTGTTGGAATGCATCAATCTTCCGTGTGCGCCTGGAATGCGCTGGGCTCGGCTGAGCCAAGGCGAGTCCTGTCCAAATTTCCCTGCTTTCCAAAGGATTCCTGCCTCATTTATTAGGGCAGGCAGCCCCAGGTCTCCCGGGATTTGAGTCCTGGCCGCCCGGAGAGAGTGGATCCGAGCTCAGGAGGAGCCCCAGAGTCTGAAGTTGGAAGTGCCTCAGATTTAAGGGGCAGGGTGGCTTTATTTTGGGCAAACAGCAGCACCTCTGGGACCCTCCCTCCCACCCCTAAACAAACACAAATCACTCTTATCACGCTCTTATCACTGAGCCAGTGCAGGTACAGCAAGGCCATACAAGTCATTGCCATAACAGATTATTGTTATCACTTTCAACATGAGAATTAAAGTGCAATAACTTTTGGTCACAGTTGCCTGAGCTGTTTGGCCAAGAAAGCTTTAATTTTTGCAGATGTTGAAGCAAAAGAAAGAGGCTCAGCTGAGGCTTTGCTCCCTGCTCAGCAAAACCAAGGGTCTTGGAATGATAAAATCAGAATCTTGGAATGACAAAATTGGAATCTTGGAATGACAAAATCAGAAACTTGTAATGATAAAACCAGAATCTTGGAATGACAAAATCGGAATCTTGGAATGATAAAATCAGAATATTGGAATGATAAAATCGGAACCTTGGAATGATAAAACCAGAATCTTGGAATGATAAAATCAGAACCTTGGAATGATAAAATCGGAATCTTGGAATGGTTTGGGTTGGAAGGGACTTCGAAGAGCATCTCCTTCCACCCCTTTGCCATGGGCAGGGACACCTCCCACCAGGCCAAGCCTTCCAGCAACACAAGAAGATTTCTGACATCTGGCAGAGCAGGGAAAGAGTTAATTCCATGTTTGCAACCCAAAATAAAGACTCTCCGCTCCCACCTTCCCGAAAACCACTCTGGGCCCTGTAGGTGCAGTGGATGTGCCTGAGTTTGAAATCCCTTGGTTTGGAGAGGAATCCCACCCTGCATTCGCCCTCCTCCCTTGATTTCCAGGAGAGGAAATGAACAAAACCGAGGTTATCCATTCCCAAATCAACTGCAAACTCAATCTCATCCCATAATTGCAAGGAAACCTATCCGAGCCCTCGTTCGGTGCTCAGCTGGAAGACACTGAGCATAATTCCATGTTATGGATACACCAAGTTATTAGCAAAGACTTGGGGCTAAAAGCTTTTCCTTGTGTTTTGGTTTGCACAGGAGGGGTGAGGGGCTGGGAGGGAGGAGGTGACTCCCCTGGCTCTGCCATCTGACATTAATTGTGCCGTGGATTTTCCAGGTTTTTGTGAGAGGTTTCCCAAAAAACGTAAGGGAAATTGTTACAAAATCTTTACCAGTATTTCCATAAAACCTCGGTATAATTTCAGAGCATCTTTTTAAATCTGAAGGGAAATTTTTGGAGGTCCGGGTGTGTCACCCCCTGCTGCAGGGCCCTCACGAATTCCCAGGAACAAACCTCTCTGCACACTCCCGCAATTATTATTCCTATCCATGGGGAAAAGGCAGCAAAAATAAATATATTCCTTCTTGTTGGCCATCCTCATCCAAGGGGGGTGAAAACAGCCAACCAATGTCCTTATTCCAGAGGCAGTTGGGATTTTTGGCAGAGGGGAATGATGCTCAGCAGGTATCATCAGTACCCTTCACTCAGTATCTTAAATCCTACATTTCCTTTGGAGCACGGAGGTGACAGCAGCCGCAGAGGACACAGAATTGGCCACTGAATGTCACCCAGGGTGGCAGCAGGCAGGATCCCCTGAATCCCAAGGGATTCATTGCATTCCAGCCCAGGGAATCCACAAGGATTTGGCTCAGGGAAAGAGGGATGGGCACGGATTTTTTTCACTGCTCTTTTTGGGTGAACATCAAACAAGCACCGGGGGAAGAGATGTGTACGTGGGCTGCTGCACGTGGCTGGGCTGGAATAGGATTCAAAAGAGAGACAAAAAGGAAAAAAAAAAATCTTTTTTATATTTTTCCTGTGAAATTCAGGAAACCATCCCAAATTTCCATTGCAAGGTAACCCTCTGCAATCCACCAGGGAGAGGAAGTTGAAGCAGACTGGCTGTCCCCAGTCTCAACCACACAGGGGAAGGCACTGGCCACCATAAAACACGGAAATTGGGAAAAGGAAAAGCAGCAGCCACATTTTTTGGCCATTTTTCAGCCTGAAGTGCAGGTCTATAATTATTAACAAAACTGTAATAGAAACAAGGGATGCCTCCAGCCACGACAAAAAAAGCAGCAGCAGATCTAAATTTCCATCTCCCGTTTATTAGAAAGTGCTCTTTGCAGTGGGAACCCTTTCAGCATTGTTCCAGGACAGGCTCTATTTAGGCTCC